>CM068959.1:47706222-47716580 GCA_035128595.1 Eptatretus atami | reverse complement strand
TGAATGAAGATGGAGTCCATTTCGTGTTAAAAGTTAAAATTTGCACCCATATCCTGTGTGTGTGTATATATATATATATATGTGCGTGTATATATATATATATCGATTGGATCTCCTGTTGTGTTTATATATCCATGTTATATACAGGAACCATTTCTCTACACGCTGCACCAGCAAGACAGGATAGCTCGGAGTACTCGCCGTTGAGCTATCTTGTCTGGGTTGGATCCTGATCTGACTATAATCTGTTGGATAGGTGCTTCGCAAGCAAGGAGAGGTGGCTTCAACGAGTACGCATTCTGGATCAGGTGAAACCTAAAGCCGGGATCTCATCTGCTGGCATTGGTTGGTAGACATTGAACATCCCACGTTGTCAGCACCCTGGCCAAATTCCTGCAATAACTGGGTTATTATTATTAAACCTTAAAAAGTGAATCTGGCATTCTTGTCCACTTATGGTACAGATTGGTGAAAAAATAACGTTGACCCACGAAAAGTGTTGTTGAAACTTTAATTTTATTTAAAAAATAATGATACTACAGAATTATATCAATCGATATATGTCAAAACTACGAGAGAAATTCCATAAATGTAACTTCAACCATTATAGAGTAATACATGACCATGCAGGTTCAATGGCACTGCCAGTTTGGGGGATTTTGAATCAAGGTTCAGCACAGTCCCCCTCCTTCCTGAACTTCATAATCCATGTATGTGTTGTTTGCTTAGATGCGACATCTCTGCAGTTGAAATTTGTTTTGACCTTTTTTTGAGTTTCCTTAATTTCCTGTGTTCAGAAGTCGGTTTCCACCGAAAACATCTTTTGTTTTGTTGTCCAGGGCATGCTCATCTCTCGTGTAAGGGTAATAATCTTTACCTCTGCCACTGAAGGTGGACGGAGGTTATGTTTTCACACCTGTTTTTGTCTGTCTGTTTTTGTTACTGGCAAAATCGAAGATTTTTCAAGTATATTGGTCAGTCGATTTTGTTACTTTTCGAATTTCTTCTTTTTTTGCCAAGTATGTTGGTCTGTCGCATTTGTCTGTCTGTGTTTGTCTGTCTGTTGGCCCGTCTGTTTGTCACACGATTTTTTGCCATAGTTTTCAAGCAATCGTTCTGAAATTTTTTGTGCATGTAGATGACCGGCCAACGACAGCAACGTTTAATTTTGGTGAAGATCCGAATCCGGATCCGAATCTGAGAATTTTTGAAGTGATTCTTCACCATTGAGAGATTGGGCCAAAAACGATATGTAGCACAATATCTCAAAAGGTTATGATGGATTGATTCACACAAAACTTGGTGGACAGGTTGGGAGTGCCACTAGGAAGAACTGATTCAATTTTGGTGAAGATCCGAATCCAGAGCTGGATACGAGAATTATTTAATTTCTAAAGTGATTCTTCACCATTAAGAGATAAGGCCAAAAACTATGGCATGATATCTCTAAAAGTTGTGGACGACTTGTGACAAAACGAGGTGTAAGAGTTGTTTAGGTGACAGGAACAAGCCGAATCGATTTTGGTTAAGGTCCTGATTCAGATCCGACCTATCAGTGGGATACAAAATTTAAGCTGTTTAGCCTTGCGGAGGAATGTGCTCCACCGAGTGCCGTTCCGTTTCGCCAATTGTCACTCTGAGTGACTTTTCATTATTCTGTCTGTCTGTCAGACAGAATAATGAAAAAAATAATCAGACAGACTAATGAAAAGACATTATTCTGTCTGTCTGGAAAGCAGCCATTAGGTGAACCACAGCTTACACATGCACGCATGGAAACGCCGTAAGATGATGATGATGATGATGATGATCTGTCTGTCTGTCAATCGACTCGCCTACAGATCACAATTTTAAATCAATCTTCACGAAACTTCACCACATGGTAGAGTTTGTCATAAACAGGAAGCCTGTTGTTTTTGCAGTCAAAAGGTCAACATAAGCCAAATGTCAACAAATTTATCAAATTTCTGAAATGCTCAATTTTCATCCGGTTGATTAGTATTTTGAACAGAATTTTCAGATCAACTTACTGAATTCAACCACCAATTATTTTTGAGGTCAACATTGGCCATAAGGTCAACATAGGACACAGATCATCAACTTAGGTGAGATTTCTAAAATCCTCAATTTTCACCCGATTGACTTAAAATCTGAAGAGGATTTATTTCAGGTCACTGAAATCAACCAGCTAATTATTTTTGAGGTCAACATACACCAAAAGGTCAACATAGGCCCAAGGTAAACAACTAAGGTGGTATTTACAAAATCCTCAATTTCATCATCCCATTGACTTGCAATTTGAAAAGGATTTGCATTCAGGTCACTGAATTCAACCAGCAATTATTTTTGAGGTCGACATCGGCCAAATTTCTAAAATTGTCAATTTTCATCCGATTAACTTGAAATTTGAAGAGGAGTTGCATATTTGGTCAGTGAATTCAACCACCAATTATTGTTGAAATCAAATTTGTTTTTTGGATTTTGCAAGTATCGTGCTCTGCACAACGTCTTTTCTTATTATTACTTGGCGAAATCTTCGATTTTGTCAAGTATGTTGGTCTGTTCCGTTTGTTGGTTTGTTTGTTTCTCGGTCGTCTACAGCCCAAACGGCTGGACCAGTCGTTCTTAAATTTTACACCTGATAGGCAATCCACCTGAGACGGTCCGCGTCCAAACCCGTTTTAATCGGACTAAAGTCACGACGTGACGTCACACAACGTGAAAACACATTTTTGGACATAACTCAGTGACGGAAGTCTTAGCGACTTCCAGTTGACGCCAAATTAAACTTCATTCAAATATCTAAATGATTACTAAATGCATCTTATTACAAATTACGCATAGTTTTCGCAAGCGTATGACGTCAAAGTTTTGCCTATTGACGTCATTTAAAAAAAAATTTACGCTCGTGTGCAGCGAAACTACTGAAGCAATCTTCTCAAATTTTTAACACGCTGATAGCCAATCTTGCTGAAATAGTCTGGGATCAAATCACGTCATAATCGCACTTAACGTCACGACGTTACGTCAAAAAAAGGTGAAAACAAGCTTTTACATAACTCAGTAACCGAAGTCTAGCGACTTCCTGTTGACGCCAAAACAAACTTCAATGGAATATCTAAATGTTTTAAAATGCATGTTAGTACAAATTATGCACAGTTTTCGCAAGCGTATGACGTCAAAGTTTTTAGCTATTGGCGTGATTTAAAAAAATCTATTCGTTCTACAGGTCACAATTCTTAACCGATTTGGATGAAATTTTAACAGCTGATAGAAATCCACAGTGCAAAAGGATATGGACTTTTGGTGATGTTCAAGATCAGGATCTGGATTCTGCATCACTTTATATTACGCCCATTATAAACCAATGGGAATTTTGTGAATTACACATGGCTATTTCTCAAACAGTTTTGCACTTTATTATATTGAAACTATACTGTCTATTTATGCATGTATATTAACATGTGTACAAAGTTTGATCAAAATTGACCCAAGGTCAAGGTCAGGGTCACCCAAAACATGAAAAACACACATATAAAATACATATTTTTGTTTACAACATATTTCAAACCTGATAACGGGATCGTAAAGCTGGTTGAAAAGCAATGTTCCTAGGTATTTTCAAATATTTTCTACGATCAGAATGAAGGCAAACAAGCACCGATGATAAGTTGTTGAATGTCACATGGTGGCTTTAAATGAGTTGTGAAAATTTTTAATTTGCTGCCGTTACCATGACAACGCGCGCCTGATAATTGTTATTTGTGACGTCGCGTCATTTTATTAATGTAGCGAACAAATAACACCAATCACCATTCCATGACATTACAGCTTGGACCACCACACGGAAAAGGTCAACTAATTCGCCAAGTGTCGTGCTAAGCACGATTTTTCATTTGTCTGTTTGTTTGTCAATCGCCTAGAGGTCACAATTTTAAACCGATCATCACGAAACTTCACCACATGGTAGAGTTTGTCGTAAGCAAGAAGCCTATTGTTTTTGAGATCAAAATGTCAACAAATTTGTCAAATTTATCAAAATCCTCAATTTTCATCCGATTGACTTGCAATTTGAAGAGAATTAAAATTCCAGGTCACTGAATTCAACTCGCCAATTATTATTGAGGTCAACATCGACCAAAAGGTCAACATAGGCCAAAGGTCAACTTCGGTGAGATTTATAAAATACTCAATTTTCATCCGATTGACTAGAAATTTGAACATGATTTTCACATCAGCTTATTGAATTCAACTACCAATTCTTTTTGAGGTCAACATGGACCAAAAGGTCAACATAGGCCCAAAGTCAATAACTAAGGTGGTATTTCTAAAATCCTCAATTTTCATCCCATTGACTTGAAATTTGAAGAGGATTTGCATATTAGGTCAATGAATTCAACCACCAATTATTTTTGAGGTCAACATAGGCCAAAAGGTCAACATAGGCTGCATTTCTAAAATTATCAATTTTCATCCGATTCACTTGAGATTTGAAGAGGAGTTGCAAAATTTGGTCATTGAATTCAACCACCAATTATTTTTGAGGTTAAATTTGTTTTATGGATTTTGCAAGTATCGTGCCCTGCACAAAGTCCTTTTCTTGTTTGTTTATTTGTGAGCACGATGTCTCAAAAAGTTATGGAGGGATTCAGACGAAATTTGGTGGATAGGTTGGGTGTGACAAGGACCAATTGATACGATTTTGGTTAAAATCGGAATCCAAATCCGACACGAGAATTTTTTTAATTTTTAAAGTGATTCTTCACCATTGAGAGATGTAGCCAAAAACGATATATAGCATGATATTTCGAAATGTTGTGGGTGAATTCAGACAAAATTTGGTGGAGAGCTTCGGTGTGTGCCAAAGAGGAATCGATGAAATTTGGTGAAGTTCCGGATCGACACACTGGAATTTTTTTGAGTGATTCTTCACCATTGAGAGATGGGGCCAAAAATGATATATAGCACGATATCTCAAAAAGTTATCGATGGAGTCAAACCAAACTTGGTGAATAGGTTGGGTGTGTGACAAGGAAGAATAGATTTGATTTTGGTGACTATCTGGTTCCGAATCCGGATACAAGTTTTATAATTATTATAATTTTTTTGATTAGCTTCTACACTTCCTCCTATGATTTTCCCACAAGTCTGAAAAGTGTCCAGGATATGTCTGGTAAGATTTCTCTGCATTATAAAACCACCAGAACTTCCTCTTCCCACACCGATTTATCTCAAACCACCTTTTCGGCCTTGAACCATGAATATCCTCTTTTCTTAGAATAAAAAGGCGAGAAACTTATGCTGACCTTTCATCAAAACTTTTTTTTAAATGTATTTCCTGATGTTGGATTTCAGAAGCTGTTCTCTGTGAGTCTAAATAGTGGTTCTTCACATTCGTGACCAACGTACCCAGGGTGAAGATGGACATCTCGAACTCTGAATGCTTATTCTTCTTGAACGTAAAGAAAAAAGAGGAAGATTGTCGAAGCACGCCTCATATTCATAACCTATCGGGTTAGTAAGGTGAAGGGCTAGTGATACTGTGAATGCTGCATCAAAGTGGTGTTTTGTGTACCGTATAGTGAAAGATGCACCACAATGTGGCTTTTTTCTGTGGAATTTGAATGCAAATAATTGAATATTTCTGTTATTTACTTCTTGGAAAGATTCCAAACAGTGACGTCATGAGATTCATGGCTTTCTTCCAGGTTGTGCAATCCTTTGGGACAAGCTAGCATGCTGGGAGCCAACCGCTTTTGGCACAACTGTGAACCTGACATGCCCTGATTATGTTCCTTTCTTCAATAATCACTTAGGTACGGATGGAGCGTTGTCCTCATACCATACATAATCATCAGAAGAATGGGTTTAAGTATATTTGGCTCAAAGTATTGAGGAAAAGTCAATTTATAGATACAACACAAGCAAAGAGGCCATCCATTTATTCCCCCCACTTCTGTTACGTCAAGAGGTGTTTTATTATGACTTGTGTTATTATGAGTCATTGTATTATGACTCATTATATCTTTAGAACTAGCATAAGCCTGTGGTAAAAATACCACAATATAAAAAAGGAAGCCTTTTATTCTTGTGCTGGTTGAAAGAGCTCAAAATGGATTTTATATTCCAGAAAAACCCACTCCCGATGGGAGCGATTGGGGGTGTGGAGTGGGGGGTCGGGGGGGGGGAGGAGAGGGGATCACGTGTACGTGTGCACCATGTGGACGGCGGTTTGTTAATATCCTTATTGTTTAACTGCCAAAATTATTCCCACGTTATAGTGGGGTTGGCTTTGGGGAAGCTTGACCCAAGTCTTTCACGACCCAGCTGGCATTCCTGATGTTTGACTAAGGTTGAGGCAGGAATTTGTAATTTATTTAGGGTGCCACCAATAGCTCACCTACTCTTCGTGAAAGAGACCATGGGATCTTTAAATTCCACCAACTAATGCTGGCAGATGGGATGCCAATTTAACATCCACTTGAGGAACAGCACACACCAAGATGAATCACCCTGCCTATGAAACACCAAGATGACGGGATGAAACTGGGATGACAGTTGGGTCGGGATTCAAACCCAGGCTAGACCGCTTCGAGGAAAGTGTGCATATCTGTAGGTCATCCTGCCAGCCCTTGTTTTAATATTATTATCATTATGCCCTCATCATTGGATGGAATTGACCGATTAATTTGTGGTTATAACAATTTTGATGAAATATACAACTTGGATGACATAGATGCATGCTGGAGTTGAGATTGGAGAAAGATGTATCAACAACCTAAGGTATATATATGCTGATGATACCACTCTGTTGGCAGAAAGTAAAGAGGAGTTGATGAAACTGCTGCAGACAGTGAAGAAGGAAAGTGAAAAAGCTGGTCTTTATTTAAGCCTCAAAAAGATTAAAATCTTGTCAACGGAGAAGATTGACATGTTCAGAACGTGTGTGGTTCGGTGTTCCATTATCAATCAGCTTGTAGAGCGCTCGCCAAGTGGCGTGCTTGATTTTAAGCACTCAAGCAAGCACTCCAACGAAACGGTTGATAAGGAATGGCTGGCTTGGCAAGCGAAAGTAAGCTGAAGGGTAATGGAACACACCCCTAATGGATGGGGGAAAGGCTGCAACCAAGCTGTCTCTGCCAGGGATTCGGAAAGCAGTGCAGGATGGGGAGGTTTGGAGACATCTGATCATGAATACCACCAGAAATCGGCCACGACTTGACGGAACTGGACAACTGGTTCTTATCTCATAGGTGTGTCGACCAGCGACTGTTAGCCGTTACACCGCCCATGTGCAAGTACATTGAATTTTCTCCAAATTTCCCTCTGGCGAGTATCAAAATGGTAACAAACCTTAGGAATATGGTTATGCATCAAATAAATGTCACAATTGGACCGTAAGGGAGTCAGTGGCGATATCACACATCACATTTGAAAACATGGCCGGGAGAGGCCCAAGATATGTTAAGGCCCAGTCACACCTTAACGTTTTAGCCAGCTTATGCCGATTTTTTGGAAAATTTGTCTAAAACGCTGGTACAGCTGAATACGTTATGGGTAAGTTTTGATAACATTGAGGCACGCTGAAAAACACTGCCATACGTCGTAGTACGCTGGCTTTAACGATTGTACTTTTCGGTTGTTCTCAAATTTTCCAGCTTGAAATTTTAAGACTTATGCCAGCGTATACTGACACGTTCCGCATAACGCTGGCCATAAGTTGTCGGCACGTCACGCGATCGTTGACACACGTCGACACACGTTACTTGTGAGTTACTCATAAGTCGAAACACGTCGAGGTAATGGTTAGCGTACCCGAAACTTATTTCTAACCTATGAGTAACGTGTTGTACTCACGTTACGCGATCGGTGACACACGTTACTTGTAAGGTACTCATAAGTCGAAACACATCAAGGTAATGGTTGGCGTCAGTGTTCCAGCTCCCTGGTTTTTTTTTATTTTTTTTTCTTTCTTCCTTCCTTCGGTATGATGGTGATGTTGACACTTCCATTTCTAGTGCGGTTATATATAATATAATTAATAGACTGCCGCTCAACGATTTAAATCTAACCGCACTGTACACTGAACACCCTCATACCGAAGAAAAAAAAAAACCGGAGTCTGGAACACTGACGCTAACACTTACCTTGACGTGTTTCGACTTATGAGTACCTTTCAAGTAGCGTGTGTCGACGTGTCAACGATCGCATATCGTGCGTACAACTTATTCCCATCGCATGCGGAGCGTGTGTCATACGGCAAGTACGTCGTAAAATTTTCAACATGTTTAAAATTACAAGACGTACTCCACTTACTACGACGTATGATAGCGTACTTTAGCGTTCTATTCACGTATACCAAACTTACCCATCCGTATTCGACGTGCGCCAGCGTTTTAGACGCATTTTTCAGAGGTCGGCATACGCTGGCAAGATCGCCAAGGTGTGACTGCGATGTTGACACTTCCATTTCTCGCGGCGGTTATGATTTGATCGTTGTGCGGCAGCCTTTAATAGGCTACGCCACGTCATCGTCGGCGATGCGTGCAGCGCGCTATGCATAAGTTAGACTATCGTTGGGCATAGGTTGTGAAGGCCGACAACAGGTTCAGCATTCGTTGGTATAAGTTATCTATAACACAACGAAACGTTCTGTGTCCGTTACTAATACGTTATGCATAAGACCAAGTCGTTATGAATACGTCCGAATCTTTTAAAAAAACATCAAAAGTTCAACGTAAGCCAGCGTTTTACATACATTTTAATACGTTGCCATTGCTGGCTAAAACGTCAAGGTGTGACTGGGCCTTTATGAACAATCTATATACTGTCCACGTATAATATGATGGCAAGAAAAGTCGGACAGGCATTGCGATTCATCATTCATGCGTATAGACTCATACAAGCAGCTTTGTTAGTTAAAGATCATTGCCCATTACCTAGAGGCCTAGCAAGTCGAGATGACTCTCATCCATTCATCTGAGGGAGAAGCAATAAGTATAGAATGCCTTAAAGCACGTCGAGTTTCCTCCAAACTTCTTCCCGTTCAGCAGTGACTGTTTAAAAACGTAATTGCACGTTGGACAGAATTGACTCAATTGTTTGTGGTTACAATAAATTTTACATCCGGAAGGTGTGCCCCATGAAACGCCATGATAACCTATTACATCTCTCAACGCGGACTTCACCCAAGGTGCAAATCCCCCTTAGGGTGGGGAGCAAGTTAAATCGCTACAACCTCAGTCTTATGTCCAGGGCCGGATTTAGACACGTGGTGGCCCCTGGGCAGCCTTCAGTAGTGGAGGCCCACCCTATCTTAGAATACTAAAAAAGGTGACGAGACATATTTACAGTCATCCATAAAGTATATTTTTCAAGAACAAAGAATCTGACTTCTATATAAAATAGAGAATGAGATAAGATGAATATCTTATATCTGTTATAGATGAATATCTCATATCTGTTCCACTAACTACCATTCAGGCACTCACAAATACATTTTTCCTTACAATTTTTTTTTCATGAAATATGTGGGCGGCCGGCCAATGGTTGTGGAGGCCCCTGGGCAACTGCCCAGCTTGCCCATGCCTAAATCCGGCCCTGCTTATGTCCCTTAGTCCCCCTGTTAAGTTTGGTTGCGATTGGATAAATAATAACTGAATGTATTACGGTCAAAAAAACAGTCAATCAGACAGATAAACAGACACCAAATTGCAAATTTTTGTAAGATTTCTTCACAGCTATATATTTCTACATACTGTATTTCTTTTCTTTTTTTGGAGGTGATTAAGGTAGCGGTCTGTTGCCTATACACTACCCAGGTTCAATTTTTTTTTTTGGTCTTATTCAAATTTTTTTTAATTTTCCCATTGGTTTGAATTAATTTGAAGCAACTTTTACGTAATGTTTTTTTTTTCTCTCTGAGGAGCGTTTCTGTGTTTCAGGGTGGGACACAGACAGACAGATAAACAGACAGCATTAGCCTATTATATCTAACATATGAAGAAGCTCTTTATAACCACTGATTTACTGACCGACTCACTGACTGCTGTGAAAGATCGGTACCTTCCGGGTGAGGTAGAAAGCTGAAATTTTGCATGCCGACAGACATCGAAGCCGGTACACCGGACAAAAAAACATCACGGAATTGTCGGAAAGCATCTGTAAGTGAAAATATAAATATATTTGAAAAAAATGAAAATAAATAAATGAAAAGTCAAATGCAGGTGAGCGACATGACATAATGTGGAAGTACACCACGCTAGTACTGAATATAGATATTCTATTTTTTATTTAAAAAAATTACATTTTATTATTGTATAGTTTTATTTTACTTTTATTATTTATAATTACAATGA
>CM068959.1:47692118-47706212 GCA_035128595.1 Eptatretus atami | reverse complement strand
TTATAAATACAACTGCATTACAATTAGCCTTGATAATTACAATTCGATTATTTTATAATTACAATCAAAAAAATTACATTTTATTATTGTATAGTTTTATTTTACTTTTATTATTTATAATTACAATGACATTATACAAATTACAACTGCATTACAATTAGCCTTGATAATTACAATTCGATTATTTTATAATTACGACATGAGATAATGTGGAAGTACATCCCGCTAGTACTGAATATAGATATTCTATTTTTTATTAAAAAAAATTACATTTTATTATTGTATAGTTTTATTTTACTTTTATTATTTATAATTACAATGACATTATAAATACAGCTGCGTTACAATTAGCCTTGATAATTACAATTCGATTATTGTATAATTACAATCAAAAAAATTACATTTTATTATTGTTATGAGTCATTTTATTTTATTATGGCATAGTGTATTATGAGTCATTTTATTATGGCATATTGTATTACGAGTCATTTTATTTTATTATGGCATATTGTATTACGAGTCATTTTATTGTATTATGGCATATTGTATTATGAGTCATTTTATTGTATTATGGCATATTGTATTGTATTAAGAGTCATTTTATTATGGAATATTGTATTATGGCATATTGTATTACGAGTCATTTAATTTTATTATGGCATATTGTATTACGAGTCATTTTATTTTATTATGGCATATTGTATTATGAGTCATTTTATTGTATTATGGCATATTGTATTGTATTATGAGTCATTTTATTTTATTATGGCATATTGTATTATGAGTCATTTTATTTTATTATGGCATATTGTATTACGAGTTATTTTATTATGACTCAGACTTCAAGTTCTGCGTCTAAACACTTGGATGTTTGCTCGTGCGTGCCTCCGTGCAAATTTTCAAAGCTGTTTCGTCTTGCTTTTATGTTATTGTTTAATCTCTGAGTTGTTGGTTGTATTTTCATCCAATTTTCTGTGTTTTACTGTATCTTGTTGTGGTGTATTTTAGAATTTGCATCCCTGTGAATGTCTAGCCTACTACCAAAGACCCCAGATAGTGGGTGTGCTAATTATATCTCTGCTCTGAACATCTCATTCCGCTTTCCTTATTATGTACTAGCAAATACAGCCCATCATTTTGATGACAGGAACATTAAGGGGAGAAAGAGGAAGGGAGAGGAGGAAGGAGAGACAGAGACAGACAGAGAGGAGGGAGAGGGGAGTGGGAGGATGGAGGGGAAGGAGAGAGGACGGAGAAGGGATGGAGGGGACGGAGGGGAGGGAGAGAGGATGCCAAGAAGGGAGAGAGGATGGAGGAGAGGGAGAGAGGATGGAATGGTGGGGGGGGGAGGAGAGAGGGAAGGTTGAACAAGGAGAGAGTGAGGAAGGAGGGAAAGAGCGAGGAAGGGGTGGGGGTGGGGAGAGCAACGCCTCACCAAATGTCACTGTACACTCCCAGGGGGTGGGAGTGAGGAGCGTGAGGGAGAGAGGAGGAGGGGGGGGGATAGGGAGTGGGGATGGGGTTTGGACTTGCCTTTGGTGGGGACTTGGGGGAGGGGGGAGGGAAGGGGTTCTTGACTTGCGTTTGTTCCCCACGTAGCTTCAGTGCTGCAGCACGTCTGCTTCACATGTGCAGAAGCACATGGTTCATGAGATGGCTCCATAATCTCCTCCACACGCACCAAGCACCACAGGCCTGGGTGCAAGTTCGAGTTCAGATCGCACACCTGTGATACTCATGCATTGCAACACGTAACCAAGCATGCAGGACACAACACACACACACACACACACACACACACACACACACACACCAGCACACACACATTTGAACCCATTTGTACCCTGTCCATGTGTGCTGTCTATGTACCTCTTCGTTTTCAGCAACTGCCGACTATTAATATATTGCAACTATTAGTATATTTATATAAATATTTTGTCTTGAAAGCAGATTTCACAAAATAGTAAAAAGCAAACTGCATACATAATTGCTGAAAAAAGGACCCCTGTGGACTGTACCATCATGGATTGCAAAAGCAGGTTATAGAGCATGGCATTGTGCTCAATTAAGTTACGCTTTCTGCACATTCCTGAATATTTTCTTCACTCAATATAATCGTCTGAACAGTAGAAAAAAAAATTAAGCTTACTGCTTTGCTTAAATAAATACACTTGGTTACAAAAATCACTAATTTGTTGAAATTTCCAGATTTCAACACTTATTTAGTCCGTGAGATACAATTCTGAAATCAGATATAATATCTCGATTATATACTTTAATTAGTCCGTGGGAGTAGATCGTGTTTCCAAATCAAGGCATGTTTGAATTGGCCAAACAAACTGGCGAATTAAGTCCGCAGGAAGCTGACAGAGGGCTGACCAAGGATGACATCTTGCTTCTGTGTCTTCATGGGCCTGACTCGATTCTTAACTGAAAAGCCTCGGGTCATCCTTGGTCAGGGTTTCTATCCCTTAACTTCCCTCTCTAACTAAATAAGGCCGTTAATTATCTTCAAAAGGACTGTTTTAATTAACCCAAACACCCAATTTTCACTCATGCACTCCCTTGGAGTTCCCTTAGTATGCATGCAAAGTTTCAGGCCGATAGGTTTCATTGTTTTGGAGTTATGGAGGAGATACACATACACACATATATATGTATGTATATGTATGTCATCTAGGCTGATGACTCCACCCTCTACGATAATATCCCTCTTCCTTCTGATACATCTTAGGTGCCATCACGTTCACATTGCAGACAGTCGGTGTTCACCTTTCAGTGCAAGTACTGTGTTTAATGGGAGAATGGGTAGAGAGTGTTCTCCATGCCTAGTGGGGAAATTACCATATTGATGCACTGAATGTGGGTCACACTAGGAGGGGAGTTGTAGGTTGATAAATGGCCAACCTGAAGCTGTCCTTACCGCAGACTCAGGGACAAGTCTTCCAGAGAGAGGGGGGGGGCAGCATAAGTCTTTCAGAGAGAGGGGGGTGGTTATGCATCTGGTATATGAGATAAAATGGGGGATTTATTGGAATAGTTATTTCCTTATTACATGTTAGCATAACTGTGGTGTGATTCCTATAAGTGAAATAGGGTTGTCAAAACACGTGTTTAGAAAGATCCCCCCCACAAGTGTCTGTATATATGCCCCGCCTCCCCCATTCCCTACATTACTGAGCTTTCCCTGCCATTTATCTGTCCTTGTATGGAGTTTCTTCTTCAGTTAACAGCCATTTGGATAGGCCCATGGGCACGATGTTCCTCTTCCAGCTAAGTTCTCCCTGTATTGAAGTATCCCTTTTGATGATAATTTGTGTGGTGATCGGGAGTGGGCTGCATAGTGCTTAGGAAGAAATGGTTTATTAACCCGTTAGATGGGCAAATTGGGTCTTGCTTTATAATGTATGCACCTCAACAAGGTATGTCAACAAGCTCTGCTTGGCTATCGTATCGGCCATCCCATCGCGGTCATTGTGTTCGGAGATGATGATGATTTGCACCAAATTAACCTGGTGGGCATGGAGGTCTTTTTGTCCTGTACCCGCTGAGTTGAGTGATGGTTGTTGAATATGCGTGACCATAACAATATGTTACATTTGTTAGGTATATCAAGTTTTGTTGAAGTTATTATCCTTCTCTGCAACCAATTTCAGACGCTTCTTTTTCCTTTAATATTCACATCGATACGTAATCTTAAGGAGGCAGAAGTAAATCCCTCATCCATGAAATAGGTAGACAGCAGCCTCTTCCCTCTCTGCGGACTTTGATAGAATCACGAGCTTGTCAAATACTTAGAATATGTCTTTAAATCCTGACAAGTGTTACACTCTGACTGTGTCACTACAAAAGGACAATCTGGCAAATCCTCCCATCTCCTTTCTTAACAACCCTCTTGAAGTTCAGTCACTCAAACTTTTGGGCCTGACTATCAGCCATGATCTTTCTTTGGCAAACCACACTTCTAAGTTTGCCCTGAAGGCCATTGTGCAAAGTCATCCTCCATTGTGCAAAGTCCTTCCATGGCACACCAGAATTCTTTTCCACCAACAAGGCCTTCATCCATAGGTTTCTCGAGAACTGCTCTCGCCCTCTAGGCTTGCTCTCCTGCCTCACTCCCTGCTCAGGTTGATGCCATGGAAACCAAGGCCTTCAAGATCATTGGAATTTCCCATGGTGAAGTTGAGTTTAAGGGAGTATCACTTTCACATTGAAGACAAGTTGGTGGTCTCTGTCTTCTACCTCCTCCTCTCGGGTTTTGCACCCTCTGCTCTTTCCGTGCTGATCACCACCATCCTGTATCATCCCCCATCCAAAACCATTTCTTCTACCTTCTTTAACCTTCTCCAAGCCCACCTCTTTCCAAGTTTCCAGTTTTCCCTTCCCAAGAGTTTTCTTCTGCATCCATCTTGTTCACCCCATGTCCTCCCAAAGCCCTCATTCTTCCCCACATCCTTTATTTATTCAAATCTCCCTATATTTTGGTCCTCATCTCTGCTCTTGGTGTGCTTCCCCACTCTCTTTCTGCTGTTCCTTTTACTGTGTTACGTCTTGATCCATGATATGTACCAGCTATTCCACGAGCCTCAACATTGTATGCAAACAAAGCGAGTGAAAACTCCCTTCTTGATTTGTTCATTCTACAATTTCAGTTTGTTTCTCAATGCATTCACTGATCCAATTATCAGTGTCAGAGGTTTGTCTTTCCCTTTAGTTCAAGGTTCATGTCGTTATTAAGACCGGCAAAATCAGTGAGCCATCAATGATCACCGAGGTCCGGGTACTGTTGATTTCTTTCTTCCAAAAACGTTTTTAGATCCTCGTGGAGGATCTCTAAGTCTTTCTCACGTTGTTGTTCTTCATCTTCTTCTTGTGGACTTTTTGTTTCACAGCCTACAGTTTTCATCGAAACTTCCTGAAACTTGGCATATATATGTAAAAATACCCTGCACAGACAGTAACCATCTCCGATTTTGAAAATTCCTCCGAGAAAAAAAGTTATGACGTCAAAATTAAAAATGGAAATCGCCTACATTCAACATGCTGAAAATTTCTCGACGTATATGCCAGTGTACTACGACGTATGCCAGCGTGCTCTTAACATATACAAAACTTACCCATAATGTATTCGACGTGTGCCAGCTTGGTTCGGCAAATTTTTCATACGTCGGCATACGCTGGCTAAAACGTCAAGGTGTGACAGCGGCTTCACACTTCGATGTCTAGTGCGGTTATGATTTGAATCTCGACCGCAGCCTATGAATATCCTACGCCACGTGATCGTCGGCGATACGCTGCCGCGCTATGCATAAGTTAGACTATCGTTGGGCATAGGTTGTGAACGCCGACAACACGCTCAGCATTCGTTGGTATAAGTTATCTTAATGTGATTAAAACGTTCTGTGTACGTTACTAATACGTTATGCATACGTCCAACATGTTATTATACGCCCAAAAATAAAAAAAACATCAATAGTTCAGCGTACGCCAGCGTTTTACATACTGTTGCGAATTCGCGGCCCGTCGGCGTGCGATCGGCCACGTGACTCGAATCGCGACCGCCTCGCCCACCGGACGGACAATTCAGTCGTGACCTCCCGGCTAACGCCGGATCAGTCACGGGTGGACCTTTCGGCCTCACCACAACCCAGTCCGCATTCTACCCGCGCGGAATAGGGTGAATCGCCGAAAGTCGATATACCTAAGTACCCGCGCGGGTAACCTACCGAGGGATTGTACCTCGCCACAGGCCGACTTCGGACACGATCCGCTTAAGCGGCTCGTTCCGGGCTAACGGGATAACCGAGCGGTGTTATCGTCGGCTTGACGGTGTCAGATTAATTATCGGGCGGCCCGCGCCCACTCAAACCCTTTACGTGAAACAAGATGGAGACCCAACGAAGGAAGGACGCAGCGACACGGGGAAGAATTCACAAGGACGCATTTATTTACACAGACGGAACAAAAGCACACGTAAAGCAAACAGTAGAAATGCACATATATCACATAGAAAACAAAAAGAAGCAATTAACGATTGCACATATATCACCTAGAACAAAAGAAATGCACATAAAAGAAACGACGCAGAGCTACGACCGATTACCGACCACACGGACCACTTAAAACAATTCTACTTCACGGACTTGGCGCCGACACACACGTTCACACAAAACCCCAAAAGAAATGGAAGTCGCGACTTCCCTTAGGTGTTGAGTCCTCGGCGACCGTCCTCTGCCGTGACTCCCCGCTCGAGCGTGGTCGGCGAGGCCTCTCCGGCGCGCCTCGCGCCTGACCGTACTGCCTTCCGACGCCACGGACCCAGCCGACACAGAGAGCACACGCCGAACCCAGAGAGCCAGAACGCCGAATAAGAACGAGCACGAGCCGAAGCTCACCGAACAGAGAGAGCGCAATACGAACGAAGAGAGAACCTCATGCGCCTCCGACTCTTATACGCCCGGCGCCACGCCCCGTTCTCGCTCCACCTTCCTTCGAGGCGCTTCGAGAAGGGGGGCGTTCCCTCTCGTTCCCTCCCACCTGCGTCTTGTGGGGACGAGCGGGCGAAGCCGTTCGAACGGCCTTCAACGCGCAAACCGTCGTATGTAGACCGCTGAGGATGGCGTTCGATGGTAGGTAGCGTGGTTGAGATGGTGGCGTGGTTTGGAGGTGGCGGGGTGGCGTTGTTAGAGTGGTGGCGTGGTTAGCGTTGTTGTTGTTGGTTGGCGTGTTGACGTTGAAGTGTGGTTGGTTCGAAAATAAAGCAGAACAGAAAAACGCCTAACTCAAAGGATCGCAGCCCGAATGAATCACATTAATTCCCTCTAAACAATGGGTTTGGGCTAACTACACATGTACTTAAGAAAATATATCTCACCTACGGGACCTTTATGGTGTAATGCGAATTTCCACAGCCGTAACACTACCCCCTCCCCTTTTTACAGACTCGTCCCGAGTCGTCAAATTATCGTGTCCATCATGTGTAGTTCTCCCTAGTACGTTTTACCTACGGATCCCTGAGTGCAACATTCATGGTATTCGTGTCCCCAAAATAAATAACCTGAGGGCTGAGTAACTAACTAAACAAACTCACTCACCACGGACGACTTAAAAAAATAAAATGCCGGCGCTAAGACAGACATGCCGGGGCACACTCATATTTACAATACACAACTTAGCCTTATAATTTACACTACTCCATGGCCCAGGATCAATGGACTCTGCAGGGAAAAAGGTGAGAGTCAAAGAAAACCGGTGCACGGGCCGCCACTGCAGGCCCGTGTTGCAGCTGCCAACAGGACAGTTCCTGCAGCTTGCAAACTGTTGTGACGATCCTGGCGCGCATGGAAATGAACAGGGGGGCAAAGCAAAACTGGACAGGGCAAAATGACGAGGGCAGTAGCATGGCATGGCAAATGTGAACAGGCATACAAAGCCAGCAGAAAGGCCACTGCAGGCAAACACAGCCGGCAGATGATCGACCGGCACAGGCCTTGAAGAAAACAGCCGCAGACGATTCCGCGACGTACAGCCTCGCAGCACAACGCAGCCAGCCGACGAAGTTGGCCGGCACAAGGCTCGAAGTAACACAACAGCCAGCCGATGAGTTGGCCGGCCTCTTGCCGTGCAGTGCAGGTTGGTGGAGGGAGTGGCGTGGTGCTGGCCACTCGCAGAGGCGGGCTCGGACCTACCCTACCTGTCTCCCTCCCACCTATCGCCTTTGCCTGTCACTGTCCATACCCACCCCTTAATTTGCAAAACCCAATTTAGCCCCAACTTATTTTTTGTTGTTTTTATTTTCACTTCCCTACTTCCCACATATAAATCGTCCCCTAACCCCTTTATCGTCCTTGTTCGGCTAACCTATCGTCCCCTAGCCTACTCCCAACCCCTAAGTTCCCTTCCCGGAGGGGAATAAGGAGAGCTAGCGTCCTGTGTCGAGGCCCAACAAAGCCTCAAGATGGCCTCCCAGAGTTCAGCGATCTCTAACCCAAAGTGGGTCCAGCGGCCCACAACGAGAGCGAAGGGATGGATTGGTGCGGAGGGGTACACTTCCTAATCTACCCTAACCATTTAACTGTTAAACTACCCCGGGCTTTCAACAAGCGCCTCTCGCTTAATCTATTGGTTCTAAAACCCAGATTCCCGTCGCCCTGTGTTGTGTCCACTCAAGTTTCGGGCCTCGCCTCTAATTTTCCTCGTGCCCTTGCACGGTTTCGTGGCTGGGACGCGTGGCTCCCTTTGGCAGGCACGACCCTCTGCCGATTCCCCTACGATGGCACCCCCGGCACTACACTGCCTCCGAGCCTACCAGCTCCCTAAACACCGGGGAGTGCCCCCATGGCTACTCCCCTGAAACGCACACGTGGCAGGCTGGCGCCCCGGCCCCTTTCCGAGGGTCACCCGTGCCCACGACACTGCCCACGCGGCTAACGGCGCTCCGGCCCCGCCCACCAAGCGGCGCACCCGCTGCCCACTACGCTAACCCGGCCCCCATGGGCCCTTGGCCTACCACGGCCGACTAGCCCGGTGCCCGGGGTACCCACTCAGCGATACTCACCGTTCGCAGCCACGCTCCCAGCCCGTCAACAGTCTCTGCACCCCTCCAAATGGGTATCGAGCCTACATTCCCACCAACAGCAAAACGACCTCCATTTTTCAATTTAACTAACCCAGCAACTCACTCTACACTGACCCGGTCCCTTGGCGCGGAGTCAATCCTCCCCCCAATCACTCATCGCACCATGCATTCCACATTCGCTCCCAACACACAGACCCACTGGCCTCACTCACTCATCATGTCTCCACACAACTTTTCAACACACACATCGCTGAATCCTGCATCCTTCTATCTACCTCCCTAACTACCTCGGCTCCCACGTCGTCCCTTACACTATAGCACGTTCCTTTTAACACTACGTACTAAGCTACGTCCCCACTACACATCCACAGTCTGTCACTGTCTCCAAAATGTCATTTCCCATCCTAAAGCTCACCTAAATCCCTCTACCTATTCCATTCCACGGGCCCCATGAGGACTTACCCCTGCCCCATGGAGCCGTCTAACTAAGCTAACCCATCCCCCTAACTAGTGCCATCCTGTGCCTGGTAAGGGGTCTTTCACCCCCTTGCCCAGGGAATCCTGTTCACCGAAAGCGAGGCTTGCTTCCATTAATTTTGTATTTCCAATTATGCGCAGCACCAGCGCGCGCAACTCACAGCTCGCGCACTTTGCACCTTGCCCGTGACGTCAGGCAGCTGCACGTGTACCTCGTCCCTCTTGGACGGTACCATCCGGCAGGGATTCACCCTCCTGCCGGATTCCAACCCCACGTGCAGCCATTACGTCACCCTGCGCACCCCCAAAAACAAACCTCGCACTCCGAGGCTCCCCACGCGAAACACATGTGCTCTGCCCGTTGGAGCCTAACACAGCTCGCGTGGAGAACCCATCCGGTCCAAATCTTCTCCTGCCTAAACTTTGTCCGTCCCCGGATCGGCAAATCCACCCTGGCGTTTCCGGACCGGGCTTCACTCCCGCAAGCGAGCACGTGGGGTCTCGTGCGTTGCACAGCACGGACCGCGCCGCTCGCTGCTGGGTGAACCCGGCGCGGTCCCCACAAAGCTACGGCCGCTACCCGCTTTTGTCCCTCTGTCGCCGTCGTCTCCGTTCCACCCACGCACACCTGCGTGTCACGACGCACATACTCCATTCCAACACACTCACACCGGAGACGCGGCTGCGTGCTCCCGCATGCCGACCGACATCTCCTCACATACAGAGACCTCACACACACGGTCTCCCTCACACGGACCCTCTCACTCACACCCAACCTTTCACCTGCCCAGGGGGTCTCACTCACACCATGCGTGCCGGAAAGCACGCATCTCCGCACACTCGCAAACACACACCCCTGCACAACCACACTGGGGATTCGTGTCCCCACAAGGGTTCCCGGGCCTCTATACCCCCCAACTACACGTGCACCTATCCACAGCACTCGTCCCTTCAACTCCGCTTGGCACGACCGAACCCACCTGGTCGTGATTCGCCTCAAGGGGGCATACTCCCTCCCCTCGTTCTGGAGGCGGCCATCCACTGCTCACACCGCGGTCTCTACCCAGTCCGCGAGCTCACCCCCATTATCCTCCACTACTTCTGTGTGTGTGTGTTCTGTTCCTTTAACCCCGTCTTTATCATGCAGTCTCTCCTCTACTTTCTCTGCCTCCCGCGTCTCTGTACATTTGTAGTTTCGTTGTCTCCTCGTGTCTATTAGTCTCTTGCTTCTTTCTGGCGTTTTTCCATCTCTCTGGACTTCAATTTTATTCTCTCCTTCAGTTCATTAATTTCAAACTCGTATAGTTTTTGTTTTCTCTCCACTCTTTCTCATGCTCCTCACTTTCCAATCTCATCTTTCTTTCAATTGGCCCATTTCCTTCCTGTGCTTCATTCGCTGTTCTCTCATTACCCTTCCTTGCTTCCTCTTCCTCTCCTGTCCTTCCTTCTCCAGTTTCATGTTTGCTTCATTTGTTAATCTCCTTCTTGTGTTTCATTTGCTGCTGTCTCTATACTCTTCCTTGTTTCTTCTCCTGCCCTTCCTTCTGCAGTTTCATGGTTTCTTCATGTGGTTAATTTCCCTTTTGTGTTTCATTCGCTGTTCTTTGTCTACCTCTTCGCACTCCAGCCTTGCCTTTTCTTTCAATTGGTCAACCTCGCTTCATGTTTCTTTTGTTTTCTATCCCATTGTTCCTTCGTTCTTCCCTCTCCAATCTCGTTGTGTCCTTCAATCTCCTGATTTCTCCTTCCTGCTTCTTCACTTCTCCTCGTATTCCAGCCTATTTTTTCCTTTTGTCGTTCAGTTTCAAATTCATACTCTTTCAGTTTTTTATTCCACTGTCTTTCTTGTTCCTCGTTCTGCAATCTCGTTATTTCTTTCAACTGACAGATTTCTTTCTCCTGTCTCATTCCTTTCTTCCAGTACTCTTTCTTGTTCCTCATTCTGCAATCTCGTGGTTTCCTTCCATTGATCGATTTCCTTCTTCTGTCTCATTCGTTCTTCCATCATACTTCTTCTTGCATCTCATTCTTTAATCTGGCCTTCGCTTCCAGCTGTTGGATCTGTACAGCGTGGTTCCTTAACGTTTCATTCTCCGTTCTCGTTCTTTCCTCTCTCACCATCCTCAACTCGTTTTGTAATTCCGTCTCTTCGTTCTGGTGTTTCTGTAACTCAGTTTTCTTCTCCAATTCTTTTCTCATCTCCGCACACTCCGACCTTGCTTTGGCTTCTAACTGTTCTTCCATCTTGCCCTTGTGTTTGTCTATCAGTCTTCCCAGTTCCTCTGTCTCCGTTTTTACCTCCCGTCCCAGCTTATCAACTCTCTTCGTCATGTCTTGAAGTCTTTTTCTCACACGCCACTATTTTTATTTCCTTCGTGCACGACTCCGTCACCCCAATTAATTTTTCCCTCTCGTTACCGTCACTTTCCGTCAACTCCACACTTCTCGCCCAACACGTCTCCCGGATTATTTTTTTCTCACCCGCCTTCACCGCGGCCTGACAACCGTTGCACCCTCTCCCAGCTCGTTCGCTCCACACTGGCGTCGCCATTACGCACTTTGCTGTTGTAGCCTTCATGCCCGCCTGCAGGCTTCGGCCCATGTCTGCGTCTCACCCCGCAGGGTTCGCATATCGCTTACGAATCCTGTGTGTGCGCATCCATTTTGTCCATCATTTGTTGCATATTCGATTTCATTTCGTTTGTGTTTGTTTCCATTTTCTCGTTCATTTGTTGCATCATCCGCATCAACATTTCCCCCACTCTGTTGATTTCAGCCGACTCCGACGAAGCCGAATCGCCTCGGTCGGTCGTGGTTTCACTGGGGGCCGGGGAGGGAACTTGACGGAGGTGGGAGGGAACTTGACGGAGGTGGGAGGGAGGTGTCATACACCGCGGCCGCCGCCGCACCTATTCGGGCTCTGCGTTTGGTTGGGGAGAAACTGTTCCTGCACACCAATGTCCTGCTCGGGGTTTACATCCTGGGCCATATTCTAAACACATACTCATTTCTATTACCCCCGGCACCCGCTCGCCTTGAGACGCCATCTTATCCACGTAAGATTAATTTAGCTCGCTCGTAATTTAGAGGGAATCGTGGTCGCTCCTCTCACCCCTGGACCGATTCCCTGTGAATTTAGCTTGGAGACGGGAGGGATTCGAATCACACTCCTGTACACCAGTGTGCGAATTCGCGCCCGTCGGCGTGCGATCGGCCACGTGACTCGAATCGCGACCGCCTCGCCCACCGGACGGACAATTCAGTCGTGACCCTCCCGGCTAACGCCGGATCCAGTCACGGTGGACCTTTCGGCCTCACCACAACCCAGTCCGCATTCTACCGCGCGGAATAGGGTGAATCGCCGAAAGTCGATATACCTAAGTACCGCGCGGGTAACCTACCGAGGGATTGTACCTCGCCACAGGCCGACTTCGGACACGATCCGCTTAAGCGGCTCGTTCCGGGCTAACGGATAACCGAGCGTGTTATCGTCGGCCTTGACGCGTTCAGATTAATTATCGGGCGGCCCCGCCCACTCAAACCCTTTACGTGAAACAAGATGGAGACCCAACGAAGGAAGGACGCAGCGACACGGGGAAGAATTCAACAAGGACGCATTTATTTACACAGACGGACACAAAGCACACGTAAAGCAAACAGTAGAAATGCACATATATCACATAGAAAACAAAAGAAGCAATTAACGATTGCACATATATCACCTAGAACAAAAGAAATGCACATAAAAGAAACAACGACGCAGAGCTACGACCGATACGCGACACACGGACCACTTAAAACAATTCTACTTCACGGACTTGGCGCCGACACACACGTTCACACAAAACCCCAAAAGAAATGGAAGTCGCGACTTCCCTTAGGTGGGAGTCCTCGGCGACCGTCCTCTGCCGTGACTCCCCGCTCGAGCGTGTCGGCGAGGCCTCTCCGGCGCGCCTCGCGCCCTGACCGTACTGGCCTTCCGACGCCACGGACCCAGCCGACACAGAGAGCACACGCCGAACCAAGAGCCAGAACGCCGAATAAGAACGAGCACAGCCGAAGCTCACCGAACAGAGAGAGCGCAATACCGAACGAAGAGAGAGAGAACCTCATGCGCCTCCGACTCTTATACGCCCGCGCACGCCCCGTTCTCGCTCCACCTTCCTTCGAGGCGCTTCGAGAAGGGGGCGTTCCCTCTCGTTCCCTCCCACCTGCGTCTTGTGGGGGAGGGCGAAGCCGTTCGACGGCCTTCAACGCGCAAACCGTCGTATGTAGACCGCTGAGGATGGCGTTCGATGGTGTAGTAGCTGTGTTGAGTAGATGGTGCGTGGTTGTGAGGGTGCGGGGCTGGCGTGTTAGAGTGGTGGCGTGGTTAGCGTTGTTGTTGTTGGTTGGCGTTGTTGACGTTGAAGTGTGGTTGGTTCGAAAATAAAGCAGAACAGAAAAACGCCTAACTCAAAGGATCGCAGCCCGAATGAATCACATTAATTCCCTCTATAACAATGGGTTTGGGCTAACTACACATGTACTTAAGAAAATATATCTCACCTACGGGACCTTTATGGTGTAATGCGAATTTCCACAGCCGTAACAATACATTTTTGATACGTTGCCATACGCTGGCTAAAACGTCAAGGTGTGACAGTGACTTGAGGAGTGTGTGCTGCCTCCACTCACTCGAAGTTCCTGCCAGAGCATTGCCGGGGTTCTTTGGATTCCCAATTCCACCCACCCATCATTCCCCTACCACTGGCACCATGGCCAAGGAGGAACCGGTCCCAGGAGACTGCGGAGGCCAACACTGAGTTTGCCAAGACCACCCGGAGAACAACCTCATGGCACACTTTATGTGGGAGAATTGTAGCCTACTTCTCCCATCCAAGCTAGGCGAGGGTGTCCCACTTGGCTCAACCAGGCCTGAATCAACCCTTGTATTAATTTTTTCCTCCCCACCCCCTCTAACCCTTTTTACCCTTCTGTGTGTCCAACTGTTTCTTGAAAGAATCTGTTGTCAATAAGGAGGGGTTAAGTGAATTAGA
>CM068959.1:47600209-47619878 GCA_035128595.1 Eptatretus atami | reverse complement strand
ACACACACACACACACACACACACAGTCTTGCAACTCCATCGGGGCAAGACGGATTATAATTGTTGTGGGTTTTGTGGTTGTACTGTCGTACCTTCCTGAACCATTTGTAGATACTGGTGGTCTGCTAGCATTCTTCGTCACTATGAGCATTATATTTGAACAAAACGGCGTTGGTATTCTCACAACACAGTCAGTAAACCTATTGGGAAACCAACTATTTTTGAGGTCAAAAGGTCAAAGGTAAATTCAAGGTCAAACTTCTAAAATCATCAATTTTCATCTGATTGACCTGACCTTTGATTAAGATTGTCAATTTTAATCTTAATGAATGGACAATTAGATGTATCCATGGCAACCTTTGAAGAGGGTTTGGATTTTGCAAGTATCATGCTCTGCACGTCTTTTTCTTGTTTGTTTGTTTGTCTGTGTACAGGATATCTCAAAAAGTTGTAGACGGATACGGATTAAATTTTATGGACAGGTTCAGTGTGTGACAAGGACGAACTGATTAGATTTTGGTGAAGATCCGGATCCGGATCCGACTATTAGAATTTTAAAGTGATTCTTCGCCATTGAGAGTTAGGACTCAAAAACAATATATAGCATAATATTTCAAAAAATCTATTGCGCCTGACATGTTCTCGTTGATCAGGTATTACAGGGCGGAGATATGCACTCTCCCGAGTGCCCTTCTAGTTAAAAAAACGTTTTGGGCCCGATATGTTCTCGTGGATCAGGCATTACATGGCAGAGGTACATGCTCTGGTTTTTTGTTTTCATGGGTTTTTTTTTCGTGTTTCTGTGGTTTTTCACGGGTGTATTCACAGTTTTTCACGGGATTTTTTATTTTGCCTTATGAATCACAAACCGTCGGGAACCTGTCCCCCTTTTCCCCATTGAAACAATGCCCCGACATTCGCAGATTCAACATTCGTGGCATTTTCCAGGAACGTATCCCCTGCAAGTAGCGGGTTACGACAGTACTTAACTTTAGTTGATAATACATACGATTAATTATCAAATAATAAATTATCTTCATTTTAATGTGAACTGTCCTTCACACAAATACTCTTTCAGATGAATTTTGATAAAATTATAACAAAAAATATATATTTTAGCTATTCTTTTTTTTTTTTAAGCCTCTGCTGACGAAGTCGCTGGAGGCATTATGTTTTCAGGTTGTCCATCCGTCTGTCCGTCCATGCTAATTTTCTTTGTTTTCTCTTCGACCGCTCATGTGATTGACACGAAATCTTCACCATCGGTGTGAATACTCATGTAGAATATTTTAATGATAATTATGTCATAGGTCGTGTGGTGTGGCAGCCATGTTGGAAAAAAGGAAAACTTTGGACCTCTGTAACTACAAAACCATTCCATGGAAAAAAAATCGAAACTTGGCACATGTCAAGTAATCCCCGTGGGAAATAGTTGTGATATTTTTAATGATGTCATAATTGCACACATCGAATGCTTTATCCAATCAGTATGAAAATTATTGAGGGTCATCTTGGGCTAAATTATATTGGGGGAAGAGGGTTGGGGGGGGGGGTTGTTCAATATTGATGACCTCATCGGTCATGTGGTTTGGCAGCCATATATATATATATAAAAACCTTCAAAATCTTTTTCTCCGAAATGGCTGAACAGATCGAGGCAAAACTTTGCAGGTATGATCGCTGATCCATGAGGAACAAAAAAGTTCTCTACCTATGATTGGTCACATGGTTTGGCAGCTATGATTTTTTTGAAGAATAAATCTTTAAAAATCGTATCCAAAACAGCTTAACAGATCAAGGGGAAACTTCACCCACATGTTGGGGATACCAAGGTGTTCACGAAGAATTAATTGGTTACATGGTCTGGCAGTCATATTGGATTCAACGAAAATCTTTAAAAAAAATTATTTATCTTGAACAGCTTCATCAATCAATGTGAAACTTTGCAATTATGGTCTCGTAGCCATGGGGAATAAGTGTTTTAAATTTCAACCTAATCGGATGCATGGTGTGGCAGCCAGAATTATTTGATTTAAATCCTTGAACCCAGGTTCAAAATATTAAACTTGGTACAAATACGTATAATGATGTAATAATTTGGGGGGAGGCATATCTGGCGACTTTGCAATGTCGAAGCATGCCCTTCTAGTTTGCTGGTGTTTTATCGAAGTTCATCTCAAATACTTTATTTGAACTTGAAAATATCGAAGTTGCACGAACCTGAAGGAAGTTGCCCAATATGTGACAATACCACCAATAGCTGTTGTAAACAAACCAGGATGATACTACTACTACTACTACCTCAATTATTCCCACTTTTTGTGGGTCAGCCAGGGAAAGTTTTTGGCCTAAGTCTTTTATGAACTGGCTGGTAGGACCTGATATTCGACTGAAGCTGGCAGGAATTTAAAATATGAATTCAGGGTTTCAGTCAGCAATAACTTGCCTCCTCTTTGCGAAAGACACCATGGGATATTTAATGTCCACCAACAGCCAATGCTGGAAGACTGCTCCTCTGGCTTGATGTCCTTCCGATGGATGGTGCACACATTGATGTATGGCCCTGCATGCGAAACAAACAGCAGGGTGACCGTTTGTAGCTGGTCAGATATTCAAACCCATTTTCAAACATTCTGAGCAGGTAGACAGCTCAGAGCGAGTGCGCACACCTCTCGGCTATCCTGCCACCCCTGCTTAATAAATACTGATTAATAATACAAACCTCATTATTGTCATGGCACCAAGAAAAACCTGCCAAACCAAAAAAAAACTGCATAGAATCCTGATTACCAAGATGCGTCTGTGGACCACACAGGCAGGATGGGATTTGGCAAACAGATCTGGAGAGGTAGCTGGGAAAATTCCAATTTAAGGACAAACCTTCCAGCTCTGAGCAGACTGCACAGAGCAGAGTCGGAGGATCGCTGTTGGTCCTATTTAATTATTTTAAATTATTTCCTATTTCCAATATTCTGCCAAAAATAAACCATTTCAATGGATAGGAAAAATGCAAATGTATAGAAGTACAAAAGCCAAATTTCATTTCACCTCCTCCCATCCTCATCTATCCCACCTATTGCTTCCTCTACTATAGATTTTTAGTATCGGCAGAGAAGGGTGATTTTGTGAACAATTCTTCCTGCAGATCAATGTCATCATTTTCCTTTACATCATCAAAGTGCTGATTATGAAACTGCGCCTTCCTGTTGGTGGCAGCTCCACGTCTCATAAGTTCAGGTAACCATCATTCGTCTTACCTTGTGCAGACGGTGACTTTTTTTGCCGAATATAATTGGGTTCTTTATTCGATTCCTAAAGCCAAAAATGATTGAAGTGTTTCCCTTGAAGATGTCAGACCAAAAGGTAAGACGTTTAAGGGTTGCCATTACAACAGCCGAGCATGCTTTTGTGTCCCTGTGCTATCAATTGTTATTTTCTGGCAAGGAGCTTATTGAAATTTTGTCAGGTTTTTTTGTACAAGCTATCCAATAGTCATTCTTTGATGGTGGATGTGGCTTTGCAAAAAATTTAGATATTAAAATTCTGCAAATCTTGCTTGTACCCAATTTCTATCCCAAAATTGCAACACAAGCATATATACCAACATCAGTGAGCACAAAAGAACCCAAAATCATAATTTGAGTTAAAGAGAACAAGAAAGGAGTTTGAAGACTCGAGGAAACGCATGAAGGAGGTGCATACACATGGCATGGCATTGCTTGCACAAAGAAACCTGAACTTTCACACTCCCACCTGCTTATTCACCCCCAGGCACATGTATCTGTAAATCGTTACTACCTTCAGGTTGTGATTAATTTTTATACCAATGAGTTTGTTAATACCATCACTTATAGCCTGGTGTTGGCTTAGCGGTTAGGGTGGTGGCTTGGGAACCTAGGGTCCTGAGTTTGAGCCCCGTTTGCCACTGAATTAACACCAGGGGGTTGACTCAGCCTATCATCCTTCCGAGGTTGGCGAAGTGAGCACCAGTATACTGGTAATAGGGGCACTGCATCAGCGGCATAGCCGCACTCCTCACCAATGATGCAACCAGCAGCCAAAAAGGCAGCACATGATGGGAACCATCACTTATAATTTCCTGGTATATTACTACACAATTCCAAGTAGAAGTAAATAAAAAGAGACAGTGCTGCAGGGTTCGTGCTCACTTGCCAGTGTCTATTGCAGCGTAACTTGCCGCTTGATGTGTGTGGCTTGCAACACCGCATACATCACAACAACGCATACACATATATCTTCCTTGAGCGTTGCTTCAAGGCCAAGCAGTTTGCGTCGCACTTTCTTTTCTCTATTGTATAACCTGCCCAGAAGGAAACCGTGTTCAAGGTCAGATTACCTTGACAAAATCACAAGCTGGTCAAACACTGGAATATGGTCTTTCAATCCTGACAAATCTCACATTCTTACGATCTCTCTCCGAACGGACCATCTGGCAAAGCCCCCCCATTCAAACTCTGGTGATCAACCATCAACCCCCTTCTGGTGAAACTACCTTAATCAGGATCACTGCTCAACTCCACTCATTCGTTACTCTTTTTTCCCACCTGTGGACCCAACTTCCACATGCTCTTCAATGTTATTTCCTCCAGGTCTTCAAGACAGCTGTTCACCATCATCTCAGATCATCCCCAATCTAAACCATTTATATAATCTACCCTTGTTAGCCCCCACCCTACCAATCCCTTTTTCGAAATTTCCAGTTTTCCCTCCTCAGAGTGTCCTTCTGTATCCATCTTGTCCACCCTATGCCTCCTCTCCTGCCACCCATTCCACCCACACCCATTGTTTAGGCGTTGTCACACCCTTGACGATTTAGCCAGCAATGGCAACGTTAAAAAATGTATGTAAAACGTTGGCGTACGCTGAATTTTGATGTTTTTTTTAAAGTTTTGGTCGTATTCATAACGTGTTGGTCGTATGCATAACATATTAGTAACGGGCACAGAACGTTTCGTTGTCTTATAGATAACTTATACCAACGAATGCTTAGCCTGTTGTCGGCGTTCACAACCTATGCCCAACGATAGTCTAACGTATGCATAGCGCGCTGCACGTATCGCCGACGAACTCATGGCGTAGCCTGTTAAAACCTGCCGCACGCCGATTTAAATCATAACCGCCTGAGAATTGGAAGTGTCAACCACGCAGTCCACACTTGACGATTTAGCCAGCGTATGCCGACGTATGAAAATTTGCCGAACCAAGCTGGCACACGTCGAATACGTTATGGGTAAGTTGTGTATACGTTAAGAGCACGCTGAAAAACGATGAAGTACGCTGTCATATTTCGTGGTACGTCTCGTACGTCGTGAAATTTCAAGCATGCTGAAATTTTACGACGTACTCGCCGTATGGCTCACACGTTCCGCTACGCTGGGAATAAGTTGTAGGACGATATGCGATCATTGACACACGTCGACACAAGTTCCTTGTAAGTTACTCATAAGTCGAAACACGTCGAGGTAATGTTTAGCATACCCGAAACTTATTTTCTCCGTCAAGGCACATTTTCCTTTTTTTCTCTTGGCTCCGTGAAGGCACGTGACGAAATATCCGAAGTTGTTGTTGGTTTTTTTAAATTTTTTTGTTAGTCTATCACGAATTTTAAAATATTTCGGACATTTGCTTTTAAGTTTCGACGTCGACGTGACAATATCCTCAAACAGAAAATATTCACAGAGGAGGAACTAAGAATAAGACATGAGCAAACTGAAAGAGGCAATCGCGGCACGTGACGAAATATCAGAGTTTATTGTTGTTGTTTTTTTAAACGCTGCAATACGCCATTATACGGTAGCTGTAAATTAGAAACACGTTCAGTAAGTTCTGTGGTCGTCCGGAAGACGTCAATCAAATACGTCTACATCGTCAATATGCGTTGAGGTATGTTACACATAGGTTCAAAGCACGTTACTCATAGGTTAGAAATAAGTTTTGTGTACGCTAAGCATTACCTCGACGTGTTTCGACTTATGAGTAACTTACAAGTAACGTGCCTCGACGTGTGTCAACGATCGCATATCGTGCCTCGACTGTGTGCAACGATCGTTGTAACGTGCCTACAACACGTTACTCATAGTTAGAAATAAGTTTGGGTACGCTATCATTACTCGACGTGTTTCGACTTATGAGTAACTTACAAGTAACGTGCCTCGACGTGTGTCACGATCGCATACTGCCTCGACGTGTGTGCAACGATCGTGTAACGTGCCTACAACACGTTACTCATAGGTTAGAAATAAGTTTCGGGTACGCTAATCATTACCTCGACGTGTTTCGACTTATGAGTAACTTATAAGTAACATGTGTCGACGTGTGTCAACGATCGCATAACGTGCCTACAACTCATGGCCAGCGTAGCGGAATGTGTGAGTCATACGCTGGCATACGTCGTAAAATTTCAAGCATCTTAAATTTGAGGACAACCACAAAGTGCAACGATGAAGCCAGCATACTACGACCTATGGCAGTGTTTTTCAGCGTGCTCTTAATGTTTGCAAAACTTACCATAACGTATTCGACGTGTGCCAGCGTTTTAGACAAATTTTTCATAAGTCGGCATACGCTGGCTAAATCGTCAAGGTGTGACCGCCTTTTGCCCAAGTGTCCCTCTGTCTTGGCCTTCAACTCTGCTGTTGGTGTTCCCCCCTCTCTCTACCATTCTTTTTGTCCTGTTGTGTCCTCCATTCACTGTACTAGTACTAGCTCTTCCACGAGCCTTGACTATGAAAACAAAAAAACAACAGTCAATGACACCACTTAATAAAAATAGGATCACTGGACCTGTCTGTAGCTTATCAGGGCCCTGGCCTAATGTTGTAACCCAAATGTGGTTGTATTCTGACTGTTGGGTCTGGAGAAGAAGATTTTTGAAGGAATTTACGCAACTGCAATTTTGGCACACTTCCAGTCACATGATCGGCATGGCCTCTGCAATTTAACATCAGGACCCACTCCTAATGTTATAACTCAAACTTGGTAGCATTTTGACTGGTGCTTCTGGAGAAGAAGAGTTTTGAAGGAATTTACCAAGTCCACCATTTTTTTTGACCTACTTAAAGTCACGTCACCGGAATGAGCTTTGCAATCCCCATTGTCAGTCAGGAGCGGAACGTTGCTGGCAATTTTCAGCCGGATTGGCCCAGTGGTTTGGCCGGAGAAGTCGAAAGAGGAGACGGATGGACGGTGCACGATGGCAATACCTTTTATGGAATTCCAATTCCAGATAAGCTAATAAGTGTACAATATATAAATGTTGTGACTACATCTTCCTAGTGCATCTCACAAGGCAGGGTTTTAATATTCGTTTTATTATTTTATTGTTGACAGCACAATGTTTGGGATGATGAAAGTACATGGTTATTTTGCCGTATTTCCAGGCGCTTGGCGAAAGCGACGTTGCTGCTCATTCCACTCCTTGGAATCCACTTCAGCTTCTTTGCTTTTATCCACATCAAGTTCCACACCATATTTGAACTTTGCACAGCATCATTCCAGGTATGCATTGTTCCAAACTACATTTCAAGACTGGAAATAAGTAGTCAGAAAAAAACAAATATCTTTTCAAATCCGACCTTTCTTTTTCAGGGGTTGGTGGTGGCCATTTTGTACTGTTTTCTCAATGCAGAGGTAAGATGACAAACAAGGACTGCAAATATTTTGAATATTACTGTCAGTTCACAAGCTCCAAATTCTTATTGCACCTGAACATTCATTGATCACGATACTACTCTGTGTCTAGGGATCGTCCTGCCAAAGCAATTTTGTCTGAGAATCAAATGACAGGTCGATGCTCCCACACCAAGGTGTATGTTGTGGCACAAATTTAGAATTTTGCAAAACATTTTTTTAAACAGGTGCTAACACACAATGGCCTAACCTCATGAAACACCAGGTATCTTCATGTGGACAACCAGATACCATCCTTCCCAGGACCTGCCCCTGAAGCACCAGACTGATAATTTATAGTCGTGGTGGTATTCGAACCTTGACGAGAGAGTTAGTTACTTTGAGCTATCCTGTGAACCCCAGCTGCATATATATATATATATATATTCAGTAATTTTACTTTATTGTGAGTGTAGGTTCGGCAGGGCTAAGACCCTGATTCTTAGGGTCACACCTCCATTATTTCCATCATGACAGTGAGGGAGCAATATTCTCAGCTGTAGGAGTCTTGCAACCTCGTTGTTTAATCCCTGAGAGAATCGAGTGAATCTATGAAACTTTGGACACGGCCTCCGGATAGACACACCGAAGTGGTTGCAAAACCTCGTCTTCTGCTGCGTGAGGGATGGGCTTATGATAATAGCATAATTAATGTTATTACAAAACATAATTACTACTAAAAATAGAACCACCGGACCTGTAGCTCATCTGGGCCCTGGCGTAATGTTGTGACCCAAATTTGGTAGCATTCTGATTGGTGGGTGTGATGAAGATTTTTGAAGGAATTTACATGATTTTCCCAATAATTTATGTCCACCATTTTGGCACACTTTCGGTTACATGATCAGTGTGAACTCCGCAATACAACACCAGTACCTTGTCCGAATGTAACAACTCAAATTTGGTAGCATTCTGACTGGTGGGTCTGGAGATTTTTGAAGGAATTTACTAAGTCCACCATTTTGACGTACTTAAAGTCACGTGACTGGACCGAGCTTTGGAATTCCTGTTACCAGTCAGGAACGGAACGTTTCTGCCAAATTTCAGCCGGATCGGTCCAGCGGTTTTGGCGGGAGTAGTCAAAATGGGAGACTGACACACGGATAGACGGTGCATGATGACAAAACCTTATTTGGAATTCCAATTCCCGATAAGCTAATGAAATCTTCCCTCCCAAGGGGGTTTTCCTCCTTGGACAAAGGCCATGTTCATGTATATGAAAAGCTTTTCATGATGTTTCGCGGGGCACCTCTACCAGAACTAAAAAAATATTATGAACCACAAACACGTATGATTATCTTTGTAAACAGTTGCCACTGCTGTTTAAAACTAAACTGAAAGGGAGGAAAGTCGACGTTCTTCAGGCATACTATGCTAATGGAGCCGATCCTCAATCTACTTTAATCTATATACCCCAGAGGGGATAATAACGTGACCCTTCCTGCCGCTCTTGAAGGGAGTAGGTGTCCGAGTCTTACCAAGTCCATCATCCCGACACCTAGTATCTGGCATTCAACCCGCCGCCTGCGGACGTCAAGTAGTCAGATATATGGGTCATGGTGTTCTATTGCTGTCGGCGAAGCAACGGGACGGGTTCAATGTTGGATGCCGGGATGACGTGCTCGTCTGGAGAAGCCTAGCCTAGTGCAAGATGTAAAGACGTAATGACATCCCAGCGAAAAGTGTGACAGACACACAGACACAGACACAGACACAGGGACAGACGGACAGACGGACAGAGAAATCCGGCTACTTTTCATATATAGATGACAAATATAGGGTTTGCATCTTCATCTCTCCAGCAATTTTTTAAAACATAATCTTATATTTGGAGGAATGTATAAAGGTTCTTACCCCATGACCATCACTAGTACATGTTCAATTTCCATAGATACTCAGAACTTTCCACACTGTGATTACCTGTCCAGAATTGGTTCTTAGCACCAGAAATATTCACTAGTTGTGAACATCCCAATACTCAATCACGAGTATGGGTTTCCATGATCACCTTATACTGTATTGTGCTTGGTTCCCATGATAGTTTATTTATTTTTCAATAGCTACCTTCTTCGATTTACAGAAATGAATGCCTCTGTAGCCAAATAAAACATCAAAGTGTGGTTTGTGCACTGGGCATTCCGTGAACACCATAATTATAAACATGGCCAAATCATGAGTTTATGGAAGAAGGCTCATTAAGTATCGTTCAATCAAGTGTCTTCAACAGCTTCTGCAAAATTGACCAGGTGGTTCAGGTGCTTCATGTGAATGGCTTTTCTTGTATCAAGCTTTTTTGCAACCAAGCCAATCAAGCGTCTTGCAGCGCAAAAAATGTTATTTTTTCCAAACTGCCAGCTGGATATCTGGCATGAGATGGAGAAAATTCCAATATGATTATTTTTGCTTATTTGGAAGTTTTCTGAAATTTATTTTGATGTCCACAAACAGAATAGAACATTGACGATCCATGAGGTTTGATCAAAGTGGAATCATTTAGCGTCATTGATTGGTCTCCCGAAAGGAGGATAGCATAGAGGTATGCACACTTGCCTCCAAGCTTTCTAACCTGGGTTTGAATCCCAACCCAGTTATAAACTGTCATCCCGGTGTTTCACAGGCAGGGTGATTCATCAATGTGTTTGTCGTCCCTCGGATAGACATTAAACGGGCGTGCAGTCTTCCGGCATTTGTTGGTGGACCTTAAATATCCCACGGTGTCCTTCGCGCAGAGTCGGCGAGCTATCGCCAGAACCATGAATAAGTTCCAAAATACTTCTGGGAAGGCAATGGCAAACCACCCAGTATAACTATTGCTAAGAAACTGTATTGGCAGCACCGACACTCTAACAGAATGAGGACACGGTTTGGTTCTAGTTCAACCTCAACCCATCACCACAAGGTCCTCAACTTGCTCAATGAATCAAGGCAATACTTGTTTCCACTGCATGTTTTACTTATTTACCATTTTATTAATAGTTCCTTACTCCATCAAAAATCGACAATTCAATGTAATATTTTATTCCTAATTCTCATGCACTGCAGATGGGGAAAATGGGTAGGAAAAGGTTTTGCATTATCATGAACTAGCAAATACCACCTGTCGCTTCACTGATGGGAATAGAAAGATGGGCGAAAACTTCACAGTTTTCTGTTCTCATATTTTGGGAAGGGGTCCATGAAACATGACCATCCATCCACCTATTGGGACCATACTCTGTGCAGAGCGTTGGTGCTGCCTAAGCAGTCAACTTGGCTATTGGGCACAATCCTGGACGGGTCACCACTCCGACACAGGATACTAGCAAGCTGGCACTCATTTTGCCAACCTCGGAAGGATGACAAGCCGAGTCAACCCCACCTGGTTTTAATTCAACAGCTGAGTGGGATTTGAACTCAGAACCCTAGGATCCCAAGCCCCCCACCCCAACCATTAAGCCAACGCCAGGTATATGAATCATGACGCCCTTACCGAAATAAAGGTGGTCATTTTGAGCCCACCCTGGGAGGACTCCATTCCACATTCTGAAACTCGCATATTAAGATACCAAACAACACAGACACACACACACACACAAACACCCTTTTATTAGTATGAATATAGATAGATGATGTGAAGTAGTAAGACCAACGAGCCATGACAATGAAAACGTCTCTGTTGTTTTTACATATTACAGTATAGACCATCCTATATTAAAGTTGAATTGCAATTTTATCCTTGTATGAATTTGGTTTTTTTGTAAAATATTTGGGATAACAAATTCCTGCATCCTCCAACACCTTACACAGTTGTGGGTAATGCAGGTGTAGCTGTTTCTATGACTTTTGTTTCCATTTTTCATGTCTGACAGCTTCACATATAATAATTATTCATCAATTCATTTGATAATAATGAAAGTAAATATTCCGTGTTTATCAGCTGATTTATATACAACTACAGGTGCAGACACAGTTGAAAGCGGCTTGGAGTTCCTGGTTTTCCAATCGCCAGCTTCAGGGACAGCCGACGCAACAGCAGCAGCCACCCTCAACCTTGAGTGAAGACCATATTTTTACGCAAGAAACAATTTGATCGGCGAAAGAAAGCACACCACACCCTCCAACACTCTTCTGTCCTCTGATATTGGAACTCATACATCAAGAACAAGTAGTACAAAATGTATGTGGATTTCAACCTTTTTAGCCTGTGAATACCAATTATAGTACAGCGGTTAAGGTAAAGATTGTTCACTTTTTAATAGAAGCATGAAACTGGTTTATACTGAAAAAAAAATGCTGAAACGTTTGATATTGATACCCATCGCATAAAATGTCATCTTCCTTCGTAAAGGCCCTTTCACACCTTGACGATTTAGCCAGCGTATGCCGACGTATGAAAAATTTGGCGAATACGCTGGCACACATCGAATACGTTATGGGTAAGTTTTGTATACGTTAAGAGCACGCTGAAGCACGCTGGCATACGTCGTAGTACGCTGAGCTCGTCGACAAATTTTAAGCATGCTCAAAATTTTCCGACGTGCTCGGCGTATGACTCACACGTTCCGCATATGCTGGCCATAAGTTGTAGGCACGTTATGCGATCGTTGACACACGTCGACACACGCTACTTGTAAGTTACTCATAAGTCGAAATACGTCGAGGTAATGTCTTGCGTACCCGAAACTTATTTCTAACCTATGAGTAACGTGCTTTGAACCTATGTGTAACGTATCTCCAACGCATATAGACTTATTTGACGTCTTCCGGACGACCACAGAACTTACTGAACGTGTTTCTAACTTACAGCTACCGTATAATGGCGTATTGGCAGCGTTTAGGGGAATTGGTATATAAAAATTTGGTTCACAGGAGGAACCCATCAGTGTTCCAGACTTCATGTTGCGTAGATGTCCATGTCAGTAGTATCAGTAGTAGTAGTAGGTGAGCGTGTCAGTAGTAGTAGTAAGTAGTAGGTATGTCAGTATAGTAGGTGAGCATGATGGGGAGGGTGTGGTGATGATGGATCCTCCTTGCGTCCGCGTCCAGGCAGTCAGGAGACTTCTTTGCAGCATCTCGAAGTTTTCTTCGGCATGACGGTGATGTTGACACTTCGATGTCTAGTGCGGTTATGATTTGAATCGTTGAGCGGCAGCCTTTTAATAGGCTACGCCACGTGATAGTCGGCGATACGCTGCGCGCGCTATGCATAAGTTAGACTATCATTGGGCATAAGTTGTGAACGCCGACAACACGCTAAGCATTCGTTGGTACAAGTTACCTATAAGTTATCGAAACGTTCTGTGTACGTTACGCATACGTCCAACTCGTTATGAATACACCCAAAACTGAAAAAAAACATCAATAGTTCAGCGTACGCCAGCGTTTTACATACATTTTGATACGTTGCCATACGCTGGCTAAAACGTCAAGGTGTGACAGGGCCCTAAGCAGTCATATATTGCCTAGCTACCATGTTTTTCATATTAACAGCCAATTATAAACGTCAAGGAGAACATGTACAGACGAAACCAACTTTGGGGAATTAAAAAATGGCACGTTTGTGGTGGCTCATGACAACACTGATGTTTCCTAGCAACAGAGAAGTCACTTTTAGTAGCAACCAAACATTTGAAACATTGTGGCATGGTGTACGCAAGCAGGTAGTGGATAATTCCATATTTCCAGGAAACTGGCATAATTTCTCAAAGTCAAAAGAAAACAAGGCAGAGCTATTCTTGTCAGAATATGTGACAAAGGTTGAAGTAGAAGACCAAGTAACTGATCAGCACAGTAAATGATGATGTTGCGTCATCTGTGCCCATTGACAAGTCTGGTGTCGCATCCTACAGCCATGAGGAAGCAGATACCAGGACACTGCTCCATGTGTCTGATGCTGTCAACAGTCGGCTGTCTTGTATAATTGTATGGACAGATGTTGTGATTGTTCTGTGTAGAGACTTCAAGTTGATGAACTCTGGGTTGCATTCGGCACTGGGAAGCATTTGCAGGACGTGCCAACACATCTAATTGCACTCACTTGGACAAGAGAAGTGTGATGCAGTAATGGGATGCGATTGTTTCTTCATTTTGTGGACGGGGCAGGAAGATTTTGTGGATGGGCGCACCTAGTAATAAAACCTGTATTCCAATGCCCATCATCAATGCCAGCAGAGATCACAGATGAAGACCATACAACTTGAATGGTTTGTTATTTTGCTTTACAATCGTATGTGTTCTTGTAGTGAAGTGAATCAAGCATGACAGGTGGTGTTCTCAAAGAGCACACATTTGTTGGAGAACATGCCCCGTACCAAAACTGTGGCCTTCACAAGCACATAAAGCATGCTGTCCTCCAAGATGGATACATATGGGCTCAGGCAACCATCAAGCAAGCCTTGTGAGCCTGGGTGGACTCCTAAATGAACAACCTTGCTTGAGGCATCAAAGGTGCATCAAGAACCCATTCGCTGTGGCTGCAAAAAGACCTTCCTTGGTCATTCTCTCTCTATCGAGTGCAGCCTGTGGCTGCTGGTTGCATCATTGGTTGGGACGCGGCTATTTGCCGCTGATGCAGTGTCCCCCTTACCAGTACACTGGTGCTCATTTTGCCGACCTCGGAAGGATGACAGGCTGAATCAACCTCCTGGTGTATTTTTAATTCACAATGGGGCTTGAACTCAGGACCCTAGGATCCCAAGCCGCCACCCTAACCACTAAGTCAACACCAGGCTTCCTTGGTCATTGTAAGCATTTCAAGGTTAGGCTGCCATGCACCTCCCTGTGCTACTGCACTGGCAACTGCCATCAGGATTCGTACAGATAGAATCATAATGTGTGTTCAGTTCTGTATTGCATATGATAATTACATGATAAATATGTTTATTAGCTTTTTGGAAATGGTTTTCCCCATTGATTACCAATCATTTCTATTCCACATATAATGTCACATGTCCACCAAATTGCATGTTTCTGTCATTATGAGAATATAACTCCAAAAAGATTGAAAATTACCTCGTTGTGATACATTTGGTGGCTATCATGGAAATGGCAGCCATTTTGATGGACTTCTCATTGGTTGCTAAACTGGGTACCAATCATTTCTATTTCTTCATGTAATAAAGTACATTTCCACCAAATTTCATGCTTCTATCATGATTTGAACAATCAAGGTAAATTTGGCCGGTTGACCACTGCCAACTTTCACATTCACTCATATTGGAATTTCCAACCTGCAAATATGTGCAATTTTTTGGGTTGTGCATCCACAACAAAGATCATGGCAACATGTTTCACAGTGCCTCTAAACTCTTCAAGAATCTACAGACAGTGCAGTTTATGAGCATATCACCTCGGCACTCAGGTACAACTGTAGAGATGAGAGAGCCATGATTACGAGAGCTTCATCCTCAATGTTCCTTGTGCTGTTTCGATTCATTAAATACCACCATTTAACACACTTGCTAGCAAATTTTGGGGGCACTATTTGTGCAGCATCCAACCTGGAAAGTAATGTCGTTGAGTTATAGGTGCAGCACCTAAATGGTCACCCATCAAAAAGTAGTAATCAAACGACAGACCAACTACTGCACCAGGAGGTACCTGGATAGGATTTGGGTTTAAGCTACTGCTCTTCTACCCTCAAACCAATCCAGAAGCAGCCAAGTGAGCCTTACAAAAAATGAAATTGAAAGAATTCACTTCTCCCTAGACAGATGGACGGCTTTCTCATGGATTTTTTTTTTCTGCCAAAGCCTTTTAACAATCTTTCAGGTTGGATATTGATTATAGTTGTTCAGAATCACCTCATAGTTGTTTAGGCTGGATTATTTTTGAATGTTTACTTAGAACTGTTACAATGCTGGAGGCACAATATTTGCTCCAGGAAGCTCAGCCTGCCAACCTGCTCAGCAATTTCTTGCTCCCAACAAAATAACTTGAGACATTCGACCAGCAGAATTGTTTCAGTCATTGAGATGCCACCTTATCTCCTTGGCACGCAGTTTATGTCAAAGCCTTGCTCTTCACTTCCATTCTTTTTTCCTTTTCTTTCAGCCTATCCCACTCCTGATACCAAATGCAACATCTTAAAATGAAGTGATAAAAATGTGATTCAACAGAAAGCAGAGGTAAAATTGGATCACAAAAGCGATGCTTTCACATGTACAAAATATTTTTTATCATCAAGGCAAAAGCCACACTGGAGTGGCTGAATAAGAAGACAATAAATGTTATTGAGTGGCCCAGTCAAAGTCCTGACTTGAACCCAATTGAACAACAACAAAAAAAATTCTCATCCTCCTTTAATTACCTTCACCAACAAAGGCGGATGGAGGTTATGTTTTCACCCCTGTGTTTATGAGCAGGATATTTCAAAATGTTGTGGATTGATTCGGACACAATTTGGTGGAAAGGTTGTTGGGTGTGTGACAAGGCCAAATTGATTAGATTTTGGTGAAGATCCGGATCCAGATTCGAGATTTTTAGAGTGATTCTTCACAATTTAGAGATAGGGCCAAAAACGATATATAGCATGATATCTCAAAACGTTGTGGACTGTTTCTGACAAAACATGGTGGATGAGTTGGTTAGGTGACGAGAACAAGCCGATTAGATTTAGTTTAAAGTCCAGATGCAGATCTGGTCTATCAGTGAGACACAAAATGTAAGCTGTTCAGTATGGAGGATGCAGGTGCTCAACCGAGTACCATTCTAGTTTCTTTCTTTGATGATGGAGATCACAGTAAAAGATTACCAAGGATAACAAGAGCAAGAATTGCTTTGCAATGCATGTCCCCCACTGATGTGATATTTTCCAAGACCAAAAATGGCATGTCTGAAAATTTTACGAAATACCCTGAAACTCGAACTTGTTCAGTAATTTATCATAATAAAACCATGTATGAAATTTCAGGAGAATATGTTAAAGGGTATGGGGGAAAAAGTCTGAAAAACTACAGGAGGGACGGACGGACTGACGGAGAGCAAAATATAACCCACGAGTACAAATACCTACCGCACTACGGAGCAGCACTACCGCACAATCCTCTCCAGAGCACTGTGAGCCAAATCAAGCTCATGAGCACAAACTGCAGCAGCAGCAGCACGACCCGCCAATTGCCTCGACACTGCACTGCCAGCTGAATCAAGCCCAGGAGCACAATATATCAGCAGCAGTATGACCTGCCAATCCTCTACACTGTACCGTGGGCCGAATCAAGCCCACGAGCACAAATAGCAGGAGCAGCACGACCCGCCGATCCTTCCACCGCATCGCAAGCTGAATCAAGCCCACGAGCACAATAGCGGCAGCATGACCCGCCAATCCTCTTCACCACACCACAAACCGAATCAAGCCCACGAGCATAAATTACAGGAGCAGCACGAGCCGCCGATCCTGTCCACTGCAACACGAGCCGGATCAAGCTGAGCACAAATAGCAGGAGCAACACAACGCGCCGATCCTCTCCACCAGACCATGAGCTGAATCACACCCACGAGCACAAATAGCAGCAGCAGCATGACCCGCTCATCCTCCCGATGGCACCGGGGCGGAATCAAGGCCAGAAGCACAAATAGCGGCAGCATGCATCCACGACCCGCCGATCCTCTCTACCACACCGCAAGCTGAATGAAGCTCGCGAGCACAAATAGCAGGAGAAGCACCGCGAGTCAAATCACTCCGAGCATTAATAGCAGGAGCAGTACGACCCGCAATTCCTCTCCACTGCATTGTGAGCCAAACCAAGCCCATGAAGCACAAATAGGCACAGCATGCATCACGACCCGCCGATCCTCTCTACCACACCGCAACCTGAATGAAGCTCGCGAGCACAAATAGCAGGAGAAGCCCCGCGAGCCAAATCACTCCGAGCATTAATAGCAGGAGCAGTACGACCTTGCATCCTCTCCACTGCATTGTGAGCCAAACCAAGCCCATGAGCACAACTAGCAGCAGTAGTAGCATGACCCACCAATTCTCTCCACCGCTCTGCAAGCCGAGCACAAATAGCAGGAGCAGCAAGACCAGCTGATCCTCTCAACCACACCGTGAGCCAAATTTTTATTTTTGCCTTTCTTTCATTTTGTTTTGTTTTATCCTTAACTCCATCTAACTTTCCCTTAGCCCCTTACTTAGAGTGGCTTTATGCCTTGTTTGGGGCAATTTCCATTAAAAACAAAACCAAATACTCAAAGGGATAATGAGTGACTTTGAAATGTTCGTATAAGCCTTTCCTGAAGAGTGCTTCTCTACCACTTTATGTCTGACTTCTTTGGAAAGTTCCGTGGTCTTCATGTTTGTCATGTTGGTTGACCAAGTGAGTTTCACTTTAAAACTCCGAAGATAAGTAGGGGAGCTTAATTTTTAAGTGAAAGCACTGATTACATACAGGTGAAACCTATTACACTTATTTTGCAACCTTTCAAACAAATAATTTGCTTCTGAAATGATTTAGGGTGAATTAGGCAAAGGGTTTGAATACTTAGGCAAATGAGAATCATATGATTTTCTGTGTTAATCTAACTTATTCACATTTTATCTGCATTTTTTAGCTTTATCACTTTGGAGTAGCTTGTGAAAACTTTGTATTTAAAGTTTGATTTGAAAGCATCATGAAATAAGCTCAGGTGGCATCAAAATGTAAAAACTTTGGTGTAAAATGTAAAAAAAAATTTTTGGGGGGTGAATACTTTTGCAGGCACTGTATGGCACTCAGATGGCATATGTTCAAGCAGCTAAAACCTCACCAAGGCATAGAAGAATTACTTCCCACTCAAGGTGCCACCAATGAGCATATTTGCATGCACACTTTCAGGCTAACATTTGGTAACTGGACATAGTCACAGAACCAGATCTGTTGAATCCTGTTGATCTGGGTTGGCATCAGCTGGATTATGGCAACGGTGTGCCTATAGTGTCAAAAGTTATACCAGCACCAGAAGCTGTAATAGAACTTGCGAAGTCCACCTGCGTCGTCAGCAAATTATTGGGAGATGCTCCTACAGGGCAAACAATTTGGCCTGGACAGAACTCTGTAAATACAAAAGAGCCGAGAATGTGTGCAACAATATCGGAGCCAATGATGAGTGATGAGGAGGAATTTGAGGACGACAATGATGAATAACATAATATACTTGTATATGTGCATCATTAGATATACTGTATTCATCTATACTAAGAAATGTCAGTGTGTGTGTGTGTGTGTGTGTGTGTGTGTGTGTGTGTATACATATGGGGTTTCAGAATGTGGAATGGAGTCCTCCCAGGGCGGGCTCAAAGAATCCACCTTCATTTCGGTAAGGGTCATGATTCATAACGATGTGAAGCATTCTGTTCTTAAAGTTTTGTGCCGAGAGCTCTCTTCAGGATCGCCATTGAGTCCAGGACAGCTTCCAACTGTAGTTTGTTTGTTGTACTATTCCCAGGGATGGTTTTTAATATCTCTGTGACATTTGTTGCCAAAGTTGTACCAGTGATAGTTGGAGCTACAGGATTGACGACATTCTTCAGCTTCCAGGATCTTTTCACTTCATTCTTGAAGTCTTAGTATTTGGTCATTTTCTTGATTTCTGCATCATTTAGTCCAAAAATCACCGGTATCAACACCTCAATTAGCAATGCCTTCTCTTTTTTTTTGTGCCCAAGTATGATATCTGTTTGCAATGCTTTGTTTTTAATGTTCACGCTCGATGGGATCATAAGATCGTACATGAGCGGTACTTCCATGTTTTCAGTGATTGCTTTTTGTTCATGTTCCCACAAATTTTCAGGAACTGGAATATCAAAATTTTTGCAGATGTGCCAGCGGATTACTTTACAAACTCTGTTGTGTCATTGTGTGTACTGTTGTGCTGACGTGAGATTTTTTTTGTGTCTTTAGTCATTAAGCATCACATATTAAGCATCTTTGTTAATGCCACCTCCACACCTCACGTGTCTTTTTTGTCCTCCTCCCCTACCCCACCCCCTTCCTCGCTCTCCCCTCTCCATCCCTAGCTCCCC
>CM068959.1:47551929-47592023 GCA_035128595.1 Eptatretus atami | reverse complement strand
GTGTGTAAGTTTTATTGTCCCAACCGTTGTTTTAGGAGGGAATTTATGTGATTCATTGGGCTGCGAGGCACTTATGAGTCGGTCGTTTTTTCTCTTTCTTTATTTATTGAACAACACCGTCGAACGCACAACACGCCAATCCACCCACAGCCGCGACGCGCTGCGGCCACGGCCGCCTCCGCCAATCTGCGCCACTGCATCTTCGCCACCTCGCATTCCAGTCGTGTGTGGGGGGGGGGGGGGTAGAACGGGTAGGCGCAGCGCGCCGATTGGTGGACGCGCGGTGGTGACGCGGCCAGGGAGGAGAACGCCCCTCTCGAGACTTTCTCGAAGCGCCTCGAAGGGGTGGAGCAGGGAACGGGGCGGAGCAACAGGCGGAGCGTTGGGGCGTATAAAGGACGCCGGACGATGAGGCTCAGAAAAAGGCTGTTCACGAGCCTGACTTCGCTGTGCCCGGTGGCGACGAACTGCGTCTGGTCGGCTGATGTGCGAGCTGAGAAGCTGAGGGAGCTCAGAGAAGGTCGGAGAAGCTCAGAGGAGGCTCGGTGGAGGCTTCGGTGGATGTTTCTTGCGCCGCGGTTGCCTCTGGGCACTCGTCTTCCGGCTCGCTTTCTGAGGCTCGCTGGCCTGGTCCTTTGGTGGGGCGTCGCAGTACGCCCGCTGGCGGGAAGTGAGCGTCCGCCTATTTACCCCCCCCCTCTATCCGCGCTGGGATTGCGCCGAACACTCGGTCAATGTGGTTAGAGTCGTAGGCAGTGGTTCTGACGGGGCTCGAGTGCTCAGCACGGGCAGGCCGCGAGGCACGCAGGGAGAGGACTCGGCCTGGCCACGCGAGGGCACGGTAGTCGCGGCCCATGGGTGACCACGTTCTGGCGGATGTTTGGAGTGGGGCTCGACTGGCCCACCAGGGGAAGTCGCCACTTCTTTTCTTTGGGGTTTTTGGAGGTGTGGGGGCGCCTGTCCTGTGAAGGAACTGTTTATATAGTGTTGCCCGTGTGTCGGTCTTAGTCGGTAGGAAATCTGCATTGTTTTATTGTTTTTAAAACTGCTATATGTGCAGATTTGTGATTTACTGGTATGGCTGTATGGTGGTGCTTTAACGTGTTGTGTGAAATAAATGTGGCTTTGTGTTGAATGTGTTCCCCGTTTCGCTGCGTCCTTTTCCTTCGTTGAATCTACATCTTGCTGGATGCGCGTAAAAGGGTTCGTAAGTGGGCCTGGGGATACGCCCAATAATTAAGATCTGAACCGTCAAGCGTCGGACGAAATCCGCTCGTGTTATCCTGTGCAGCGGAACGAGCCTGCTTAAGCAGTGGTAAGATAGATACGGAGTCGATCCTGTGGCGTGGGTACAAGTCCCGTGGTAGTTCCCGTGCGACGTACTTAGGTATATCGACTTTCGGCGATTCACCTATTTCGCGGCGGAGGTAGGATATGCCGACTTGGCGTTGTGGTTGTAGGTAAAAGGCCGCACCACGAGACTGGTCTCGGCGATAGTTCCCGGAGGGTCACGGACAGAATTGTTCGTTGCCGGTGGGCGACAGTGCGCGATTCGAGTCACGTGGCCGTTCGGTCCTCGACAGGCCCGAACGCCGGCTGGGCGCGAAATTCGCAACAATTATATTATTTGTTAAAATAAATACATACAATACACACACACACACACTAGAGGCCCTCGACCCTCGAGGTATCATATATATTATACTGTATATATTAACATCTATATAAATAGGCTTGGGAGTGATTTGTTTCTGGAGCACAGTAAGCAGCTCTGATTTTCAGTATTATGCGACTACTACTGTGTATTAATATTAGCGTAAAGGCTGAAATGTGTACTTACAGATCTGCGTGGTGAGATTGCATAAGACGTCCAGATTGGCTATTAGAGATACCTATATGCTTGTTCGCCTAGATGCGGGATAAGTAATTTCTTGTAATCGACTTTATTCTGGAACATGCGTATCCGAGAGTTCTAGAGTTGGCTGCATTCCTATGAGCTTTTTGATGAGTATGAGTGTCATGTTGGCATGAATCATGAATATATCAGCTTGGCGGAGATATTAGGACGAGGTACTGCGATTTAAAAACCAAATTGAAAAACCATGAAATTACGTTTCATATGAATACAACAGCATTGCGGCGTGAAGCATTACTACAAATGTATGACACCAACCGATGGCGGCATGCCGTTTGCCACAGGTATTCAGATATTAACTCACCTAAGAAGAAAACATACGATTGATTGTCGAGAGAATTTGAAAGCAACAGGGTCAGCAGCACTGAAAAAGGTCCGGGTGTCCGAAAACTGCAACGAATGCAGCTAGGCTGAAGAACATCAGAAGACTGGAACAACCGTGCCTGCAAAAGTCAACTCGCCCGTATATCGTGCAACAATCTGAGAGTGTGGAAGTGAGCCAATCAACGTGTTATCCGGTATCTTCACGGAGCAGAAAAAATGGAAACCTTAACATTCCACGCTTAAGCTGCATGCCCTTCAGATGGAGATGATGCCGCAGTCTTCATTTTTGCGAAGAGTTATTAGCTAACCTTCACGAAGAGGACACAATGCCGAAAACATCTAGTGGTCAAATGAGGCATGTTTTAAGCTAATGGTACAATGAACAGACACAATGTGTCTCTGGTCTGCGAATAACAAGAGATAGCGTAGAGAGAGAGGTAAATTTAGGTAGTGTTGGGCAGCCATGATCTCTATTTGAGGATAACTCTGGTACCTTTCCGTTGAGGGGATCTGTTCACGTCGCAGAAATTTACCGATATGCGGGCAAACCTTCTTTTTGCCAGGGTAAAGATCAGGATGTTATTCCCAGCATGAGGAGCTCCACCTCATTATGGACGTTATTCTTCGTCATGCTGATGAAAACTTTTCCAGAAAGTGAATAGGCCGCGCGGTCCGATCGAGTTGGCCGGCACGCTGCCCCAGACCTTACAACTCAGATTTATTTATTTGGGGGGCTGCATGAAGACCTTGTTTTATCGTGAAAAGCCTGTACCATTCAGGAATTGAAGGCTCAAATTACTGCAAAATTTGAGAATATTGATTCGGAACTCTGCAAGACGTGTGTGCCGCTCTGTGCTGCTCGGCTTGCCATTGTGGCATCGATCATGAGGGAGGGCCAACTTTGAAATGTGCAAGTAAACAGCTTGGTACACGTTCCAGTAATAATTTTTTCTTGAATAAATGGTGAGATAAACATATCATTTATTTATTTCTTATCTTCTTGTACATCTGTAATACATATGGCTAAACAATCAACTGACAGAATTGGGTTGCTAACTTCTGACTGCACTGTATATATATATATATGTAATATAATACATATAATATACGAGGTGTGTTACAAAGTATCCACCTTAATTTTTCATGCGTGTTAAACAATGAAGCTAGGAGGCGTGATTGGTGCACGTATGTAGGCGATCTTAATGTCGTCGCGTCGAATATTTTCCAGAATATCTGCAGAAGCTGTCAGTCACCGCACAGACCGCGGATGAGTGAGGAAGTGTAAGTGAGCGCCGTCGATTTCGTTTTTGTCAAAAATGACAGAAAAACGTGAAACAACACTACTGCACTCAAATTTTGTGTAAAGCTTGGTGCATTTCCTAAGTTGAAATGATGCCGCAAATTCAAACAAGCCTTTCCGGGAACGACGCAATGGCACCACAGCAGATCAAAGAGTGGTAACCGGCTTCAAGATGGTGACATCAAGTGGATTAAGTGAAGCAGCGTTCTGGTACGGCGCTCACATCCGAATGAGATCGTCATTGACAAGTGAGGACCGCTGCCTGATGCAGGATCGTCGGATCATGATCAAGAGAAATTGCATACGAGGCGGGCATCAGCATTGGATCCGTTCATTCCATTGTGACTGAGGATTTGGGCTTAAGATAATCTCAGCGAAGGTTCGTGCCAAAGCTGCTAACAATCGAGCAGAAGGCAACTCCGTTTGGAGATCGCACAGACATGCTGGAGACTGTGAACAACGATCGCAACGGGTCTTCGAACACAGTGGAATACTGGCGATGAGACCGAAGTGAATCCGTCATTTTGTCAAAAACGAAAACCGACGCGCTCACTTACACTTCCTCACATCATCGGCGGTCTGTCGGCGACTGACAGCTTCTGCAGGCGGGAAAATATTCATGCAAGGTTGGATACTTTTTGAACACACTTCGTATATATATTATATATAGTATATATATATATATTATATTTATTATATATATATATATACTATTTATATATATATATATACATTATCATACACTACATATATATATATATTTGTTAGCGGGTTTTCCGGCACGTTCGGCGTGCGGACGACCGTATCTCGCCAAATTGCGGTCGTACGCCCACGCGAGGGCCGCAATCCAGTCGTGGACTTTCCGGATCAGACGGCCGAAAATCCGTCACGATGCCTTAACGTATATAAACTACAATTATTCTGTCATGCTGTCCATAGATGCGCCGAATTAAAATCGATGTACGCTAATTATTCAGGCGGACAGAATACTGGGAGTTAATACCTCGACGGGACGTGCACGAACGAGTCGTTAAAGCGGCTTCATTCCGTATGCGAAGCCGAGCGGTTATAAATCGCCAATACGTAGACAAATGATCACTTTTATAGGCCTTACTAGCCACGTTAATTATCCGAGGAACATGCCAGTCATAAGGAAGGAACGCAATGAGGCAGGTTGACATTCAAACACTGGGTATTTATTTCACACGTAAGCAGTCATGAATTTGGGGGATAGAGGACAAGAACAGAGCAAAAGCTACAGCCGATGCATCATTTACAGAGGGCATACGCCACTTAATAACACTGTCTACGAAAGACAAGGCAGCACAGACTTCCATACAAAAACCTAGAGAAAAGAAAGACAACGGAGCCTCGTAAGCCTTATATGCCTCAGAGTCGGGATGAACCGCAGGGGCTCGAGAGGCGGGCTGGTTAACTGCACCTGGGTGGCGACTCGATGGGTTTTTGTTCGGGACCCTCGGTATCTGTTCTGTTCCACCTGGGGCATCGCAAAAAAAACGCGGCCAGTCACTTGAGCGCTTGGCGGGCGCTCTCCTTGTCGCTTGGCGCTTCCCCGGGCCCTGGTCCGATCGGGGGCTGGCCGGACGACGCTTCAGAGGGTGAACGGGCCTTGGCTCTTTTAGAGTTGATGCTCTTTCAAGGACCCGCTCACTCCAGTGTCGGCTCGGCGACTCAGGCGCCGTCTGCTTCGGACCATGCATAGCTTGCTCGACTCCGGCTGTTCAAGACGCGCTCTGTCTCCGGCTGTCGACGCGCTCAGTCTCGGCTGTTCGACACGTCTCCGTCTCCGGCTGACGACTCTCCACTGATGACTGCCCCGCTCGGCGACTTCTCCCGTCTCCAACGACCCAGCCCAACTGCCCTCCAACTGACTTTCGGCTTCCAGCACGGCTTTTTATTGGGCCCGGGCGCCCGCCCTCCCCTCTTATCCTCTCAGCCCGAGGTTTGGCCCCGCCCTTTTCACCTTCGACCCTTCCACCCCCGCTGGCTCCGCCCTTTCACTACTTGATTGGACAGTTCCTTTTTCTTGGCAGAGGCTTTTCTGATCCCACTTATGCAAATAGCCGCTTTCATCACGGCCAGACTGCACACGGACGCTGGAATGTGGCTTTCTTTGCGCACGCGAGTTCGTAACAACCGGCTATTTTGGCCGCTGTTTTGCTGAGGAGGGCGCTGTGTTGTGGAGATTTGACAGTGGTTGTAGACTCTGTGGCAATTGTGGTGGGGGATGGCGTGGGGTGGTGTGGAGTGATGGGTTGTAGAGTTTGTTTAAATAAAAGATAGGCAAGAAATAATGGTTAACTCAAAGATACACAGCGCCGAGCGACACGAACAATGCCCGTTACACATGGTGGGGGGAATCTAACCTGAACAACACTTATCGAAATATGATCTTCGGGGAACTTTGAATGGTGTTCTGGTGAATTTCCACACCGGGTAATCAATTATACATGTAATAAGGCCTGGCGATCTGTCATCACGCTGTCTTGCACGGCGAGACACGGCCAATATATATATATGCATATATTGTTGCGAATCTGGAAGCCATGGCATAACATTCAGGTCGCCATAAAACAGTTATGTCGGTAAGTGTGTGTTTTTCGATAGAACCATGTCGCCTATCTAATGGGAATTAAAATGTTATGCGCTGCAGAGTTATTCTTTATAGTTAGGAATTTTTTTACATCCACAAACGACAACAACGCATCTTCACTTTCACCATGACAACACTCTGCTCGCGCATTTCTCCAGCGCGGTCGCCAGGAAGCCGCGGCATGTGGGCGGAGTCTAACAGGCATGGCGTCCTCTTCAGCCATCGGCAAGGACGGGCGTCTCCCTGCCGCCCGTTTTCCGGACTCCAACAACGAATCGCCATTCGCAGTGGCTGAAGGCGAGGAGGTGGCGGACAGCAACGCCTCGCTCGGATTCCGCCCAGAAGTGGCGGTTGCCACGCCTAACATGGGCTCTGTCAATGGAGGTACGGCCAGGGAATCGCACGATGGGTCCGACCAATGAGGAGCGAGTGGCCCAGAAAGAGAAGCCTCCCACCTGAAGAGAAGGAGTGGTTGTCGGGACGAGCCGAAGAGAATTTGCGTCCAGTTCTGCTGGGGTGTTGCGTGGAGTCTAAAAGAGAATTGGGCGTCCCTGAGTCTGCTTCGCGTGCAGCGTCTCTGCTGGGTTTGCGGACGGACTGCATCTGAGCTTATTTCTCGGGTGTCTCGTCCGCGCGTTGCAGCGAGCCGTCGAGTTTCATCGGGGAGATCGCCTCGTCTCGCCTCCGCTGGACTCTGCTGCCCTGGGTCTGATGCTTTTTTGGTGACTGGAGCTCGCGGGAATTTGGACGTCAGCCTGCGCTCGCGGCCAGGTAGCAGCCGTCCTGCTCCCAGCGAACTAATCCTCCCCGCGGCTGGAGAGCGAATCAAAGAACGTTGATTTCATGCATTTTTTGGGGTATTTGTTTGTCGTGTGTGTGTCCTTGGCCCAGTCTTGTCCAAGTAGAAATGGTTGTGCTTTGCTTGTACATTGATTGCTTGCCCTTAGTCGGTTTATTCTTGCTCTTTACGTGCTTCCCTCCTCCCCCCCCCCATTAAAATAAATCCCCTGTTATATGTTTCAGCTCGTTTCTTGTCTTTCTTTCATTGGTTTAGCACGTGCGTGTTCGGTGATTAAAAGCCGTTGCTGCCGTAAGTTGTGCTTTGGCCGGACGGGGATCCTCGTAACATCCGCTCAGGGGTATAAGCACGGGTCCGAGGCACGCAACGGGCTTCGTCCTGTTCGAGGCTCCGTCGAGGTGGAAATTCTCGGTAGCTCGCGCGATGGGGCTCTCGGTAGTTCTTGACGTTTGGCAAATAACCTGTAGCCACGCGGTTGAATTATTGACGATTCACGGTCCTTAAGTGTAAGGGACCGTACTTCAGCGTTATCGGAAAGGTACGAGTCTAGATTCCGGGTGTTCGGTGCAGCCGACTCTACTGCTCAATCTAGCGGTCGTGCTCGCGTGCGGAGACCCGGCCCACAACAATACATAGTTTTCCTATATATATATATACATAATACCTGTATATATTGTTACGGCTGTGGGAAATTCGCAAATACACCATGAAGGGTCCTTCAGATCAGTTAATGACGATAGTATATGGTGTGTTAGATTTCCCACCGTTGTTTAGAGGGAATTTCCGTGTTCACCAGGGGGGGGGGGCTTCAGCGGGCTGCGATCCTTTGAGATATGCCGTTTTCTTTTCTCTACACATTATTTTGGACCAATCATCCCCAACAACATCACACACACTCATTCCCAAACACTAACAACTCAACACCCAACGACCCTTCGCCTCTTCCTCTCACAACTCCACACGCGCAACATCGCTTCATCGCGCATTTCTCAACGACGCCCGCCAACAACCAATCGCGCACACCAACACCCTTCCGCAACCCACCCACAGCAAACTTCCACCACCACTCGCCTTTCTACAAACCGCGTGCCCATGGGTTGTGATCAGGGCTTTCCTTTCGCCATCGAAAAACGGATCAGGAATGATTCACGCCACCTTTCGATCCATCAATGGCTGAGCATCAGCGATGGCATCGCTGCCCGCGCTCCGAACCCGCTGTGATCCACAAAATTTGCTAATGCGCTCCTCCCCCGGCTAATAGCGCGGAAGCAAGCCACGTACTCGACGCTACAGCGTGTCGGTGAGAGAGTCGGCAGTAGCAGAGGTCGGCAGTCTGGAGAGTCGGAAACACCACGAGAGGGGCAGATCAAGTCCGGAGTGAGATGTCGGTGCGAGCATGTCAAGCGGCAGTCAACTCGGGTCGGTGGACGTGGCAGTCTGGAAGCGGGTCGGGACCCACGGACGGAGCTCGACAGAGGCAAAAGCGGCCAGTGTCGGTGGGGCAGAGTCGGGAGAACGGAGCTCGAAGCAGAGCGGGAAGGCAGACAAGGGGCCGAATGCGGAGAGAGCTCACGGCCACCAGACAGGGCGCAAGAAGCCAGGCTCAGCTACGCTGCACATCGGCGGCTCTGCGCCCCACACACACTCACTCCTGGCCAGCGCACGGGCGCGGCGTAAGACCTTCGGTCTCGTCTTGGACCACATAGCGCGCTCACCAGGTTCCACAGATTTGGTCCACCAGAAACTGTGGGCGTGACACCCTTGGCTTTGGAGGGTGGATTTTTTATCTCTTGCTTTTTTGCTGGTAAAAGCATGTGGTGGCGCGTCTTTTTAAAGCTTCGTTTAGTATTGGTGTGAATAAAGAACTTTATTCGGTTGTAACTCTGCCTTTGCTTGCTTTCATTGCTTCACTGTTATATGTGCACTGATTTCTGTATGGCTGTAAAATAGTGCTTGTTGAGTTGTGCAATAATGTGCTTGTTGAACTGTTCGCCCGTTTCGTTGCGTCCTTTCTTTGTTTGAAAGATTCCATCTTGCCATCACGGAAGGGAATTGGTAGAAGGGTGTAAGCACGCTGTAAATATCATGTCCCGTCGGGGCGGCGATAACAGCCGCTCGTTATCATCTGGAGCACGGGAACGGACCGCTTAAGCGGTTTCGTTTGTCTAGGCGGCCAGCGGCGAGGTACGCTCGCCGGTTCAACTACCGCCGCCGCAGGTACTCTAGGAGGTCGAGTTGGCGAACAACTATCCTGCGCGGGTGGCCGATTGGTGGCACGATTGTGGTGTGGTCGAAGACCCGTGACTAGCTCCTGGCGGTAGTTCAAGGAGGGTGCACTGACTTGAATGTCCGTTTCGGTGGGCGACGCGGTCGCGATTTGAGATTACGTGGCCGATCGCCACACCGGGTGGACCGAAAATTCGTAACACTGGTGTTACGGAGTGTGGGGATTGCAAATCCACCTCGTCCTCCAACTAAATTTACCGGGGATCGGACCCAGGGGTGTTGCAAAAGCAGCCCGTTGCCCCCCCAATTACGAGCAAAGCGTAAATATCCTTCCAAGAATAAGATGGAGTTTTCAAGGCGAAGCGGGGTGCGCGGGAATTGGACATGGATTTGAGAAATGTTGAGAATCCATGCTAGGAAACGGAAACCCGAGCGGAAATGTTTGTGATGGCAGGAACAATTCCCTCCCCCCAACCGGACCGAGTTCGAATGGGCGTGCAGCGGGCGCGTGGTATGACACCTCCCCGTCCCTCTCTCCCAAAACGCCCCGATCTGGCCGGAATCGGCCAGCCGAGTGCACTCGGACATGGGCCCAGCTACTGCGCTGCTCGCGGGCAATGGATGCAAAATGCGTGTGGAATGGAAAATAAATGGATGGCAATGTACAAAGCTTGGCGGGGTGAGATGGCAGAAAAATGGGGCATGCAGCAGGCGGGCATAAGTGGCGGCGCACGTGCTGGAGCGAAACGAGCTGGGGGGGGAGTGCAGCGCGCTGTCAGGCCCGCAATGGAGGCGGGTGAGGAGAAATTAATTCGGGAGACGTGTTTGGACGAGGGTCGGACAGAGGTGCAACAGTGGACGGGTGACACAAGAGGGAAAAACTAAATGGGTGACGAACGTGTGAGACGAGACACGAGGTGATGACGGAAAGAATAAAAGAAAAACAGACAGGTGAGATAGAGGTGAATGGGACGGGGTTAAGGACGAGCACCACACTACGGAGGTCAGTCGGAGGTAATGGGGGCGAAGCTCGCGGACATTGTGTTGGGACCCGTTTGCGAGCAAGCTGGATAGCTCCTCCAGGAACGCAGGGGAGGGAAGTATGCCCCCTTGAAGCGATTCACGACCAGGTTGGGCCGGTCGAGCCTTTCCGAGGTAGAGGGGATGAGTGAGGCGAACGGCGTGCACGGAGGAGCTTTGGGGGGTATGGAGGCCCGGGACCCTTGAGGGTGACGTGGATCCCAGCGTGATTTGTCCCGGTGCGTATGTTCACGAGTGTGGCGAAATGGCCGTGCTGGCGAACGCGCAACATAGCGCAGGTGGGCAAGGGCGTGTGTGAGAGCGACCGGGTGGGTGACAAAGACTACCGTGTGTTGGATGAGATCGTGTATGGAGAGACCCCGGGTATGAGTGACACCAAGCGCGCCGAGTGGGAGTGAGACCCCGGTGTGTGAGTGGTGTGGTTGCGAGTGTGGCTGGAGTGCGTGCCTCCCAGCACACGTGTGTGGAGTGGAACCACGTTTTGCGAGTGAAAGGGCATCGCGTGAGTGACGGCCTGACGTGTGAGAGGGACAGCGTGGTTGTGAGGTTCGCTGTGTGTAAGGGAGCAGGCTGACTGTGGGCAATGCGCGAACATGCAGCCCGCGTCTCCCAGGTGTGAGTGGTCATGCGGGCGGTGTGCCGAGTCTCGTGACACACACGGAGTGCGTGTGATGGAATCGCAGCTGAGCGTGGCGAGAGTTGCGACGGAGACGACGGCGACAGATAGACAAAGGCGGGTAAGCGGCCGTAGCTGTAATGGGGACGCGCGCCGGGTTTGCCAGCAGCAGCGGCGGAGGTTCGTGCGTGCAGCGCACGAGGCCGCCCCGTGCGCGGCTGCGGGAGTGAAACCGCGGTCCCCTACGGCCAGCGGGTGATGTTGCCGTTCGCCTGCGGACGGACAAAAGGTAGGCTGGATACGGATTTGGAAACGGATGGGTTTCTCCACGGCAAGCGTGTGTGTAAGCTCCGACGGGCAGAGCCATGTGTTTTCGTCTGGGGAACCCTGCGAAAGCGGGGCTTTGTTTTAATGCGCAGGGTGACCGTCATGGCTAGCACATAGGGTTGGAATCTGGCAGGAGGGGTATCCTGGCTAGATGGTACGTCCAAGAGGGACGAGGGTACGGCGAACAGCTGCATGACGTCACGGGCAAGGAGCGCAGTGGGTTGCCGTGCGCTGGTGCGCGCGCATTTGGAAAAAAAAAAAAAAGCAAGCCTCGCTTCGGGTGACAGGATTCCAGGCAAGGCGGTGTAAGACCCCTTGCCTGGGCACAGGATATAACCTAGTTAGGGGGGAAAGGTTAGTTTAGTTAGACCGGCTTTCATTGGCGAGGGGTCAGTCCTCATGGGGCCGTGGAATGGATTAGGTGAGGGATTGTAAGTTCAGATTTAGGATGGAAGATGGGAAATGAGTATGGATTATTTTGAGGACAGTGACCAGACTTTGATGTGTATGGGGAGCGTAGTTAGGCTACGTAGATTAAAGGATGTGCTACTAATGTAGGGGATGACGAGGGAGCACGGGTAGTTAGGGGATGTAGTGAGAAGGATGGCAGTGAATCAGCGATGTGTGAGTTGTGAGTTTGTGAAAAGGAAACATTTGAGTGAGTGAGGCAGCGAGCCTGTGGGTATGGAGTGAATGTGTATGCATGGTGCGATGAGTGATTGGGGGGAGGAGTGATTCCACCCCAAGGGACCACGGGGTCAAGTTATAATGTGAGTTAGGGGGTTAGTCAAATTGACAAAAAATGGAGGTCGTTTTGCTTGTTGGTGGGGGAAGTAGGCCTAGCGATACCCATTTGGAGGGGTGCAGGAGCCCTGTTGACCGGCTGGGAGCGTGGCTGCGAACGGTGAGTATCGCTGAGTGGGTAAACCCGGGCACCGGGGCCTAGTCGGCCTGCGGTAGGCCAAGGGCCCATGGGGGGGCCGGGATAGTGCAGTGGGCAGGGTTTGACCCGCCAATGAATGCGGGGACCGGGGCGCTGCATATGGCGTGGGCCGGGTGCCCCTCGGAAAGGGGCCCGGGGTGCCAGCCTGCCACGTGAGCGTTTCAGGGGGTCGCAGCAGGGGAGGCGGCACTCCCCAGTTAGGGAGCTGGTAGCTCGAGGGCAGTGTAGTGCCCGGGGTGGCCATGTGGAGAATCGGCAGAGGGGAGTTTCTGCGCAAAGGGAGCCACGCATCCCAGCCACGAAACGTGTGAGGCACGGGCGGAAAATTGGGGGGCAAGGCCAAAATTGGTGAGGACACCAACACAGGTGACGGGAATCGGTTTGTTTAGACCGATGTTTAAGCGAGAGGCCGCTTGTGGAAGCCCCGGGGGTAGTTTAAAAGTTAATGGTTAGGGTAGATTAGGAAGTGTACCGCCTCCGCACCATGCCATCCTTCGCTCTCGTTGTGGGCCGCTGGACCACTTTGGGTAGATGCGCTAAAGACTCCGAGGAGGCATCCTGAGGCTTGAGTTGGCGCTTCGAGCACAGGACGCTAGCTCTCCTTATTCCCCTCCAGGAAGGGGAAGAGGGGTTGGGAGTAGGCTAGGAGACGATAGTTAAGCCGAACAAGGAGATAAGGGGGATAAGGGGACGATTATAAGAAGGTAATGAAAATAAAAAAAATAAGTGGGGGCTAAATTGGGTTTTGACAAATTAAGGGTTGGTTATGGACAGCAGAGAGGCAAAGGCGATAGGTTTGGGCAGGGAGACAGTAGTAGGTCTGAGCCCGCTTCTTGACGTGGCCAGTCACTACCGCACTCCTCCACCAACCTCCATCCAAGGAAGGTGCCGGCCCACTTCATGCGCTGGCTGTTCACTGAAAGCCTGTGCCGGCCACTTCATGCGGCTGGCTGTTACTACAAGGGCTGTGCGCGGCCACTTTCATGCGGCTGCTGCTTTGCTGCAAGGCCTTGCCGGTCGCATTCGTCTGTCGGCTGGTTTGCTACACAAAGGCCTGTGCCGGCCGCTTTCATCTGCCGCGTTGGTGTTTGCTAACAGCAGCCTGTTTTGCCATGCTTGCCTGCCCACCTTTTGCCTATCCATACTACTGCCATGTCCACCGTCAGCCCCGTTCTGTTTGCATTCGCCCCCCCCCCCCCCTTTTTGTTCAATGCCATGTGCGCACATGGGGGGAGGAAGCGGATCACCGCGCAAATTTTGCAGGGACTGCCCTATGGCAGCTGCAACACGGGACTGCAACAGCGGGCCTTGCTTCGTTCAATTGCGTGTGTACTTGAGCTGACAACGGGAGACTGCATTTGCGCAGCTCGTGCGCGTTGTGGTTGGCTGCGTCATTTCCGAGGACGGAAGGTCTTGACTGCGTGTGAGCAGCGGCCATCGTTCCTGTCACCTGCATTGGATGAGCCAGAGACTGGGCATGCGACAGCCTGGCTCCTGCCAACTTCCTTTTTCCTTTGGCAGAAGTCCATCGATCCTGGGCCATGGAATAGTGTAAATTATAAAAGGTTAAGTTGTGTATTGTATAATGAGTTGCGACGCGGGCATGTATGTTCTTAGCGCGGGCATTTTAATTTGAAGTCGTCCGTCTGAGTGGGTATTGTTTAGGTTAGTACTCAGCCGTAGGTTATTTATTTTGGGGCCACGAAATACCAACTGATGTCGGGCACTCAGGGATCCGAAGATAGCAACGTACTAGGGGAGAACTTACACATGGATGACCACGAAAATTTCCGACGACTGCGGGACGAGACTGTAAAAAGGGGAGGGGGTATGTTACGGTCTGTGGAAATTCGCAATACAACCATAAGGGTCCTTAGATCAGTTATGAACGTAAGTATATGGTAGTTAGATTTCCCCACCGTTGTTTAGAGGGAATTTCCGGTGTTCACCAGGCTGCGATCCTTTGAGATAGGTTTTTTCTTTTCTCTCACATTATTTTGGACGCAATCATCCCCCAAAACAATCGCCACCCACCGAACATCATCCCAACAACTACACACTCAACACAACACTTCGCCTGCTCTAACCTCCACAACTCCACCCCCGCACATCGCTTCAACCGCCATTCTCAAACGACGCCCGCCACAAACCAAATCGCCCCCACAACACCCTTCCCAAACCACCAACAGCAACTCACACTTCCGCCTTTCCACCAAATGTCGGCCATGGGTTGTGAATGGTTCTTTCGCGCCTTGACCGGATTCCGGCCTGATTCACAGCCACTTTTCATCCATCCAATGGCTGAGCTATGAGGTGGTGTAGCCCGCCTCCGAACGCGTGTTGATCGCACAAATTTGCAATAATCGGCTCCTCCCCGGCCTATATAAGCGCGAGCAAGCAACGCAGCTCGCGGGAGATAGCAGTGTCCGGTGGGAGCAGGAGTCGGCGCAGTAGCAAGTGTCGGTGGAGAGAGTCGCCAGTCTGGAGAGTCGGGAGAAACGGGGCAGTCAAGTCCGGGTGCGAGTGTCGGTGGAGCAGGTCAAGCTCGGGTCGGTGGAGTGGCAGTCTGGAAGGGGTCGGAGAACCGGACGGATGCTCGAAGAGGCAGAAGCGGGCAGTGTCGGTGGGGCAGAGTCGGGAGAACCTTGAGCTGCCGAAGCAGATGGGAAAGGCGAGCGGGGGGGCGCGAACGTCCGGAGAGAGTCACGCGGGCCCGACGGGACCGAAGCCAAGCTCAGCTACGCTGACAATCTGCGGCTTGGCCGCACCATCGTGGCGCCCACGAGGGCGTGGTAGACCCGCTTCGGTCTCGTGGACCTGGCCGTTGCTCATCCAGGTTCCACGCACATTGGTCGCAACGAACCTGTCTGCCACCTGGGCCTTTGAGGGTGGCTTTTTCTTTGCTTTTTTTGTGTAAATGCATGTGGGTGGCGCGCCGTCTTATGAAAGTAAAAACTTTTTAAGTATTGCGTGTGAAATAAAGACTTTTTATTTGTTGTAACTCTGCCTTTGCTTGGCCTTTTCATTGCTTTCTCCTGTAATACGTGCATGATTTCCTGTATGGCTGTAAAATACGTTGGCTCGTCTGAGTGTGCAATAAAATGTGCGCTTGTTTGGAAACTGTTCCCCGTTTCGTTGCGTCCCTTGCCTTGTTTGAAAGTTCCATCTTGCTCACGGAAAGGAATTGGGTGTAGAAGGGTGTAAAGCACCGGTAATAATCACGTTCCCGTCGGGGCGGCGATAAACCGCTCCCGTTACTCAACTGAAGCACGGAACGGACCGCTTAAGCGTTCGTGTCCTAGGCCGGCCAGCAGCGAGGTACGATTGCCGGTTAACTCCCGCACAGGTCTTAGTAGGTCGAGTTTGGCGAAAAACTTCCTATGCTGCGCGGTGTGGCCGATTGCACGATTGGTGGTGTGGTCGAACGACCCACCCGTGACTAGCTCCTGCGGTAGTATTCCAAGGAGTGTCCACGACGAATTGTCCTGTCCGGTGGAGCGACGGCGGTCGCGATTCTGAGTTTCGTGGCCGATCGCATCGCGGGCTGACGAAAATTCGTACAATATATACTATTATATATATATATATATATATATATAATTATATAATATATATACTATTATAATTGTTACGAATCTGGAAGCCAGGAGCACTCACATACAGGTCCTAATAGCTCAGTTATTTCTAATAAGTAAATGTGGATAGAATAGCTCCCCTTTCCCTCGGTTTAAGGGGTGAATAAATGTACATCGCTGTGAGTTACTTTGATAGTCAAGGGTTTTCTTTTATTTTACACCACCAACATCAACTACAACAACACAGCATTCACCCTCACCTCGCTGCTGGCCGACGCCTATCCGGGTGGCGGAGTTCAAGGAGGAGCCTCGGTCAGTGGCCCTCGAACCAATCAGTGTGCTACGAGTGAGGTGGCCGCCGCTCCATCCAATTCAAGACCCCCGGCAACGGTGAGAAAGGCGGTCCGCATGACGGTCACCCGCCCGCGGGCCATCGCCGGACTTGCCACGTTTTTGGCCAGATGACAGGGGCGATGAAGCGATTCTGCGCGCAAAACCGTCCAGCTGAGGGAGAAGCGGGGAGGTGGGGTGGCTCTCCGCCCTGGAGAAGGGTGAATAGAGGTGGGAGAACAGCACGATCCGGAGGACGAGAGATCTTCCTGCACAAGAACGCGAAGGTCGGTTGGCGCGCCGTCTGTCGGTGAACTCGAGAGTTTTTTTGAGAATAGTTGATGCCATCGAGCAGGCAAGGTTGGGTCAATCTGAGCGGGCAGCGTTTGAACAGAAGTGTGGAGTTATCAGCCCTCGCTTTGGACGTTCAAGCTCAAAGACTTGGAAGAAGTGGCAGAGAACCTCCTGCTTTCTGGACAGTTTGGGATACCGGGAGAGTTTTGGTTGCCGGGACGACCGCTGAAGGGAGCTCTGGATTCTATCATCTCATCTCGATGCTGGCTTGGTTCAGCCATGTCGCCGACGCTACAACGAGGTGGACAGGTCATGTCCATTCTTTGGGTATCTGTGTGTGTGTGTGTGTTCTGTCTGTCGTGGGTCGGCGTCTGTTAAGGTAGGAATTGTTTAAGTGCTCTTTTGCTGTAATTCTTGCTCTCTATAGTTGGATAAACTCTGCTTCTTGCGTGCGCTCCCCCCTTTCCCCATTATAAATAAATACATTTGTTAAATTGTGTATCAGCTTGTCTGTGTTTCTTCCGTTGGCTTAGCATGGCACGTGTTTGGTAAATTACCAAAGGCTGTGCCGCTGTAACTGGTACATTTGGGCCGACGGGACTCGGCAACCATCCGCTCGGGTTTTGCGCACGGGTCGGCACGCTAACGGGCTCGGATCTCGTACGAGTGCCGTCGAGGGTGTGAATACGCGGTAGCTCGCGCACGTGGATATCAAGGTATTTTGACATTGGCAAATAACCCGTACGCACGTGGTGGAATTATTGACAATTCACGGTCCGGTTAGGCACCCGTACTCGAGTTTTCTGAGAAGGGCTACGATCATCGATTCCAGGTGTTTCGTAGAGTCCCGCCCTATGCTCCACCTAGCGGGTCGTGATGGCAGGTGATACCCACCCACAACAATATAAACATATATATATATATATTATTATATATATATATATAATTATTATATTATATATATATAACTGTATATATAGATATGATTATATAGATAAACAGATGTTTGGTACTACAGAACTTTAATATGGAGATAAACAACACAGCATATAGTGACCAAAGCTTTTCGTGCTCACTCTTTCAGGGTAAAATCGCAGCAAAGTGAAGGTTGCGTGCTTTTAATCCGCAAGTCTCAATAAGGTAGAATGATCGGTTCAACCGTAATGATGTCACGGTTAATCCGAAACCGCATTGGTCCGCTCATACATCTTCACTCGAGCTCAACCATTGGCTGAGCAGAGTTCATCGATGATTGAACTTTTGCAAACCGCATCCTGGCGAGAGGGGGATGGGTTTTTCCCTGAGGTCCATTCACATTTGTTACCGGTACTTTCCTTGATTTTCCATTACATGCTGAAAGAGACAGACAGAGATCGGTACAAATTTCCTTTTGACGACAATCGTATTTGATCGGTGGTGCGGATTGAACGGTTGCTTCCAACATACGTAAATGATGAAACGAGTTATACTTATAACGAGCCATGGAATTATAACGTAGCAGAGTTATACTTTTTTTTCCATTTCTACATTTCGCCGTAGCAATTCGACAAGCCCGAAAAAAAAAAACTTGGTAAAAAAAATAAAAAATTTAACCCATTCGTTACGTCCGTCCTGGGCCCGCACGTTTCGCCTTAGGGCCCCTTGCGGGTCCCCTGCAGGTCGCCTGCGGGCACTGGAGGCTACCCTTGGCGTCTGCCTTGAAACATTATATGGCCACCGGGGCCCCCTTAAGGTCACCGGAGAGACGACATCAAATCAAAGACCGTACGGCACCCCCCACATTTTTGGTCTCAGCACTAATTTTCTAATACCGCCGTGCGGCTCCCCGAAAAATAAAAACATATGTGACTGCTACATGTGTGACGGGAAAATACGCGCGGCCACCGTATATTGCTAGTGCCGTAGTATTTTGGAAGACCCCACGGCCTTCCGTGGGGCAAATGTGCTTAGGCCTTACTAAATATGCGCGACTGCGGTGGAGTTCCAACTACCGACTACCAACTCGGTTCGGGTGGCAGCCAGCAGAAACCTGCCAAAGCCGTGCCGGCTGGAATGAAGCAGATTATCGGCGGATAAACCCCGCCTAACTCAGATCGCCGAACCATGCCTGGACAATTCAAGACGGGACGGAAAACGAACTGGGGGCATTTCTAACAAGTTTTATTTACAAGTAATGAAGAACAAGCAAGACTTAATGACCAATATGAATGATATTTACAATATGATCCAAAACACTTATTCAGTCTCTACTTAAAGACGGGCTCACACGCAGAGACACACACGAGAAATGAAAAGAAACTAGAGTCTTTGTTGGACGCCTTGCAGCCGTGAGCAGAGACAAGCTGGGGGGCCAGAGTTCGGTGGTGTCCCTGACCGTCAGAGAAGGGCGTGCTCCGCCGGATGCGGCAACCTGACATGGTTGGCTGGCAAGGTCCCCAGTCCACGTGTAGGGACTCAAGGTTCGTGGTGAAAAAGACTCGGGTGTGAATGGCCAGGGTCCACGGAGGGGGTCGGGGCGCTCTTGCCTTCGTTGTAGAGGGCCAGCAGGCACGTTCGCCGCCTCGACGCCGCACCCAAATCTTCAAAAGAAACTTTTAAAAGACTCTCCAACGCCAAAAAGACTCTGCCAAGACTCTCCAAAACCTCAAAAAGACTCTCCAAGAACCTCAAAAGAGCAACTGCCTAGAGAGTGCTCGGGGAATTTATGGACGCTCCTCAATGCCAGGGAGGGCCTGTGGTGAAGCACACCTCGCTGTCGCGCCTCTGATTGGACAGGTCCTACGGCCTCAGCTTTCCGGGGTTGGGGCTTGGCCCCTGCCGGGGAAAACCCCAGCCATCCTCCACGGGACACTCGACCGGAGTAAAGTATCAACGCTGCAGACGGGGCCCCTGCTGGGAAACCCCAGCCAGTCTTCCCAGACGCGGGTTCATACTTGACGAGTAACAGTATCAATGCTGCACAGGCCGTCGGCAAGAGTTACACAAAACGTTTGTGGAAGGCGGCAGGACGGCTGTAAAGCACGCTGCTTGGCAGATCAGAGTGCTTGTAGACCACAGGCGGTGAGTAGTGGATTCGTGGATGGGGAATGGAATGGTTGTTGGTTGTTCGTTGGAGGGTCTTGGATTAAAGATTTATAAACCAACTAAAAAGAATCGCAACGACACCTTTGATTCTACCACTAGAAACAAAGGAAAAGGATCTGATCACACATAATTAACGCATAACTGACTTTTTGGGCCATCTGTATGTTGAATGGCAATGGTTTCCCAGATCCGTAACAATATACAGTCAGGCGCGCGCATAACGACGTTTCGGCAACGACGGATCAAAAAATACGACGTGGTCCATAATCGCATTTACGCGGATTGCAGCTCCATTATAAATGGAGATGAAAAATTCTATCGCCGAGTGATGTAGCCCGACGTAGGCGCTGCAGTCGTATAAAATAGCACATACAATTATGTACGCTGTAAGTACATAATATTCATAATGATATAAAACGCGTGTGGCCTGTTACAATGCGATGCGTTGGGAGTCCATAAAAATGTCATCAGAAAAATCAGGGGTCGTGCTAAATCGGGCTTCAAGGAAATCGGCTTTCAAACTGAACAATGTTTGCAACCGTTTACTTTTCCAGAAAAGTAAATTCCTTTGAATTGAAGAATTCGGCAATAAAATCGTTGTTAGCAGTCGAATTAAAAACACAAATTTCTTTTTGGTGAAGCTTTTTCATGGGTTGTTAAAACATCACACTGTTTCGAAAATATATATCACAATTGACAGGAGCTCGTTATGTCATTTGTAAATTTAAATCGAGCAATGATTAGTATTTATAAATCGAAACGCTAATTAATTCACTTTCTAGGTACATAATCGATGCGAGAGGGAGATTGTAAGAATGTTTGCTAACAACGAGGCCGTCAAGAAAAACAGCACAAAGGTAAAACTCACGGCTCTCCGTCTCTTCCTTGGAGTGTGTGTTACAATTCGCCGACAGTATTCAGTACAGTAACATGCTGTACCAGGTTTGTATCCGAAGGAGCAAATAGGCAATACCATATAGCCTAGGTGTGCCTAGGTTTGTGTAAGTACGATGTTCGAAAACGAAAAAAAAAATATGCTGTTCCGCACAACGACGACGTCGTTAGGCCTAGGTCAACATTTGCCAACGGCGGGCCGTGGGTTCTCAAATCTACGGCCTAGCCATTATACGGCGGCCGCCATTATTTCCACGGTCACACAATGTAGCAGTCACAATATGTTTTTATTTTTTCGGGAGCCGCACGGCGTATTTAGAAATTGTGAAGACCGAAAACGTGGGGTTGCCGTACGGTCTTTGATTTGATGTCGCAACGGTGACCTTAAGGCGCCCTGCGGCGGCATAAGAAATTTTCAAGGCAGCACGCAAGAGACGCAGGGGCCCTCAGCGCGAAAACTGTGCGGGCCAGACGACGGTAAACGAATGGTTTAATTTTTTATGTTGTTTTTATCGCGCAGTTTTTTTTTCGGCTTGTCGAATTTCTACGGCCGGAACGTAGAAATGAAAAAGTTATAACTCCGCGTTAATAATTCCACGGCGACCCCTACGGCCTGTAAAATATAGCATACGGCGTAGGCCACCTGAGCCGAAACGCAGAAACTGGCGGCCGCGGCGCACGTTTCTGGTCATTCAGAGGGCGGGTATGGCCCGCCGGTATCTCGCCGTAGAGCAAAATGTGACTTACGGCTTAACAAACGGACCGTGTTGCTCAGCCACTAACCGGGCTGGCCCGGTTCGGGTGAAGTTGGCGGCAGCTGACTGTGTGTTATTGTATAGTATAGTATGTATATATATGTGTGTGTGCTATTGTATGTATTATGTAATATATGTGTTGTGTATAATTGTATGTATATATTGTATATATCTACTGTGTGTGTGTATTTGTTATGTATATATGTATATATGTATAATAATATATATATATATATATGTGTGTTGTGGTGTGTGTGTGTATACTTGTATGTATAAATATGTATATATATAATTGTGTGTGTGTGTATATTGGTTATGTAATATATGTATCTAATATGTGGTGTGTATAGTTGTATGTATATTATATATATGTGTGTGTGTATATTGTATTGTTATATATGTGTGTGTATTTGTATGTATATATGTATATATATATCTATATATGTTGTGTGTATAGTGTATGTATTTGTATGTAATATGGTATATATATGTGTGTGTTTATCTTGGATATGTATATATGTATATATATAAATGTGTGTTGTTATTGTATGTATATTGTATATAATATATATATGTGTGTTGTATATTGTATGGTATATATGTATATATATGTGTGTGTGGTATAATTTGTATATATATATGTGTGTGTGTATATTGTATGTATATATTTATATATTATATTAATATATATATATAATTTCTACGTAGGTTTGTGTGAAGATGACCACTCCCTTCGAAGAGTTCCCTGTACATTGAGAAACTTGGCATAACCATGCGAACCTTGGACCGGGCTACATTGGGAAGGGGCCCTACGCAACTGGGAGTTCCCTATAAACAATGTTTACATTCTATTGGATCCCTGAACTCTATAGCACATGTCCCCCCCTGCTTGGAGAGTTTTCTCAGATAGAGGTCGACAAGGCGTTTTCACTTTCCTTCTCAAAACCAAGGGGGGGACTTATTAATGTAGCACAAAACTGACGCCCATTTCCGCCCTGATTATGTTACGGGTTGTTTTTATTTTTTTTCAAAAAGAACTTGGCTCTTTACATGTTCTGGCATCTTGGTTCTCAACTGGTTTGGCCGAATCCCCAAGTTACTTGGGGGTGTTTCTAACCGATTTGTAAATGATACCCTCCTCCCCTTGTGAGAGGATTTGATTGTATTCTGTAAGGGAAAAACTCTGACGAAATTGGGGGATTGTCTTCTTGATCAGGAGAAAGCTTTTCCAACTCGTGTTTTTGTCATTTTTGTTGTTCCATTAGTGCTTTCAGTGGTTTTGGATTTGGCTCTAAACTTTATTTATGTCGGGCTGCCTTATAAATGATATTATCCAGTGTGCTTAAGATTATGAATGCGCTTGTTATACAACGGTTCCAGTCAACGAGGTTGCTTCTCATCTGGGAGATGCTGTATGCTCTCTTTCCCTGGCGCTCTCTCTCTTCCACACCCACCCCCTATCTCTCTCCCGGGCTCCTCATGCGACCAACTCCCAGCTTCCCGTCGCTCACCCGTCACTCTCAGATCTTACCTCTCAGCCCATCCACGAGACTCCGGCCTGTCCCGCGCGCGTTGTGTCTTCTCTACGAAGCTCTCCGCCTCCATCCCCCGCCTACTCCTCATTCCCGCTCACCACCCTGCCCCACTGTATCTCACCTCTCACGACACTCGCCCTGCAGACTCCGATGGACCCCGACCTCCTCCACCCCTTCGTGCGACTCCTTTCCTGCCACCTGCCGTCCATCCGCCCCCTTATCAGTGCGACGCTGGCTCTGGATCCCGCGCAGGCACAGCCGCCCTAGACGCGTGCCCGCGCTCTCACCTCCTCGTTCCGCCCATCTAGCTTGTCTCCCACTCCTTGTCTTCTCTCCGAACTTTCCTCGCGACCAGCCTCGACCAAGCGCCCCGGGTGCCTCTCTTCGCTCCACGACTACCTCCCACTCTACCCCTTCTCCTGCCCCTCCTGCCTTCCTAGCTCCCGTCTCACTGCCACTCTCTCCCCCTCCAGCTATCTCTCATCACCTCCGTGTCTCCCCTCCAGACGGTCCCTCACTCCTGGTGCTCCTGGTCTCTTCTCGCGGCGTCGACTCCTACCCTCAACCTCCGCACGGTCTTCTATTAACCCCCCCAGGGCCTCCGCTCCTCCGTACGCGTCACCTCGTGATCCCTGGATCCCTCGAACCACCGCGTCCCTCGTCCCTTTCACTACTCTCGTGCGGCCGCCTCTTGTCTTCACTCCCAACTTAACCGCCCTGTCGGCCGGCCTCACCAGACCCCCCCCTCTGCCGCCTTCTCTCTCGCGCCCTCACTCACTCCTCTCTCCTTCTAGCATCCTCCTGCCTCTCCATTCCCAGCTCGTATTCCTCTCCCTCCCCACCGTCTCATCACGCCATGGTTCTCTTCTCCCCATTCTCCCCTTGGCCTTCCTCGTCCCGGCCTCTCTCGAGCCGCGCTCCCCTGCATTTTCCTGGGCCTCCTATCTCCCGTCTGTCCTTCCGCCGCGGTGCAGCCCGCCACCTTGCTTCCGCTCCTCCACTTCCCTCTGCCCCCTCCATCGCTCTCCGCATACCGGCCCTCCTCGCAGATCTTACTCCCTCGAGCTCTCGCACGCACTCGCCTCTCATCTTGTCTGAGATCTCTCCCGCTCTTGCCCGCTCCCCCACGCATCGAACCCCTCGCTGATTTAATTTGCGCATATATGACCTTAACTGGGTTTGGCACTTCTTATGCGCGGGGTGTCATCCAGGTGTTAGCCTATGCTTATGATCTCTGTTTGGTTTGTAATGGCGCCCCAATGACTTTAACCGCATGCCGCAGTGTTTGTCTGTATTTTTTGGGAAAGCTGCTTCTGACAATAATTGGAGGAGAAATGAGTTGCCTTTTAGCTTGAAATACTTTTACCACCATCCCAAGAGCTTCAACAGGTCACTTGCAATGGGTTTATAATGAGTGAAGTATCTGGGGTTTTTCTTGGAAGGTACAGTTGCAAAGAATTGGGATGGTTTTTTTGGACCATGTTGGTCTGAAGTTGGCAAATAGAATAGTTTTAGCCGGACGTTATGCAACTGTTATCGTGGAAGGCTTGATAATTAATAGTTATGGTGGTTTACTATCTTGTGGCATAGATTTTTATTTTTTTTTTCTGCTACAATCTCCCGGTAGTGTTACTCCTCGGCAACTTCTGAAAGTGTTTGTTTTTTTCTGGGAATGGAAAACACTGGCTGTGGGCCAGAATGATAAGAGGCAAGGTGTGGTGTGGATCGTGGGTGCTGCATAATAGCGTCAATGCTTCATCATGGGTCAATGCAGATTAATCTACATTTTGCAATAGACTGGAGACTGGGCCTGTTCTAGGCAACCGATTGTTTTGGTGGACTTTTCAAACAATATATGTCTCCTCTCTCTAAGTCTATCAAAGTGTTGAACGCACAAGCAGGCCATGGCATATTGAGCTGCGCACATCCTACATGAAAAACGCAAACTCCGCCTTCTCTAATAAAATGCAGCACTCTCGTCTCACACCACTGTTGCTCTCCCTGTCCTTTGTGATGTTGGTGTCTCTGTCTCTGTCTTCTCTGCTGTCTCTGTCTGTCTGTCTGTCTCTGTTCGCTCTCTCTCTCTCCTCACACCTCCTTCCTGGCCCATCATTCCACCAGTTTATAGCAACTTTGGTGAGGCGTCGCTCTCCCACCTCCCCCACCCCCGCAGCCCCGCCCTTTCTCGTTCTAGCTCCCCTTCTTCATTCTCTCTGTCTCCGCTGCCCCCTACTCTCTCTCTCTCACCTCCTTTTTCCCCACCCCTTACGTCCCGGTACAGCAAATACGACGGGTTGTATTTGCCTCGTGGTGAATAATTCTGGCTGCCAGACATGCATCTGATAAGATGAAATAAAAAACGTATTCCCGCTGAACTAATAGATTCATACTGTGATGTCACATCGGATTGAGGAAGCGGTTCAAGAGATAATTTTTTTAAGCTTTTCGTTCAAACAAATACCTGCCAACCATGTGACTTATTATTATTTGTGAACACCCTGTTATCCCCAAGGCTTGGGGAACAAGTGGGTGAAGTTTCCCTTCATCTGTCGAGCTGTTTCTGGAGAAGATGACTTTTTTAAGGTCTGAGGGTTATCGCCATATCGGCTGCAAACCATGTGACATAATGATGTCACAGAGAACTCTTTGGTCTGGTGGTGGTCGTATGACAGTTAGGCTGCCGGGTAGTATCATTTCTTGCAAGCCGGGACTGTGTCGCTGAATGGCAGTGGCCCTCTACCAGTACACACACTGGAACTGGTACTCTTTCGCCGACCTCGGAAGGATGACACGGCCGAGTCAACCCCTGGTGTATTTCATTCAGCGGCCGACGGGGCTTGACTCAGGACCTTGGATCGAAGCCGCCACCCTAACACTGAGCCAACACAGGCTTCTTTGGTCTCATGGAAAGGTGATCATACCTGTAAAGTGGCCTATCTGTTCAGGCGCCCAATTTTCAGAGAAGAAGATTTTTGAAGGTTTTTATGTTAAAATAATATGGCTGCCTAAACCACTTGACCAATGATGTCATCAAGTATTTATTGCTCGGTATGTAGGCAGAACTACCCAGACTTGACTGACAGAATGCAAACAGGCATGTCTATTGTCCATAAGGAACACCCTTTTTGGTATGAAATACATGCGGTCTTGCTTGTAGGAAGGTCCCAGCATAATCCAACATCGTGTGTATCTGCTCTTGGACAGCATTTGAATTGAGAAGCAAACTGTGCTGAACATTATAATGTGATGTTTCAAGACATTGAGTAGAGGACGAAATATAACAGTCTCCGAATACTAGAGCGACATTTATATCTATTCCATGGACCTTGTTTGTCAGCAAAAAGAGGTTTGTCCACTGCTTTGCTTATTTGTGCAAGAAGAAGAGTAACACAACTCGTCTCACGAACATCACAGATATTCGATGAAGAGGATTCTGCAAGGCCAGCATTGGGGGCTCCGACTCAGACGTCTGGAACCTCCGAATTGGAGAGCTAACACTTGGAACGAGGCTCCTCCACTGGACCGTTGGGAGGGTGATGAGCATCAGTCGAGAACGTCAATTCGGGCATTGACTTTGTTGTAGGTGCCTATTTAGACTGTTCTTCTTCCTTTAACCTATTCACTTTGTCGAATTCACCTGATGAGAGCACAATGAAAAATTTTGTTGGCTTTTTTTCGTCTGTTTTAATGGCAATGTCCTTCACAAATGTCTCTTTGTGTATATATTGAGTTTTGTAGTACAGCATCGTTATAAGAGTATTTATTCTTTTTTAGCAAAATACAGACCCGTCGTTTGGCTGAGGGGTAAATAAGGAGGGGGGAAGGGAAGGCAGAAGAAGGATGAAGAAGGGGGAGCTAGGGATGGAGGGGGAGAGCGAGGGAAGGGGTGGGGTAGGGGGAGGAGGACAAACCACGACACGTGAGGTGTGGGAGGTGGCATTAACAAGATGCTTATATGTATGCTTAATGATAAGAACAAAAAAAATCTCAACGTCAGCACAACAGTACACACAACGCACAAGCAGGAGTTTGTGTAAAGTAATCCGCTGGCACATCTTGCAAAAATTTTGATCATTCCCAGTTCCTGAAAATTTGTGGGAACATGAACAAAAGCAATACTGAAAACATGGAAGTACCCTCATGTACGACTCTATGATCCATCGAGCGTGACATCAAAACAAAGCAATTGCAAACAGATATCATCACTTGGGCACAAAAAAAAAGAGAGAGGCATTGCTAATGTGAGGTGTTTGAACCGGTGATTTTTGGAACCTAAATGATGCAGAAATCAAGAAATGACCAAATACTAAGACTTCAGTAATGAAGTGAAAGATCTGAAGCTGAAGAATGTCGTCAATCCTGTAGCTCCAACTATCAACTGGTACAACTTTGGCAACAAATGTCACAAGATATTAAAATCCATCCCTGGGAATAGTACAACAAACAAACTACGTTGGAAGCTGTCCTGGACTCAATGGCGATCCTGAGAGAGCTCTCCGGCAACAAACTTTAAGACCCAGAATGCTTCACATCGTGTCTATGAATCATGACCTTACCGACATGAAGGTGATTCTTTGAGCCCGCCTGGGAGGAACTCCATTCCACATTCTGAAACCCCATATCGTATTCCACACACACACACAACACCACCACAACATCACACACACTGACATTTCTTGTATAGATGAATATGCAGTATATCTATGATGCACATATACAAGTATTTATGGTTATTCATCCATTTGTTCGTCCTCGACACATTCCTCCTATCACGTCATCAGTTGGCTCCGGATATTGTTTGCACACCATTCTCGGCTCTTTTGTATTTACCGGAGTTTCTGTCAGGCAAATTGTTTGCCTGTAGGAGCATCTCCCAATAATTTGCTGGACGAGTCAGGTGGACTTCGCAAGTTCTATTACAGCTTCTGGTGCTGTATAGACTTTTGACCACTATAGGCACACCGTTGCTAATCCAGCTTGATGCCAAACCCAGATCAATCAGGATTTCAACAGATCTGGTTCTGTGACTATGTCGTTACCAAAAAATGTAGCCTGAAGTGGCGGTGCAACTATGCTCAATTGGTGGCACCTTGAGTGGGAAGTAATCTTCTATGGCCTTGTGAGGTTGTAGCTGCTTGACATATGCCATCTTGAGTGCCATACAGTGGCTGCAAAAGTATTCCACCAAAAATTTTTTTTAGCATTTACCACCACAAGTTTTTACTTTTGGATGCCACCTGACTTATTTTCATGATGCTTTCAATCAAACTTTAAATACAAAGTTTTCACAAGCGACTCCAAAGTGATAACGCTAAAAATGCAGCATAAAATGTGAATAAGTTAGATTAACACGAAAATCATATGATCTCATTTGCCTTAAGTATTCAAAACGCGCTTTGCTAATTCACCTAAATCATTTCAGAACAATGTATTTGTTTGAAAGGTTGCAAAATAAGTGTAATAGGTTTCACCTGTATGGTAATCAGTGGCTTTCACCTTAAAAATTAAGCTCCCTACTTATCTTCGAGTTTTAAAAGTGAACTCAGCTTGGTCAACGCTCAACAGTGACAACATGAGACCACGGAACTTTTCCAAAGAAAGTCAGAACATAAAGTGGTAGAGAAGCACTTCAGGAAAGGCTTTATAAGAACATTTCAACGGTCACTTCATTATCCCTTTGAGTTTTGGTTTTGGTTTTTATGGAAATTGCCCAACAGGCTAAGCCACTCTAAGTAAGGGGCTAAGGGAAATTAGATGGAGTTAAGGATAAACAAAACAAAAATGAAAGCAAGGCAAAATAAAAATTTGGTCCACGGTGGTGGTTGAGAGGATCAGCTGGTCTTGCTGCTTCCGGGGGGTGCTATTTGTGTCGGCTTGCAGAGCGTGGATGAGAATTGTGGGTATGCTACTACTGGGCTGCTAGTTGTGCTCATGGGCTTGGTTTGGCTCACATGCAGTGGAGAGGATTTAGGGTCGTACTTCTCTGCTATTATGCTCGGAGTGAATTTGGCTCGCGGGGGCTTCTCCTGCTATTTGTGCTCGGAGCTTCATTCAGGCTTGCGGTGTGGTTAAGAGAGGATCGGCGGGTCGTGATGCATGTGCTGCTATTTGTGCTCATCGGACTTGTTGGCTCACAATGCAGTGGAGAGGAATTTGCGGGTCGGTACGCTTCCTGCTATTAATGCTCGAGTGTTTGACTCGCGGTGCTTTGCCCTGCTATTTGTGCTTCGGCGAGCTTGCAATTCAGCTTGCGGTGTGGGTAGAGAGGGATAGGGCGGGTTACGTGATGCATGTGGCCGCTATTTGTGCTCATCGGCCTTGATTCCGCCCTTGGTTGCATGCGGGAGGGTGAGCGGAGTCAATGCTGCCTGCTGCTATTTGTTGCTCGTGGGTGTGATTCAAGCTCATGGTCTGGTGGAGAGGATCGGCGCGTTGTGTTGCTGCCTTGCATTTGTGCTCAGCTTGATCGGCTCGTGTTGCACGTGGACAGGATCGGCGGCTCGTGCTGCTCCTGTAATTTTATGCTCGGTGGGCTTGATTGGTTTGTGGGTGTGTGGAAGAGGATTTGGCGGGTCATGCTGCCGCTATTGGTGCTGGTGGGCCTTGATTTCAGGCTTGCGATGCGGTGGAAAGGATCGGCGGGTCGTGCTGCTCTGCTATTTGTGCTCGTTGGGCTTGATTCGGCCCACGGTAAGTGTAGAGGATTGGCCGGGTCGTGCTGACTGCTGCTGCGTTTGTGCTCATCATATGAGCCTTGATTTTGGCTAACAGTAGGTCCATACGCTTCTGGAGATTTCAGAGCTTGCAGTGTGCTCTGGAGAGATGTGCGGTAAAAAAAAGTGCGGTGCTACGTAGTGCTGAGGACTTAAGGGTATTTGTAACTCGTGGGGTTATATTTTGCTCTCCGTCAGTCGTCCTGCCCTCGTCGTAGTTTTCTTTCAGACTTTTTCCCCATACCCTTTAACATATTCTCCTGAATTTCATACATGGTTTTAATTATGATTAATTTACTGGAACAAGTTCGAGTTCAGGGTATTTCGTAAATTTTCAGACATGCCATTTTTGGTCTTGGAAATATGCACATAGTGGGGACGTGCATTGCAAAAGCATTCTTGCTCTTTGTTATCCTTGGTAATCTTTTTCTGTGATCTCCATCACAAAGAAAGAAAACTAGAATGGAACTCGGTTGAGCACCTGCCAATCCTCCATACTGACAGCTTACATTTTGTATCTCAACTGATAGAACCTAGGATCTCATGCTGGGCTTTAAACTAAATCTAATCGGCTTGTTCTCGTCAACATAACCACTCATCCAACGGCATGTTTTTCGGAACCAGTCCACAACAGTTGTTGAGATATAATGCTATAATTCGTATATTTGGCCTATCTCTAAATTGTGAAGAACGCTCTAAACAATCCGAATCTGGATCCGGATCTTCACCAAAATCTATCAATTTGGCCTTGTCACACACCCAACAACCTTCCACAAATTGTGTCCGAATCAATCACAACCATTTTTGAAATATCCTGCTCATAAACACAGGGGTGAAAACTAACCTCCATCGCGCCCTTTGTTGGTGAGGGTAATTAACAGGAGGATGAGAATTTTTTTTTGTTGTTGTTCAATTGGGTTCAAGTCAGGACTTTGACTGGGCCCACTCACTAACATTTATTGTCTTTTTATTCAGCACTGCAGGTGTGGCTTTTGCTTGATGATAAAAAAAAATATTTGGTAACATGTGAAAGCATCGCTTTTGTGATCCAATTTTACCTCTTGCTTTCTGTTGCTCACATTTTATCACTTCATTTAGCACATGTACTTAGAGATACCTCACCTACAGGACCTGAATGGTGTAATGCGAATTTCCACAGCCGTAACAACATGATACTGCAAGAAGCGAAATGCTCTGGTAAATAGATTTGAGAAAAATGTTATTTTGCTAATTGCTCAATTATTGTTATGGACAAGGCAACAGAAGAGTCTGCGCTTGTAAGAGAATGCTGCAGAGAAAAGAAATACTTTGTCAGGATATCCATTTCGTTCAAATGATGTATCGAATAATCACATAACATTGAGTGCCATGTGTATTTTCTTCAGTTATTTCTTTTAATATGGGGGCAACTTAGCTAAATATAGCAAACAATTGTGCATTTTGTGAGGAAAAGCACCAAATTTGGCACACTAGTAGCCTATCATATATGAACAGATTTGGATATTTGGGCCATCTCAATTTTTGATGGCAGTGGAAACAATGGCATCACTGAATTTGAGATGCGCAATATCCAATCTGTTTAATATGATAGGCTACTAGATGTGCCAAATTTGGTGCTTTCCTCACAAAATGCACAATTGTTATGCTAAGTTGCCCCACTATAAGGACTGTTTTTCAACTAAAGCCATCAATAGGTGATTATCATTTTGATGTCCTGAAACCCCTAGGAGGTACATAATCTCCTGTTGCAGCAATTTTATTGCTTCAAAACCTGCTATTTTTATAAGAAAAAGAAAACTTAATATTGTAGACAGAAACACTTTCATTTGAGCTTTCACTACATCCCACCACACTAATTGGTTTACAGAACAGCTAGCCTTCTGTTTCAAAAGATCCATCCAGAAAGCTTGAGTGAAATTCAAGCCTTCCAGTGAAGAGTTATTCAATTTCCAATAACAATTCCCTGAACATTCTTTAGAAAGTCAAAAAACTGTGAGAGCCAAGCAATGATGTGAAAACATTTTTGATGAAAATCACTTTTAGAAACTCCATGTCATAAATAATTGACATAAATACGATCAAGTCGAGGAAGTGAAATGCAATGTCATCTCCCACAAATACACAAGTCTGTAGATCTACTGCATTAAGGAAAGTCATTAAATAAACCCCCCAAAAAGAGAGAGACCATTATTTTTGCTTGGAGGATACACGTTTATAATCACAAACTCGACATTAAATGTAGAGTGAGAGATGCAAGATGACTATCAACGATGTTAGCAAATTTAAGAGAGAGGAGCGTTGGAAATGTTTTCCAAAGATAAACATAATCCCTGCTTGACATGACGAGCTATTACTAAAAAGACATTCCTTTTCCACAATCATTTTCTACTGAGGACTTGACGAAGTAAGTTTCTTGTATCAAGGCTATGTTAAGGCCATTTACTTTTATAAGTTTTCTGAGTTGAACCTGACGGTGCGGACTACCACCACTATGAATATATATCGTTTCAATCTTAAGGCTGGCTCATCAGAGAGGATAATAATAACTTCAAAAAATAAGAGAGATCAAAATAATTCATTGGATTTCCTTTTTTGTATTTTTACTTTTACAATAATGATAATAATAATAATAATAATAATACAAGTTCCCTTACATTAGAACTAAAATGCAAGAGGTCATTAGGCCCATAAAAGCTTGTCCTATTAATACTAACCTGTGGTTGTTTGTCCCTGCTCTATCCTTTTCAAATGTGAGTGTTAAGCAAGGAAGCAGTGTATACCGTTATAAAAAAATTTGGTGTGACTGGGACGGGGTGACATTGCAAATTAGATTGAATAGAAAAAATCAGTATTGGAATTGGTGACAAGAACTGATACTTTTGTGAAAAGAAGAAGAAGTCATTATTATGTATGTTATGTTCATCGTAACTAGAGATAGCCTTTGGGCAGGAACATTCAACCAAAATCGTGAGATTCAAAACATTTCAATATCCATGGTTACATCGATTTGGTGAACATAATTGTCTACTTTCAACTCGAACAATATTTGAAGTTTGATTGACATTCGTCAGAGGAAGTACCATATACACTCGTCTCCTAAAATACATCAAATGTTTCGCCCATTCATCCTGACAATGTAAAGGTAATATAGAGATTTGGGAAACGATAGTAGTATACCAAGACAGGTCGGAAGTTATAAAGGCATGCACACTACCGGTCAAAAGTTTTAGAACACCGCCATTTCTCCAGTTTTTACTGAAATTTAAGTAGTTCAAGTTCAGTGAATCACCTGAAATGGTACAAAGCTAAGCGGTAAACTGCCAGAGGTTAAAAAAAAGTTTAGGTTACCAAAAACTGAAAAATAATGTATATTTCAGTTGTTAAAAAGACCCTTTTCAGGGAACAAGTAATGGGTTAGCAACTGCAGCTGTTCTGCAGCAATGGAAGTAAATTAAGCCTTTAAAGTTGATGCAAACAATTCCTGCAGGTGTCCCAACTTTTGTTGATTCGTTACAAACCCTCTGTCTGTATAAAAGCAGTGTTGGAAAAGACTGTGTTGCTGCACCCTCTGAAGCATTATTTGGATAATATTGCACTGCAGGAAGTAGTATATTGCATCATGAATGGCGAAAAAAGACAATTAACAAAGGAAGACGAACAGACCATGATAAGCCTTTAAAGTGTAGGTCTTTCCTTTAGAGAAATTGCAAAGAAGCCAAGGTGTCAGTGAGTACAGTTTCCTTCACCATCAAAAGGCACTTGGAAACTGGAGGAAACTACAGGAAGAGGTCTGGCAGACCCAAAGCCATAACACAATCAGAAGATAAGTTTCTGGGAGTCAACAGCTTGCGTGATAGGCAGCTCACAGGACAGCAGTTCAAGCACAGCTTAACACTGGTCGAAGTAAGGAAGTCTCAGTTTAACTGTGAAGAGAAACTGAGCTGCAGGTTTGACAGTCGGTGGCAGTAAGAAAGCCATTGCTAAGATGGCAAAATAAGAAAAAGAGGCTTGCTGGGCCATGAAGCACACCCAGTGGACTACTGAAAACTGGAAGGTCTTCTGGACTGATGAATCAAAATTTGAAATCTTCGGTTCATCACGCAGGGTTTTTGTACACCGTCAATTAGGCGAAATGATGGTTCCTCAGTGTGTGACACCAACTGGCAAACATGGAGGAGGAAGAGTGATGATCTGGGGCTCTTTTGCCTGGATCCAGAGTTGGCGACTTGCACAAAGTGACTGGCACCCTGAACCAAAAGGCTGCCACAGCTATTTGCAGTGCCATGCAATACCCTCTGGTCTACGCCTAGTTGGTCAGGGGTTCATCCTCACGCAAGATAACGACCCAAAACATACCTCCAGGCTATGTCAGAACTACCTTAGAAGAAAAGAACAAGACGGTAGCTTAAATCATGGAATGGCCAGCACAGTCTCCAGACTTGAACCCCATCGAGCTTGTTTGGAATGAACTGGACTGAAGGGTGAAAGCAAAGCAACCTACAAGTGCAACACATTTGTGGGAACTCTGCAACAGTGTTGGGAAGAACTTTCCGAACAATATTTGATTTCCATTGTAGAAGGAATGCCACGAGTTGTTCGGCGCTGTTATATCTGCAAAAGGTGGCTACTTTGATGAGTCAAAATTTTTGATCAAATTTTGTTCAACAAAACAATTCCATTATTTCTTTTTTTATCTGCAATTGTTTATTTGTTTTTTGCTTTAATTTCAGAGACATTGAAACATTAAACTGCTTAAATTTCAGTAAAAACTGGAAAAATGGGGGTGTTATAAAACTTTTGACCGGTAGTGTACGTACCCTTTGGTGAATGCTGACACATGGAAAAATTGCACAAATGGCACAATGTAACACATCATTAATGTTTATTAAATAGTACTTTTGTTGAACAGCAGAAATGAGTGTCAGAGTTAAAAAGCCTTTCAAGACAAGTTCAGGTTCACGACCCAGCATCACAGCCTTTTTTCAAATTTTGCAATAAAAAAACCAATCGTGTCGGTATTTGCCAGATTCAGCCACTGTCCATCAAGCATCCCAGAAATGTATTGTGGATAAGCAGACCGCAGATTCAGTGGAAGCAAGACGCCAGGGTTGAAGCGCTGCAGCATACTGAGATGGTCTTCACTAAGGCCTGCTACAGGGAAGCCCCTACCTCCAAGCCGAGGCTCCTGCGGAAAACAAAATCCAACAATAAAATATCCCAGAAGTTGAACATGCAACCAATCTAGCATAAACAAAATATACTACCTCAACAAAGACCTCATTTGGCACTAGTTATGCATTACACATGCACCATAGGAAAGAGCAAGGGTCTGGTCATCTTGGACTTTCCTTGACACCAGGTTGCAGTGCTTGCAATCATAGACAGTCTCGGCAGTCTTGGAAGCATATTCTGAACAGTAAACAAATTGACTAGGTTGTGTGCACATTTCATGTGTAATTGTGTTATGTTGGAAGAGGGTACGTATTAGGTAGATGATAAATTAGGTGGTCTGTGTGCTCGAGTAGCTCAGAGCATTCTTCTGTAACAGGCATTTATATAGAGTGAATTTGTCTCGTTATTATGTCTGCCATGAGAGGGGCAGTGTTGCCATTAACATTAAATAGGAAAGTTTTCATTTTATCTGTCAACTGGGAGTGGGTCCAGGCGAGGTAAGAAGAAAGGGGGGGGGGGGTATTTTTGGACGCCTCTATCCCGTGTGAGCTGATAAACCCTCTCTCCCACCCCTGCTATGGCTGAGGCAATGCTGGTGATGACAATGCATTTAAAGGCAGGTCACCACACAAAACATGTTCTTAAGGTATAACAGGTATAATTGAAGAAGGCACAGGATGCCAAAAATGGAGAATCCCGAAACAAAACAGACGGACACAAATGCAAGCAAATAAATAACATGAGGCACACCTGGAATAACGAAAATGAACTTCATACAGGATAACAGACCTAATGGCACCACACCACAAACGGTCATTCATTCACATACAGTACAATGGGGGTGTCAAGCAAGGTCTTTGCAAAAGGATACCTGTATTGTATCAAAATAACTCCACCATGAGCAGGTCTCCAAGCCACCGCATGAACTAGAAAACAGCACAGTCCAACGAGCAGTCGCAGACCAGTGAAGTGGCAAGGTGTCCAACAGGACGAGGAGAGTGGAGAAAGCGAAGTGGCAAGAGCTTGTAAGGTGGTCAGGGAGATCAGAGGGCTAAACATGGAGAGCAGAGAAGGCTAAACCGAAACAAGGAGTGATACGAAGCCCAAGAGAACAGCACACGAACAAGGCCCGGCTCACAGGTCATATCCTTTTCAAGGGACCATCTCAACTCATCGCTTCTCCCCCAGACTGATCAGCACAACTCATCCCCCACACTCCCGTGGGGGGGTTCATTTTATTACCTCCCACCATGGCTACGCCCACTGCATCAGATCATCCTTTGCTCACCATCTAGGACTGGCCAATGAGGGAGTGAGTTGCCACCTCTGAGGCAACACCACTAGAACGCAGTTTCTTCACCGGCACCGCTCCAATCAACTGGGACTGTGGGGCAGTTATAAACACCGCATATGGGATGCAACACGACAAAAATAACCCATTCTGGTTCCACCCCACCTGGTGCCTCACCCTGTTTGGAGAGGCAAAACAAATAATGCTTTCCAACCTCATGTTTATGTTAACTCTGCTGCACCTCAAAAATATGAAATAAATAAATAAATGTAGTTCTAAAGTTTGCCCTTCAAAAATTGCAACAAAAAAATAAAATGTAGTTCTAACTTTGGCTGTAAATAATGTCACCTCATTGGGTATGCTAAGGGGTTACCCGCCACACCAAAACAATGTGCTTTGCGAATGGTGAAATTAAAGGGAACCACGCTTGAGCGGGTAGTGTTGCATCCCCCGGTCAGAATCCAAATCCCAAAAGCCTCGTTTAAACGAATGCTTAATGATGATCTCCCCCAGGGATTAAAAGGCTGGTGTTGGCTTCATGGTTAAGGTGGCTGGCTGATGATCTGAGGGTCCTGAGTTTGAGTCCCCATCCTACCATTAAAACAACACCAAGTAGGTTGACGCAGCCCGTCATCCCCCCCCCCCCAAGGTTGGCAAAATGAGTACTAGCTTACTGGAAAGAATGAGCCATTCCGATATCCTGCGTCGCAGTGGCCACCCGTCCAGCATTGTACCCCACCAAGCCAAGGAAAAACTGCCTCGGCAGCCTTATGTGTCCGAAGACGCGAAACGAATTGTTCTTGTTCTTCTTTTTCAAGGGATTAACGAAACCGAGCTGAAACAGTTTGCGCGCGAGAATGGTGGTAAATCGGGTGATACATAACCAGAAGAAATAACAGGTTTATCTATACTAATAAATGGCAGTGTGTGTGTGTGTGTATATGTCTCCACTCCAAAGCCATAAAACCTAGCAGCCTGAAAAACTTTGCATGCATTCTCAGGGAACTCCAAGGACGTGCATGACTGATAATTGAGTATTTGCGTTAATTAAAACACCCCTTTTGAAGATAATTTATTTAATTTAATGGTCTTATTTAATTATATCCTTTATCAGGGGCATCCTCGGCCACCTTGCTCTTTAATGTTTAAAGGCGACTCCTGGGTAACCATGTTTTATATCTGAAGTCGCCATGTTTTTTGGCCTGCTCAACCACGCCTCGACTCGGAACAGGCCGCAACGATAAAAAAAAATTTCCCCACTTTCCCCACTTATATTATCGAATGCCCGTTCATCATAGCTAAGAATCGCTGTATACATCGCTTTTGTAAGTGGTATCGTTTTTAAATTAGGAACTTGGAGTGATTTCATGCATTATACAGGGTGTGCCAATAAAAGGTTAACCACTTCAAATGACCTGTGTACTTTTAGTCATTACCTTAATTTGTTTTTGGTTTGGCAGGAGTGATCAATGATCTTTGGAGAAGTCATTCAAGCATAACCACAGTATTCTATGGAAAAAAATGACGTTTTCTATGGAGCAAAGAGTAAACATTGTCAAGTGGTATTTTGAGACCAAATCAATTACTTCCATCCAGACGAGGTTCTCTACTGAGTATGGAGTGCGTCCCAGAAACAAGCCAAGCAAGCCAGCCATTTGGACACTTGTGAAAAAGTTCAAAAGTGAAGGGATGATTCTCAACATTAGCAAGGGAAGGTCCGTTCACCCAAGAAGTGTACGGTGTGAAGGAAACATGGAACGAGTTTGTGAGTCAGTCATGCAAGGTCCGAAGAAATCGCATCGACAAAGATCGGCTGAACTGGATCTCACTCCCAACAGTATCAGAAGAATAATGAAACAAGATTTAAACCTCTTTCCTTACCACATCACAGCCCATCAATTGACCAATGGGGATAAGCAGCACGAGACGCTTTGTGTGAGATGCTGCAACAGAAGAGGAGGAAACCCAAACTGGATACGCGATGTGTGGTGTGACGAGGCACACTCTCACGTCAATGGTGCTGTCAATTCACACAACAACATTTACTGGGGAAGTCAACGCCCAGATGAGGTTGAAGAGAAGTCGCTTAATGGTCGGAAAGTCACTGCTTTTGCGGCTGTCAGCTGCAGAGGTGTGTTTGAGCCACATTGGTTTGAGGACAAAAATGGAAGAACGGTTACAATCAATCAAGAACGATACCGGTCAATTGTCAACGCATTTTACAAGGACTTTAAGCAATCGATGAGTACTGCAGCCCTCCGGCGACAGTGGTTCGTGCAAGGCGGTGCTACCCCGCATACAGCCAATGAAACAATTGCCTTTCTGCATCAAAAATTCAGACAACGAGTTCTCAGTTTGCGTATGGAAAATGAATGGTCTCCACACAGCACCGACCTCAATACGCTGGATTTTTTTTTCCTCTGGGGAGCTTGTAAGGACAACGTCTACAAGGAACACCCCAGATCTGAATCTGATCTGAAGACAGCACTTGAGGCTTATGTGCAGACAGTAACCATTAAAACTTGCAGAAACGTCAATGAAAACTTCACAATTCGTGTGAATGCACGGTGTGTGCGTGGGGGTTCTCACATCGAACACCTCCACTATAAGCGCATTAACGCATAATGAGTTTCATTTCTCCATGATTTGGTTTTCATTTTCTGAGTTAATTTTTTGTTCTGTTACTCAATGTTTTGGTGAATAAAGTTTTGAAGTGGTTAACCTTTTATTGACACACCCTGTATGATGCAATTTTCCACAATCAGCTCTCACGGACTAATTAAAGTAAATTATCAAAATATTATTTCGGTTTTGAGGATCAGATAACGTTCGGGCTAAATCAGTGTCGAAATCTGGAGTAAAATCTGATATTTAAAGAAATAACGAGTTTTATAACTAAGCCTGCATACCTAATTACTTTAAGCAAGCAAGGCTATGTTCCCTCCTTCTCCATATATACACAAGAAAATGTGAAATGTCCAAAGCATTAAACTTATCTTTTTCTACTGTTTGGACAATTGAGTGAACAAAATAATTGAGTAATGTGCCAAAATTAACCAGCTTCATTGAGTTATATGATTTAATGCATTCACTGCTACACGTTGCATCCCATCCCCCAGAGGGACTGCTTATCCAGAGTGTCTGCCAGTTGTGTCAATATCTTCGGAGGTTTCGCGAGATTCTCCATTGGGAATCAAAGCAAATCTGGTGAAAAACGGACGTTTTGAAATAAAGTTATAATGTTTTGTGCCAACGTCACAAAGTGCACCGGTTCGAGGTCCACACAGACAAGCAGGTAATGTGGCGAATTATCTGCAATGTTTATTCACAGGTATAAACTTTGCGATGTCTCCAGGGTTGTTCTACATTAAACAGCAACTCTTTTTGTGGATAAAGTCATTAATTGAAACGAAGCTTTTGCACGCCACGTCACTCACTGAGCGAATGTTCGTGCCCGCCCGAGCGAGTGTTCGTGCCCAGTCACCTGAGCGAGTGGTTCGTGTCCGTCACCCTGAGCGAGTGGTTCGAGCCCCGTCACCCTGAGCGAGTGGTTCGTGGCCCGTCACCCTGACGTGGTCGTGCCGTCACCTGACGAGTGGTTCGTGGCCCGTCAGCGAGTGCGGACCCGTCTGAGCGAGTGGTTCGTGCCGTGCTGTGAGGAGTGGTTCGTGGCCCGTCACTGTGAGCGAGTGGTTCGTGCCGTCACCGGAGCGAGTGTTCGTGGCCCGTCACGTGAGCGAGTGGTCGTGGCCACGTCACCCTGAGCGAGTGGTTTTGGCCCGTCACCTCTGAGCGAGTGGTTCGTGCCCACACCCTGAGCGAGTGGTTCGTGGCCCAGTCACCCTGAGCGAGTGGTCGTGCCCAGTCACCTGCAGTGGCGGCCAGCCTGAGCGTGGCTCATGCCCAGTCACCTGACGAGTGGCTGCTGCCCAGTCACCCTGAGCGAGTGGTCGTGCCCGTCACCTGCGAGTGTTGTGCCGGCACCTGAGCGAGTGGTTCGTTGCCCCGGAACCCTGAGCGAGTGGTTTCGTGCCCGGCACCCTGAGCGAGTGGTTCGTGCCCCGGCACCCTGAGCGAGTGGTTCGTGCCCGGCACCCTGAGCGAGTGGTTGGTGCCCGGCACCTGAGCGGTGTACGTGCCCCGGCACCCTGAGCAAGTTGTTGTGAAATAACACCCGATTCCCGAGCCGTTTGCCATATTAACATATTTTATAAACTACCGAACCAAATTGTTTTTCCATCCGTCACACACAGCTGTTTATAAAGATTAATGTTTTTGAACATATCCCTGAAACGTCGATTTAAATGGAACGTTGTTTTTCTGTGAAAGCTACTCTTGGTTTTTCG
>CM068959.1:47494762-47504924 GCA_035128595.1 Eptatretus atami | reverse complement strand
AGTACGTGTATGAAATATGTACAATTAGAATATGAGTGTCTATAAAATATGTACAATTAGAATATGAGTACGTCTATAAAATATGTACAATTAGAATATGAGTGTCTATAAAATATGTACAATTGGAATATGAGTAAGTCTATAAAATATGTACATTGTACAATTAGAATATGATATGTCTCTAAAATATGTACAATTGGAATATGAGTACGTGTATGAAATATGTTCAATTAGAATATGAGTGTCTATAAAATATGTACAATTAGAATATGAGTATGTCTATAAAATATGTACAATTAGAATATGAGTATGTCTATAAAATATGTACAATTAGAATATGAGTACATGTATAAAGAATGTACAATTAGAATATGAGTACATCTATAAAATACGTACAATTGGAATATGAGTACGTGTATAAAGAATGTACAATTAGAATGCGAGTACATCTATAAAATATGTACAATTGGAATAAGAGTACATGTATAAAGAATGTACAATTAGAATGTGAGTACGTTTATAAAATATGTACAATTGGAATACGAGTACGTCTATAAAATATGTACAATTATAATATGAGTAAGTCTATAAAATATGTACAATTAGAATACGAGTATGTCTATAAAATATGTACAATTAGAATACGAGTATGTCGATAAAATGTGTGCAATTAGAACATGAGTACGTGTATAAAATATGTACAATTAGAACATGAGTACGTCTATAAAATTTGTACAATTAGAATATGAGTAAGTCTATAAATTATGTACAATTAGAACACGAGTACGTCTCTAAAATATGTACAATTGGAATATGAGTACATCTCTAAAATATGTACAATTGGAATACGAGTACGTGTATAAAATATGTACAATTGGAATATGAGTACGTGTATAAAATATGTACAATTAGAATACGAGTAAGTCTATAAAATATGTACAATTGGAATATGAGTACGTCTATACAATATGTACAATTAGAATACGAGTACGTGTATAAAGAATGTACAATTAGAATACGAGTACGTCTATAAAATATGTACAATTAGAATAGGAGTACATGTATAAAGAATGTACAATTAGAATACGAGTACGTGTATTAAGAATGTACAATTAGAATATGAGTACGTCTATAAAATATGTACAATTAGAATAGGAGTACATGTGTAAAGAATGTACAATTAGAATACGAGTACGTGTATAAAGAAAGTACAATTAGAATACGAGTACGTCTATAAAATATGTACAATTAGAATACGAGTACGTCTATAAAATATGTACAATTGGAATATAGTACGTGTCTAAAGAATGTCAATTGGAATACACGAACGTCTATACAATATGTACAATTAGAATAGGAGTACATGTATAAAGAATGTACAATTAGAATACGAGTACGTGTATAAAGAAAGTACAATTAGAATATGAGTACAGTCTATAAAATATGTACAATTAGAATACGGAGTACGTCTATAAAATATGTACAATTGGAATATGAGTACGTTCTTAAAGAATGTACAATTGGAATACGAGTACGTCTATACAATATGTACAATTAGAATATTGAGTACGTTATAAAGAATGTACAATTAGAATATGAGTACGTTTATAAAATATGTACAATTAGAATATGAGTACGTCTATAAAATATGTACAATTAGAATATGAGTACGTCTATAAAATATGTACAATTGGAATACGAGTAAGTCTATAAAATACGAGTACGTCTATAAAATATGTACAATTGGAATACGAGTACGTCTATAAAATATGTACAATTGGAATACGAGTACGTTTGTAAAATATGTACAATTAGAATATCAGTAGTCTATAAAATATGTACAATTGGAATACGAGTACATCTATAAAATATGTACAATTGCAATACGAGTACATGAATAAAATATGTACAATTGGAATGAGAGCAAGTCTATAAAATACATAATATAAAACGCCACAAAACAAGTCTGGGTGAGGGTATGCAATCTGATTGCTCATTCTAGTTAACATTTGTAATGACTCCTGCATTGGAGATTAAACTAATTTCTTATTTTCCTGTGTAGCCCTGCAACTGTAACCTCATGTAACAGAATAAACAATGTAATGGAATAAATTATAAGCTATATAAAATGGACAAACCAATGCAGTCACATGCTCAATATTCACTCAGTTACGAGACAAACAAAACAACATTAACTCAGTCATTATAGACACACTGTAGACTCTCTGGAACTATACCTGTTGCTTTTGCGATACTCCTGCATGTTCAGCCATTGTGGGAATTAAACGAAAAGTTCTCACGAATGCGACTCAAGAGTCTCCTGAACATGTACCTCCCTCTCTTATTTCCTGCAAACAGCTTGCAGCGACTCTGTTGCACCAGCCCATTCCCCACAAACATTCTGGGGCCTTCAAAAGGTTGCAGAGCCCCCCGGCAGCACTTTCCCAGTATGTCCAGATACACCGACATCAGTTCACCTTGGCGCATGCCTGTTCGCATCGATGGCAAGACATGGGGAATGTGAACTTAGATTTGTGGTTGTTCATCAAATGATATACTGCACTTCTACCGGCAATTCTTATCATGACAAGACACTTATTGTGACAAACTGGGATAGTATAATTGACAACCCTATCCATCGATGGGATCCCATCAAATAAAATACCTGATGCAATGAAATATATGATGATGCTAAAAAGAAAGCCATGATAGACTCCTGCAACCTTTGCTATTGCCAGTTTGCCATTTGGAGATGGCTCATGATTGAACACCATGATCTGACTTGTCTACTCTTATGCAGCTTTCAGCACAGTTAGCATGTGGAAAAGTACCACAAAATTACTTCATGATGCAAGGGTACCAAATGAGCAAAATGGATTATTTATACCATATATCAAAGGCATATTTACAGCAAGATGTACCCGAGCATTACCTTTCGGAGCCGAAATTACACCAGGAGCAAACACATGGGCTCCGCGCATCACAGCATAGCCACAAACCGCATCAACAATCACCTCTTGTACAGCTGGTTGAACCTCTTTTCTACACACCAAAGGACAATGGACCAAAAAAAAAAAAACAACCGTCAAAATATTTCAGAAAAAAAAAATATATTGTCAATTGTTCCCAAACCCTTTCAGAACAATACTGTTAACAATACTAACCATGATAATCATATATAGCATGTCAAAGGCATAATCATCAGATATAAAACGTTCAAACAGGTGTGTGTGTGTGTGTGTGTAACAACTTTTGCCACCGATTGGTTGGACAGCTGTTCTGACTCCACCGACAATTGTAACTTCGATGTGTATTTAAGATGCTTCACGAAGAATATAATTAATTTATGATCATTTATTAACACACATTTATAAACACAATTAGGCTACTCATAATCATTTATTAAACAAGAAGGGCACTTGGTAGAGTGCATACCTCTGCCCTGCAATGCCTGATCCACGAGAACATATCGGACCCAATATATTTTTGAAATATCATGCTATATATCGTTTTTGGCCCAATCTCTCAATGGTGAAGAATCACTTGAAAAATTAAATAACTATCGTATCCAGATCTACACCAAAATCGAATCAATTCGTCCTCGTCACACACCCAATCCGTCTACCAAGTTTCATCAAAATCCGTCCACAACTGTTTGAGATATTGTGATATTTATATATATATAGGAGGAGAGCATGTGGAGAGTGTGACGAGCATGCCGCCAATGCCCCATGTGGACTCTGCCTGGAACAAAGGTCATATCCAACTGACTCGGAATAGGGGGGCTTTGGTTGGTCTCTGGCGTCTGAGAAAGGGGGGTGATTTTCTCGGCAAGGGACTGGCAACAACTTACTGGAGGGATGACGTTGGCTTGCTCAGTGCCCGAGAGAAGGGATCTGGTGCGTCGGGAGTAAGTTCTCTTGAATTAGGTTCGGCTCTACTATGTGGCTTGAGTACCGCAGCGGTTCCAGAGGCGAGTCAGGGCTTTACAGCGCTAAGTAGGAGGTCGAACGATGCACAGTGGGGCGATGATGCCGTGTGGTTTTGCCCGCGCCGGGCGGCGCCGTCTCCGTCTCTTGCTGGGTCCATGCGAACTCAGGAAGTGACGCAGGCGAGGAGTTTGCGGCAGGGGCTGTCTTGTTAGCCATGATTGTGATCTCTTGGCCAAAGGCATATTGTGATTCAGTGGAGAATTTGCGGATTGGCCCGGCTGGAGAGATTGCTTGGTCTTTGTGGGGTGCACTAAAACTGATCGAGGTCTTGCAATACTGTAACTTGACTCTGGTACTCGACATGGCTGTGAGATGTGGTGGTACCGTTATCTTCTGACTGTATTTCGCAGTGTTGTACTTGGAGTCGATCAGGGGTGGTGTCACTGGCCCCGAATGCCTTTTCAGCACTTTGTTGGACTGGATTCTGGGGAGGATGTCAAGAGAATCAAGCTGTGGTGCATCATTTGGGAGAATGTCAAGATCGCGTGACAGTGTTGATTCGTAGATAGATGCAAGTATCTTTGCGGGAGACTTTAGATGTCCCTTTGTGGGACCCTCAGTAGGTGAAGGATAAGTGAGGAGGTCGTGGGTCGCCGGCTGGGATTAACGGGGTTTCCTGTGGTCAGAGAATGAAGATCAGGCTTGTTCATTGACTATCGATGGATGCTGCTGTCCTGTCTGTGCCATGTTGTGGTTGAGGATGTTGAGGCTGTGAGGAGGAGATTCAACTGTACTTAGCAGTCGATTTCATTGTCTGCTGCTGGCTGAGAGTGCGAGCGTCAACATTGACGTCTGTGTCGAGGCTGGGAGTCATGGATTCACTTGGATCATGGGTGTGGCGGCTGCCGTTTTGTGCAGGAGGAGAACCAGTCCGAGCTCTTCAGTCCTTGTGTTTCCAGTCTTGTTCTATGGGGTGTGAGACTTTGGACTTCTGACCGAGGAATCTGAGACGAGAGACTTAATTCTGTTGGTACAGGTCCTCTTGGAGAAATCCTTGCGCTGATCTCTGGTCGGACTTGTGTCAACATGGCGGTTTATGATTGAGAAGCCTCAAATAGATTTTGTTTACCTGCATAGTTCCATGAGCGCGGTCAGTGCGTGCTTGTATGGAGACAGTGTGGTCATTTTCCTGATCGTTGATCCTGCTCACCAGATTCTCGCTCAGCGGAGGGAGGTCTCGGGTGGAGTTGAGAGGCCATGGGGTGGACTCACGTGCCTCGTGGTGTGCATGCATGGTTGATTCGGCATGCGGTCAAGCGTGATTGGGGATGGGCCGGCCATCTGCGCTGGTTGGGATGGCCGACAACGAGGCCCTGGAAGAGGTGGACGGCAGCGAATGCGCTGCTGCGACGCATGCTTGCCCCATACCTGACCTGACCTGACCATTGACAGCATTCCATATCAGCACTCGCATCGATGTTGTTGGCGATTTTCCCACCGAATCACTCACGTGCACTTCTGGGATTGATGGTTTGCATTTGGAGGAACAGTCGTCTGGGTGGCAGAGCGGAGTAGAAAAATGTGTTGTCTGTGAGCGGATGTAGTGGCGGTTTTTTCCGTGTGAGACATACATCCATGGCGAGACTGCACCATAACAAGTGCAAAGGGTGCACCTGATGTAATATAAAATGAGAATAACGATATAGTGTAGTATTGTTACGGTTGTTGTTAGCCTGTGATAATTCGGCAATGACACCATAAATGGGAGTCCTAGATCAGGTTATGACGCTAAGTATTATTGGCTGCAGATAGTTCCCGCACCGTTGTTTAAAGGCGAAATTTGTGTGATTCGAGCTCGTGCTCGAGACTTCTTTTGAGATGCGTGTGTTTGTTTCTTTTTCTGATGGTTATTGTTGACTAAACGCCACTACAAGCAATCAAGGCCGGCGTTGAAAAAACCGTCGATACGAAAAGGGAACCAAAGAAGTCCGCTTTGGGCGCGCGGTTTGATGTGTGGGCAAGTGTAGAGTGGGAGGGTACGTTGTTCTTCGTCTGCTATTGTTCCCTGGCGTCTTGGATGTTGAAGGAAGGGGAGGGCAGCTCGCCGCCGGGATTGGTGAGTGAATCAGCGTGAGGTGCGGCTCGGGGTGAGGGAATCGCCCGCTTGTTCGGGGAACACGGTCTCCGGAGGGAGGGGTGGAGCCGGAAACGGGGAGGAGCGAAGGGCCGGAGCCCTCAGCGCTTATAGTAAGGTGCGGACTGCACCGGCGGGGCTTCGCTCTCTGCATTTCGTCTGGGTTGCGAATCTTCTCTACTGCTGGTCCAAGTGAGCTCTCTTTGTCGGGGTCTGTTGCGACTGTATCGTCTCTGGTCCGATGAGCTCTCTTGGTGGGTCGTCGACGTCAGCTTCTCTCTGGTCCATCGAGCTCTCTGTCGGGTCGAGTGCTCTCTCGTCTCTGGTGGCCAGGGTCGAGCTCGCTCTCATGTCTCTCTGTCTGGGTCGTTACGACTTGTCAATTTCCTCTCTGTGCCATGAGCTGTCTTTGTCGGGTCGTCGCAGCAGTCATGTCGTCGGCGGTGGTGCCAGTCGACTCTCTGGTCGGAGGTCGAGGTGCTCCTCTCTCTCTGTGGCCAGGGGGTCGGAGCTCGGCCGTCACTGCTCGGTCAGTCGTCTCTGCGTGCCATGGAGCTCTGTCGGGGTCGAGTGGCTCCTCGATGCTCTGGTGGCCAGGGCTCGAGCGTCGGCTTATCGACTAGTGCGTCTTCTGGGTCTGGTTCGACGTCTGGCTCTCTCTGGTCCCATGGAAGCTGCGCGTCTATGGTTCTGGGTCGTGCTGAGCGGGTCATTCTCTTCTCTGATGGCTGCTGAGCGCTGATCGGCCCTCAGCCCTCTTCGATTGGTCGTAGGTCGTGGGAAGCACCAGCATGCAACCGCCTGGATGGAGAGGCTCGCTGACGTCACCGCCAGGTAGGCGGCCGAAGTCAGGGCGCGGCTGGACGCAAGGCCGCGCGCGGAAGTCAACGTCGGCGACGGTGGGCCCACCGTGACGTCCACAAGGGCTCGGGGGTAATGTACACCTTGCGGGTCGTCAACGGGACCCCTGGTCGGTTTGGGTCTCCTCCGGTTGCGTGCATATCAAGGCTTTACTGAACCGCCACCAACCCGCGCTGCCTTATTGGGGAGGGTTTTCTTTGGCTGTTGTATGACTGCTGTGGCAATCTGTGTCCTAAGTGTGTAGAGCCGTGTGTGGTGGAGTGCTACAGTCTGCTGCGTGATTCCGGTAGTCAGTATGGCTGTTCGTCTGTCGCTTGTATATTTGCATGACTGTGATACGATGGTTGTGGTGTGCATATGTGCGTTTAAGTAATTATGGTCCTGTGTGAAATGTTTGCGCCGTACGTCCATACTTTTCCCTTTGAAAGGTGCGCATCGTTGCATCGTTGGGAATGAGTATGCGGTGTTGATACGCCGCGGTAACAGAATCACAATGCAGTGGCCGAGTCTGGCGATAACAGCGCTCGGGTTATCACTGTGCAGCACTGAGGACCGCGTTAATGCGGTGTCGTCCTATGGCGAGCCTGCGGCGAGGTAGCGATCGCTTGCCGGTTCGACTAGTCGCTGGGTGCGGGTACTTAGGTGAGGTCGAAAATAATTGCGAAGCTGCCGCATATCGCTGCGCGGGTTGGGGCAGATTGGGCAACTGGATCAGTGGTGAGGTTAAACCCACCGTGCGTGGACTGGCTCCTGGCGGTATGTTCCAGAGGTGTCACGGACTGAATGGTCCCTCGCGCGGAGGGTCTGCCGCGGGGCGGTGAGGTTATGCAATCGCTGCGCTATCTCAGGGGGGCGCAGTAGAGTTCGATGAACAGAATACTGATAAAACATGTATGTGATGTAGTATATATAGATGATAATGGAAATAAGAAAATATATATAGGTAGTGATATGAAAAAAAAAAATATATATTAGTATATATATGTGTAGTATAGTATATATTAGTATAAGTATATAACTTTTCACAGCATAGTCATACGCACACACACACATTAGTTTTAGCGGCTATCCTCCAATGGTATTGGGGGTGAAGAATTCACTTAAAAAAAATTAATTCGGCAGTCGGATCGTTCAAATTGAGATCTAATTCTTACCCCTTGTCAGCGCAACACAACGTTTCCACCATAGGTTTCATCTGATCGCCAGTCCACAATATTGAGATATCGGACTATATCATTTTATCCTAATCCATCTCAATGGGTGGAAGGACTCACTCAAAATAATTCGTAGTGGTCGTCCGGATTCGGAACTATTCTCACGCAAAATCGTAAGCACTTTGTCTTGTCACACACCCATGCCTGCCCACCAGATTATCTATGCGCGGATCCATGGCACATCTTTTGAGAGTATCCTGCACAGGCAGAACGAGACAGCAGGGTGGATGAAAACTAGCAACCTCCATTGCACCGTCGGTGACAGATGGTTATAGGTAGGGGAGGGGGGGTCATGTTTTGATCAACATAACTACAGGGGCATTTGGCTATCTAGATGTGTTTGCTATTGGTGCCTGTCTCAGCTTGGTCGAGAGCAAGTGATAAGACATATGCGACGTGAAGAGTGAAAGAAAATTATAGCTCAAGCGGTATATCATGTTGAGTAGGATCCTCTTGGCCGTATATGCAACTTGAGCCATCAGCGGAGCAAGTTCCAATACAGACCTCTGTACCGTTACCTGTGAGAACTTCAGCAGACATCAACTCAGGTGCCATTGCCCCCGAGAGAGTTGGCGAACAAAGCACTTTTGCTGTGGGTAAGACGTCTTATTCTAACGCACAGCACATGGTCCCTCATCAACATTAGGAAAGACACAGAGTATTGAATCAGCTATCTTTTCTCCATTGTGCTGGGAGAGAGTGCCATTTATTTTTCCACCATTGCATTCTGGCTTTAACCCCTGCTCTTGTCGAGAGTCGTTATGTTCACATCCAAACCATCACGTTACACTGCATTTGTTCACCTCACTCCACTCCATGTCCAAGCTTGCATTTACGCTCCACAACCTGTTAAAGCTTCCATGGTTCTTTCCCTCGTCAATTCATAAAAAAGAGTGATACTGATTGGATGTGGTTGATCAAGTTAATTACCCACAGCAGGGTGAGTATAAGTGACTTACATAACGGGCGCGATCACCGGTGGTGGAGGGGTTGCTCCAGTCTCTCCTTTATGGTAGCGTATAGAGCTTGCTGGCACTGTGCTCCCGGCAAAGGCCCAGGCCATGGGCTAAGAACGTACCCGAGGTTTAATATGCTACATTTTTCAACACGACAAAAATATAGGAAGAAATTTACATACTTAAGAGTTCCTATAGTGCCAGCTGGTGCAAGAACTAAGAGGGGTGTTTAATCTGTGTCGTGAAGTGCCACTAGGATTGGATGGCTATTGTCTGATGGGAGGGCTTAGGTCAGAGTGTGAGTGTGTAGCTATAAAAAGTGATTTCTTATATCGGAGGCATGTCACTCGGCGGAAGTGACCGACATGGCATGAGGGTCAAAGTTCTGGACTGCTTTCGGTTTTTGGAAAAAAAACAGCAGACAGGTAAAAACCCAGATGAAAGTGCATAAATAAAAATTCAAAGCAAATGCATTGGTTGCTTCATATGTTATACCTGTTTTTCGAACAAATTGAACGCAACTACAGGTAGGTCATACACGACAAAAATCTGACAACTTTTTTGGAGTTTACATATCTTGTACATCATCGATGAGTCGGACAGTTTACAAGTTACAAATTCGGGGGACCATGTACCATAAACATTGACTAAGTTCATATGCCGGGGTCCATAATAATGATTTGGGCGTTGGCTTAATGGCTGGAAATGGTGGCTGGGGATCCTGAAGTTCAAATCCACAGCTTGGCTGTTGAATAAATACCAGGTGGGGTTGACGTCAACGGCTGTTCATCCTCTGGGTCAAGCAAATGAGTGACCAGCGTTGCTGGTATCACTGTGTCAAAGTGGCCGACCCCATCCAGGATTGTGTCCAATAGCCCAGGAGAACTGGCTGTTGGAAGCAACCATATTGCTCCTGCTAGCGAGAGTATGGGTTCACAATGGGATGGATGGAGGTCCAATAACAGGTGGGGAGAAGACTGCAGATGTATCTATAAGATGATTACAAAAGGCAAGGGATCCATTATGAGACAAAGTAATGATTTAGAAGTCAATATAAGTAAGTAT
>CM068959.1:47478832-47489477 GCA_035128595.1 Eptatretus atami | reverse complement strand
TTCAGGTCCTTGGTGCTTCCAGTCTTGTTCTATGGGTGTGAGACTTGGACTCTGACCAGGAATCTGAGACAGAGACTTAATTCCTTTGGTACAGGTCTCTTTGGAGAATCCTTGGCTATCTCTGGTCGGACTTTGTGTCCAACATGCGGTTTATGAGAGAGACTCAAATGAGATTTGTTACCTGCATAGTCCATGAGCGTCAGCACAAGAGAGAGATCAGGAAGCTGATCGAGGGCATGAGGCGGGCATAGGAGGGGTTTGATCATTTTTCAAAGCAATTCCACTGCACAGACAACAATAAAAAAAAATGACCAACAGTGAACATACAGCAGTTTTCAAATGCCACAAACCAACGCGGGTGTGTAATGGAGTTCTGTATTTGATATTATTTTTAAATGAGCAGGTTTACAGGTCACCAAACATGTTCTGAAAATTTATCAATATGATATGTGTGGCCATAAATAGTTCGACTGCAAACATTGTGGTTGCCTAACTATGGGAAAATTAATGAATTTAACTCCGAAGTTGTTATTCTCTCGAGGCAGTTGATAAAAACATGCCGTGTGCCCATATATGGGATGGTGACGTCTAGTTCTCCCAAAACAAATTCGGCGCTCACGTCGCTCATGAAGAAGTGGTCCAGTTTGAGCGGGCCGTTCTTTCGCATTATTTTGAGCTTGCACACTGTCTATAATTATCCCTTTTTATTTTGAATTATTGTGAACAAAGTTATTTGGATATGTGTACATCATGCTCGTACGTGTGTCGTCATGTTTTGCGAAAATGGCTGGAAAACGGGTAATCGCTCCACGATTTCCTGAAGGAATCAAACATTGGCGGCAGTGAGTTTAAGATTTGTAGCAAAACTAAAAACCGGGCGAATTTTTCCCCCCAAAGAAAACGGGTAATAGAGGACGCCTTTGGATAGACTGTCATTTGTGGTGACCATTTCACGCGAGGATTACGAAGGCAACGCAATGAGTGAGCTCGGTTTTCAAAAAAGCGTGAGCCTGTGCCACATTCAGCTTCTCCTCCAGCTGGCTCCTGCTTCATCTTCTCACACTGTGTCACCTCTCAAGGATTGGGGCATTGTGTTTATCCTATAACTGCGCATAAGAATTGAGAATTATTGAGAATCAGAGTTAGTCATCACTATCGCGAAGTCCGTAATTGTAACCCGTAAGGTACGCGTGAAGGCTGAGAATCTTCCCATCGGCCACGCCATCATCACTTTTTCGTCTGGGGTGCAAGCTCAGCTTGTCAGAAAGACTTCAACACCAAGGGTCCATTAATTTGGGGGTCCATTCATTGATTCATTCTATTTCTGACTCTTGAGTGCAACTAGAGGGCTTGGTGCGTGGTCGTTGGCAGGCTTAGCTGCCGGGGTAGCTATCATTTCTTGAAGCGGACTCGTGTCGCTGATGCAGTGCCCCTCTACCAGTACACACACTGGAACTGTAGCTCATTTCGCCGACCTCCGAAGAGATGACTGGCTGAAGTCAACCCCGCTGGTGTATTAATTACAAGCGGCGCGACGGGCTTGAACTCAGGACCCGAGGATCCCAAGCCACACCCTAACCACGAGCAACACCAGGCTACTAGAGGGTTAAAAAAATTATTATATCAGTCCAGACGAATCAAACTTTTACATTATTTTATGCATCGAAGCAAGAAAATGAAAATCTACAAACAAGTCTGTCTGGTGGATTTGTCTGATTAGTGGTGAACTTGCGGCAGTCAGTCCTGCCACTTGTACACGAAATAGGCCGTTTTCTGGCACTTGCAGTGGCCTTCAAATTTATATGGCTCAGGGCTGCAGAAACTCCATAGTTATAATTCCCATCATCCTCCGACTCAGTCCTTCGCAATATCGAATGACACACTCAATTTTCATCGCGCTGAAATCACATCTCTGATTCGCATCTCGCTTGTTCACCACGCTGTTATCCCGAATGTTCAACGGAAGTTTTTCGGAGAACGTACGTCATCGCATTCTTTCGGTAACCTTCCGTCTGTTTTTCGATCACCGAGAAAAGGTTTTGACTTTAAAAGTTAATTTTTAGCATATTTTGAGTTTCCAAATGTAAGAAAATAATACCCCACGTTTAAACTTAATGTGCATACAACCTTCGAATCACACGAAGTCATCAGCGACCCAAAACTGCTCTTTAACCGACAACAAAAAATACAAATAATGAATTTTAGATGTACAAGTGTATATACAACTGGATTTTAGGAAAATTATAAACCTTGGTGGAAAAAGTACTAGTGCCTTATGGGAAAAAGGTGGAACAATCCACCGGCACCTGATTTTATGAGCCAAATGTCAACATGGTGTTACAGATTGTTGCAAGTGGAGGTAAATTGAGAAAATTAATTTGAGAAATAGAAGGAAGGGAAAAAAAGTGTGGAGCGCAGTATCCGCACAGAATGTGCTAAGAGGCGACAAACACGTCTTGTGATGGTCCAGTAGCACACGTTTTTCTCGTTTTTCAACAGAGCACCTCCATCAAAGTATGTACAATTAGAATGGCGAGTACATCTATTAGAATGTGAGTACATTCCATGAAAAAATATAACAATTAGATATGAAGTAAGTCTATAAAAATATGTACATATTAGACATGAGTAAATGAATTAAAGAAAAGTACAATTAGAATGTGAGTACATCTATAAAATATGTACAATTAGAATAGAGTACGTGTATAAAGAATGTAATCTAGAATACAGTACGTCTTAAAATATGTACAATTAGAGCATAAGTTCGTGTACAAAGAAGTAACAATTAGAATGTGAAGTAGGTCTAAAAATTGTACATTAGAATATAAGTACGTGTATAAAAGAATGTTACAATTCGAATAAGAGTATGTGTATAAGAATGTACAATTAGAATGCGAGTACCTGCATAAAGTATGTACCATTATGAATGGCGAGTACGTCTATAAAATACGTACAACTGGAAATACAAGGTACGTGTAAGCAAAGAATGTACAATTAGAATGTGAGTATGCTCTATAAAATATGTACAATTGGAAGAAGAGTACGTGGTATAAAGAATGTCAATTAGAATGTGAATACCCTGCATAACGTATGTAACAACTTAGAAATGTGGAGTACGTCCTATAAAATACGTCAATTGGAATAAAGAGTATACGTGTATAAAGAATGTACAATTAGAAATGTGAGTACATTCATAAAATATGGACAATTGAATATGAAGTACGTTCGATAAAATATGCACATTATAATATGAGTACGTCTATAAAATATGTAGCAACTAGAATATGAGTATGTCTATAAAAATGTACAATTAGAATATGAAGTATGTCTAACAAAATATGTAATTAGAACATGAGTACGTGTATAAAATATAGTACGATTGGACATGAGTACGTGTATAAAATATGTACAATTGGAATACGAGTACGTCTATAAAATTTGTACAATTAGAATATGAGTAAGTCTATAAGATTATGTACAATTAGAATATGAGCAAGTCTCTAAAATTTGTAGCAATTAGAATATGAGTAAGTCTATAAAATTTGTACAATTAGAATAATAGAGTAAGTCTTCTAAATATGTACAATTGGAATACGAGTACGTTCTATAAATTTGTACAATTAGAATATGAGTAAGTCTATAATTATGTAAATTAGAATATGAGGTAGTATCTAAAATATGTACAATTAGAATAATGAGTAAGTCTATAATTAGTGTTACATATTAGTAATATTGAGTAAGTCTCTAAATATGTCAATTGGAAAATAGAGTACGTGTATAAAATATGTACAATTAGAATATGAGTGTCTATAAAATATGTTACAATTAGAATATGAGTATGTCTATAAATATGTACAATTGGAAATATGAGTAAGTCTATAAATATGTAGCAATTAGAATATGGTATGTCTATAAAATATTAGCAATTGAATATGATTAGTCTTTAAATATGTACAATTGGAATACGAGTACGTGTATGAAATATGTAGGCAATTATAGAATTAGTGAGTTTGTTCTATAAAATATGTACAATTAGAAATCGAGTCACAATAATATAAAATGATGTACAATTAGATATGAGTATGGTCTATAAATATGTACAATTGGGAAATATGAGTAAGTCTATAAATATGTACAATTAGAAATGAGTATGTCTATAAAATATGTCCAATTATAATATGAGTAAGTCTATAAAATATGTAGATTGGAATTGAGCTACATGTATGAAATATATACAATTAGAATATGAGTGTCCTATAATATGTTAAATTAAGAAAATATGAGTATGTGTATAAAATATGTACAATTAGATGTGAGTACGTGTATAAAATATGTACACTTGGAACATGAGGTACGTGTATAAAATATGAACATTGGAATACGAGTCGTCTATAAAATTTGTACAATTAGAATGAGTAAGTCTCTACAAATAATGTTACAATTGAGAATGATTACGTGTATAAAATATGTAGCAATTAGAATATGAGTACGTCTATAAAATACAGTACAATTTGGAATATGAGTACAGTCTATAAAATATGTACAATTAGAATATGAAGTATGTTATAAAATATGTAATTAGAATATGAGTAAGTCTCTAAATATGTACAAATTAGAAATATGAGTAAGTCTTAAAATTTGTACAATTTAAGAATATGAGTAAAGTCTATAATTAATGTACAATTGAATATGAGTAAGTCTCTAAAATATGTACAATTGGAATACGAGTACGTCTTAAATTTTGTATCAATTAGAATATGAGTAAGTCTATAAATTACTGTAGAATTAGATATGAGTAAAGTCTCTAAATATGTACAATTAGAATGAGTAAGTCTAATAAATTATGTACAATTAGAAATATGAGTAAGTCTCCGAAAATACTGTACAATCTGGAAAATGAGTACGTGTATAAAATATGTACAAATTAGAATATGTGTGTCTATAAATATGAGTAAGTCTATAATATGTACAATTAGAATATGAACGTATGTCTATAAAATATGTACAATTAGAAATATGATTAAGTCTCCTAAAATATGTACAATTGGAATAACGAGTACGTGTATCGAAATATGTACTATTAGAATATGAAGTGTTAAAATATGTACAATTAGAAATGAGTACCTGTATAAAATATGTACAATTAGAACATGAGTAATGTGTATAAAATATGTACAATTAGAATGTGAGTACGTGTATAAAATATGTACAATTCGGAATACGAGTACGTCTATAAAATTTGGGTAGCAATTAGAATATGAGTCAAAGTCTACTAAATTATGTACAATTAGAATATGAGTTAAGTTTCTAATAAATTATGTACAATTAGAAATGAGTAAGTCTCTAAATATGTACAATTGGAAAATGAGTACGTGTATAAAATATGTACAATTAGAATAACGAGTACGTCTATTTAAAATATGTACATTGGACCTTTGAGTAAAGTCTTATAAATATGTCATTGAATATGAGTATCGTCTATAAATTATGTACAATTAGAATATGAGTAAGTCTCTAAAATATGTATAATTGGAATATGAGTACGTGTATGAAATATTACAATTAGAATATGAGTGTCTATAAAATATGTACAATTAGAATATGAGTACGTCTATAAATATGTACAATTGAATATGAGTGTCTTATAAAATATGTACAATTGGAATATGAAAAGTAGTCTATAAATATGTAAAACATTGTACAATTAGAAATATGGATATGTCTCTAAAATATGTAACAATTGGAATTGAGTACGTGTATGAAATATGTTCAATTAGAATATGAGTGTCTATAAAATTATGTACATTAGAATATGAGTATGTCTATAAAAATATGGTACAAATTTAGAATATGATACTGTCTAACTAAATATGTACATTAGAATATGAGTACATGTTATAAGAATGTTACAATTAGAATATGAGTACATCTATAAAATACGTACATTGGAATATGATACGTGTATAAAGAATGTACATTAAATGCGAGTCACATCTATAAAATATGTAGCAATTGGAATAAGAGTACATGTATAAGATGTACAATTAGAATGTGAGTAAGTTTATAAAATATGTACAATTGGAATACGAGTACGTCTATAAAATAATGTAAATTTAATATGAGTAAAGTCTATAAATATGTCAATTAGAATACGAGTATGTCTAAATAATAAATATGTAAATTAGAATACGAGTATGTCGGATAAAAGTGTGGCAATTAGAAACATGAGTACTGTATAAATATGTACAATTAGAACATGAGTACGTCTATAAATTTGTACAATTAGAATATGATTAAGTCTATAATTATGTACAATTAGAACAGCGAGTACGTCTCTAAAATATGTACAATTGGGAATATGAGTACATCTCTAAAATATGTACAATTGGAATACGAGTACGGTGTATAAAATATGTCAATTGGAATATGAGTACTGTATAAAATAATGTAAATTGAATAAGAGTAAGTCTATAAAATATGTACAATTGGAATATGAGTACGTCTATACAATATGTAAAATTAGAATACGAGGTACGTGTTAAAGAATGTACATTAGAATACGAGTACGTCTATAAATATGTACAATTGAAATAAGGAGTAACATGATATAAAAGAATGTTACAATTAGAATAGAGTACGTGGTATAAAGAATGTACAATTAAGAATATGAGTACGTCTATAAAATTATGTACATTAGATAGGAGTACATGTGTAAAGAATGTACAATTAAGAATACGAGTAGTGTATAAAGAAAGTACAATTAGAATACGAGTACGTCTATAAATTGTACAATTAGAATACGAGTACGTCTATAAAATATGTACAATTGGAATATAGTACGTGTCTAAGAAATGTCAATTGGAATAACGATACGTTATACAATATTGTACAATTACAGAAATAGGAGTACATGTATAAAGAATGTACAATTAGAATACGAGTACGTGTATAAAGAAGTACAAGTTAGAATATGAGTACGTCTATAAAATATGTAAATTAGAATAGGAGTACGTCTATAATTACTGTACAATTGGAATATGAGTACGTGTCATAAAGAATGTACAATTGGGAATACGAGTACGTCTATACATTATGTACAATTAGAATATTGAGTAGGTGTATAAAGAATGTACAATTAGAATATGAGTACGTTTATAAATATGTACCATTAGAATATGAGTACGTCTATAAAATATGTACAATTAAGAATATGAGTACGTCTATAAAATATGTACAATTGGAATACGAGTACGTCTAATAAATACGAGTCGTGCTTAAAATATGTACAATTGGAATACTCGAGTACGTCTATAAAATATGTACAATTGGGAATACGAGTAGCGTTTGTAAAATTTGTACAATTAGAATATGAGTAGTCTATAAAATATGTACAATTGGAATACGAGTAATCTATAAAAATATGTTAAATTGGAATACGAGTTACATGGAAATAAATATGTACAATTGGAATGAGGTAAGTCCTATAAAATACATAATATAAAACGCCACAAAAAGTCTGGGTGAGGTATGCAATCTGATTGCTGCATTCTAGTTAACATTTGTAATGACTCCTGCATTGGAGATTAAACTAATTTCTTATTTTCCTGTGTAGCCCTGCAACTGTAACCTCATGTACAGAATAAACAATGTAATGGAATAAATTATAAGGCTATATAAAATGGACAAACCAATGCAGTCACATGCTCAATATTCAAACTCAGTTTACGAGACAACAAAAACAACATTAAGCTCAGTCATTATAGACACACTGTAGAGACTTCTGGAAACTATACCTGTTTGCTTTTGCGATACCTCTGCATGTTCGCCATTGTGGGAATTAAACGAAAAGTTTCACGAATGCGACCAAGAGTTCTCCTGAACATGTACCTCCCTCTCTATTTCCTGCAAACAGCTTGCAGCGACTTGTTGCACCAGCCCATTTCCCCACAAACATTCTGGGCCTTCAATAAGGTTGCAATGAAGCCCCGCAGACTTTCCCAGTATGTCCAGATACAACCGACATCAGTTTTCACTGGCGCTGCTGTTCGCATCGATGGGCAAGACATGGGGAATGTGAACTTAGATTTGTGGTTGTTCATCAATTTGATATACTGCACTTCTACGCGGCAATTCTTATCATGACAAGACACTTATTGTGACAACTGGGATAGTATAATTGACAACCTATCCATCGATGGGATCCCATCAATAAAATACCTGATGCAATGAAATATATGATGATGCCTAAAAAGAAAGGCCATGATAGACTCCCTGCAACGTTTGCTATCTGCCAGTTTGCAATTTGGAGATGGGCTCATGATTGAACAGCCATGATCTGATCTTGTCTACTCTTATGCAGCTTTCAGCACAGTTAGCATGTGGAAAAGTACCAGAAAATAACTTCATGATGCAAGGGTACCAAATGAGCAAAATGGGATTATTTATACCATATATCAAAGGCATATTTACAGCAAGATGTACCGAGCATTACTTCGGCAGCCGAAATTACAACCAGGGCAAACACAATGGGCTCCGCGCATCCAGCATAGCCACAACGGCAGTCAACAATCACCTTCTTGTACAGCTGGTTGACCTCTTTTCTACTACACACCAAAGGACAATGGACAAAAAAAAAAAAAAACAACGCGTCAAAATATTTTCAGAAAAAAAAAATATATTGTCAATTGTTCCAAAGACCTTTCAGAACATATGTTAACCAATACTAACCATTGATAATCATATATAGCATGTGCAAAGGCATTAATCATCAGTTAAAACGTTCAAAGCAGGTGTGTGTGTGTTGTGTGTAAGCATACTTTTGCCACCGTATTGGTTGGACAGCTGTTCTGACTCCACGACATTGTTACTTCGATGTGTATTTAAGGGGGAGGGGGGAGTCGGATGCTCCGAAGAAAATAATAATTTTAATTTTTATGGAATCAATTTATTTTTACACATTTATAACACAATTAGGCTAGCTCACTAATCCATGTTATTAAAGCACGAAGGCCTTGGTAGAGTGCATAAATCTGCCGCTGCAATGCCTGATCCACCGAGAATCATATCGGACCAATATATTTTTGAAATATCATGCTATATATCGTTTTTTGGCCCATCTCTCATGGTGAAGATCACTTGAAAAATTAAAATAACTATCTTATCCAGATCTATCACCAAAATCGAAATCAATTCGTCCTCAGTCACACACCCAATCCGTGTACCAAGTTTGATCAAATCCGTCAACACAACTGTTTGAGATATTGTGATATTTATATATCATATATCAAACATGTGGAGTGGTGACAGAGCATTCCGCAATCCCCAATTGGACTTCTGCCTGGAACAAAGGCAATCATCCAACTGACTGGAATAGGGCTTGGTTGTTCCTCTCTGGAAAGGGAAGGAGTGATCGGCCAAGACTGCAACAACTACCGAGGGGTGACGCTGCTCTGTGCCGAGTAAAGGCTTTTGCTCGATAATTCTTGATAGGGTTCGCCACCATGCTTGTTGAAGTACGGCAGCGTCCCAGAGCAGTCAGGCTTTACAACCAAAGAGGTCAACGATTGACCGTATCTTGCTCTTTTGGTCCTCACGCGAACGCAGACGAGAAGGTTTTTCGGCAGGGGCTGCTTGTTAGCCTATTTGTTGATCTCTGCAAAGCACCTTTGGCCATTCAGTGAAATCGGGATGCCCGCTGGAGGATTCTTGGTCTTTGTGGGGTGCACAAAACTGATCGATCTGAATACTGAACTTGACTCTGGTACTGACAGTGCTGTGAGATGTTGGTGGTACCATCTTCTGACTTATTTCCAGTTGTTGTGAGTCCATCCAGGGGTGTGCACTGGCCCCACCTTTTCAGCACTTTGTTGGACTGGATTCTGGGGAGGATGTCAGAGAGATCAAAGCTGTGGTGCATCATTTGGGAATGTCAAGATCTCTGACGCTTTGATTCGTAGATGATGCAGTCATCTTTGCGGAGACTTTAGATGTCCCTTTTTGGGACCCTCGAGGTGAGGATATGAGGAGTCGGTGCCGCTGGGATTACGGGTTTCTTGGTCAAAACTAAGATCCAGGCTTTCATTGACAATCATGGATGCTGCTGTCCTGTCTGTGCTGTTTGTGGTTTGAGGAATGTTGAGGCTGTGGAGAGATTCACTTACTTTAGCAGTTGATTTGCATGTCTCTGCTGGCTGAGAGTCGAGGTCAACAGACGTCTGGGTCGGCTGGGAGTCATGGATTCACTGGATCATGGGGTGTGGCGGCTGGCGATTTTTGTGCAGGAGGAGAAAGTCCGAGTCTTCAGGTCCTTGGTGTTCAGTCTTGTTCTATGGGTGTGAGACTTTGGACTTCTGACCAGGAATCTGAGACAGAGACTTAATTCTTTGGTACAGGTCCTCTTGGAGAATCCTTGGCTTGATCTTGGTCGGACTTTGTGTCAACATGCGGTTTATGAGAGAGCCTCAAGAGATTTGTTACCTGCATAGTCCATGAGCCGTCAGCTGCGGCTTGTATGGACATGTGGCTCATTTTCGCTGACGTTGATCCTGCTCACCAGATTCTCCTCAGCGAGGGAGTCTCGTGAGTTGAGAGGCCAAGGGGTGACCACGTGCCTCGTGGTTGCAGCAGGTTGATCGGCATCTCAAGG
>CM068959.1:47452657-47469981 GCA_035128595.1 Eptatretus atami | reverse complement strand
GTTCGTCGTCTTTTCCTTTGAAAGTGCCATCTTGCATTGTGGAAATGATAGTATCTCTCTCTTACACACACACATCAGTTTAGCCCTATCTCTCAATGGTATGGTGAAGAATCACTTAAAAAAATTTATCGGATCCGGATCTTCAAAATTGAATCAATTCTTCCTTGTCACGCACACAACGTTTCCACCAAGTTTCATCTGAATCCATCCACAATTTTTTGAGATATCGTGCTATATATCATTTTTATCCCTATCTCTCAATGGTGAAGAATCACTCAAAAAATTCTAGTGGTCGGATCCGGATTCGGATATTCACCAAAATCTAATCACTTTGTCCTTGTCAGCATCAGTACACCAAGCCTGCCCAAGTAAAATTTCATACAAAACAAACATAAAGCATTCTCCCGCGGAGGAATGCTCCATGCACAACTTTTTTTGAGATATCCTGCACACAAACAGACAGAACAGAGTGGGATGAAAACACAACCTCATTCACCTTCGGTGACAGATGTAATAAGGTAGGGAGGGGGGGGTCATTTTGATCAAATAACTACAGGGGCATTTGGCTATTTAGTGTGTTTTAGTATTGTGGCCGTTGCTCAGATTGGTTGACACAAGGTGATAAAAATCGACTTGAAGAACAAAGAAAATTATAGCTCAACTATATATTGATAGGATCCTCTTGCCTATAGCAATTATCCATCAGGGATGCAAGTTCAACAGACCTCTGTACCTTTACCTGTACTTCACAGACTCAACTCAGGTGCCATTGCCCCAGAGATTGCGACAAACACTTTTGCTGTGGGTAGCCTACACGCAGCACATGGTCTCATCACAAAAGACACAAGAGTTATGAATCAGCTATCTTTTCTCCCATTGTGGAGAAGTCCATTTATTTTTCCACCATTCATCTGGCTTCATACCTCCTGCTCTTTCAGATCTATGTCACATCCAAAACCATCACGTTACATGCATTTGTTCACTCAGCCACTCCATTCCAAGCTTTGCATTTACCTCCACACTTTACTTCCATTTCTTCCTCGTAATTCATAAAAAAGTATACTGATGTGATGTGTGTCAGGTTTATTCCCAGCAGGTGATATAACTTACAAACGGCCGATCACCGTGTGGAGCGGTGCTCCATCCTCCTTTATGGTAGCTATAACTTGCTGCACTGGCTCACCGCAAAGGCCCAGGCATGGCTGAGAAATACCCGATTTATATGCTACATTTTCAACCACACAAAATAAGAAGAAATTTTACAACTTAAAGTTCCTATATTTCCAGCTGGTCCAAGAACTAAGAGGGGTTTTAATCTTGTGTCTGAGGCCATTAGGTTTGATGGTATTTTCTGATGGAGCTATCAGTGGAGTTTACAAAAAGTGATTTCTTATTCGCAGCATCCCGGCGGAAGTACCACAGCATGGGGTCAAAGTTCATGACTGCTTTCGGTTTTTGGAAAAAACCAGCAGACCAGTAAAAACCAGAGAAATGCATAATAAAATCAAACAAATGAAATTGTTGCTTCATATTATACCTGTTTTTCACAAATGAGCAACTACAATGTCATACAAGACAAAAAATGACAACTTTTTGGGAGTTTACATATCTTTACATAATCGAAGGTCAAGACAAGTTTACAAGTTTACAAATCTGGGGACCATGGTTACCATAACATTGACAAGTTTACATATCCGGGGTCCATAATATGATTGGCGTTGGCTTAATGGCTGGAATGGTGGGCTGGGGATCCTGAGTTCAAATCCCACTTGGCTGTTGAATAAATACCAGGTGGGGTTGACTCAACCTGTCATCCTTCTGAGGTCAGCAAAATGAGTACCAGCTTGCTGGTATCCTGTGTCAGAGTGGCGACCCATCCAGGATTGTGTCCAATAGCCCAGGAGACTGCTTTGGAAGCACCAATGCTCTGCACAGAGTATGGTTCCAATGGATGGATGGATGGTCCAATAACAGGAGGGGAAGATGCAGATGTACTACAATGGATACAAAAGGCAAGGGTCTCATTTATGAGACAAAGAAATTTGGAAGTCAAATAAGTATAACACCAAAACTAAGCTGAGGATCTTTGACAGCAATGTGAAGCTTGGAAAAATCACCAAAGCAATAGCATGCAAACTGGAGTCTTTCGTCCACACCAGCCATAAGAAAATCTTGAGAATCTCCTGGCCTGACAGGGCCAGCCAATAAGAAAGACGTTGAAAGGCTAACAGGGAGGAAAAACATTATGAAAGTTATCTCAATTAGGAGGTGGAGATGGATTGGTAATGCATTATGCATGGAGGACAAAGATGTACCGAAAAGAGAAACATGCTCAGCACCTGATGGGAAGAGATGGGTTGGATGGCCAAGAGAGATCTGGCGACATACTGTCAAGAAGGAGATGAAAGAAATGAAGGTCACCGGGAATAAAATCGGAATGTGGGCCAAAGACAAACAAAAGTGGTGAATGTTCGTAAAAAGCTCCATATCCGAGTTGGCATTGTTGGATAATGAGCAATATGATTAAAATAACACCTCTTTTTGGAAAAAATAGGATATTTCATTAACTTTTTTTCTTTTTGTGCCTAATTATTTGGAAGTATTGTGTTTAATTGCAGAGTTCCCGCCCGAAGGGTGATCTTGTTCCAAGCATGCAACACGTTCTTCTGACGCATACCTAGATTTGGGCAGTGTATAGGCAACTGACAGCTCTGTATAGGCAAAAAAGAAAGTAGCTCCGCAAAGCGGGCGTAACCCCTCAGCCCATGCATTGTAAAAGGAAGCAGTGATATCACGATGATGCAGTCAGTTAGAGCACGTTGGACGTCATATCGAAAATCAGACTTCAAGATGGCTACCGTGGCGGCTAGTGAAAATCGCAGCGCGCCCATTTTCGAAAGGAACCTTCCTCTACTCAACCCCAACACGCCCTGCAAAAATGGATTCAATCGGACAAGGCGTTTCTCCTCGAAATTGACGAAACCAAAAAGTTGACAGACGCCCGGACAGACGCCTGTGACGACAATACCCCTTTTTCAGCCCAATTCGGGCTGAGGAGTAAAAAACCTGTGTTACGTGCATGAAGCCTGGTGTTGGCTTCGTGGTTAAGGTGGCTGGTTTGGGACCTTAGAGTCCTGAGTTCAAGCCCCTGTCCACCGTTGAATTAACACCAGGTGGGGTTGACGGCCTGTCATCCTTCCGAAGTCAGAGAAATGCAACAACCATTTGGGGTAGCCTGCGTCGTCGTGGCGACACGTTGAGGACTGTACTGCTTGCCAATGAAGCTACCTCGGCAGCCCTATGTGCCTTTATGGTGCGAGAGGAATGGTATTATTATTATTATTACATGCACGAAGCAAAAACATACTAACTGCTGATGATTCAAAACACCTCACTCCACTGGAAAACTGTGCTGTAAATGGTGAGAACTTGTTATACCCTCCGCCACCTGGAGGTGGACCCATACAATACACATTTCATAGAGAATTTGCATCTCCCCCCCCCCTCCCCTCCCCAAGAGGAATATATTGTGCACACCGGGATGGAGAAAGGTGAAATAATCACGTGTTTTTACATACCAAGACTACGCAGAGTCAACAACAATGTACACCAGTTTGGTCAATCACTAAAGACGTTATGTCACTTTCACTTAGTTTTAGATGCACAGTATATTAATTATTAATGATGTGCTCGCAGGTAGAAAATTATATCCCAAAACTTACCGAACAGGACCATAGACACTTGTAACAAATTTTAGGTTTGTAGTTTGCTCGTCCAGCTCAGAATGACCACGGATCAGATACCATACCTTTGGCTTCTGTAACATTAGCCGCTTTTAACTTGCTCGTTCGTCTTATTGGCGGTGGCCAACAACTCTTGCATTGCACTTGCTTCAGGTGATAATTAATATATAAAAATGTCAGAAGACCAAAGTACAAAGGCTCAACCCAAATCTGCTGTGAACCAAACAAAACAAACCGTTTACATTTTACATGCTGCAACTCTCAAAATAAAATAAGTAAATACATTCAACGACGAAGCACAGCAGCCAATTAAAGAAGCTGCGAGAAGCATCAGGTTAATGAGAACAAAGGTGTCAAAAGGCCCTTCAATATATACAAAAAATTGTGAACAGCCACCGGAAACCCATAAATAAAGCCATGGTTATAGTATCGGTTATAAAAACAAAAAAAACATTCAGAGCCATTCGGAATAAGAGTGCTGGAAAAGAAACCGTTTACAAAAAGTGAAAAAAGCGGTGTCCCACAAGGTTTTATTTTGGTTCTTAATCTCATCTCGAAAGTTCAACAATAAAACCACCTTCAGCTGGAATTTTTCCAAGAACGCATGTTTTGCAATTGTGTGCACAAAATGAATTGTCGGAGATTGTGAAATAGATGATGCAGACCTCAAGATAAAAATGGGCAGCGCAAGTTTTAAATGATACAACTATGATAATAAAAATTGACAATGTAGATTTTGTAGCAAAATAAGCTTATTACAATCACAGCCGTCAAACCAATACACATAAACAAGCCAGAGGGGGATGCTGCTCAGCAATCTGACTATTCATGAAGGGGAACTTAGGCAATTAGGAGAAGTCCATGAAGCAGCATTTCAAGTTCTAAATGCATATAATTAGACATTCTGTAATTGATGGTTCGCATCCCAGATAATTAACATCACTTCATTCGTGGCAAATGACAATTGTACTGGAAGAGAGAGGTGTAGATGATTCCACAGATGTAACATTCACACTGACAAAAAAGTTTATGAGGCACTGCAAGGAGGCAATTAGCATGGACAGACAGAGCACAAAAGCAGGAGAATGTACTGAACATCACAGGGATGGAGCAAGGTGCACACCAGCTCTCATGTGCAGTCTGTGGCTGCTGGTTGCATCATTTTCTGGGGGCGCAGCTGTGCTGCTGGTGCAGTGCCCTCTATTACCGGTACGCTGGTACTCATTTCGCTGACCTCGAAAGGAAGACAGGCTGAGTCAACCCCACGTGGTCAACGGCCAACAGGGGCTCAAACTCAAGACCCGAAGATCTTAAGCCTGACACCATGCTTATGGAGGTGGTAATGTAATCACAAGTGTTTTTTTATATACCAGGACAACTCAGAGTCAAAAATTAATGAAGCGGCTCTGTTCCTGAGATCAGCTACACAAGACCTGTGTGAAACATGTTCAGACTTCGCAACTACAGTAACAGCACAAGTATTAACAGAAGGGCAGGTAAAGCCTCTAGATATGTTAATGCATTATTTTTTGTGTGTTGTACACTGGGTCAATCACTAAACAAGACACAAGTGTTCTCAAGGTAGCGTTCTGGGACCTGTTCTTTTTCTGTTTTATAACGTCTCTCTGGGTAACATTATGTTCGTTTATTCTTGGCTGATAATCCCCCTCAGTCGTACATCTGTCATCCTCAGATCAGCAACAGCAGCTTCTTCACTTTCTGAGATCTGGGTAAAATCACACAAACTGGTCCAACATGTGGAACTGTCTTCTAATCTGACAAATCTCACACATCTCACTATGTCTCTCTTGAAAGGAAGTTTAGAACCCCCCCCCCCCCCCACACCACCCCATCTACTTTTCAACAATCCTATGGAAGAAGTCTTTCATAAGCTTCTGGCTCTCACTATCTGCATGATCGTTCCTGGGAAAGCCACATTTCTCAACTTCTCAAAGCAAGTCGCTGACTGGGAATCCTCATCGTGCAAGTCTTTCCCTGGCCCACCTGAGCTCCTGACCACATACAAAGCTTTCGTCCAGCCTGATGGTACTGTCTCCTTCTCGGCTGGTTGCTCCTGCCTCTCACTTTCTCGGCTTCACGTTGTGGAAACAAGGCATTTCGGATCATGTGTATGGTGAGGCTGATGTTTGGGCTCTCACTCTCTCACGCAAATAGGTCGGTGGTTCTTTCTGCTTCTTCTGTCTCCTCTCTAGTCTCGCCCCCCCCCCCCTTGTCTGTCTGCAATATGTCCTCCCCATATTTTCACAGGGCGTCAAGTCGCACAGCAACCCCCTTCTGTAAAATACCAAAATCACGAATCACTGCTACACTTCACTCTTTATTCCTTTTTTCCCACCTTTGAATGAACTCCCACACTCTTTTTCAATCCCATTCTTCCCTCAGGCTTCAAAAACAGCTGTTCACCACCACCTCTTATCTCCCCCAATCCAAATCCTCGATCTTTTTCTACCCCCGTTAATCCACCCCAAACCACCCCCATCAAATCCTGTTTCCTTCCTGAAGTCCCTGTAATGTCCATCTTGTATAACCCGTGCTCCCCACCCCCTCCCTCTCCTTCCAAGATCTCCTAATGTCTCTGCCCTATGTTTTCCTTCCTCTGATGTGGATCGACTGATGTGGATCCGTGACCAAGGTTGTGATCGCAGTTTGGAGAGGTTCTGGGCTGAAGGGATGAAACCTCGAGGAAGAACGTGCGCAGCTGATGATCCGTGCGGTTGGAAATAATTTCATTACTTCAGTTAAGGTTCTACCTTTATGTAAGGGAACTATGTTTTGAGGTTTACAATTAAAATTAAGTTGAATATGAGGTGTTGTGAAATTAACATCATTTAACGCAATCCTTTAAATTATATTATGTTGTGTGTGTGTGTGTGGTGGTGTGGTGTGTGTGGTGTGTGTTGTGTTGTTAGGAACAGAAAATAGAAAAAAAAAAACGAGATGGTGTGTACATGCCTGAATATCATAGGAAAAAAAAGTAAATAAAACAAAAAACATGCGAGACCGATCTCCACCAAATTTTGCATACGGGTTGGTAATACCAGCATGACAAGTACAGGAAAAAAAAATCTGCTGACGATTTTCACCTGTACACTTGGCACGTGCATTGTGGTTTACTGACCACCCATGTACAAACAGATTATGATTGATTTTGGCTCCCTTCAGTGCGTTCTGTTTTTCACGCAAAACGTGTGAGCGCATGAACTTTGACCCATGCGTGGGGCTACAGAGCGATGGTCACTTTTTGTAAATAAGCAATCACTTATTTAAACATTTGTAAACTCTGTTTTTTTTTTTAGATACAATGTTGAAGTTTGTTGGAGGAGCTGGAACATAGAATGGATCAGGAGAGAACTGAAAAAAAAACAAAAGGAACAGTAGAAAGAAGGGGGAAACATACAAAAAGCAGGGTTGAGGGACAAAATAGAGGGAGACTTGGAGAAATAAGGGATGTGGGTGAATGAGGGTGAGGGGAGGACATAGGGGAAAGATAGGATGCATACAGAAGCAAACAAGGAAAATTGGAAACTTGGGGAAGGTTAACGGAGGTGCAAAAGACCATGGTTTTAGATGAGGATTGAGCTAAGATGGTGGTCTGTCTTGAAGCCCTGGATGGAAGAATGATTGAAGAGACCAAAGAAGTTGGTTGCACAAATTGGGAGGGGTGGGGGGTGGGGATGGGCGAAGAAGAACGATGAAAGTTTGGGTAAATAGTTATCATTGAATTAACATCAGGTGGGTCGATTCAGCACGTCATCCTTCCGAGGTCAGGAAAGCGAGTACCAGCTTACTGGGAACAGGGGGCATTGCATTGGTAGCACCCCAGAAGATGATGCAGCCAATCAGCCACAAGCTGCATTCGAATGAATAAATAAACGCTTTCACCGCAACCTCACCAACCCAAGTGTTGTGGCATTTCATTTGTTGCTTTGCTGCTTATAAAGTTTACAATGGCTCCTCAAATGGCACAATTTAAGACAGGAGTGGAAGTTGGCCGGGGGGGTAGATGTCATCAGAGAATCGCAAACATATTGCGCAACCTACCTCGGCCCAAGAACAGGAACAAGGAGGACATCAGGAAGTTGCGGGTGGTCCATCGTTACACAATCCCGTGCATTATCAAAAGCTGCAGACTGCATACAGAATTCATAAACTCACTTTTGCATTGTTGAAATGTGAATAGATTGTTTTCTCAAATGTATATATTTTTAAATGCCATCAAATGATTAACATGAATTTACACGCGCTTTCTAATATCTTTGATAAGGTTACTATTACACACACTATCGTGGCGACACCAGGGTGACCATTTATAGTTAGTTGCTTGTGAAACAACAGGATACAAGTTTTTGTCTGGATTAGAAATGAACCCAGACTAGACAGCTCAAATACAAGTACCGTACACTACTGCTGCACAAAAAATTTCCTGCCAGAACCTTGATTGTTCCTCTCCCCAAATCCAGGTTTTCAACTTTCTTCCACGTCTTGTAACAGTGTTCTCCCACCTTTTGCATCGTCTCCCAAAATATGGACCAATCACACTCTTCCTGTCATTCCTTCAGCATGGTGGCCCTCCGCTGTATCATGTTGTCCCCACAATGATATAAAACATCTCAATTCTCATTAAAGTTGATCCCCAGTTGTTTAAATACTCTTTCGACCATCAATGTAAAATGACTTTTCAGCTCATGTTATCAAACCCTTTCATGAGTCTCAGCTTCTGCATCGTAATGAAATAGGACATCAGTGTTGTTACCTGGCACAGGTGTTCCTGCAAAGTGGCAGCGGCTTGACAGTGCGTGTGTCCTGCAGCTACGCGCACACAAGTCATTGAAGGAGGGAGCGGCAACGTACGTAGCAACGCCTCGAGCATCTACAGGAAAACAAAGCATCAAAAAATAAACACACAAACGACATGTGGTTGGAAGAAGCCACAAAAAACACAAAAATTACGAGAACCTGCGGAGCAGAGATGGCAAGAAGACAACCAGCGGGGCTGGCTCAGAATTTAAGTGCTGTTCTGGAATGGTGAACAAGCCTGTGGTGGTGGTGGTGGTCGTATGGCAGCTTAGCTGCCGGGGTAGCTGTCATTTCTTGAAGCGCGACTGTGTCGCTGATGCAGTGCCCCTCTACTAGTACACACACACTGGAACTGGTACTCATTTCGCCGACCTCGGAAGGATGACAGGCTGACTCAACCCCCTGGTGTATAAATTCACAGCCTGACGGGGCTTGAACTCAGGACCCTAGGATCCAAGCCGCCACCAAACCACTACTCAGGACCCTAGGATCCCAAGCCGCACCCTAACCACTACTCTCAGGACCCTAGGATCCCAAGCACTACCCGAGACCACTACTCAGGACCCTAGATCCCAAGCTGCCACCCGTAACCACTAACTCAGGACTAGGATCCCAAGCTGCCACCCTAGACCACTGACTCAGATGACCTAGGATCCCAAGCCGCCACCTAACCAGACTACTACGGACCTAGGATCCACCACCACCCTAACCACTCTCAGACCTAGGATCCCAAGCCCCACCCTAACCACTACTCAGACCCTAGGATCCCAAGCCACCACCCAACCACTGACCAGACCCTAGGATCCCAAGCCCCCCATCCCTAACCAGCTACCAGGACCCTAGACCCCGAACGCCGCCACCCTCAACCCACACTGCAGGACCTAGACCCCAAGCCGCCACCCTAACCACTACTCAGGACCCTAGGATCCCAAGGCGCCACCCTAACCACTGAGCCAACATCAGGCTCTAACAAGCCTGTGATTGACCACGAGCACTCAGGAAGCCATTTCCAATCTTATATCATCATCAAGGTGTCTTATTTGTATGCACCCTGTGGCTGGTGGCTGCATCATCTTCTGGGGGCATGGCTGTGCTGCTGATGCAGTGCCCCGTTACCAGTAAGCTGGTACTCATTTCACCAACCGCAGAATGACAGGATAAATCAACCCACTTGGTGTTAATTCAACGATGACAAGAGATCAAAGTCAAGACCCCATACCAGTTAAACTAACACCAGGCTTCGATGAAAAGTGAGTAGCAAGGAACATGTTTGACCTCCACATCACCTCCTCCTCCCTTTCTCACCACATCACCTCCACCTCCCTTTCTCACCACATCACCTCCACCTCCCTTTCTCGCCACATCACCTCCACACTCCCTTTTCCCTCACCCACCCCATCACCTCCACCTCCCTTTCTCGCCACATCACCTCTCAACCTCCCTTTCTCGCCAACATCACCTCCTCCTCCCTTTCTCGCCACATCACCTCCACCTCCCTTTCTCGCCACATCACCTCCACTCACCTCCTCCTCCTTTCTCGCCACATACCTCCTCCTCCCTTTCTCGCCACATCACCTCCACCTCCCTTTCTCGCCACATCACCTCCACCTCCCTTTCTCGCCACTCACCTCCACCTCCTTCTCGCCACATCACCTCCTCCTCCCTTTCTCGCCACATCACCTCCTCCTCCCTTTCTCGCCCACATCACCTCCTCCTCTCCTTTCTCGCCACATCACCTCCTCCTCCCTTTCTCGCCACATCACCTCCACCTCCCTTTCTCGCCACATCACCTCCACATCACCTCCACCTCCCTTTCTCCATCCACATCACCTCCACATCCCTTTCTGCCACATCACCTCCACTCCCTTTCTCGCCACATCACCTCCACCTCCCTTCTCGCCACATCACCTCCACCTCCCTTTCTCGCCCATCACTCCACATCACCTTCCTCCTCCCTTTCTCGCCACATCACCTCCTCCTCCCTTTCTCGCCACATCACCTCCACATCACCTCCACACTCACATCACCTCCTCCTCCCTTCTCGCCACATCACCTCCCTCCCCTTCTCGCCACATCACCTCCACCTCCCTTCTCGCCACATCACCTCCTCCTCCCCTTTCTCGCCACATCACCTCAACCTCTTTCTCGCCACATCACCTCCACCTCCCTTTCTCGCCACATCACCTCCTCCTCCCTTTCTCGCCACATCACCTCCTCCTCCCTTTCTCGCCACATCACCTCCACCTACCTTTCTCGCCACATCACCTCCTCCTCCCTTTCTCCGCCACATCACCTCCTCCTCCCTTTCTCCACTCACCTCCTCCTCCCTTTCTCGCCACATCACCTCCACCTCCTTTCTCGCCACATCACCTCCACCTCCCCTTCTCGCCACATCACCTCCTCCTCCCTTTCTCGCCACATCACTCCTCCTCCCCTCTCGCCACATCACCTCCACCTCCCTTCTCGCCCATCACCTCCACATCCTCCACCTCCCTTTCTCGCCACATCACCTCCACCTCCCCTTCTCGCCACATCACCTCCTCCTCCCTTTCTCGCCACATCACCTCCACCTCCCTTCTCGCCACATCACCTCCACCTCCCTTTCTCGCCACATCACCTCCACCTCCCCTTCTCGCCACATCACCTCCACTCCCCTTCTCGCCACATCACCTCCACATCACCTCCACCTCCCTTCTCGCCACATCACCTCCACCTCCCTTTCTCGCCACATCACCTCCACTCACCTCACTCCCTTTCTCGCCACATCACCTCCACCTCCCCTTCTCGCCACTCACTCCACATCACCTCCACCTCCCTTTCTCGCCACATCACCTCCTCCTCCCTTCTCGCCACATCACCTCCACCTCCCTTTCTCGCCACATCACCTCCCACTCCCTTTCTCGCCACATCACCTCCACCTCCCCTTCTCGCACATCACCTCCACATCACCTCCTCCTCCCTTTCTCGCCACATCACCTCCTCCTCCCTTTCTCGCCACATCACCTCCACCTCCCCTTCTCGCCACACACCTCCACATCCCTTTCTCGCCACATCACCTCCACCTCCCTTTCTCGCCACATCACCTCCACCTCCCTTTCTCGCCACATCACCTCCACCTCCCTTTCTCGCCCATCACCTCACCTCCCTTTCTCGCCACATCACCTCCTCCTCCCCCTTCTCGCCCACTCACCTCCACCTCCCCTTCTCGCCACATCACCTCCTCCTCCCTTTCTCGCCACATCACCTTCTCCCCTTTCTCGCCACATCACCTCCTCCTCCCTTTCTCGCCACATCACCTCCACATCACCTCCTCCTCCCTTTCTCGCCACATCACCTCCTCCTCCCTTTCTCGCCACATCACCTCCACCTCCCTTCTCGCCACATCACCTCCTCCTCCCTTTCTCGCCACATCACCTCCTCCTCCCCTTCTCGCCACATCACCTCCACCTCCCTTTCTCGCCACATCACCTCCTCCCCCTTTTCTCGCCACATCACCTCCACCTCCCCTTCTCGCCACATCACCTCCTCCCCCTTTCTCGCCACATCACCTCTCCTCCCCTTCTCGCCACATCACCTCCTCCTCCCTTTCTCGCCACATCACCTCACCTCCCCTTCTCGCCACATCACCTCCTCCTCCCTTTCTCGCCACATCACCTCCTCCTCCCTTTCTCGCCACATCACCTCCACCTCCCCTTCTCGCCACATCACCTCCACCTCCCTTTCTCGCCACATCACCTCCACCTCCCCTTCTCGCCACATCACCTCACCTCCCCTTCTCGCCACATCCACCTCCACCTCCCTTCTCGCCACATCACCTCCACCTCCCCTTCTCGCACCATCACCTCCACCTCCCTTTCTCGCCACATCACCTCCACATCACCCCACCTCCCTTTCTCGCCACATCACTCCACCTCCCCTCTCGCCACATCACCTCCACATCACCTCCACCTCCCTTTCTCGCCACATCACCTCCTCCTCCCTTTCTCGCCACATCACCTCCACCTCCCTTCTCGCCACATCACCTCCACATCACCTCCACCTCCCTTTCTGCCACATCACCTCCACCTCCCCTTCTCGCCACATCACCTCCACATCACCTCCTCCTCCCTTTTCGCCACATCACCTCCTCCTCCCTTCTCGCCACATCACCTCCACCTCCCTTTCTCGCCACATCACCTCCACCTCCCTTTCTCGCCACATCACCTCCACCTCCCTTCTCGCCACATCACCTCCACATCACCTCCACCTCCCCTTCTCGCCACATCACCTCCACCTCCCTTCTCGCCACATCACCTCCACATCACTCCACCTCCCCTTCTCGCCACATCACCTCCACCTCCCTTTCTCGCCACATCACCTCCACCTCCCCTTCTCGCCACATCACCTCCACATCACCTCCACCTCCCTTTCTCGCCACATCACCTCCTCCTCCCTTTCTCGCCACATCACCTCCACTCCCTTTCTCGCCACATCACCTCCACATCACCTCCACCTCCCTTTCTCGCCACATCACCTCCACCTCCCCTCTCGCCACATCACCTCCACATCACCTCCTCCTCCTTTCTCGCCACATCACCTCCTCCTCCCTTTCTCGCCACATCACCTCCACCTCCCTTTCTCGCCACCATCACCTCCACCTCCCTTCTCGCCACATCACCTCCACCTCCCCTTCTCGCCACATCACCTCCACATCACCTCCACCTCCCCTTCTCGCCACATCACCTCCTCCTCCCTTTCTCGCCCACATCACCTCCACATCACCTCCACCTCCCTTTCTCGCCACATCACCTCCACATCACCTCCACCTCCCTTCTCGCCACATCACCTCCCATCACCTCTCCTCCCTTTCTCGCCACATCACCTCCACATCACCTCCACCTCCCTTCTCGCCACATCACCTCCACATCACCTCCACCCCCTTTCTCGCCACATCACCTCCACATCACCTCCACATCACCTCCTCCTCCCTTTCTCGCCACATCACCTCCACAATCCACCCCACCTCCCTTTCTCGCCACATCACCTCCACATCACCTCACCCCCTTTCTCGCCACATCACCTCCACATCACCTCCTCCTCCCTTTCTCGCCACATCACCTCCACATCACCTCAACCTCCCCACCTATTTCGTTCAACGAATTCCAGCCAGCATATGTGCCTCGAGTCATCCCCGATGAAGGCCACCATGACCATGTCCAAAACCGCGGGATTTCGAGTCTTTCACGAAACTTTTCGTTGTGCTTGCATCGTTTTCCGCACTGCGGTTCTCAACTTTCTCCAAGTCCGAGAGGACCGTCAGTTGTTTATCGGAATGTAGTACATCAAGATTCGAGTAGATCTGTAAAAAAAAACAACAAATCGATCAAACACTCATGACGACCGTCCTGCGATTTCACCTGTGGACTCGGAAATTGCTCCTGCAAACGCTGCGTCACCGATGGCTGCAGGAGAAAGTGTGACGAAAAAGCAACAGCCATAACCACACCGTCCGTCCTGTCTCAGGTGGGAGATTTAAATACTGTTTTAACAATTAGTGCTGTTCAACATAAATAATATACTAATTACGTACGTGTGTTTAAATTCCACTGCCTGAACGGAACAAGACGCTGGAATCGAGCGAAACTCGAATCCAAACAGGACAATTTAGCGTACACCGCCTATTGGAAACCGCCGACTACAGCGCCACACATGGCCGAGTTAAAATCGCAACTTTTACAAAGCGATTTATAATTCTATATCGTACAGTTAACTGAAATCGCATATAATAGCAAACAATATATGATTTAAGGAAATAGAGGGGAAAACATGAGATGCGTCGGCGAAAGGTGAATCCAGTACACCCGTCTGTGTTCATCCGTCTGCTACACTGCTTGAGAATTAGCTCGCCTTTCACGAAGACCAAATGTGCTTGGGGCCAGCGCGGGGATTTATATGTTCGTTATTATTATTATTATTATTACTGCCGTATGATACGACTGTTGTTATTATTGTTGTAAATATTATTAGTACCGACAGAGTACCAGCCCTGTGCGCGTTGTTCCAAACATGCAACACGTTCTTCTGACGCGGCGTACGTAAATTTGGGCGGTGTATAGGTAACTGACAGCTCTGTATACCTCCCCCCAAAAAAACATAACCCGGATTACGTGAATGAAGCAAAACATACCTACTGCTTATAACTGAAAAAAACCTGAGGACGGGACCACTGCACTGTACTGTACTGTACTGTAAATGGTGGAGACTTGTAATACCCTCCCCCACCTGGAGGTGGCGCGACACGACACATATTTACATAGAGAATTTGCGTCCCCCTCCCTTCCCCCCCCACCCTAACAGCCCTAACCCTAACAGCCCTAACCCTAACAGCCCTAACCCTAACAGCCCTAACCCTAACACTTACCCAAACGTGCATGCAGCTCTGAAGGTGTCACTGACGATGCCAGGAATCATTGCATCCGCAGAATGCTCTTTCTCAAAGCTGAAGCTCACAAAGAGCTCCTTATGCTCTACAAGTCTGCAATGTCACAGGACAGGCTGTCACTTCTGGCCATTATCTCAATTGTGTCAAATGCAACCTGTGCCTGCTGCTTGCATCATTGCTGGTATCGTAGCGCGGCTATGCTGCTGATGCAGTGCCCCCTCTGTTTCCGGTAAGAGTAAGCTGATACAGTACTCATTTTGTCAACCTCAGAAGGATTACAGGCTGAGTCAACCCACCTGATGTTGTTTAACGTTTGACAGTGGCTCAAACTCAAGACCCCAAGGTCTTAAGACAAGCCACCTTAACCGTGAAGCCAACACCATGCTTATCATCTCAATTGAGGACCGAGGATGAAATCTAAAGTTTTTTTTTGTTTTTTTTTAATGGAATATCACCCACCACAAAGCCAATGGCTGCTGAAAGGTGGGGGCTCCAGAAAGGAAAGTATAGATATTAAAATGAAAGAAGAAATTTATTTACATTCCTCAATAACTATTGATGATTTTGTTTGTAAGATAAGTAGAAAGGTGAAATTGTAAGCATCATTGATCGTTGCGTATGTCGTGAATTTTTTGCTATAAATCCATTCTTCAGCTGAAGATCTGTCATTACTTGATTGCTACTCTGACAGAAGGGCCACCCACCTGAGGTTTTGCAGTGGGCCACCCACATACCTAGCGGATGCCCTGAGTGCATGGGTACAAGTAACCACAACATGGTGTGTGCAAGGGTTTTGTTAAGAGTTGCAGTTCGACATAGCAAAGAAAAGCTATTAGATTTCAGGAAGTCAAAGTTTGAAGGTATGGTAGCACTGTGCAAGAGATTGGGACGAGCTAACAGAAGGGTATTCAGCACCAGTGAAATGGGCAACTTTCAAGGAGCAAATGTACAGTGCACAGAGTAAGTCTATTCAAATGAGATGTAATGCAGTCTGTGTGAGCAGGGAAGAAAGGAGGGCAACGAAGGAGAAGCAGAAGACAATTAGGTTCAAAACAACAGCACTGGAGTCCGACTTGAGCTGGGAGGATGTAATTACAGTCACTTTGCGTGCGGGGTGAAGCAAGCGGTTCACTTCTCTCTGTCTACAAACATCAGTTTATGATGGAAGAACAACTTAATTTAAATTGAATATGATATATTTTTTTGAACACGAATCAGCACATGAATCGGAAAACGAACCTGTCGTTCAACATACTTTGGCTCTGAATTCGTCCTGATCGCACATCCATTTTTGCTTCTTTCCCAGTTTGCACTTACACGTCTGTTATTGAGAGTTTGTGCTTGGATCCAGCTTGTTCACCTCCTCTCCCTTCCCAATGAGATATTTTGTTTTCATTCCGTCTGTCTGTATGTCTGACAGTCAAAACAAAATTGAAAATCATTCCAAACAAGAAATTTGCTCTTTCGAAGGATGTCATAAAGGACACAAACAACAAGCACAAGCATGAATAACTAATTTAACGTGTTAAATAAGGTGGTGGAAAAGACGCTGCATCAATGGCGGTAAACCTCGAAAAACATTTTTTTTCTATAACATTTAAAATCTATTTTATTTCATTTGAATTATGTACCTGAACCCTGTAGAACACAAATCGCCTTTTTGCACTTCTGAAACCCTTCCATTTAACTGTACTGTACTTGGGAAAAAATATTACAGCGTTTTACGTCAAACCAATGTAATTTGCCGCTCGTAGACCCCACCTATGTCCTTGTTTCTCAAGACTGCACAGGAGACAGTGTTCTATGAACTTGAGGAATATTTGTAACTTACGTCAATGATTTGGACAGAGTGGTTAAGAGTCTGCTTTATAAATTTGCAGATGACACAAAGCTTGGAGGTGAGGTTGATAGCAGAGAGGACGTGATTAGATTCAGGAAAGTCGATACTTTCATTTATCAGACAAAAAGATTGGCAGATGCAAACAAAGAAATTAGGTGCTGGGGATGGGTGAAAACAATGAAAATAGGGACTGTTAATGCAGGGGGGCTTTACTGAGGATTTACTTCTTCAACAATCTTCTTGAAGAAGTTCAATCACCAACACATTGGGTGTGACCATTAGCCAGACCTTCACCCACAGGTTCATGGAATACTACTCTCCCCTTTGACCTGGCACCCCTACCTCAAGCCTTGCTTAGCTCGACGCCACGTAAGCCTTCAATATCAATGGTAACTCACGATGAAGCTGTCTCTGGGCCTCTTACTGTCACATCACAGACAGGTTTGTGGTTTTTGGTTTTCGACCGACCCCTTTCTAGCCTTGTACCCTCTGCTTTCTGTGC
>CM068959.1:47433347-47450607 GCA_035128595.1 Eptatretus atami | reverse complement strand
CCCCCTGCTCTGTCTGCGATATGTGCCCCCCCATATTTCCACAGGATGCTCAAGGTCCGCCAGCAACCCTCTTTTGGTAAAACTACCAAAATCAAGAATTACTGCTCACCTTCACTCTTTCATTCCTCTTTATTTCCACCTTGGAACAAACTCCCACACTCTCTTTAATCCCACTCTTCCCTCCAAGTCTTCAAAACAGCTGCTCACCAGCATCTCTTATCTTTCCCCATCCAAAACCACGATCTTTTCTACCCCCACTAATCTGCCCCAACCCCACATCTTTCAAATTCCCTGCTTTCCTTCCTGAAAGTCCCTGCAGTGTCCATTTTGTTTACCCGGTGTACCCCACCCCATCCCCCTCTCCCTTCCACATCTCATGTCTCTGTTCCCCACTGTTTTTTCCTTCCCTCTTCCACTCGTCACCTGCTCCCCTTGTTGTACATTGTGTGTAGCTCTCAGACGAGCCTCGACATTGTATAAAATAAAATAAAAAAAACTGATTAAATGTTCTTCCTCTCCTCTCCTCTCCCTCTTCCCAATGTCCTTTCGTCCTCAAAATGTCCTGTGCCAGGCAAGCAGACAACAGTGCCAGGTAACTATAGGTGGAGCTAAGAGAGTTCTAGGTTGTATTTTCAGGGTGGAAATTATAAATCAAAGTGGTGTGAACTGTGCAGGAATTTCATAACACATCATTTCGAATAGTGCAGAGTTCTGGTCACCACCTCCGAGGCAGGATAAAGCTACCAGCTGCACTAGAGATACTGGATTGATTCCTGCAAGGCTATCTCGAGTAAACTATGAGCGGCTAAAGGAAACAGGACTTTACACATAAAAAAAGGAGGTGATTCTGAGATCTGATACAGATGTTCAAGAAAATGAAGGGGGTTTAAGATACAAGAGTGTTTCAGTAAAATGGATAAATGACAGGACCAGGGGCCACAGTCAAATTAGGGTGGCAATAAGGTAGGTATCTTTAACTCAAAGAGTAGTTCATGCATGGAATGGTTTGGAAGTGGCAGCAGATACAATCGGTTTGAATTGGTTTTTCATAGGTACCGAGATGCATTGGGGATCGAGGTGGACATGTTGGCAGGACTGGCAGGTAGCTTGGGTATGGATGGGAGATTGTGACGTTTGTGAGAAGAGCTTATCAAAAGGTGAATCTTCTATCAGTATTTGTTTCACTCCCTACCTGTACAACAGTTTCTCCTCCCCTCCAAAAAAAAAAACATTCTTTTTTTTCTTTCATCAAAATAGCTTTGTGTATATCAATAAGGTATATATTAAAGTCCTTATGCAACTTCAATAACTTTGAATGTGCACATGATTGAAGCAAACTGTAAAAAGCATAGAACAGCACGATTCATAAAGTTTTTACACAAAACAGTTCAAATATTTAGGCTCCAAAAAAACCACCATCGTTCATTTTCCATCGTCCAATCCGATTTTCCGAGAGCGTTCTCGAGTTGCTGATGAACAATTTAATTTGTGATTTTACACCCAAGTTCATCCAAAGAATATGGTTTTGTTGAGTAAACATTTTTAACATAGCCCCATAAAAAGTTGGCCAATGGGGACAAGTTAGGTGAACGAGGTGGCCAAGCAATTGGTCCATGTCCACCAATTCACTTGTCTCAGGAAGATATGTCATTCAATAATCATCACACATTCTAAAGGATAGTGGCAGGGAGCACCGTTTTGCTGAAATAAGGAGTTAGCCGAACGATATCATTGTTCAGGGACAAGGAAATTCTGCAACATTGCAAAGTAACATTCACCACAGTTACAGCTTCAAAAATAAATGGACAAGGATGAATGATGCAAGACTTCGAGAGCACATCAGACAGATTTTTGGCGGGTCGCTTTCATGTTGTCAGACTGTGGTCTATCTGCCCCCTCAAATGTGACAATTGTGGCGGTCAATGTTGCCCACTGATGTGGGATGTTGCCTCATCAGAAAGTGCCAACTCAAGTAACCCAGGAGAATTGTGGATTTTTTATTTCAACTATTTACAGAAATCCAACCTTACATAGTCATTCTCTTCCTGTACCCATTTGAACCACCTGAATCTTGTAAATGTGTTAATAGAATTCCACTTTGCCAATGTTGTGCACTGTTGATAACAGAACTTTTAGTTCACCCTTTTGTCACAATGACTTTTGTGGACTCCGTTCAAATGTTTCTTGGATGACGGCCAGTCTCCTTGCTGATGTGAGACCTCCCAGACCATGGTTTGTCATGTACTAGTCCAATTTCTTTAACGTTTTTCATCCAATTGCTAATCAAGTTCTTATGTAGTGTATATTTTCTGTAATGAGCAATTTTTTTTCTTCTCATAGCTATTATAGACTTCTGCTATCCATCACACAGTTTAGCCTTTTCTTATACTGTCACTATTTTCAATCACTTTCAGCATGTGAAATGAAATGAATTTTTTTTAAAAAAAATTAACATTAACAAAAACTTTATGAATTATTGATGACACAAAGCTTGGAGGTAAGTTGGATAGCAGAGGGGGTGATGATCAGATTCAGGAAAGTATTGATTGGGCAAAAGATTGGCAGATGAAATTTAACCTGAGCAAGTGTAAGGTGTTGGGGATGGGAAAGAACAATGAAAATGGAGATTACAGGATGCAAGGGGTAATTTTGGAGAATGTTACACAGGAGAAGGATCTGGGGATGGTAATAGATAGGGGAGGTGAGGAGGCAGCACAGTGCCACGCAGCTATAGGTAAAGCAAACAGGATTTGCGGTTGTATTCGGAGGGGGATCATTTATAAATCAAAAGAGGTGGTGTTAACATTGTACAATAATTTAGTGAGGGCCACATCTAGAATATTGTGTGCAGTTCTGGTCACCACAATTCCCGGCTGGACATAGATACCACTGAGAGGGTTCAGCGCAGGGCTACTCGATTGATTCCGGGCCGAGCTATACTCAGCTATGAGGAATGGCTGAAGGAGACGGGGCTTTATACACGAGAGAGGATGTGGTTACGAGGAGATATGAGAGAGATGTTTAAGATAATGAAAGGTATAGATAAAATAAGTGCAGATTAATTATTCAACAGAGTAGATAGTGATAGGACCAGGGACCATAGCCTGAGAGTAAAGAAGAGGAGAGTTAAGACGGTAGCAAGGCAGGGGTTTCTTTTACTCAGAGAGTAGTTAATGCATGGAATGGCCTCCTGGAAAGGTAGTGGCAGCAGAAACAGTCGATAACTTTCAATTAGAATTAGATAGGTACCTGGACGTTATGCGAGATTAGAGGGGTATGGGGATGTTGATAAGACTTTTAGGTAGTTTGAGCATTGATGGGTGATTGTGCGCATGTGTACAGAGTGCTGTTGGTGAGGGTCTCATCAAGGGAGGTTGTGTGGTTGATGATGTGTGTTTTTAACCAAGCCCATGCCCCCTCCCCTGAGGGGAAGAAGATTTATTTTTTTTGCATTTTCTTCTTTGGATTTTGTGTAGATAAATTGGGATGGTGTTCGCACAGGCATGATGGGCTGAATGGCCTCCATCTATGTCTGATTTCCTTGTATTTGTAAGCCATTTATAGCTTGCTTCTATAATGTGTACATGCAAACTTATTAAAGTTTAAATTTGCACAAGGACTTTATGGACAGCACATATGTCACTATTGATGTCTGTCTCACTGTTCTCATCCACACACCTTCCCATCTGTCTTCGTTCTTGCTCGAGTTGTTAAATTAATAGATTGGATAAATGGGGGTGTGATATATCACAGGCACGATGAGCCAAAGGGCCTCTTGTGTTAAAGTTTCTTGTGTGCACCCTTTTCAGTTTATGCCAGAAATCAAAGTGGTTGAAACACCGATTTAAAGTACAGCTACACAGACACGGGATATCAGCATAATTTTCGCACAGCGAGTGCTCCTCAAAGCAGCCGTTGGCATATGCTAAAGGGTAACCCATTATTTATTTTTCTTCCGCAGTGACTAAAGGGGCAAGTAAACATTTGGCACCCCAGCATCATGTGCTCAAAAGGAAATGCCAAGCAAGCCACCCCAACCCAAATTTAAGAGCAACGCATCGACATGGAAACAAAATATCAACAAGTGATAAAATAAAGAAATTAATAATAATAATAATAATAATATATAAATCCATCGGCAATTTATATAATCTGCTTCAATGGTACAATGTCATCAAGATGCACAATTATAACCTTTTTCCCCCACTTTATTAATTTGACATCACCCTCCAAAACAAAACACATGACTGAAAGATTTGAAGGAAAAAACAAAACATACTGCAACAAAACAACTGCATTAGGCCACAAGTAAGGCTGGCAGGGGCGTTGCATGGCAACCTTCAGCGGATCTGTTATTAATCTCACCCATTCCCTAAGGAAAGGGTGAGGCTGTAATATTGCTCTCCGAGCGTGTGTGTGTGTGTGTGTGCGTGCGCGCGCGCACTTTAAGAACAATGGTTCGTTCTCACATCTGTCATTTATATACCCCAGCAAGGTTCTGCATTATTAAATGCTCAGTCTTGATTCTTAGACAATTGGCCTGATGCACGAGCATCGCTTCCCACGTGCTAAAATACTGCAAACCAGTGTCATATTTAGCCTGAGTGACATTCCCACACGAGTTGTTGCAACCATGTTCAACTCTTCCACGAGCCAACACGCACATTCAAAACGGCAAAAAAAAGGTTCTTAGCAACAGGTTTGTTAAAACTAAACGGTATACAATTTTGCATAATAATGCATCTTATATATTTTTCGCATAGTGAGTACAAGCAACAGAAATGAAACACGATTACCTAGAGGTTTTAGTATTTAATACAAGAACGATAAGTATCTCAAGTGATTACTTGAAGAAGAAAAAAAAAATGCACCTTTACACAACTTGTGAGAGAATCCTATGAAGAATGGACAAACAGTGGACTAGTCGGGGTGGATTAAAGCACAATGTTGAGGCGGTTCATTATCATTTTTTGTCGCTCAGCAGATCCGTAACAAATAAAACTACAGAAAACTCCCTACACAGGCTCAACATAGTTTGCAGGCAGCATTCCCGTCTGCATGGTCCTCTGTACCGTTCCGTACATCCAACCCTGATCGATTGCTGTCGCTTCCATGATCAGATCGCCGACCCTGAAGGACACTTCATCTCTGTCTGCGGCATCGTAATCATAAAGAGCCTGGTAAACGTTCTGGAGATGACAAACAATACAGCACAGGATTTAAGAAGCACAGGAAACATAAGTAATATCTTGATCAACACCATCATGCAAGTTATTTTATTACATCCAAGTTCAATTTATTACCGGTCGGGTTTGAAAAGGGGACTGGCAGGAAGGCCGAGAGATACGCACTCATCTCTAAGCTGTCTAGCCTGCGCTTGAATCTCGGCCCAGCTATATACTGTCATCTCGGCGTTTCATAGGCAGGGAGATTAATCGATGTGTGCGCTGTCCCTTGGATTTACGTGAAACGGGCGTCCTGTCTGCCGAAATTAGTTGGATGTTAAAAACTCCCACGGTGTCTTCCGTGAAGAGCAAGCAAGCTATTGCTAGCACAATGGCCAAATTCAAAATTCCAAATTCCTGTATGAACTTTCGTCAAATGTCAAGACTGGCTAGCCGGTTCGTGAAAGACTTGGGCCACGCTTCCCCGGCCAACGCCACAACGTGAGAATAATTGTGGCCGTTAAAGAAGGGATTAAAAACAGAAAAAAGGGAGGGAGGCCTTACACAGAAATCAGGATGCTCAGGATAGAGGGGTTTGGTGAAAACTTGTGTTGCCAATCCCATAATAAGTGATTAGTTGGGATTCGGATCATCAAAGTAAGACTTTGTCATAATAGTTGTAGAAGTAATAATAATAATTATGATAAATAGTACTAGTAGGAGTAGAAGTAGTTAAAAGTGGGGCTGAGGCTCACAGGCTTGTTATTAGTAAAAGTCGGAGAAATATTAGCATTGTAGTTGTAACAAGAGCACAAGTGAGCACAAATATGCCCCAAAAAAGCTCTGTGCACAGCACCACACACAATTATATATTCAAACACGTCAATTTATGAAGAACAAGAAGGTATATACAGAATTGTGCTACTACATGGAAAACAGCATCCTGGTTGCCATGGCAACCACTTTAGATGACGAACGTATGTCTCGACACACCGTCTCCACAGTCTGTACCGATGTACCAAATATGAAACGTGAAAGTTGAAAACTTTGGGAGTTAGAGTGCGGACAGGAACGGACGGACAGGCGGACAGACGACCGATATCACATAATACGCTCCGATTATATATATATATATATATATATATATATATATATATATATATATATATATATCGGGCGTATAAAAATCAGTCATCTTAGTTGGTATTTATGGGACTTTAAAAACAAAAACTGAAGGAGCTCTCCTGGTTGTTGAAATACAGTTTGGCAAGGAGCAGTCCAGATTTGGCAGATTTTCAAACAGTTGCCTCCTACAAGTCACTTCCAGTTCTGAGTCTGAGCGCATAGCACGTTGGCTCATGCAGGACATTGGTTCATGCAGTGTCTGCTTCCAGTTCATCGAAACTAAGTTTTCCAGAACAGATCCATCACGTCTTTCTGTTATATTTTCGTCCCTGTGTTGCTGTTGGAGTTTTTATCCGATTTTCTGTGTTTAACCATACCTTCCATCCATCCATCCATCCATCCAGACCATACTCTGTGCAGAGCGTTGGTGCTGTCAAATCAGTCTCCTTGGCTATTGGGCACAATCCTGGATGGGTCACCACTTCGACACAGAATACCAGCAAGTTGGCACTCATTTTGCTGATCTCAGAAGGATGACAGGCAGAATCAACCCCACCTGATATTAATTAAACAGCCAAGTGGGATTTGAGCTCAGGATCCTCGGATCCCAAGCCCACCACCTTAACCATCAAGCCAACACCAGGCATAAAACCATACCTTATGGTGGTGTATTGTCAAATTTGGATTCATGAGTCTCTGGCCGAATCACCAAAGCCTCTGCAAGTCAGGTCAAGTATGGGAGCATGCCCCAGAGCAGCGAGTCGCTGCGTCCACTTTACGCCGGTACGCCAGGGGCCTCCATTTGCCCATCACCCAGGCAGATGCTGAGCCCATCCCCATCTCCTTGAGATGCTGATCAACCTTCTGTAACAATGAGGCATGTAGTTGGCCCATTGGCATCCTCCACTGATGAGGCTCCCTCACTGAAAGAATCTGGTGAGCAGGATCAGCATCAGGAAAATGAGCCATGTGTCCATGCAGCCGCAGCTGACACTCATGGACGATGCAGGTAACAAATCTCATCTGAGTATCTCTCAGCAACTGCTTGAAGGACACAAATCCGACCAGCGCTAGCCAAGGATCCTCCGAAGAGACCTGGTACCAAAGGAATTAAGACTTCATCTCAAATCCCTGGTCAGTGTCCAAGTGTCACACCCTTAGAGCAAGACTGGAAGCACCAAGGACCTGAAGACTTAGACTTTCGTCCTCCTGCACAGGTACCGGCAGCGCCACACTCTGTGATCCAGTGAATCCGTGACTCTCCAGGCCCGACCCAGACATCGATTGACCTCTGGCTCACAGCCAGCAGAGACATGAATATCACTGCCAAGGTAAGTGAATATCTCAGTGACCTCAACATCCTCACCACAAACAGGTACAGACAGGATAGCAGCATCCAAGACGTCATTGAAAGCCTCGATCTTAGTTTTGACCCAGGAAACCAATAATCGCAGTGGCTCCTCATTCAGCACCTCTAGGGCCCCCAAAAGTATCTCCAGTCTCCACAAAGATGACTGCATCATATGCGAAATCATGGTCAAAGATCATGACATTCCGAAACGACGCACCACAGCTTGATCTCTCTAACATCCTCCCCAGAATCCAGTCCATACAAGCGCTGAAAAGTGTGGGGGCCAGTGCACACCCATGACGAACTGCAGTAACAACTGGAAATAAGTCTAAGATGGTATCACCACATCTCACAGCACTCTCAGTACCAGAGTATTGTTCAGACATCAGATTGATCAGTTTTGGTGGCACCCCACGAAGACCAAGAATCCTCCAGAGGGCATCCTGATTCACTGAATCTGCAAGCAGCCCCTGCTGAAACTCTCATCTGTGTTCGGTGAGGACCCAAAGGGCAAGCATACGGTCAATTTTGACCTCTTTGGTGTAAAGCCTGACTGCTCTGGGTGTTGGTGCTCAAGCAGATGTTGGAGAACCAGATCAATAATTATCCGAGCAAAGACCTTGCCCGGCACTGAGAGCAGCATTACCCCTCGGTAGTTGTTGCAGTCCTGGTGATCACCCTTCCCTTTCCAGAGAGGAATAACAAGGTCCCTCTTCCAGTCAGTTGGGATGATGCCTGTGTTCCAGGCAGAGCACAGAACTGCATCCAACGACATGAGTACAGCATTTCCACCAGCCTTGAGAAGTTCAGCGTGGATGCCACAGATTCCAGGAGCTTCACCTCATTTCAACCGGTTCACCGCAGCCTGTGTTTCCACAAGTGAAGATGGATCACAGTTGATTGGAGGGTCAGCAATAGGGATTGTAACACCCCTGACATCCAACTTAACAGCTGGTGGATCAGCCTGGCGCAGCCGCTCAATGTAACCGGTGCAGCGGGCCTTCACTTCGCACTCCTCTGTCAAGAACCCTCCCACCTCCGCTCTAACTGAAGTACACTGAGGGACAGGCTTGGAGCAACGCAATGTGCAAATTCCCCTGCAAGCAGGACGTGAATCACTTGCCCACAGGTGATGCTCTATCCCCTCACACATAGGCCTCCTTGTCCACCCTCAGCACATACACGTTTACACTTCAACTCCCTGAACAGCTCAGCTCTGCCATTAAGCCTGGCCCTGTGACTCTGGTCAATGGTATCCAGTGTCCCTTGAGAGACAAAATTCTTCTTCACCCTCCGGTTAGTTCCAAGACATCCACCGGCCACTTCAAGGATGGCCACTCAGCTACCCTCTCATTCTTGCGCTTGCCAACATCCAGCTGAGGCTGGGATGGCACCATTCTACCAGATTCAAGCTGCAACTTCAGAGTTGCTACCATAAGTCTGTGGTCAGTATTGAGGAACTGAGCACTCTGGTAGACCCTGTAGTTCTGGATCATCCTCCAGCGACCATCAGAAAGCACGTGGTCCATCTCCTTTAACACACCACCAGCATTGGAATACAAAGTCCAGTGATGAGCCTGTGGGCGTTGAAACCAGGAACCTGCCAACCTCAGTCCATGACTTCTTGCAAAGTCAAGGAATTTAGTGCTATTCTGGTCCACAGTTACAGACCCATGGGGACCAACACATGTCTCATAACCATCCCTATCTGTTCCAGTCAATGCATCAGAATTCCCCAAGACGAGAAGATCATCTCGCTTGACTCCAGCGTGGCATAGAACGCATCCTTCACGGTGAGATCACTCGCCTCAGTCGGAGCATATACAGAGACTAGAGAAACAACACCAAAGGAGTGACGAATCCCTCGTCTCATAATGCGCTCGATGACCGGTGTTACCTCAATTACCATTGCAATCTGCTTATTGGACACAGCTCCAGCAACTTCGTGGGCATGGCAACCAGAGGGACCAGACCAATCGTAAGTGTAACCATCTCACCACTATCCGGTCTCTGAACCTCAAAGAGTGCTGCAATGCTGATGTTCAATCGCTTGAGCTCAGATGATAAGAGACAGGTGATCATCCTCTCTTTGGGAAAGGACATTCCAGGCACCCACCCGAAGGGACTGCCTCAGGTTAACTCAAGGAGACGATCTGGTGGACGACACCTCAGCACCACCCCGACACACACTACCGCAATCTGACCTGGGAAGGTTACCCTGTGGTATTCCTCCTATCAAAGAGGATTTCCCAAAGAGTACGAATCAATTTGCTTTCAATAACATTTTAAAATGCTCCACTTTTCTCATTTCTCAGTCAGGAACACCCAGGTGTTCATCTTCTTCAGAATCTGTCCCTTTGCCTCTTCTTCACAAGATTTCCTTCCCAAACCTGTGTAACTCACAAACGCTTGGGTGCATTGACCGTCTCCTTCCCCTTTCTCCCAAAGCTCCGGCAAGATTTTTCTCCACGCCTTCAACAACCATAAATTTTATCCCTCCCGTGACATCAAGTCCAGTTTGCCTGCACACATCCATCGACTTCCCTTTACGTTCGGTAACAGTGTCAACCCTCCCCCCCATGTCAGTACCCTCCCCCTCATCATCTCCAACAAGCCTGTGTCCTCCCCACCTCAGCCCTTTGGTGTCCCCCTTTGCAGCATCCCTCCGCTTCATGTCCCACCCCCTTTCTGCTCCCCCCTCACAGCTCTCCTTGGCAATTTTCTCATCCGGTTCGATAGACTTGAACCCAGTCCTGGTGGCGGAGTTGCACTTCACATGGACAACTCCATTTCTCACTGTCCGTGTACTGCTCTTACACCTCCAATCTTCCAGGAGTACCTCTGGCTACAACTTCCCCTCCACTCCCACCTCGTTTGTCAACGGGTTGTACCGTCCTTACAGTGACGACTCCATTTACATTTTCTCTGTCTCTCTGTCTCTCTGTCTCTCTCAGCATGGACCAACTTTTAACCACCCATCCCAACTCTCTCTTCCTCAATATGCGGTGATTTCAACTGTCACCATACAAATTGGAGAGGTGTTTGTACATCTCTCAACACCCATGGTACTGCACCAAAGGACTTCTGTAACTCCATGGGCTTGGCTCGATCTGTGAACTTTCCCACACATATTTCTGTCAATGGCAAATCGTCCCTTCTTGACTTGGTAATGACAAACTTCCCTGCTAATGTTTTCACGTTCTTCCTCTGCTTCAATTGGTTTATCTGATCAAGTTTTTATGAGTGTCAACATCTCTCTGGCTATTCTCAGAGAGCCGTGTCAGTGCCGGCAAGTTTGGCAGTTCACTCAAGCAGCAGAGATTGCGAACTGCCATCTCACTCCAGGACTCTTCTGTATCTGCCGCCTCAAATATTAACTCAGCCTCAGAATTCTTCCACAATAATCTGCACAGCTCCATACCATTTTATCTTCACTTACCATACCCTTCCTCCCGGCCATGGTAAACTGCATCCTGTGGTGAGGGAGTTGCCTCGAAACAAGTTCTCTTTCTGGAAAGTAAATCTGACCGAAGGCAACCCCAAATCACTCCACAAAGCCCACCAAAAGTGTGTCCACTTTCAGGAGAGCCAGAACAGATCTGGCCAACCTCAAGAATTGACTTATAAACTTATCTCCTTCTTGAAAAGCCTGATGGTGCCTTCTTAAGTCAATCTCAGGAGTATGCTACCCCCTTCTATCCCTTTCTTCACTTCAAATGGTACCACAGCCGACTTGCTGCGAGAAGGTCAAATGCCTCAATTCTGGGTTTGCTTTCAAATCTCAAGTCCCCACCCCTCGCACTCTGGACCTCTCGCATACCCACTCTTACCCAACTGCTACTGGACAACCCTAAACTCTGATGGCATCAGCACACGTGTCCTAAAAACCTGCTCTGTTGCTATTGCCCATCCTCTTTCTGCTCTGTTCACCCGATCATTCACCCTCCGCAATCCTCAATCTGCTTGGAAGTCAGCCAACATCACTGTATTTCATAAACATGGTGCAAAAACCGATCCCCTTAACTTCTTCGTCCGCATGCAGCACAAGGCTGTGGGGTAGCATCATTGGCCGATGGTGCGGCTGTGTCGCTGAGGCAATGCCCTCTTCTGGTTTTGGCAGGAATTTGGCCATGGTGCCGGTGATACCTCGTCTACTCTTCACGAGGGACATCATGGCATCTTTAACGTCCACTAATGAATGCTGGAAAACAGGATGTCTGTTAAAGGTCCATCCGAGGGACATTCCACACATTGATGAATCACTCTGCCTGTGATACACCGTGATGACAGTTGACAGTTGGGTCAGGATTCAAACCTCGGCTAGACAGCTTAGAGGTGAGTGTGCATACCTCTATTCATACTGTCAGCCATTCCGATTAACTACAGACCTATCAGCTTACTTCCAATCATCAGCAAAGTCATGGAATCCATTACAGCACTTGACATAATCCTTCCTTTTCTCCAATGTCCTGATTTCAGACCATCAACTCAGATTCAGACCAGATCACTCTACACTGGACATGCTGCCTCTGCTCTCCCAGCGATGGTTGGAAGCTGTCAATGTAAACCATGAGATCATGGCCGTCTCTCAAAACATATATCGGGCATTTGATACAATCTGGCAGCCAGGTTTGCTCTCCAAACTCTCTGCCTATAGATGCATCAAAGACCACAACCACAAAGCTTAGTGACTTCCAGTACTCTCGGAGCCTTCACGTGGTTCTCAATGGGATCCTTTCATCTCCTGTCCATCATGACTGAAGTGCCCAAAAGCAGTGTTCTGGTGCAATTCCTAATCTTCCTCAACAACCTCTCTGGAAAATAGTCTCTCTCTTTGTTGATGACTCCACCCTCCGACGTGACGTGTCTCATCTTTCAGACAGGCAGGCAGCAGCCTCTTCCCTCTCTTCAGACATTGACAAAATCATAAGCTGGTCAAACACTTAGAATATGTCTTTCAATCCTGACAAATCTTACTCACTCACTCTCTCCGAAAGGACGGTCTGGTGAACCCTCCATCTGCTTTGTTAACTATCCTCTTGAAGATGTTCAGCCATTCAATGTTTTGGGCCTTACTATTAGTCATAATCTTTCTTCGGCAAACTCCTTTCTAAGTTGGCCTTCATAGTTAGTCGCCAACTACACATCGTCCAAAGTCTTTCCTTGGCACACCTGAACTTTTATCTTTCTTCAAGGCTTTATCTACAGTTTGATGAAGTACTGCTTCCCCCTCCGAGTTGGTACCCCTGCCGCATACCATACTCAACTTGATGCCATGGAAACCAAGGCCTTCAAAATCAATGGAATCTCCCATGATGAAGTTGAGTCTCTCGGCATACATCACTTTCACATCGGAAGACAGGTCGGTGGTCTCTCTGTCTTCCATGGCCTCATTTCTGTTCTTGCACCCTTTGCCCCATCCATGATCCGTCTCCCCAAATTTATTTAGGGTGCATGTGGTGTGCCAGCAACCCCCTTCTGGTGATGCACCAAAAATCCTGACTCTTTGCTCACCTCCTCGTTTGTTCCCATTTTTTTTTTTCCACCTGTGTTACCAATTTCCTCAGTCACTTCAATCTCATTCTTCCTTCCATGCTTCAATACAGCTGTTGACCACCATGTCAGAATATCCCCCATCCACAACCATGATCTTTTCTACACCCATTAACCCTCACCCTCATTTTCTCAAGCCCTCCTCTTTCCGAGTTTCCAGTTTATCCTTCCACATCTGCGATTGAGATTTTGCGGCTGTATCAATCTTGTTCACCCCCTATGTTCTCCAAGTCTTTCTCTATTTTTTGTCCCGCAACCCTGCCATTGGTGTGTTCCTGCCTCCCTCCAACCTTTTCTACTGTTCCTTTTGTTCTGCTAAGTCCTGAACTGTTCTGTTATAGCTCCTCCATGAGCCTGGACACTGTATCCTAAATAAATAAAGAAATAAGTAAAAAGGAGGGTGCAGCAAATGGGTCACTGTGCTCAGCCAGAAGTGCAAAAATGAGTCTTCATGAAGCGAAAAGGAAAAGGAAAAGGAAAAGGAAAAAAAAAAGAAAGAAGAAGAAGAAGAAGAAGAATTCCCGAGGGCCACAATTTCCAAAATGTTATCATCGCAAGAACTACGCTACCTTCTTAAAGGAATAATCAAACCAGACTTGGTGTCAAAGCCACCCAATGCTCGCCTGTTTATACATTTATCGTTTTTAGCTCGCCTGTTCGAAGAACAGAGAGCTATAGCGATACCCCCGGCGTGAGCGTGAAAATGTTAAAGTTTTTGGTGCAAGTTATTTTTTTCCTTTCTAATGTTTTATGTACACACTATTTTTTATACGCCCAATATATATATCGGGGCGTATTATGTGATACCGGTCGTGCGTGCGTCCGCCGTCCTCTAACTCCCAAAGTTTTCAACTTTCACGTTTCATATTTGTACATAGGTACAGACTGTGGAGACGGTGTGTCGTGACATACATTCGTCATCTAAAGTGGTTGCCATGGCAACCAGGATGCTGTTTTCCATGTAGTAGCACAATTCTGTATATACCTTCTTGTTCGTGCGTATATTGTGCTCACTTGCGCTCTTGTTACTGATTACAATATACAAATACATATATTGCTTAAAATTATTGGGATCAGACTTCACTGCAATGCTTTATAAAAAATATTAATTATTAGACTAGTCTTTTAAAAACGATAAATGTATAAACAGGCGAGCATTGGGTGTCTTTGACACCAACTCTCTGGTTAAAAGACTAGTCTAAAAATATTTTTTTATAAAGCATTGCAGTGAAGTCTGATCCAAATAATTTTAAAGCAATATATGTATTTGTATATTGTAATCAGTAAAAAAGTGTGGTAGATAAAAACATTGGAAAGGAAATAACTTGCACCAAAAACTTTAACATTTTCACGCTCACGCTCACGCTGAGGGTATCGCTATAGCTCTCTGTTCTTCGAACAGGCGAGCTAAAAACTGATTTTGCTCGTGCTCATGCAAATATTTTTGCTTCTTCTGAGCAAGGCTAATCGTTCTCACTTAACTACAAGTACACAATTAATATCCTCAACAATAGGACAGCTGCTGCCAATCAAGACATTTCTTCTGCTATTCAGATCAATCACAGCCAGAAAGGCTCAAGTCATAATGCAGGCTGCACACACCTTTGGAGTTGAAGCTTGCTGTCGCACAGGTGAAGTTGGGATGTTGTGCTGTTGCTCTCCTTTATAATACCCTAATGGGCACATATCAGCACAAGTCACACGTCACGACTGATAAAAGTACCAGGCATCAAAGTTATGTAACACAGCACACTTGTGAAGATTCATGCCATGCAGCTATTTGTGACATGTACTCATGCACCTAGTTCACAAAATGCACACAAAAACAAGCTTACTCAGTAAAGGAGGAAACCTAAACAAGACACAACTGATAAGGAAAGGAAGACAAAAGGAAAGCAGGTCATGAACAACCATGTATGGGTAGCTAAACCTGAAAAGCAATCAGAGTTTTTCACACCAACAGCATTGCAAAGTTGGAAGAACTTACCGGAGTCCTGAACCTTGCCATACCCAGCACCATGTCTTGCTTGATGTGAACCTTGCATACTGCCCATACTAGGATCATCTAAAGACAACCCTCCAAGCTTCTTCTTGCTTTTTTCAAAGTCCTCATGGTATTTTATCTGTACATATGTGGGCAGTGTTTACTATTGCAGAAAATGAATGAATGTTGCATTTCCATTTCAGAAAAAAACAAAAAAAAAATCAGATGAAAAACCCAGAGCACAGAATGTTGGACAGTGTTTAACCCGGTCACCAAAAACTATATGCATACTTTATTTGGTTTCATTCACCGGTTCCACAGAACTCGTTTAAATCCATTATACGGACGGCTCATGCAGCGGCTGATCTGGTGTGTCGTAACATTACAGAATTTCTTGTCTATTTGTCAGAGAAGAGCTTTCTCAAAGATTTACTGCAGTGCTCCATGGAGGAATTTTCAGATCAATTACCTCCACCTCCGAAGGCGAAGTAGGTTTATGTTTTCACCCCTTTCTGTCTGTTTGTTTGTTTGTGTGCAGGATATCTCAAAAAGTTGTGGACGGATTCAGACAAAACTTGGTGGACAGGTTGGGTGTGTGACAAGGACGAATTGATTCGATTTCGGTGAAGATCAAAATTCGGATCCGGATACGAGAATTACTTAATTTTCAAAGCGATTCTTCACCTTTGAGAGATCGGGCCAAAAACGATATATAGTGTGATATTTCATAAATGTATTGGGCCAGATATGTTCTCGTGGATCAGGCATTGCGTGGCGGGGGCATGTGCTCTACCGAGTGACCTTCTCGTTTTCCCTGTTATTGCCAAAATTGAAATGTTTATGTAGGTGAAATTTTTTTTTTATTGATTTTCGAGATATTTGTCTCAATGATCATTCCTCTTAATGACACTTTGCGTGACTGGGTTTCACATGACATCAGTTGCAAAAGCAAGTCTAATGTAGCCGGATGAGAAAACAAAGCAAATGTCAATACCATCCACTCAGATTACATTCATTCACTTTATACAGTAAAATAGGCTTGCAGCAGGATTCAGTTTTTAAAAATTGGTAAATGTGGATAAATATCGATTACACATCACACTTACAGACTGACAAAAAAAAATTCCATTGTTAAATGGATTAATTTACAGAAAGGGGACATAATAAAATGATTGTTAACTTTTTGGTTCAATAAGAAGAAAATGCAATACTTGAAGCAGGCAGGTCTCCATGGTGGCTCATTAAGTGTACAGTACATGCATGGGGTCGAGAGAGCGCATTCAGTAAACCCTCGTCCAACGTGGGGGTTAGGGTCCTGGAAATGCACATTCGGCAAAACCGTGTTGCGCAAGCTTAATGCCTTATGAGATAAATGGAGATCGGGGAACGTGGCAGTGGAACGCAACATAGATATTTTAAATGTTAATTTGTTAATAAAAACCTCAAAGGGAATACAATATATATATTATATATTATATATTGTTGCGGTTCTCGGAACCACGTGCATCCAACACATTGTGGTCCCAAGACAGTTATTCCATTAATATACATGTAGATAGTCCCTTCCCTTTTGTCTAGCGGGACAACAGGGGCGTGCGTTGCGAGGATCTCATAGCTTGGTTTGCTTCCAACATTTCTTCTTCATTTCATTTCTAACTTCATTCCTACTCTTCTTTTCTGATTATTCCTGAGGTAAATCTGAGCCGCGTGCACCCTTCGCTGTGAGATGAGTCAGCAAAGGCCAAGCAGGCATTACGCCGGACACCCCTCCATAGAAAACACAGCCTGCCAAACGCACACGTAGCGGTAATTTCCACTCAATGGATAGGAAACACACCCAGCACGACACCCACACTGCACGGAACGCGTACAGAGGCCAATATTAGAAAGGCAACCCCACGCCACGTTGGGTGGGATGCGAGTGTGCAAGGCGCAAGCGGCGCGTTCCTTTCAACCCATTTCTGGGCTCATTATTCTCAGCATTCTCTTTTCCCTCCATTTCTCCATCTGACACATATCTATATCCTTTTCATTCCAAACCTGCATATAATTATATAACCGATCGTTCCCCCTCAATTTCTG
>CM068959.1:47412389-47423072 GCA_035128595.1 Eptatretus atami | reverse complement strand
TTCCGGACGACCACATAACTTACTGAACGTGTTTCAAATTTACAGCTACCGTATAATGGCGTATTGGCAGAGTTTAAAAAAAATATAAAAAAAACCAACACCAACTTCCGATATTTCGTCACGTGCTGTTACGTCACGTCCGATTGCCTCTCAGTTGCTCGTCTTATTCTTAGTTCCTCATCTGTGAATATTTTCTGTTTGAGATATTGTCAGTCGACGTCAAACTTAAAAGCAAATGTCCGAATATATTTTAAATTCGTGATAGACAAAAATAAAACACAACAAACAACTTCAGATATTTCGTCACGTGCCTTCACGGAGCCAAGGAAAAAAAAAAATGTGCCTTGACGGAGAAAATAAGTTCCGGTATGCTAACCATTACCTCGACGCGTTTCGACTTTGAGTAACACAAGGAACTTGTGTCGAGTGCTCAACGATCGCATATCGTGCCTACAACTTATTCCCAGTGTAGCGAACGGTGAGCCATACGGCGTACGTCATAATTTTCAGCATGCTTGAAATTCACGACGTCAAGGCGTATTACGACGTTATGGCAGTGTTTTTTCAGCGTGCTCTTACGTATACACAACTTACCCATAACGCATTCGACAGCGCCAGCGTTTTAGACAAATTTTCAGAGGTCGGCATACGCTGGCTAAATCGTCAAGGTGTGACGATGTTATACTTCAATCTCAGGCGGTTATGATTTAAACTGCGTGCGGCAGGTTTTTAATAGGCTACGCCACGTGATCGTCGGCGATACGTGCACGCGCTATGCATACGTTAGACTATCGTTAGTAGGTTGTAACGCCGACAACACGTTAATCATTCGTTTGTCTAAGTTATCTATATGTGATTAAAACGTTCTGTGTACGTTACTAATACGTTATGCATACGTCCAACTCGTTATGATACGTCCAAAACTTTTAAAAACATCAAAATTCAGCGACGCCAAACGTTTACATACATTTTTATACGTTGCCATTGCTGGCTAAAACGTCAAGGTGTGACAGGGCCCTAACCAATTGAAAATATGTACCAGATGTGCTCTGTCAACTAACCATTCAGCCAAGGAGTGTCAAGTAAAATTGCGTTGTTCTCAGCGAGACAGCACCAGGCATTGCTCAGCACTTCATTATGCCAGCTGCGCTACCCTCGACAGAGCAGCAGGGAGGCAATATACAAGGGGCTCTTCGAACCCTGAGAGAATGTTGGATGGGCTTCGAAAGCATGGTGAGGAGCGAAAAATCTGTCTTGTGAAGATATTCATCACTGGTAATCCTGAAAACTTATACCGTGTTGGATGACCAGTCAAATCAGTCTCTGGGCAACAGAAACTCTGACTACTTTAACGTGCCAAATAATCTAGTCCCCAATGAACTCAAAACCTGCTCTGCAACTATGGCAGCCTTTGGTAGGCATGTCAGGAATCTAGTCATTGAATATTTCAATGGAACCGTTCAAGTGCTGCTCCTGGAGCCAACCAAGTGTAATGCTAGTTCTTGCAATTCCTTCGAGATTCCAACACCGGAGGTCGCAAGGCTCCACTCACACATACGTCCTATTGCTGAAATGTTTCCCGAACCTGACCCAGAAGCGACTATCTTTCTGTTAATTGGACGAGATGCTCCTCAGCTGCTTAAGGTCACAGCATCTCAGAATGGACCACCTAATGCTCCGTGGGCACAGCGTATGGACCTTGGATGGTTGATAATTGGCGATACATGTCTGGACGGCGTCTCTAGCCCTGAGCAAGTGGAGGCCTATCGTACTCACATTCCTGGCAATGGAAACCATCAGTTTGCTTACCATGCACTAATCGTGTCACCGTCAAGGACGTTATCCTGCCACATCATCACGTACCTTCAGGTCAGCTCTTTGGGAGATCCTGTGACCACAGAGCCTAGGACGACGGGGTCAGCAGACAAGGAGTGATAAGTCGGGTCGCTCCAGAGAAAAGAACTATTTTTTCATGATCATGGAGGACAGATTCATCATGAATGACAATGGCAATTGGGTGGCTCCGTTACCCTTCAGAGACGATGTAAAAATTCCAATCAACCCCTTGCAATCAACCACTTAAAGTCCCTTTGCAAGTTTCTGGATAAGAAACTAGCCCTTAAACAGCAGTCCGTGGACTTCATGGCTAAACTTTTCCAAAGGACATGCTGAGCCTCTTGAACCAGGAACAGAGGCAAAACGACCACGATGGTATCTTCCTCATTTTACCTCCGCTTCAAGCGGGCGAAAGCGATCCTTCCCCGGTTTGGCGAGACGTATGGTTTTGTGAAAAAGGTATGGTTTTTACCGTCGAACTTGGAGTGTTTATAAATAAAGAAAAAGTGATTTCAACCTCTGCAAGTGTTGGTTGAACTTCCTGGAGCATTCCTTTTCAAGAATCTGGATACGTAGGCCGTTCCAGGATAAACAAGCCTTGTGTTTCAGCCTCATTTTGAGAGATTTCAACAATGAAAGGTTTAGATCCTACAGCATCCAAAGCATATTGTAAAATAAGTGGAAGAATGCTTCTTTCATGGTTGAAATTGCAAAAACAAAAATAAGTTAAAAAGTGTACATTGACAGTGTACCCAGTGTCTCACTGTGCCCCTCCATTCCCCTATCTAAATTTTGCAGTAACAATGAGCATCGATAAGAGAGATGTTGTTTACAGAGACAACCCTACCTTGTTAGTCCACACAGAAAAGGAAACAGGGATCATCACCGAATGGTCTGCAAATGCAGCCAAGTGATTTGACCTTCGTATCAATATTAAAAGGACCAGAGGTAATTTTCCAGGTAACGTTTCCAGCAAAATACAAATCTTATCTCTCTTGGTACAACTACTGCATGCAGAAAAACCATGAACAAATCTCGGCAATACAAGATCACAGGTGCAGCACAATAATGAAAGATCTACAAAAGTTAAAGGATACCAAGATATGCAATGCTGGCAGCTCTCGTCATACAAACGTTAAAAGGATACCATGCTATCGTTGCCATTCTTGGTTCAAGAACCGATATCAATGACATAGAGAGGTTGACTGCAACAAAATTTGGTGGGATGCTCCATGGAACAGGCAGACCAACTCACTGCAATGTCAGAAGGCATTGAGGAAACTACCACGAGACAAGAGATTCATGCGGCATTCTCTCAGTGTACATTATCCCAATGCCTATCATACCAGCTCATATAGATTCTGGATATGTGTGCAACAGCGTAACCGGTAAACGGTGTGTTCTTTTTTGGTCCAAGAGACCATAGACTGTTGCAAGTACGACTTTTTATTATTATTATTATTATTTAAACTTCTTCCTCACTGCAGCCCCATGTTCCATCCCTTCATTCGATTTTACCGTCTCCAATTTCCCCTTTTCATTTCCCACATCACCTCATTTCTGATATATGTTGTGCGCGCGCACGCACGCACTCACTCATGACCCCTACCCTTGGGATATGTAATAAATATATGGCTACCAAGCGACATAGTACATAAGTGATACAAAGCCTGTGTAATACAATTAACAGGAACTCGTATCAATTCAAAAGAGATGGCATGGTTAATCACAAGTTGTGCCTGTACTACGTTCATGAAGAATACAAGTGACTAGCTGAAGTAACCTTGAGTTGCCTGTGGAAATTCAATGAAATATGAGTTTCAATATTTCCTGCATGATAAATTGGGGAATGTTGGCCTTATTGTTTATTATGAATCACCAATCTTGGGCGTGGCAAAATGTGCTTGGACCGCTTTCCCTTCTTTTAATTAAATTTTGTTTTTTAAAATGCAACAAATCACTACAACCTCAACATACGATCTTCACAAAACATATTACTCGATAGCTCCTGGCTCGATGAGCGGGATTTGAACTCAGGACCCTAGGATCCAAAGCCCGCCACCCAAACCATTAAGCCAACACCAGGCAACCATTAAGCCAAAGCCCGCCACCCTAACCATTAGCACAAGGTCTGAAGACCAATTATCTTATTTTAATCAATTTTTCAATTTTATTATTTTTATCCAAACTTGGCCCTCCTCAACCTTCCTCCGGATGAAAGAGGAGGCCATGCAAAGTTTGGTTGCACTGGTTCCTGCAGGGTCTGAATGCGTAAATGAACAAACAAATGAACAAACACAAACAAACTTTCTTCTTTATATATATATTAGATAAGTAACAAATTCCATTGACAACATAATTATGACAAGAATGCCATTTCAGAGATGCAAAATAAACAAAATCAATTTGAACAGAACTTTTAGCCACACTTAATAATCCTTGCTCATGGTCTGGTACAATCAGAGGATTTTGTTTACAGATCGATGCTGAACAGGATAAGTGAAATTGCTAAAAATAAATATATATTTTTTAAATCACAACCTAAAAAGCAATTTGTATGAATATTTATCGCATTCACCTGGCTCTGCAGTTTGCTCTGCTCCCGAAGCCGAATATTTTCTGGAGTGTCAGCTACAGTCGTAAAGGACTGCTTTGGATAATGGCTGCAAGCAAAACGCAGACAGGAATTGCTTAATGACAACAAACATATTGCAGGAAACAACAAAATTCCTTGTGGATGAATGCAGGTACAAAAGGACTGTGAAGGACAAACAAAGCATGGTACAGAAATTAAAAAAGTACAAACTCAAAAAACAAGCGTCTTTAAACAAAGCCAATGCAATTTGTAAAGCAAAAGCGGACTTCAAAAATAAACTGGCATCAGAAACCAGACTCAGAGGTGTAATGGTTAGAGCGTCCCCTCAGAGAAGGGGAAGGCCGGTGGTTCAAACACCGGCCGAGTCAGGACTTGAAAAAGGGGACTTGCTGCTTCCTTGCTTGATGTTCAGCATTTAACTAGTTAAGAACACGGACAATCCCCAAGGGGAGTAGGAAATTCCTCCTAAGGAAATGCCCCGCTGAGTGCGGTGAGAAAAGTGGCGCCATTGTTGTGACATTGCTGGTACCCAGAGTACCCGGGAAGTGACGGCACTTTCCTTAAGCTCAATGGCTGTGTTTGTCTCGTCAAACAGTCGTGTGTGTGTGTGTGTCAGCTCCACTACAAGCTTTAGATCATGTATAAAAACAAACAAGTGAAGACAAAGCTGATGAGTTTCTGGAGTTGCATCAAAAGTAAGATGAGAGTGGAAATGGGCAATTGGACATTTAATGAGTTGATGGGATACGAGCCAATAATGACATTGAGAAGGCAAAAAAGTTTAACAATTTCTTAAGCTCAGTATTTAATTTTTGAGGACCTAACAGTGCAGATTCCAGAGTTTGTATATCGGGCTTTCCACTCGGGCCTCTGAGCACTCTTGTTTCATTGAGACACCATCATCAATATTCTGGATGAGCTAGACCAGATGAAGCCACCAGGACCAGATGGTGTCCACATCTGACTGGTGAAAGAAATGAAGCACAACATTACAGCACCATTAATTCAATGATTTCCTCGCAAATGGATATGTAACAACCTCTTGAAAGGCAGCCAATAAAGTTCCGCTCTTCAAGAAAGGTAAGAACGACCCAAACAACTACAGACCAGTGAGTGTCACCAGTGTGACCAGCAAGGTGATGGAAACCCTGCTAAGGAATGAGATCATGTATCATATGGTTAACAATCTAATCAGCTAACAGAAACATTGTTTCAGAGAAGGCAGATCCTGTTCATCACAGCTGCTAGAAGTCAGAGAATCAGAAAAGGGACTTGGACAACAATACCAATTTGGACTATCTACCGTGACGATCAGAAAGCCTTCAATCACACACCACACAAACAGCTGCTGATAAAGGTACACTAATATGGTATTTGAGAGGATTCTATCTTTCCTCACTAGGTGGAAGCGTGATAGTAAATGGAATATCCTCAAACCTTAAAGATGTCACGAGTGGAATCTCGGAAGGCACTATTCGCGGTCAAGCACTCTTCCTCATATTAATTAATGACCTACCGGAAGTCACCTCAATCACAAGAAGCACAAAACTGTTTGCCAATACCAAATTATACGGACAAGTCGATAACAATCCAGAATCAATCTCTCTTCAAGACGACTTAAACCGGATAACTATGTGGGCCAAAGTCTGGCAACTTCCATTCAATGCCAACAAGAGTAAAGTGCTGCATCTTGCAAAGATGAACCCCAAGCACAACTACACCATGCCGAAAGTGTCACCTGCGAAAAACATATTTGGAGTGATATTTGTGGAGTCAGTGATTTTCCGCAATCATGGAAAAAAGGATGGAATTCATGGAAATTGTGACCTGAAATAGAAAAAAAACAAAAAAAACCAGAATGGAGTAAATTACAGAAAAAAAAAAGGAAGGAAGGATTAGGTCAAACTACAAATAATCTATTCACGATATAGTCCAATTTTATGTGCGATTCTTCACAGCCACCCTTTCCGACAGCATAATTTTATGAAAAGGAGAAAAAAAATTTTGAGGAAGAAGGAATAATGTTTATACCTGGAGTGTGAGCACAGCCAAGACTCCACTCGCATCAATCATAGCCGCTTCAGATGAGTGTCGCTGTGAATCTCTCAATTGCTGGTGCTAAATAGTTAATAAAATTCCATCCATCAACCTCTGGAGAGCCCAGTCAAAGTGAAATTCGATTTGAAATTCCCCCCACTTTGTCAAAAATATGATCACTGGCAAAAACAAAAATAGGACCACACCTCCTGAAGGTCACCTGGATCAGAAGCAACAGTCACTCAAACCCCACAACCTCTTTGACCGATATGTTTGTTTAATGCCATGAACAAACTTTGGTACATCACCGGTGATTGAAGGTCGTGGTCAGGTTTTGTCAAAATCATGTGTGGTTTCAGAGAAGAGAGCAAATACCTATTTTGGGGGGTCAGACCCACCCCTCACTCCCCCTCACCCCCCGTAGACCCCTTCAATCAGCACAGATTTTGATGCAGTCGATGAGCACTGTCGTTCCGAAAGCAAACAAGAAACTGGGAATCAAACTGCAGTTTCTCATTCCTGAATCAACAAGGATTTGTCTTTACAAAACAAGTGTTCATGCACCACTGGAATATTGTGCTGTACATGCGTTTGGCACCCCATTTGTAGTATGATGCTGTCCAACTGGAGAAAGTCCACAGATGTGGTACGAAGACCAATTCAAACTCGAGTCACCGGAGATATCCGAAGTGCCCAGAAACTCTTGGTCTCCCAATGCAAATTGACCACAGACTTAGAACTGACGATCAACAAAACCGACAAACTCTTCCATAGCCTTGACTAGAGGACATCTGGAATAAGATGGAATAATAAGACTAGAGGCCACAGGCACTGGCGCAGGTGCAGCGGGGCAGGCAGTGGGCCGTGCAACGGGGCAGGCAGTGCGCCGTGCAACGGGGGCAGTGGCGCCGGTGCAGCAGAGGGGCGCCGTGCAGCGGGGGCAGGCAGTGGCGCCGGTGCAGCGGGGCAGGCAGTGCGCCGGTGCAGGGGGGCAGGCAGTGGCGCCGGTGCAGCGGGGGCAGGCCAGTGGTCCGGTGCAGCAAAAGAGATTGGTAGGAATGAGATTTTGGAGACCGTATTTGTGCGTGATGAGACTATAAAATATGTAGATTATTTATTCAGTAGGGAGGATCGTAGACATAGAGTTCTGTGCAGTTTTGAAGGGGCAGGAGTTAGGGACTTTGAAGGAAGGGTAAATGACATCGTATCGGGTCACAGTAAGAGGAAGTTGGTTGTGGTACACCAAGGAGAAAATGATTTCGGGAAAGCTTACTCAGAGGATTTGAAAAATAGATACAGGATATTGGGTGAGCAGCTGAAAGCAAAGGGTTGCGAGGTAATGTTTTCTGGGATGCTCCCAAGATTAGGAAACAATATAGAAATTATGAGCAGAGCAATAGATGTCAACCAATGGCTAAAAGAATGGTGTGGGGAGGAAGATTTTACATTTAAGAAGCAGTGGGAATCCATCCATCCATTGGGACCATACTCTGTGCAGAGCGTTGGTGCTGCCAAAGCAGTCTCCTTGGCTATTGGACACAATCCTGGATGGGTCGCCACTCCAACACAGGATACCAGCATGCTGGTACTCATTTTGCCAACCTCGGAAGGATGACAGGCAGAGTCAACCCCACCCGGTATTAATTCAACAGCAGAGGGGGATTTGAACTCAGGATCCTAGGATCCCAAACCCACCACCCTAATAATTAAGCCAACACCAGGCATAGTGGGAATCATTTAGGGGACAAAGGGAGTGTTTCCAGAATAATGGCCGAATGTTAAATAGAAATAGTGCAGCAAGGTTTGCAGTGGGAATTGAGGAAGGAATTCAAACTTTTTTAGGTCAGCGGAGGGTGGGGAAGCGATTATGAAAGGAACGGATTTAGTAATTGTGATGAGCAAGGCCAGGCAGGAAAATAGAATTTCAGGGAGGGAAAAGTTAAATATATTCTTGACCAATGCCAGAAGTTTAAATAATAAGATGGAAGAGCTTGAAGCCAAAGTAGATTGCAAGGAGTACGATATAGTTTCAGTAAGTGAGACATGGTTTAAGGAGGAGAGTAACTGGAGGACAGGATTAGAAGGCTACAAGATGTATCGGTATGATAGGAAGGAGAGAATAGGAGGAGGAGTAGCAATCTGGATAAACGACAGCATTGCATCAAGAGAAAGGGGTGACATTACGGAAGGAATAAATGTTGAGGATTCTGTATGGGTAAAAATTAGAGATTGTACAAACAGTAAGATACTGGTAGGATGCTTTCATGGAGCACTTGGTGTGAAGGAGGAGGATGAAGGAGGAGTACATGAAGAATTCAAAAGGGCATGTGGTCAGGGAAGAGTATTGATTATGGGATTTTAACTTGCGCAGGAGAGATTGGGTCCAGGACAGGGAAAGGGCAAAGCAGATGAGGATTTCTAGTTTTAGTCCACGGTTGCTATTTTAGCCCAGTTTGTAGATAGCCCACGAGGGGAGTGCAGTGTTAGACCTCCTTTTAGTAACGATCCCAATATGGTGGAGGAGTGGAGGTCGGGAGCATTTTGGAGCAATGACCAAACTTTGTGTGTGCAAAGACTTTGTTAAGGGTTGGAGTTCAGGATAGTAGGTCAGGCTATAGTTTCAGGAGGGCAAACTTTGAGGGTATGGGAGAGAATTGGTGATTTCGATTGGAGAAGCTACAATAGGACAATCAGCATCAGAGAAATGGGAAATCTTCAAGGAACAAATGTGTAGAGTGCAGAATAAGTAATTCCAATGAGGTGAAAACTAGAAACAGAAAGAGGTCAGGGTGGTTGAGCAGTGAGATGAGGAACGCTATTAAAGAGAAAGCAGAAGGCATTTATAAGGTTTAAAATACAGGCCTGGAGTTAGATTTATATCACGATCGAAGTAAACAGAGGCAAGTTAAGAAATAACTCAGTAAGCCAAAAGAGAGAATGAGAAGGACTTGGCTAAGAATATTAAACATAATAGCAAGTTCCTTTAAGTATATCAGGAGAAAAGAACAGGTTAGGACCAGTGTGGGCCCATTGAGGAATAGCAGCCAGGAGAGTGGTTAGTGATGAAAGTGAGATGGCAGGCTAATTAAAACAGGTATTTTTCTTCAACTTTTACACAAGACATCAGGAGAATTGCCAATAGCTGAGAGTATTTATCAAGGAGTGAGAAGACTTTTACAGAAGATCCAGGTTGGAGTGAAGGAAGTAAAGGAACAGCTCGGTATCTAAGGCTCCGGTCCAGATAATATGCACCCCGCGAGTATTGATGGAGGTGGCCGAGCAGGTAAGCGAGATGTTAACAGATATTTTCAAGCAGGCTCACGTGGAATCAGGACAGAACCGGACAGAGATTGAGAGTCGCAAAATGCAAACCAACTATTAAGACAAAGGAATGCAGAAGAATTGGGCAAACTAACTAAGACCTTTAGTGTTCGACTCTCAGTTGTGGGGAAGAGGTGTTGGAGAGCATTAAAGGACCAGATGCAGGAACCAATTTAAATACAGTCACAAACTAATTTAAAGGTAGTCAGGCTTGGGTTATCAAGGTTGTTCCTGATTTAACAAATCATTGGCAGTTCTATGAAGCAGTCCACAATTTTTTGGAGTTTATTTGGGGTGCCAACACTTGGAGGTTGTTTAGCCAAGGTGAGGACTTTGTGGAGGGGCTGGTAAGGTAGCTAATCGGATTGCAAACTGGCTTAGTCATAGGAAGTAAAAGAGTGCTTGTGTAGTGGGAGGATGCTTGCGGGAGGATGTAAGTAGTGGTAACTTCGGGATGCTATTTCATTATTTAGCATCAACGATATTGGATAATGGGCATGAGAGTAGGCTTTCCAATTTGCAAGATGACAGCAAGCTTGGGAGGTAAGGGAGATGAGGAGGGGGTGGTGATCAGATACAGGAAAGTATGATACTTGGCATAGATTGGGCAAAAAGATTGGCAGATGGAGCATTTAACCTGAGTAAGTGGAAGATGTCGGCAATGGGAAAGATCAATGAAATAGAGATTATAGGATGCAAGGGGTAATTTTGGAGCAGTCACACAGGAGAAGGATCTGGACGGGGGTAATACATCACGGGAGTAAGGAGGCAGCACAGTGCCAGGGCAGCTATACGGAAAGCAAGTAGGGTTTTTCGTTGTATTTTCGGAGGGAGATTCTCTTATAATCAATAAGAGGTGGTGTTAACATTGTAAGCGGAATTTAGTGAGGGCC
>CM068959.1:47347874-47360816 GCA_035128595.1 Eptatretus atami | reverse complement strand
TCGATTGGCAGGAATTTGTAATTTAACCAACTCCCCCCCCTCCATATTCTTCATGAAAGACAATGTGGGATCTTTAATGTCAATGAACGATCATTGCTAACCGATGGGATGCCCAATTTAGTATCCTTTCACTGGACAACACATACCTTGATGCCTCATCCTGCATGCGAAATACCTGGATGACAGTTTTTCAAGGGGCCAGGATTCAAACCCAGGCTAGACAGCTCGGTGGCGAATGTGGATATCTCTCTGCTTTCCTGATATCCCCTCTCAAAATCTTTCGATCAACCTTAAATATTTCAATCACGATTCAAGAAGTGGTGACTCATCCTTGATACCAAAAGTATACTGAAGTATTTTGACGGCTTTATATGACAAGCAGTAAACCCTGTAGGGATGCCATTTACATTTACAGTTCACATATTATCAACACCATGTATTCCACATTTATAGTATTAAAAATGTTTAAAGCATTTATAGAGAACAGGCCCATTGATTCAATGCTCAATACTGGGAGCAGCTTAACTGCATCGTCTCCCAAAGGTATCTAAAAATCCTCAATTACTTTGCTTTTCGGAAAATAAAATAAAATAAAATCCTGCACAACTCGCAAACATCATTCAATCCTCTTTCTGACCGGAGAGGGGAGAGGTTCGTTCCTTCATGTGATTATAAAAATGTTTTGCATCAGCACATATTATTTAAAAGATTCCACAGCACAATGCACCGACTTTGTCCGCTTGCAATCTTTGTTGTGATCTCTTTTCAGGTTTATATTTAAATCTAGAACATAATAGATTGCAAATAATGCACACGTTTATGTTGTTGTCCGTGTGCAGCTTGTGACTGCTGGGTGCATCATTTTCTGGCAGCACATTTTTTTCGCTGATGCAATGTCCACTGTTACCAGTACACTGGTAACTCATTTCACAAGACCTCAGAGGGATGACGGACCGAGTCAATCCCACCTGGTGTTAATTCAACGGCTCGCAGGGGCTAAAACTCAAAGACCCTAAGAGCTTCAACCAGCCACCTTAACTGTTAAGCCAACACCAGGCTCACATGTTTATGGATGTTAAAACGCAAACAATGGGATTGGTTAACATGAGGCTCAATCACAGGTTGTTGCTTTACCAAAGGAGTTGGTTACACTAAACAGTAAACTGGTGTAATTTGGAACAAGGCAGTGGTACATCTATCTATGCAAGCTCTGTCTCCATATATATATATCGCTTCGTGAAATGCACAGTGATTTAATATTCCTGTGAAAACCCCCCATTTATGATCACACAGTGGATACTATTATTTTGTATTTCCAAGCACATCTACTTCAAGAACAAAAACAGTTCACAAGTCTCGTCATCTCGGCCTGAATGGCGTTTGTTGCGCACTCTCGCTCCTCCTGCACTTTCGTGATTGGCTAAAGTGAACGAAAACCTACTCGCCGTACAAACAATGTGGTTCAAGTCTGGTTTGAGTATTGTGGCTCTTGGTGGGGGAAGAAAGCACCGAGAGCCATGGTCTCGGGTTGACTGCCTGAAAGCCACGTGTGGAGGCGGCCCCAGTAGTACACGCGTTCGGTTTGTGCGCGATGCGGCAAAAATGCAGCAATGTGCCATTGGACAAACACAACAGATCTCATCGTGAACTCGCTGAATGTGGCGATGCAGACCTCTGTGCTGTGGAGCAATCGCATCCTGGGCAATGTGTAGAGCACGGGGCGAATCGATGCGTGCGGAGCGCAGCGAACCGACGAGAAAGGCGGCGCGTACGGTGCCTCAACCGCGCCTTTCAGGGGCTGCGCGACCACGTCCCCGGTCCAACCCGCCGCGCGCTCTCCAAGGTAGACACTCTGCGTCTAGCCATCGGCTACATTACCTTCTTGTCAGAGCTGCTGCGCTCAGGAAGAGCAATGGACACTCCATCCGACTGCACGATGCGACGACCACAGAACGTCGTGATCTTCCATGGAGCATCTGGTGAGAATATATATTTTTTATCATTTAATCATGAATTGTTTAAAAGTTTTCTCTCCCCCCCCCACCCCCCCCCCCCCCCCCCCCCCCCGTGTTACTCCTCTGTGTACTTTGTGAGCGTGGGTTATACATTCCGCAGGTATTAGCACGGATGGCTCTCAAGCAGCCCTCTCGGGTCACTCGCTCTCCTGGAGAGATGAGCGACCACGTGAACCATTTCGGCGCGTTCGAACAGGACGAGTTTGGACTCCTGAGGTCTCGATGACCACAGAAGCCCCCAAGGATGTCTCGTGGTGCAGACACTGATTCATGCAGATTGCGAGTTTCCCGTAAGATGTGAACTTTTCTCAAGTCAGCAAGAGGGTCAGCCTCTTGTTTCAATGCCATTTGTACAGGCTTTCCATCGGAGAGAAGAAAACATTTCGCAAACTTGTTCCTGCTCTTCAATGGAACTTATTTATTGATCCAGATAAGTGCACTACATTGATCATTATCAACTCGGACTAAGTGGCAAAGTATTGTTTTGCGATTTCCATGATAATATTGTGAAATAGAAAATGACAAACTTTGCAGCAAATCGACTTTTACCTTTACAATACCTGTGTGATCGATACATTAAAAAAAAAGCCGCGATAATCGAGGGTGGTATGTATTGTCTGAAGATTTCAAATGAATGTCATGAATGAATAAACGAACAAAAGTCCATTTTGTTGAATGAATCGTCGCGGAAAACAAAGCATCGGATCAAGCTCTGAACTTGGAACGATACAAAAGCTCATTGAGAACAAACTGCAGGAAGTTTATCATTTTTGCGCTGAAAGTGGACTCGGTTCTATAAGAATACTCACACAAGTTCACGAGGCATACATTATAGCACGATGGAAGTGATTGTAAAACAAAGAGCCAGTGCGGCCGCGTTTACGTTACATCAGGAGTTTGATCTGTCCTTCGACGTCGTCGATATCGGGCGGATTTACATCATATTACTTCTTCTCTTCGGTGCCTTCTGACATTGATATCCTTTGTTTAAAAATTTAAAACACAACTCAGATATCCTTGTTCCAAGAACGAGCAAGCAAACGATTTTTTTTTTCCAAAGTAAACATGAACTTTGACATCATCAAGGGTTGTGACCTCGGATGCCACCTGTATCGCTCACTGGCCAGCTGTTGGGGGAGCCGACGTCGGTGTGGGATCGACGGGGCAGTGCGCACCGCGTAGCGCATTAGCTGCCGCCGTTTACACACGACCTTTGTCGTGACATCCATGACGGTTCGAAAGCCCTTATCCGTGCCTTTCTTAGTACGGTCATTTTTAGGTGTTTGTTGACCAAATCAACCTAAAAATAGATAGGAATATGAAATTCGCAAAAGTGTAAAACGGGAGCGCAATTTGATTGTGGACCTCGTCTGTGGCTCTTAATGGGGAGCTATCGAAAAGATTTCAGCAAATTTTTAACGAGATCTGGCGGCGTAGGCCATGCGATTATCAGAAATACCCGGTGTGTGCCTTTACCTGACTTTTGTGGACTAACCTCCAATTATGATACATCTGGAAAGTGAATGTTTACGTGTAATGCGGTCTGAAGATTATCATCGAAAAGTATTCGACAATTTTTTGTCGCAATCCACGGATTTTGTTCCTTGGAGCAGCCGTGTAAGTGCTCGTTACGTTTTTCTTACAAGTCATCTTGGTAGTTGCCAAAAAGTTTCCATCTATGTTCATGTACAAGGGACCGACCGCGCGTGTATATACGTGAGTCCGATTCCTATGGCTACAGTGTGCGAGAAAGCCAAATCACAGGTCAGATTTTCACCCGGAATAAAAGCAAACAACTTGTCTCGAGTTTACCTGCCTTGATTTAATGCGATGACCCGAGCACGAAGCACCTGCATGAGAGCACACGTGCTGCACTTGACGCGTCCCCTCCAGACGCCAGGCGGTCGCCTCGCCGCATGACTGTTCACAGGCAATGCACATGACCCGAGTGACGGACTCAACAGGAATCGCCATTACAGGTACTTATCTTACGTAGCCACCAGCATCACGAGGACAGTTTCAGTTTAGCTTTCAGAGTCTCCCCACCTCCCTGGAGTTCCAGAGTCAAACATGGAACATCAAAGTGAGGCACGATTAAACGCCTTCAAACGTTGCTTATATATAGATTATTGGCCAAACATTGTGAGCCTAGCTGATAATGAGTTGGTGTGGTTATAGTCGAGGTGTGCGATGACGGGTTGCCATCGCTGATAATTAAACAAGAGCGCGATAGGCCAAAAACGCCAAGGAGCATGACAATACCCTGCGATGAGCGTTTCTTCGTGATCGGCGCATTGTGTGTACGACGGATGAAGTTCGGGTTCTGAATACCTGCGAGTTCTACCCGGAGTCGAGGGCGTTACGTGGTCCGCGTTGCGCTGTATCCTCGGGCCCCAGGCCCAGATCCGCCGGTCTCACGTTGTTCCCACGAGGGGCCCGCCGGCTGCCAACAGGTGCTGGGCAATGAGAGCGGCCCAAGCCGGGGGAAAGAAAAAAAGCCCCCCAAGCGAGGTCTCGTCCCGCCCGGGGCAGCTTCCCACGGCGCGTCGCCTTTATCGAGCGTGTAACACCCACACAATCCAAACGATATCTTTATTGCTCGCTGCACACTTCGCCCAACAACATATCAGTCTGTGTCGTATAGTTCTCTGGGAAGCACCTGGTATTACAAACTTGTTCTTTTTGTTACAGTGGCCTGGACTGCAGCTGCCTAAAACAAGCAAAGATCGAGGGAGTGAGAGGCACTTACAATGTCTCCAAGACGTGTTGGCATGGTTTGCTGGTCTTTAATGTACCATTAACCATTGTCTTTATACAATATATGGGGCTGCGGAGCATGGCATGTGTTTTATTAAAACACATTTCCAATTATACTCTTGTGCGAGACGTCTGGCCAAGCAAACAACCCCAGGAACAGTGCGTTTTGTCTGGTACAACGAAAGGACAATTAACCCACCGCCTCCTGTTTTATAATCAGCCAATTACATTTATGCTCTTGATTTTTCACACGAAAAAAAAAAACGCTTTCTGCCCGACCAAAGGACATTGATTTTCCCAGCGATCACCTGGCGTTCTCACCCAAGTTCCATTTATCAGAAAGGGGAGCTGTGGAGTGACTCTCCTGCCATAAGGTTCTCACCATACTGTCCCATTGTTTCCCCTTTTTAATAACTCATTACCAGGATTTAACAAACCGAGCATTGCATATGCTTTGTGGCTACATATTCCGTCCATGCGAGTTAGCAGATGTTGCAATTTTAAATGAAAAAAAAAATCCTGGGATGCCTAATATGCTGGCAGAAAAAAAAGCCAGCTTTAGGGTTTGCCAAAAGGCGATTATGGTTCATTTTAGAAACCTTTACAACCCTTGCAAATGTCAATGGTGTCACTTTCTAGCAAAGTACATTTGCATACACATCGGAGAGGAACAAGGATATTTGTTTTCGGGGATTGTGCGCAGCATCGTATATGAATGTGAGATACACGTTTACCTTGCGACAGTTTATCCGACATAAGTTGTATTGTGATAATATGGTATTGTCATTATCATTTGAAATGCAACAACACATCTTTTTTTTTTGGTTTGGCTCTGTGTCATTTCTGCAGCGGACGGGACACATGAGCCAAACAATTGTCGCATCGTCAAGATAAAGCAGAAGTCATATTGTTGAACAAACTCCCCCCCCCCCCCCCTGGATTTTTTATTTCACAACCGCAGTTACCACCCTCATGTGAAGATCTGCGATGCTGCGAGGCCTCGTTTGCGACAGGCAGTGAAACTTTTGAAAAACTTTTGAGATACTTTTCACAAAAGTAACAAGAGCACAACAGCGCGTGTGCGTAGTAGTAGTAGCAGCTCATTTAAAAGCAAACCTCGAAGTAGTAGCTCATTTAAAAGCAAACATTGCTCAACAAAGCATGATGAAGGTGTGGAAATGGGACGTGGGGGACAATACGATATCAGTGGATATTTCTCCCGGTACTAGTACTCAAGCGACAAGGTTGCTCGGATAGCCTGGAGATGTGCAAACTCACCTCTGAGCTGTATAGCCTGGGTTTGAATCTCGACCCAGCTATAAACGGTCCCCCTGGTGTTTCACGTGCTGGATGAGGCATCAACGTGTGGAGCCATCTCTGGTATTGATGTTAAAGTGCGAGTCGCGTCCGCTACCGTTAGTTGCTGCATGTTAAAGATCTGACAGTGTGATTCGCGAAGAGTAGGTGAGTTATCGCCGGCATCATTCATGGCTAAATTTCAAATTCCTGCTTGAACTGTGGGTTGAAAGTGGACTGGTCTGATGAGAAACTCCTTTACACCAGGTTACGCTGCTTGCACTGCTTGCTATATTTGAGTGTGGATTCTCTCTGGGCAGAAACTTCTGCACCATAACAGATTGCCGAGGTAGCTTGCGTGTTCCATGTGAACGGTCTTCCTTAGATATGGAGGCCAACCACTCCGTAATATACATACTCCCAATCCTCCTATTGATAGGCAATTGCTCATTGGCTTTGACACCAATACAAATTTTTTATTATGGACCCTGGGCATCAAAAAGCTAAAAAAATATCGAACAGTTTCAAATGTTGTTTTGTTTCAAATGTTTTCGACAACACTTCCATGACTTAATCTGTTGAAAACTCTCTCAAACATTAATATTAACAACAACAAAAACGATCTTATAATGCTTCATCTTCCTCTCTCACACATGTGGTACTCTTTACTGTTTCATAATGCACTACTCTTCTGCTATTTTAACAGACTGCTCTCATTTCGACCTCTCCTTCATTCCTTGCCTAAAAAATCCAACTATGACAGCGCTTCTCTCTCCATTCTCTGAATTCGCCTTCATGCATCCATCAAGAATTGTGTTAAATCGCATCTCCGACCTAAAACTTTTAAAAACCACAGTTTGCAATGGATGTTCGCTTTCCATCAACCATTCTTTTTTTCCAACTTCAGTGACAACTCACCCCCCTCACTCTCACTCTCAAAGCAACCATCCCACTCTTCTCTCCAAGCCTCCCTCTACCTCTCTCAAAAATTCCCCCCTCACCTTTCTCCCACCTTTCATCCCCCTCACTCATCCTTCTGAAAGTTGCCCCCCCTCTCATCCACCAAGCTGCCTCCCTCCACTGCCCTCTCACCTCCATCTCTTCACTCCACCTCCTCAAATCCTCAACTGCCTTCTTCCTTGTCTCTTGTCCCCCTCTCCCCCAGCACCACAGAGCCTTTTCTCGTCCTCATTCGGCCCCCTCCTCTAGCTATTCTGCAATCCCCCACACTCTTTCAACAACCCTCCTTACCTCCCCCTCGTCCCTTGTCCTACCCTCCCCCTCCCCCCCCATCCCCTGCACCCAAAGCCTCCTCCCTACCTCTTCATTAAAAGTGTGGACCTCAAATATCCGGGCCTTCGCTCAAACCTTTCAGATCTTTCCATACAGGCTGCCACTGACAAACCAGACATAATCTGCCTAACAGAAACTTTCCTCTCCCATGACGTGTCTGACTCCCAAGTATCTCTCCCCGGTTACTCCCTCCTCCGGTTTGACAGACCTGAGCCTCGTCCTGGTGGAGGTGTTGCTCTCTTCATCAAAGACTCTATTCCTCACTCTCCTTGCACTGCTCTCACTCCCCCACACCCCAGGAATACCTCTGGCTACGGCTTCCCCTCCACTCCCACCTCATGTTATATGTTTACTGTACCGTCCACCGAACAGTGATGACTCCATCTACACCTCACTATCCGAAAACATGGACCATCTTCTATCTTCTCATCCAAACTCTCTCTTCCTCTTATGTGGTGACTTCAATTGTCATCACGCCAGTTGGCTAGGTGTGGGTACCTCTCTCACACTGTCATGGTACCTCAGCAAAAGCTTTCTGTGACTCATTGGGACTGACTCAATCGGTCAATTTCCCGACCCGGATCTCAACCAATGGTACTCCATCTCTTCTAGATCTTGATTTGACAAATTTCCCTGACAACATCTGCTGCTCTTCCTCCGCTCCAATCGGTTCTTCTGACCACGTCCTTGTCAAAGTGGACATCTCTCTGGCTGTTATCAGAGAACCACCTCACCGCCGTCGAGTCTGGCATTTCACGCAAGCCGACTGCAGGGTCTCCAAGCAGCCATCAAACTTATAGACTGGTCTCCTATCACTACTTTCTCAAACATCAACTCATCCTGGGAATTCTTTCAAAGAAACTTGCTCTACCTCATGCACAGATTTATCCCCTCTCGTCTTCAGTTGTCCTACCCTTCCTCCCGCCCTTGGTTTACTGAAGCTTGTGGCGAGGCAGTTGTCCTGAAACAACTTGCCTTTGCCTCATGGAAAGCAAACCCAACTGTGGGCAATCTCAGTTCCTTCCACAAAGCTCGGAACAAGTGTGTATCTACCCTCAGGAGAGCCAGAAAACAACATCTTTCTCATCTCAAGTCTGAACTCTCAAACTCTCTCCCTCCTCAAAATCCTGGTGGCGTTTAATCAAATCTGTTTCTGGTGTATGTTCCCCCTCCATCCCCTCCCTTACCTCAAATGGCTGCACTGCTGATACCGCACGTGATAAAGCTGAATGTCTAAACTCGGTGTTTGCAGCTAAATCTTGTGTTCTAAACCCATCACTTTCTCAACCCACCTTACCCAGTCGCACCCAACTGTCCCTGGACTCTGTGTCCTTTTCTCTAACAAGGTGGAGAGCTTGCTTTCAAACCTCGACTCAGATTCTGCAACTGGTCCAGACGGCATCAGCCCACGTGTCCTCAAAGCCTGCTCTTCTGCCCTTGCTCACCATCTCTCTGTTCTATTCACCCTCTCATTTGCTCAAGCATCTGCCATCTGCTTGGAAATCTGCTAACATCACTGCCCTGCATAAAAAAGGTGCAAAAACAGATCCCTGTAACTACAGACCAATCAGCCTTCTCCCAATCATCAGCAAGGTTATGGAATCCATCATCTTCAGACATGAAATCCTTCCTCTTCTTCCAATGGCTTGATTTCCGATCATCAATTTGGTTTCAGACCAGGTCACTCTACCCTGGATATGCTGCTTCTGCTCTCCCATCAATGGATGGAGGTCCTCAATGCCAGACAGGAAATCCGAGCCGTATCCCTGGACATATCACGTGCTTTTGACACAGTCTGGCACCCTGCACTACTCACCAAACTCTCTTCCCATGGTATCCAAGGCCATCTCCACTCATGGCTCGCAGACTTCCTCCCTGTCGCAGTCAACGTGTGGCCCTAAATGGAGTCTTTCATCCCCTCTTCCTGTGCAGGCTGGAGTTCCTCAAGTAGCGTTCTGGGCCCTGTTCTTTTTCTGGTTTTCATCAATGATCTCTCCGACTCTCTGGAAATCCTCTATATCTCTTTGCCGATGACTCCACCCTCTGCCGTACCATCTGTCATCCCTCAGACCGGCAAGCAGCAGCTTCTTCGCTCACTGCAGATCTGGATAAAATCACAAACTGGTCCAACACATGGAACATGTCTTTCAATCCAGACAAATCTCACACTCTCACTGTCTCTTCGAAAGGACCGTTTAGAAAACCCCCCATCCACTTTCTCAACAATGCTCTGGAAGAAGTCTTTTCTTTCAAGCTTCTGGGTCTCACTATCTGCCATGACCTTTCCTGGGAAAGTCACATTTCCAACCTCGCCTCAAAAGCCAGTCGCCGACTGGGAATCCTCCGTCGTGCAAAGTCCTTCCTCGCCCTCTTGAGCTCCTGACCACTTACAAAGCTTTTGTCCGTAGCCTGATGGAGTACTGCTCTCCCCTCTGGGCTGGTGCTCCTGCCTCCCACCTTTCTCGGCTTCACGCTGTCGAAACCAGGGCATTTAGGATCATCGGCATCTCCCGCAATGAAGCTGAGTCTTTGGCCTCTCACTCAATCACCGCAGGTTGGTCGGTGGTCTTTCTGTCTTCTAGCGACTCCTCTCCAGCCTTGCCCCCCCTGCTCTCTCTGCCATTTGTCCCCACCACATTTGCACAGGGCGCTCAAGGTCCGCCAACAACCCCCTTCTGGTAAAACTACCAAATCACGAACCACTGCTCACCTTCACTCCTTCATTCCTCTTTTTCCCGCCTTTGGAATAAACTCCCTCACTCTATTCTTTCCCATTCTTCCCTCCAGGCTTTCAAAACAGCTGTTCACCACCACCTCTTATCATCCCCCATCCAAATCCTCGATCTTTTCTACCCCGATAATCCACCCAAGCCCACTTCCTTCAATTCCCCTGCTTTCCTTCCTGAAGTCCCTGTAATGTCCATCTTCTCTTCCCATGTTCCCCGTCCCATCCCCATCCCTCTCCCTTCCACAGATCACCTAATGTGTCTGTTCCCCACTGTTTTGTCCCTTCCACTCCCGCCCCTCTTGTCTCATGCCCCCTTGCTGTGCGTTGTGTGTTAGCTCTCATACGAGCCTCGACATGGTATACAAAAAAAAAAAAAAAAAAATTGAGCGCCTCGCCGCCATTACAGCATTTGAATTGCATCAGATGTGGCAATAAATGCGAATTTGCCTTGCATGGACGGAGTTCTCCCACGTCAGTAATGGATCCGTGATTCATGGACCGAGTTGTGAAGATTTCTTGTTCTCAAAATTTTCTTCTGGGGCTCTTTTGAGGCTGACTGTCACCGACCCCCGGACAGCTTCCAATTGCAGTTCATTTGTATTAATAGTCTCACGGACGGTTTTTAAGATCTATGTAAGCTTCTTTTTTTTACATTCCCATTGCTTAAATTATCACCGGTCCAATTTCAGATCTCTTCAACTTTCAGTATCTTTTCACTTCATTTTTAAGGTCTTGCTATTCAGTCATTTTCTTGATTTCTGCATTGCTTCGGCCAAAATCGCTGGGTACTGAAACCTCAATTAGAAATGCCATTTTTTTCTTATTTTGTACCTCAGTACGATCAGGTGAGGTCAGGTATGGGAGCATGCGCCAGAGCAGCGTGTCCCAGCGTCCACTTTCCGCCGGTACTCCAGGGGCCTCCGTCTGGCCATCGCCGAGGCAGATACCTGGCCCACCCCCATCTCCTTCAGATGCCGATCAACCTGCTGCAACCACGAGGCACGTAATCAGCCCATTGGCCTCATCCACTCACAAGGCTCCCTCGCTGAGAGAATCTGGTGAGCAGGATCAGCATCAGGAAAATGAGCTACATGTCCACACAGCCGCAGCTGATGCTCACGGACTATGCAGGAAACAAATCGCGTTTGTGTCTCTGACGCAGCTGACGCTGACATTCACGGACTCATTTTAATTGAGACATAAAGTCGGACCAGCGATAGCCAAGGATACTTTGAAGAGACCTGGTACCAAAGGAATTGAGTCTCCGTCTCAGATCCCTGGTCAGAGTCCAAGTCTCACATCCATACAGCAAGACTGGAAGCACCAAGGACCTGAAGACTTGGACTTTTGTCCTCCTGCACAGGTAAAGACAGCACCACATCCCATCATCCACTGAATCCATGACTCCCAAGGCTTGACCCAGACGTCTATTGACCTCTGCCTCACAACCAGCAGAGACAGGAATATCACTGCCAAGGTAAGTCAATCTCTCCGTGAACTCAACATCCTCACCACAAACAAGTACAGACAAGATAGCAGCATCGAAAATGTCAGTGAAAGCCTGGATCTTAGTTTTGACCCAGGAAGCCCATAATCCCAATGGCTCTGACTGCTTATTCAGCACCTTGAGGGCCCCCAAAAGGATATCTAGAGTCTCCGCAAAGATGACTGCATCATTTACGAAATCAAGGTCAGAGATCTTGACATTCCCAAATGATGCACCGCAGCTTGATCTCTCCGACATCCTTCTCAGAATCCAGTCCGCACAAGCACTGAAAAGTGTGGGGGACAGTACACACCCCTGAAGAACTCCAGTAACAACTGGCAATAAGTGAGAGATCGTATCACCACATCTCACTGCCCTCTCAGTTCCAGAGTATATATAGTTCAGACATCAGATTGATTAATTTTGGTGGCACCCCACAAAGACTAAGAATTCTCCAGAGGGCATCCCAATTCACTGAATGAAACACTTTGCAGAGATCAACATAGGCTGCAAGCAGCTCCTGCCGAAACTCGACTCTGCGTTCAGTGAGGACTCGAAGAGCAAGGACGTGGTCAGCGGTCATTCATTCATATCTTTGGTGTGAAGCCTGACTGCTCTGGGCACTGGTGCTCAAGAAGATAATGGCGAACACTATCAAGAATTATCTGAGCAAAAACCTTGCCCAGCAAAGAGAGCAGCGTGACCCCTCAGTATTTGTTGCAGTCCTGGTGATAAACCTTCCCTTTCTATAGAGGAACAACAAGGCCCTTCTTCCAGTCATTTGAGATGATGCCTATGTTCCAGGCAGAGCACAGAACTGCATGCAATGACATGAGTACAGCATTTTCACCTGCCTTGAGAAGGTCAGCATGGATGCCACAGATCCCAGGAGCTTTACCCCATTTCAACCGGTTCACCACAGCCTTTGTTTCCACAAATGAAGGCAGATCACAGTTGATAGGGGGGTCAGCAATAGGGATAGTAACACATCTGACATCCAACTCAATAGCTGGTGGATCAGCCTGGTACAGCCGCTCAAAGTAACCGGTCCTGCGGGCATTCACTTCGGACTCCTCTGTCAAGAGCCTACCACCCTCTGATTTGCAGTACACTGCAGTACTCTGAGTACACTAACTGCAGTACACTGAGGAACTGGCTTGGAGGAATGCAATGCATGCATTCCCCTGTAAGTAGGATGAGAATCACCTGACTACAGCTGATGCTGTGCCACCTCACAGATTCCTCGCACGAGGCCTCCTTGTCCACCTTCAGTGCACATACAGTTTTATGCCTCAACTCCTCGAACAGCTCAGCTCTGCCATTAAGCCTAGCCCTGCGACTCTGGTCAATGGTATCCAGTGTCCCTT
>CM068959.1:47305451-47347864 GCA_035128595.1 Eptatretus atami | reverse complement strand
ATTCTTCTTTGCCCTATGGTGAGTTCCAAGACATCCACCGGCAACATCAACCATGGTTGTCTTGATGGCACTCCACACCTCTTGAGGATTCCTCAAAGTAGCCAGACCCCCCAAATCCCCATTCAAGCTGTTCGCAAACTCCTCAGCGATGCTCTCAGCCTTGAGCTTGTGAACATCCAGCCTCGGCTGGGATGGTACCATTCTCCTGGATTTAAGCTGCAACTTCAGAGTTGTTTCCAGAAGGCTGTGGTCGGTATTGAGGTACTGTGCACTCCGGTTAACCCTGCAGTTCTGGATCATCCTCCACCGACCATCAATGATCACATGGTCAATATCCTTTGCCACACCGCCAGCGTTGGAATACCAAGTCCAGCGATGAGTCTGTGGGCGCTGAAACCATGAACCAGCCACCATAAGTCCATGACTTCTTGCAAAGTCAAGGAACTTGGTGCTATTCTGGTTCACAGTCCCAGACCCATAAGGACCAACACATGTCTCATAACCATCGCCATCCATTCCAGTCGATGCATTGAAATCCCCCAAGACTGGAAGAGTTTCTCGCCTGGGGCACTGATCAACCACAGGCTCGAGCATGGCATATAATGTGTCCTTCATGATGAGACCACTCGCCTCAGTTGGACCAGGGAATCAGAGACCAGGGAAATGACACCCAAGGAGTGACGAATCCTTCATCTCATAATACGCTCGTTGACTGGTTTTACTTCAATTATCATTAGAGTCAGCTTATTGGACACAGCTACAGCAACTCCTTGGGCATGGTAACCATCAGAGCGACCAGACCAATCGTAGGTGTAACCACCCGCCATGATCTTGCCACTATCTAGTCTTCGAACCTCAGAGAGTGCTGCAATACCAATGTCCAAACGCTTGAGGTCAGATGATAACAGAGACAGGTGATCATCCTCTCTTAGAGATAGGACATTCCAGGCACCTAACTGAAGGGACCGCCTCAGGTTAACTCAAGTAGACCGCCGTCAGGTGGACAACACCTCAGCACCACCGCGATACACACTACCGCAATATTATCCTCGAAGCTTACCCCATGGTTTTCCTCCTGTCAGCAAAGAGTTGGGTCCCATAGGCTTTGCCCAAATCCCGTCATCTGGTGAGCTGCCCTGTGGAGGGCAACTGCACAGAAGGTACTCCCACAGAGTGGGTTTTCAATTTTCTTTGCGCTCTTCTTGTGCTTTGCAGAGTGAAGGGTTTTTCAGAGGCCGGAGTGCAAATCCTGCGACCAACCTCCTAATAAACAGTAATCCAATTGCAGAAGTACGTCCGCAGACACAGTTTGACACTAGATATGGATGGCTGTTGGCTCACAAGGAGCTCCTCTGCCCTTTGACAGGTTTTGTTTTTAATCCTGCTGGGTGTCCATATTCATACACCCTCCTCACCAGGAAACCTGACGGGGGAGATGGTTTAGTCGCCGACAAGCCGACCATGAAACAGGTTAGTACAGGTTTATATGATACCTGTAGCAAGTCACAGATCTGATCTGACCTGACCAGACAATAGGATCCGGTTGCAATGCTTTGTCAGTACTATCTGGTCAGGACTATATCCGGTCGCAATGCTTTGTTTCCTATGTTCATGCTCGATGGGCTCATTAGGTCGAACGTGAGCATGACATCGTTATTTTCAATGATTGCCCTTGGTTCATGTTTCCATGAGTTTTCTGGAACTGGGATATTGAGACTTTCGCAGATGTGTCAGTGGATTACTCAACATAACTTGTTGTGCCTTTGTATATACAGCTGTTCTGACATGAGTTTTTTTTTACATCTCAATAGGAGGTGACTCATGCTTTCTGTTTCTATCTTGCAAAATCTACACTTGTCCGATTGTCTCAGTCCTGCCATCTTCTTAAAGCCATTGTTGTCGTGTCATTGGTCTTTGGAATTTATAATGAATCATTCACCGTCCCAGTTGAGCTGACCTCTTCTTAGCCATTCCAAAGAGCTTTCTTTGTCTATGCCCAATCTGCGCAACTCTTTTTTTTATGCCTTCCTGCTCTTTTATCGTTCTCCAAATTGTCGGTGTATAACTGTTGACATTTCATTTTATATTTTTCTTTTGGCTTGGTTGCGATCATTGGGGCTGTGTTCATTGCTGTTTTGGTTTCTTGTGTGACATCTTCCATTCGCACCTGTCTTTGGAAAATTTTTACTCGGCGGGTTAGGGATACCTTCTCTGGTTTGTTGTCTTCATGTTTTCTTACAATTTGGATTTGGCAATCTGTTGAACTTTTCATGTACTCAGCCAATCCTACTGTTGTCACTCTGTGAACTGGGATGAGTTCCATTAGGCAGCTACCTCCTTCTCATCTCGGCAGGTACACTCTTGGGATGCATTGATTTGTGTGAAACATTTTGTGCAGTGTGAGAAGTTTCCTTGTTTTGAAATCTAGTTCATTGATTTCTGCTTGTGGCATGTTTATTATTCCACAGCTGTATTAGAATACTGGCACTGTATTGCCACTTTGTTTATGGGTTTTTTTAATGGCTGACCTCAAACTTTAAAGTTGGCACTATGCATTCGGGCAGGTAGCGTTCTCATGGCATCTGCCAAACCCAGATTTGTCCGTCAGACTGCCAGATGGTGAAGCGTGATTCATCACTCCAGAGAACGCGTTTCCACTGCTCCAGAGTCCAATAGTGGTGAGCTTTACACCACTCCAGCCAACACTTGGCATTGCGCATGGTGAACTTCGGCTTGTGTGCAGCTGCTCGGCCATGGAAACTCATTTCATGAAGCCCTCGATGAACAGTGCTTGTGCTGACATTGCTTCCAGAGTCAGTTTGGAAATCGGTAGTGAGTGTTGCAACTGACGACAGATGATTTTCCCGTGCTACGCGCTTCAGCACTTGGCGGTCCCGTTCTGTGGGCTTGTGTGGCCTACCACTTTGCGACTGAGCTGTTGTTGTTCCCACATGTTTCCACTTCACAACAACAGCACTTACAGTTGACCTGAACATCTCCACCAGAGCAGAAATTTGACAAACTGACTTGTTGGAAAGGTGGCATCATATGACGGTGCCACATTGAAAGTCACTGAGCTCTTCAGTACGGCCCATTCTACTGCCAATGTTTGTTTATGAAGACTGCATGGCTGTGTGCTTGATTTTATACACCTGTCAGTAATGTGTGTCTGAAATAGCCGAATCCACCAATTAGAAGGGGTGTCTGCATGTTTTTGGCCATGTAGTGTACCTTTCTCCAAGGAACAAAATCAAAGTTTGGGTCTCACTATCTGCCATGATCTTTCCTGGGAAAGACACATTTCCATCCTGGCCTCCAACGCCAGTCGCCGACTGGGAATCCTCCGTCGTGCAAAGTCCTTCCTCTGCCCACCTGAGCTCCTGACCACATACAAAGTTTTCATGCACAGCCTGATGGAGTGCTGCTTTCCCCTCTGGGTTGGTGCTCCCACCTCTCATCGTTCTCGGCTTCACGCTGTGGGAACCAAGGCATTTAGGATCATTGGTATCTTCCATGATGAGGCAGAGTCTTTGGGCCTCTCACTCTCTCACCGCAGGCAGGTTGGTGGTCTTTCTGTCTTCTACCGTCTCCTCTCCGGTCTTGCCCCCCCCCCCACATCCCGCTCTGGCTGCGATATGTCCCACCATATTTCCGCAGGGTGCTCAAGATCCGCCAACAAACCCTTCTGGTAAAACTACCAAAATCACGATCACTGCTCACCTTCCGGTTCTGGTTTGGAGCGTCGACGGTCTCTTTGGGGCTCTCTGCTGACGATCTCAAAGTTAAGTTTCCGGTCGTTATCTGTCCCGTTTTAACTGTTTATTTTCTCACCTGCATGTTACTGTGTGTTCCTAGTTCGGTTTTGTTTCAAAAATCATGCTATTTTGTGAGATTTCGTCGAACTTGTCTTACCGGCGATTGAGGCCTATCCTTGAGGCCTATCCTTGAGGCTTGAAGCCTACCGGTTCCCCGTGTACGATCGTGTTTATTTGTTTTTTCTCCATTCCTTTTACTTCAGAATTCTATATTCCACTCGTATCTTATTTCAATCAGTCCCCCATCACTCCAACTAATCACTCTATTTCTTATCTTAGAAAAGAAAATAAAAAAAATAAAAAATAAAACAAACACAACAACAAAAAACCCGCTACTTCTCTCCGATTCTTCTTCTTCTTTCTTCTCCTTCTTCTTCTTCCTCGATTTTTTTCTACAACACTTCCATGACCTAATCTGTTGAAAACTCTCTCAAACATTAATAATAACAAAAACGATCTCTGATAATGCTTCATCTTCCTCTTTCACACATCTGGTACTCTTTAACTGTATCATAATGGACTACTCTTCTGCTATTTAAACAGACTGCTCTCAATTCGACCTTTCCTTCATACCTTGCCTAAAAAATCCAACTGTTACAGCGTTTCTTCTCTCCATTCTCTGAATTCGTCTTTATTGCATCCATCAAGAATTGTGTTAAATCGCATCTCTGACCTAAAACTTTTAAAAAACCCGTTTGCTATGAATGTTCGCTTTCCATCAACCATTCTTTTTTTCCAACTTCAGTGCCAACTCACCCCTCTCACCCCTCACTCTCAAAGCACCCTTCACACTCTTCTCCCTCCAAGCCTCCCTCTCACCTCTCTCAAAACTCCCCCTCACCTTTCTCCCACATTCATCCCCCTCACTCATCCTTCTCAAAGTTGCCCCCTCCCATCCACAAAGCTGCCTCCTTCCACTGCCCTCACTTCCATCTCTTCACTCACCTCCTCAATGCCTTCTTCCCCCTCTCTTGTCTCCCCCTCTCCCCAGCACCACAGAGCCTTTTCTCCTCCCATCCGCCCCCTCCCCTACCTATTCTGCAATCCCCACCGCTTTCAACACCCCCTCCCTTACCCTCACCCCCCCCTCCGTCCCTTGTCCTACCCTCCCCCTCCCCCCCCACTCCCTGCACCCAAAGCCTCCTCCACTCCCTCTTCATTAAAAGTGTGGACCTCAAATATCCGGGCCTTCGCTCAAACCTTTCAGATCTTTCCATACAGGTTGCCACTGACAAACCAGACATAATCTGCCTAACAGAAACTTTCCTCCCCCAAGACGTGTCTGACTCCCAAGTATCTCTCCCTGGTTACTCCCTCCTCCGGTATGACAGACCCTGAGCCTCGTCCTGGTGGAGGAGTTGCTCTCTTCATAAAAGACTCTATTCCTCACTCTCCATGCACTGTCCTCACTCCCCACACCCCCAGGAATACCTCTGGCTACGGCTTCCCCTCCACTCCCACCTCATGTTTATATGTGTACTGTACCGTCCACCAAACAGTGATGACTCCATCTACACCTCACTATCAGAAAACAGACGGACCAACTTCTATCTTCTCATCCAAACTCCACTCTTCCTCATATGTGGTGACTTCAATTGTCATCATGCCAGTTGGCTAGTGTGGGTACCTCTCTCACCTGTCATGGCACCTCAGCAAAAGCTTTCTGCGACTCATGGGACTGACTCAATCGGTCAATTTCCGACCCGGATCTCAACCAATGGTACTCCATCTCTTCTGGATATGATTTTGACAAATTTCCCTGACAAATCTGCTGCTCTTCCTCCGCTCCAATAGGTTCTTCTGACCACGTCCTTGTCAAAGTGGACATCTCTCTGGCTATTATCAGAGAACCACCTCACTGCTGTCGAGTCTGGCATTTCACTCAAGCCGACTGGCAGGGTCTCCAAGCAGCCCTCAAACTTATAGACTGGTCTCTATCGCTACTTTCTCCAACATCAACTCATCCTGGGAATTCTTTCAAAGAAACTTGCTCTCCCTCATGCACAGATTCATCCCCTCTCGTCTTCAGTTGTCCTACCCTTCCTCCCGCCTTGATTCACTGAAGCTGTGTGTGAGGCAGTTGTCCTGAAACAACTTGCCTTTGCCTCATGGAAAGCAAACCCAACTGAGGGCAATCTCAGTTCCTTCCATAAAGCTCGGAACAAGTGTGTATCTACGCTCAGGAGAGCCAGAAAACAACATCTTTCTAATCTCAAGTCTGAACTCTCAAACCTCTCTCCCTCCTCAAAATCCTGGTGGCGTCTAATCAATCTGTTTCTGGTGTATGTTCCCCTCCATCCCCTCCCTTACCTCAAATGGCCGCACTGCTGATACTGCACGTGAAAAGGCTGAATGCCTAAACTCGGTGTTTGCAGCTAAATCTTGTGTCCAAAACCCATCACTTTCTCTACCCACCTTACCCAGTCGCACCCAACTGTCCCTGGACTCGGTATCCTTTTCTCCTGACAAGGTGGAGAGCTTGCTGTCAACGCTCGACTCAGATTCTGCAACCGGTCCAGACGGCATCAGCCCACGTGTCCTAAAAACCTGCTCTTCTGCTCTAGCTCACCCTCTCTCTGTTCTATTCACCCTCTCATTTGCTCAAGGTCATCTGCCATCTGCTTGGAAATCACAAACATTACTGCCCTGCATATAAAAGGTGCAAAACAGATCCTGCAACTACAGACCAATCAGCCTTCTCCCAATCATCAGCAAGGTTATGGAATCCATCATCGCTTCAGACATCAAATCCTTCCTCTTCTCCAATGGCTTGATTTCCGATCATCAATTTGGTTTCAGACCAGGTCACTCTACCCTGGATATGCTGCTTCTGCTCTCCCAACAATGGATGGAGGTCCTCAATGCCAGAGAGGAAATCCGAGCCGTATCCCTGGACATATCACGTGCTTTTGACACGGTCTGGCACCCTGCCTTGCTCACAAACTCTCTTCTTATGGTATCCAAGGCCATCTCCACTCATGGCTCGCAGACTTCCTCTCCTGTCGCAGTCAACGTGTGGCCCTAAATGGAGTTCTTTCATCCCCTCTCCTGTCCAGGCTGGAGTTCCTCAAGGTAGCGTTCTGGGCCCTGTTCTTTTTCTGGTTTTCATCAATGATCTCTCTGACTCTCTGGAAATCCTCTATATCTCTTTGCTGATGACTCCACCCGCTGCCGTACCATTGGTCATCCCTCAGACCGGCAAGCAGCAGCTTCTCACTCACTGCATACAATACGTCATATTCATTTTTATGACATCATCATTAAGAGGACGAAGATCTTAGCTCATTTGAGCTTGTTTAATCTGTCTTGCGATCATTTCTATTTTGAGTTTGCTCTGAGCAACCATTACCTCTTGCTAGGTCTTTACTTCCAATTTTGTATTTGTTTTTTTTAATTTTTTTGATTCTCCTTATGAACTTTGGGCTTCGAGTTCCCCTTATAAATTGTTTCATTTTTCCCGTTTCCTTTCTCAGCTGCTCCATTTATGTCTGTCGTCTCCGTTTCCATGGTGGTTCCTGGTCTCTGTCCATATGGTCTGGTTTGCTCTTCTTGCGATGTTGTTTTCCCTTTACGTTTTCTTGTCTGAGTAGTGCCGCTGCAAAGCTCATGGTGTTGAGTTCCTTCAATGGGGATGATTTTGGTACCCATCTCTTGAGTGCTTTGTTGGTTCTCCGAATGATTTGCTGTTTTCTATTTTTGTTTTTTGTCAATTTGTTGTTTTCTATTCTGTATCGTTGTGGTCTTTCCCCGAGTGGTGTCCATCTCATCTCCACTTTTCTGTTTGCCTGCTCTTCTGCTAGTGTTTGCTGTTCTTCATCATCCTAATCGTCCTCCTCTCCATCCCTCCGTTCCCCTTTACCCTTCTGCCCGTTTTCACCCCCTCCATATGTGTATGTGTTTTCACTCAGTTCATGATTGTAAGTCAGATCTGTTCTCTATCTGGATGGTTCTGTGTGTCCTCTCCCTCTGTCTCAACTTGCCTTCGCCACTGGATCCCCAGTGATGCTCTGCATTCCAAACCCTGGCATCACCGCATTGCCCCTCCCTATGCCATTGCAGCTACTTTTCCAACATTCCTCTGTCCATCCTCTGGCAAACCCTCGGCTCCCATCCTCCTCATATCTTCATCTGTCTTCAGGCCTTCACTGTGATCTGTTTTATTATATTTTTATTCAGAAATGATGTTCAGATCATGCAACTTTTCAATTTGTGGGATGGTACTGTTGCGAATTCGCGCCCGCCGGCGTGCGAACGACCACGTGACTCGAATCGCGGCCGCTTCGCCCACCGGACGGACAATTCAGTCGTGACCCTCCCGGACTAAGCCGGGATCCAGTCACGGGTGACCTTTCGGCCTCACCACAACCCAGTCCGCATTCTACCCGCGCGGAATAGGGTGAATCGCCGAAAGTCGATATACCTAAATACCCGCACGGGTAACCTACCGAGGGGTTGTACCTCGCCACAGGCCGACTTCGGACACGGGCCGCTTAAGCGATCCGTTCCGTGCTATCGGGATAACCGAGCGGTGTTATCGTCGGCCTCGACGGTTCCTGATTAATTATCGGCGTCCCGCGCCCACTACGTACCCTTTACGTAAAACAAGATGGAGACCCAACGAAGGAAGGACGCAGCGAAACGGGGGAAGAATCAACAAGCAAGCACATTTATTTCACACACAACACATAGAGCACACATATAGCACGTATTTACAGCTACAATTAGCAAATGCACATATATCAAACAGAACAAAAAGAAGCAGAGCTACTACCGAATACGCGACACACGGACCACTTACACAATTTACTACTTATAAGACACGGCGCCACACACACACGTTCACACAGAACCCCAAAAGAAAATGGAAGTCGCGACTTCCCTGAATGTCGGGTCCTTGGCGCCGTCACACGTGGTCCCGTCTGCCGTGACTCCCCGCTCGAGCGTGGTCGGCGAGGCCTCTCCGGCGCGCCTCGCGCCTGCCCGTACCGGCCTCTCGACGCCTTGGACCGAGCACCGACCGACAGGGAGAGAGCACACGCCGAACCCAGAGCAGCAGGACGAGAGCAGCGAGCACGAACAAGAAGAGCGCCGACAAGAGAACCCGCGAACCAACAAGAGAGAGAGAGAGAGAGCCTCCTGCGCCTCTGACTCTTATACCCCCAGCGCCCCGCCCCGTTCTTGGCTCCACCCTCCTTCGAGGCGCTTCGAGAAGGGGGGCGTTCCCTCTCGTTCCCTCCCACCTCCGTCTTGTGGGGGGCGAGGCGAATCCGTTCTGGCGCCGGGCCAAGGAAGAAAACTAGCGGGAAAACCGCGCGCCCTCGCTGTGGGGATTTCTTCCTTCCCTTCTCGCGTTCGACGGTTTCCAACGCGGAAACCGTCGTATGTGGACCGCGGAGGATGGCGTTCGTTGGTGTAGGTAGTGGCGCAGATGGTGGTGGTTGTTGTGAGATGGCGGTGCTGGCGTGGTTGGAGTGGTGGCGTTGTTGGGGTTGAAGTGTGGTTGGCGTTGTTGGAGTTGGTTCGAAATAAAAGCAAGAACAGAAAAACGCCTAACTCAAAGTATCGCAGCCCGAATGAATCACATTAATTCCCTCTAAACAATGGGTTTGGGCTAACTACACATGTACTTCAGAAATATATCTCACCTACGGGACCTGAATGGTGTAATGCGAATTCCCACAGCCGTAAACTACCCCCTCCCCTTTTTACAGACTCGTCCCGAGTCGTCAAATTATCGTGTGCCATCATGTGTGGTTCTCCCCTAGTACGTTTTACCTACGGATCCCTGAGTGCGACATTCATGGTATTCGTGTCCCCAAAATAAATAACCTGAGGGCTGAGTAACTAACTAAACAAACCCACTCACACGGACGACTTAAATAAAATTGCCGGCGCTAACACATACATGCCGGGGGCGCACTCAAATTTACAATACACAACTTAACACCTTAACTTACAAATTTACACTAAACCATGGCCCAGGATCAATGGACTCTGCAGGAAAAAAGGTGAGTCAAAAGAGAACCGGTGCACGGGCCGCCACTGCAGGCCCGTGTGGCAGCTGCAACAGGACAGTTCCTGCAGCTTGCAAACTGTTGCTTGATCCTGGCGCACATGGCAATGAACAAGGGGGGCAAACAAACTGAACGGGGGCAAAATGACGATGTGGGCAGTGGGCATGGGCAAAAGCAAAGGCAGGCAGGCAAGGCATGGCAAGGCCGCTGTAGCAAACTCAGCCGGCAGATGGACTGGCCGGCACAGGCCTTGAAGCAACACAGCCGTCGGACGATCCAGCCGGCACAGGCCTTGCAGTAAAACAACAGCCACCGATGAAGTTGGCCGGCCTCTTGCCGTGCAGTGCAGGTTGGTGGAGGGAGTGCGGTGGTGCTGGCCACTGCAGAAGCGGGCTCGGACCTACCTACCTGTCTCCCTCCACCTATCGCTTTGCCTGTCACTGTCCATACCCACCCCCTTAATTTGTAAAACCAAATTTAGCCCAACTAATTTTTTTTGTTGTTTTATGTTTACTTCCCTACTTCCCCACTATAATTCGTCCCCTAACCCCCTTTACTGTCCTTGTTCGGCTAACCTATCGTCTCCTAGCCTACTCCCCACCCCTACGTTCCCTTCCCGGAGGGGAATAAGGGAGAGCGAGCGTCCTGGGTCGAGGCCCAATGAAGCCTCAGGATGGCCTCCCCAGATCTCAGCGATCTAACCCAAAGTGGGTCCAGCGGCCCACAACGAGAGCGAAGGGATGGATGGTGCGGAGGGGTACACTTCCTAATCTACCCTAACCATTTAACTGTTAAACTACCCCGGGGCTTTCACAAAGCGCCTCTCGCTTACACTATTGGATCTAACAACCCAGATTCCTGTCGCCTGTGTTGGTGTCCTTACAGTTTCGGGCCTCGCCCTCGAATTTTCCCTCGTGCCCTTGCACGGTTTCGTGGCTGGGACGCGTGGCTCCCCCTGGCAGGCACGACCCTCCCGAATCCCTACGATGGCACCCCGGGCACTACACTGCCTCCGAGCCTACCAGCTCCTAAACACCGGGGAGTGCCCCATGGCAACTCCCCTGAAACGCACACGTGGCAGGCTGGCGCCCCGGGCCCTTTCCGAGGGTCACCCGTGCCCACGACACTGCCCACGCGGCTAACGCGCTCCGGGCCCCCGCACCAAGCGGGCGCACCCGTGCCCACTACGCTAACCCGGCCCCCATGGGCCCTTGCCCTACCACGGCCGACTAGCCCGGTGCCCGGGTACCCACTCAGCGATACTCACCGTTCGCAGCCACGCTCCAGCCCGTCAACAGGGCTCCTGCACCCCTCAAACGGGTTTCGAGCCTACATTCCCACCAACAGCAAAACGACCTCCATTTTTATCAATTTGACTAACCCAGCAACTCACTCTACACTGACCCGGGTCCCTTGGGCGGGAGTCACTCCTCCCCCCAATCACTCATCGCACCATGCATTCTCCATTCGCTCCACTCACACAGACCCGCTGGCCTCACTCACTCAACATGACTCCACACAACTCACCAACACACACCGCTGAATCCTGCCATCCTTCTAACTGCCTCCCCTAACTACCTCGTGCTCCACGTCGTCCCTTAAACTACAGCACGTTCCTTTTAACACTACGTAGCTAAGCTACGTCCCACTACACATCCACAGTCTGTCTCTGTCTCCAAAATAATTCCATAAATCATTTCCCCTCCTAAATCTCAACTACAATCCCTCTACCTAATCCATTCCACGGACTCCATGAGGACTTACCCCTGCCCCATGAAGTCGGTCTAACTAACACTAACCCTTCCCCCTAGCTAGTTCCATCCTGTGCCCTGGTCAAGGGGGTCTTCCACCCCTTACCCGGGAATCCTGTTCACCCGAAAGCAAGGCTTGCTTTTGTCAATTTAATTTTTTTTTTCAAATTCTGCGCAGCACCAGCGCGGCAACTCACAGCCTGCGCACTTGCACCTTGCCCGTGACGTCATGCAGCTGCACGCGTACCTCGTCCCTCTTGGACGGTAACATCCGGCAGGGATACCCCTCCTGCCGGATTCCAACCACACGTGCAGCCATGACGTCACCCTGCGCACCCCAAAAACAAACCTCGCACTCCGAGGGGCTCCCCACGCGAACACATGTGCTCTGCCCGTTGGAGCTTAACACAAGCTCGCGTGGAGAACCCATCCGGTCCAAATTCGTCTACCTGCCTAGACTTTGTCCGTCCGCGGGATCGGCAAATCCACCGCTGGCGTTTCGGATCGGGCTTCACTCCCGCAAGCGAGCACGTGGGGGTCTCGTGCGCTGCACAGCACGGACCTCGCGCTCGCTGCTGGGTGAACCCGGCGCGGTCCCCCAACAGCTACGGCCGCTACCCGGCTTTTGTCCCTCTGTCGCTGTCGTTGTCGCCATTCCACCCACGCACACCTGCGTGTTACGACACTCACACACCACGACATTACACTCACACCGGGAGACGCGGCTGCATGTTCGCACATGCCCACCGTCATCTCCCTCACACACAGAGACCTCACACACACGGTCTCTCTCACACGGACCCTCTCACTCACACCAACCTTTCACCTGCACAGGGGGTCTCACTCACACCATGCGTGCCGGAAAGCACGCATCTCCGCACACTCGCAAACACACACACCCCTGCACCACCACACTGGGGATTCGTGTCCCCACAAGGGTTCCCGGGGCCTCTATACCCCCCAAGCTGCACGTGCACCTATCCACAGCACTCGTCCCCTCAACTCCGCTTGGCACGACCGAACCCACCTGGTCGTGATTCGCCTCAAGGGGGCATACTCCTCCCCTCGTTCCTGGAGGCAGCCATCCAGCTGCTCACACCGGGTCTCTACCCAGTCCGCGAGCCACCCCCATTATCCTCCACTACCTGTGTGTGTGTGTGTTCTGTTCCTTTAACCCCGTCCTTATCGTGCAGTCTCTCCTCTATTTTCTCTTTCTTCCGCGTCTCTATCCATTTATTAGTTTCTGTTTCTTTCTGGAGTTTTCCATCTCTCTGGACTTCCATTTTACACTCTCCTTCAGTTCATTAATTTCAAACTCGTATAGTTTTTGTTTTCTCTCCACAGTTTCTCCTGCTCTTCATTTTCCAATCTCATCGTTTCTTTCAATTGGCTCATTTCCTTCCTGTGTTTCATTCGCTGTTCTCTCATTACCCATCCTTGTTTCCTCTCCTGTCCTTCCTTCTCCAGTTTTGTTGTTTGCTTCATTTGGTTAATCTCCTTTTTGTGTTTCATTTGCTGCTGTCTCATTACTCTCCTTGTTTCCTCTCCTGTCTTTCCTTCTCCAGGTTCATGGTTTTCTTCATGTGGTTAATTTCCCTTTTGTGTTTCATTCGCTGTTCTTTGTCTATCTCCTCGCACTCCAGCCTCGCCTTTTCTTTCAATTGGTCAACCTCGGCTTCATGTTCCTTTTGTTTCCTATCCCATGTTCCTCTCGTTCTTCCTCTCCAATCTCGTTGTGTCCTTCAATCTCCTCATTTCTCCTTCCTGCTTCATTCGTTGCTCCTTCAACTTCTCCTCGTATTCCAACTTATTTTTTTCCTTTTGTCGTTCAGTTTCAAATTCATACTCTTCAGTTTTTTATTCACTGTCTCTCTTGTTCTTCATTCTGTAATCTCGTTATTTCTTTCAACTGACAGATTTCTTTCTCCTGTCTCATTCCTTGTTCTTTCAGTACTCTTTCTTGTTCCTCATTCTTAACCTGGCCTCGCTTCCAGCTGTTCGATTTGTACAGTGTGGTTCCTTAACGTTTCATTCTCTGTTCTCTTCCTTTCCTCTTTTAACATCTTCAGTTCGTCTTGTAGCTCAGAAACTTTCTTTTCCAATCCTTTCTCATCTCCGCACCCTCCGACCTTGCTTTGGCTTACTAACTGTCTTCCGGCTTGCCCTTGTGTTTGTCTATCCGTCTTCCAGTTCCTCTGTCTCCGTTTTTACCTCCCGTCCCAACTTATCAACTCTCTTCGTCATGTTCTGCAGTCTTTTCTCACACTCCACTATTTTATTTCCTTCGTGCACGTCTCCGTCACCCAATTAATTTTTCCCTCTCGGTTACCGTCACTTTTCCGTCACCTCCACACTTCTCGCCCCACACGTCTCCCGAATTATTTTTTCCTCACCCGCTTTCACCGCGGGCCTGACAACCGTTGCACCCCTCCAAATGGGTTTCGCATAGCGTCTATCACCCCTTGTATCGCCTCCATTAGTTGTTTCACTTCAAGCGAAGTCAGCTGCCTCGATCCGCCATTATGGCGTGCTGTTTTGCTGGGGACAGGGGAGGGAATTTGACGCAGGAGTGGAGGGGTGTCAAAAGCCGGCCGCTGCGCCCCTTCGAGCTCTGGGTTCAGTTGGGGGGGAAACTGTTCCTGCACAACAATGTCCTGCTCGGGGTTCTCGTCCTGGGCCATGGATTCTAAATTACTATCACACATATACATCTCTACTACCCTGGCTCCCGCTCGCCTTGAGACGCCATCTATTCCACGTAAGGGGTTAATTTAACTCGCTCGTAATTTGGAGGGAATCGGGGGTCGCTCCTCTCACCCCTGGACCGATTCCCTTGAATTTAGCTTGGAGACCGAGGCGGATTTGAATCACACTCCTGTACACCAGTGTTGCGAATTCGCGCCCGCCGGCGTGCGAACGACCACGTGACTCGAATCGCGGCCGCTTCGCCCACCGGACGGACAATTCAGTCGTGACCCTCCGGACTAACGCCGGGATCCAGTCACGGGTGGACCTTTCGGCCTCACCACAACCCAGTCCGCATTCTACCCGCGCGGAATAGGGTGAATCGCCGAAAGTCGATATACCTAAATACCCGCACGGGTAACCTACCGAGGGGTTGTACCTCGCCACAGGCCGACTTCGGACACGGGCCGCTTAAGCGATCCGTTCCGTGCTATCGGATAACCGAGCGGTGTTATCGTCGGCCTCGACGGTTCCTGATTAATTATCGGGCGTCCCGCGCCCACTACGTACCCTTTACGTAAAACAAGATGGAGACCCAACGAAGGAAGGACGCAGCGAAACGGGGGAAGATTCAACAAGCAAGCACATTTATTTCACACACAACACATAGAGCACACATATAGCACGTATTTACAGCCACAATTAGCAAATGCACATATATCAAACAGAACAAAAAGAGCAGAGCTACTACCGAATACGCGACACACGGACCACTTACACAATTTACACTTATAAGACACGGCGCCACACACACACGTTCACACAGAACCCCAAAAGAAAATGGAAGTCGCGACTTCCCTGAATGTCGGGTCCTTGGCGCCCGTCACACGTGGTCCCGTCTGCCGTGACTCCCCGCTCGAGCGTGGTCGGCGAGGCCTCTCCGGCGCACCTCGCGCCTGCCCGTACCGGCCTCTCGACGCCTTGGACCGAGCACCGACCGACAGGGAGAGAGCACACGCCGAACCCAGAGCAGCAGGACGAGAGCAGCGAGCACGAACAAGAAGAGCGCCGACAAGAGAACCCGAACCAACAAGAGAGAGAGAGCCTCCTGCACCTCTGACTCTTATACCCCACGCGCCCCGCCCCGTTCTTGGCTCCACCCTCCTTCGAGGCGCTTCGAGAAGGGGGCGTTCCCTCTCGTTCCCTCCCACCTCCGTCTTGTGGGGGGCGAGGCGAATCCGTTCTGGCGCCGGGCCAAGGAAGAAAACTAGCGGGAAAACCGCGCGCCCTCGCTGTGGGGATTTCTTCCTTCCTTCTCGCGTTCGACGGTTTCCAACGCGGAAACCGTCGTACGTGGACCGCGGAGGATGGCGTTCGTTGGTGTAGGTAGTGGCGCAGATGGTGGTGGTTGTTGTGAGATGGCGGTGCTGGCGTGGTTGGAGTGGTGGCGTGGTTGGGGTTGAAGTGTGGTTGGCGTTGTTGGAGTTGGTTCGAAAATAAAGCAAGAACAGAAAAACGCCTAACTCAAAGTATGCAGCCCGAATGAATCACATTAATTCCCTCTAACAATGGGTTTGGGCTAACTACACATGTACTTCAGAAAATATATCTCACCTACGGGACCTGAATGGTGTAATGCGAATTCCCACAGCCGTAACAGTACCATCGCTGCTCTGGTGGTAAATCTGGTCTTCTTCAGCTGGTCCATGAATCTAGCTCCTCTACCGACCATCCTCCACTGTTCATGTCCTGAATAGACTTTACAGTAGAGAATGGCCTTCTTCTCCTCTATACTCCAGCACTTGTTGTTAAGGGTCCTCTTGTTGAGCTTCGTTTTTGAGATAGGTAGCACTTCCACAGCCTTTTGGCTTGGTACAGATCCCTGTCTCCTTGTAAGATGGTCCTTCTTCTAACCAGAGGAGCACATTCTGCCTGCAAGGTACCACCACACAGTCCGAGTATAATGGGTCTGTGTCCCATAATTTGTTTCATTTTCCTTTATTTCCAACTCAAGTTTCATTGGTCGAAGGCTCTTCCCTTCCCCCGGCCCTTCCCAGACACATTGGCAGCAGTTTCTCACCTTGGAATACCAGTGATGGTGACTCAACATTGCGTTCCTCAATTGATTCTCAGCATAACGTTCATCTATGGCTGTATGCAGCACGTCTGAGATGTAACAAACCGTGAGGCCTTGTTCTGGGTCACAGACCTCCAAGCCATTGATTCCACCGGCGAAGTATTTTTCCGTGCTGTCGGAGCATTTCCTGCATACCCATTTCATCCTCTAATCCTCTGCAGATGTGATTAACCATGAAGCATCGTCTTGGGAGCATGTGGGTGTTTTTATACCCACCTCGTAGCGGGCTTCATCTCGACCCCTCAATAAGCCTCCCACTCCCACTCAAACCACCAGACCTCTCTCCATCGCACCTCCTTCATCTCCTTCCACGAGTCGCCAAGGTCATGGTTTCAGGATCACCATCAGTGAACACAAGCAGTGAGTGAGATGGTGTGACGAGACGATTATGTGCCGGCTTCTTCGATGCTGTGTGTGTGTGTATTGGTTGGCAGAGTTGCTTGAATCAGGCAGATGTCATTGGATGCTGAGAATAATTCTCCTGGGAGAAGAAGCGTTGCACCGTCCACTAGCACTGCAATGGAGCATCCAAGGTCATCTTTCAGAGCAGCTCACGTTCCAAGAAAGACCATAGGTATGACATCCGTCCAGTGTGTGGAGTTGTCATGTGTTGTCAGGGAAGATTTGAGCTGGCAGTGGAAATGCTCCACCATGCCATTCACTGCTGGATAGTAAGCTGTGGTTTGCACACAGTCGGTACCCAGAAGTCACGTCAGCTCATGAAATAGAGCCGATTCAAACTGGCTATCACGATCCATAGTGATGGTTTATGGAACACCAAAACGTACGATCCAGGTATGGACAAAAGCCCTGGTGATGGTAGATGCGGTGATGTCAGCTATCGGTGTAGCATCCGGCCAACAGGTGAAATGATCAATACAAGTCAGCAAATAGCGGTGCCCATTTGATGGTGGTAGGGGACCAACAATATCCACATGGACCCTATCGAAACACCTATCTGGTTTTGAAAAACTACCAAGTGGTGTGACAGTATGACGTTGGATCTTGGAACATTGGCGTTGAAGACATTGCTTGGCCCAAACGTGCATGTCATCAATGATGTTTGGCCATACGTAGTGTGTGGTGATGAGTTGCTGGGTTGCTCGAATGTTTGGGTGTGCGAGTGAGTGAAGAGTGTCGAAGATTGCATGACGGAATGCTGCAGGTACGAAAGGACGAGATTGTCCCATCGATGTATCACAGACAAGGGTAGTGTCTGTCAATGGGATTGATACCTCGCAAAATGTAAGTAAACCTGCTGAGACTGTAGATGGTGTCCTCTCGTTGTGCTGCTGCCAGCGCATTAAAAATCGATGGCCAGTGTGCTAGTTCAAGACAACGCCAAAACCTCGATGTGTGAGAATTGGCCACAGAGTTCACGATTCCTTTGATGTGCCGGATTTCGGTGGTGAATCGCAAGATATAACTGAGTTGGTGAAGTGTGCGAGGAGAGTGAGTCTGAATGGGTGGACGGAATGAAAGTTAAAGGTTTGTGGTCAGTCAGGACAGAAAATTGTCTGGCCTCTAAGAAGTGGTGGAAATGTTTGATCGAGAGGTATACAGTGATTAATTCCTAGTTGAAGGCACTGTATCTGCGCTTTGGTGGCTTCAGCATTTTTGAGTAAAAGGCCAATGGAGGCCAGTCAGCATTAATGAACTGTTGAAGGGCCATGCCCATTGCAACCTCAGATGTGTCTACCTTCAAGCATGTTGGAGCCTCTGGCTTTGGAAGAATCAGGAGTGAGCCATTCCATTGGACAATGCGTCTTTGATGGTGTGGAAGGCTGTCAAGGTGGGCTCCACCAATTGGAACACTTCAGGGTGCTTACCAGCTGGAAGTAACTCATTCAGCGGCTGCAGTGTTGTGGCTGGGTTTGGAATAAATCGGTGGTAAAAATTAATAAGGCCCAAAAACTCTTGCAGTTTGCATTGAGATGAAGGCAACGGAAAATCCTGAATAATCTGCACCTTCTCCCTGAGTGGACCGATGCCTGAGCAGTTGACATAATGACCAAGGAAATTCAACTCCGGCACACCAAATATGCACTTTGTGGGATTGATGACGATGATGAAATCCTGCAAACGAGTGAAAAGGAGACGTAGGTGTTCCTGATCTTCTTCTGCGGCTGCGCTGGCAATTAGAATGTCATCTATATACATGTAGCAGAAGTGTAATCCCTGGAGCACCTGATCGATAAAATGTTGGAATGTTTGTGCGGCATTGCATAGTCCGAACGGTATCCGAAGGAACTCGAACAAGCCAAAAGGCATGGTGACTGCTGTCTTTGGGATGTCATCTGGATGCACAGGAATCTGATGGGACGCACTAACGAGGTCAACCTTGGTGTAAATTGTCGCACCATGGAGTGTAGCGGTGAAATCCTGAATGTGTGGAATGGGGTAACGGTCTGGAACTGTTTCATTGTTTAAGGACCAGTAATCTCCACGAGGACGCCAATTTCCACATGTATTTTTGGGGTCCATGTGTAGCGGTGAAGACCAACTGCTGGACGATGCTCTGATGATTCTCCATTGTAACATGTAGTCAAACACCTGATGGGCGATACATAATTTATCAGGTGCTAGTCAGCGAGCACGTGCAAAAACGGGGGAGGGTCCCCGTGGTCTCGATGTGATACGTGATCTGGTGTTTGATGGGCTGGCATGCCGCCAATGGCCGCGTTGAGGACGGGGAATCAGAAAGTATTTTCTGAAAAGAGCACGTGGGTGTGGGTGGAAGACATGTGATATTTAATGACGAAATGGTAAATGCTGTATTGAGAACACTAAGCTGTGTCGAAGCATTCAATGAGGAGATTGAAATAACGCAAAAATTTCGCAACGACGATGGAGTATTTTGTGTCGGCAATAGTAAACAACAATGGGGATGAGCGACCGAACCCCAAATCAAGCTGGAGGTAACGTTCTCTCAAAGTAGCAATAGCATTCTTGTTCGCGGCATTTAATGAATGTTCATTCCTGTCGAATTTTTTCGTTCTGCAGCAAACAGGGCATAATGCTCACCTCTGCCCTGTATCCGCAAGGAAACGAAACCTGTTTTAGGATCCACAAGGAAGAGAAAGTGAGTGGCGTGTGGCCCAAGTGTACTCGTCACCATTAATTGTGGGCCTCATCATTTCCCTGTAACCAGTATGAGCATGGTGCTCTATATTGACGAGCATTAGCACTGAAGGTCACAAGGTACATACACCAAACTGGAGTGTTCACGGGAAGTAAAGGTAAACGGTAGCTCGAGGTACGGATTTTCTCACTTCTCCTACCAGGGATACCCAAAGATGAGCACGACTGGCAATGCATAGCATAGAGCTCCAGGAGAGGCTTCTTAAGGTCCGCCATCTCGGATTGTAGTTGTGTGAAGTGCTGTGCTGGAGGTGTTACATGAGCCACGGTCAGTGTAATGGTGTCAATTAGAATATTAGATAATCAGCCAGCTCCGCAACGGTGGGTAGTGCCAGCTCTGCATTAGCTGGAAGTATCATGCGGATGTGAGCTGGTAACCGTTGCAAAAACAACTCACGAAGGAGTGACTGGTCGAAGGTGGCATATCAGTCGCATTGAAGCTGCCACATATGATGCAGTAGCTGTGTAGGTCTTCAATCTCCTAAATCCTCGGTTGTAAGTTGTTCAAGGGGGCGCTGCTCAGAGGGGGTTGTGAGCTTTATAAGCGCGGCCTTCAAAATCGTGTACTGGTTGCGAATCGGTGATAGCAGAAAAATGGCTCTCACCTCTGTCACATCCCTCTGGTGATAAGGATCCAACAATGTAATTGAATCACATTGACTCAGTAGTAATGCTCTGGGTGTCAAATTGCACGTTCACCTGTGTAAGCCACAGCTGAGGATCGTTCGGCCAAAATGGCGGCAGTTTTAACGAAACTGCTGCCATGGATGAAGCTGGTTGAGAAACCGGGAAAGGCACGGCTGCCTGGTTGTTCTCGGCAAATGTTTGGTCATTTCTACCTCCTTGTCCATTCATTGTATCACGTCGAGGTCACTAATTTAGCATATAAGGACAACATGTCCGAGGCCTTCGGAATCCATGTCAATCCTTTATTCACCACACTATAAACTCCTTTTCTCCTGCTCGTCACTTAAGCTTGCAACCAGTACCAGAAACCTGAGATCCAACATCTTTACGTATCATCACAAGAAAGGCAAAATGATTCCGCTACATACTCAAACTACCGAAAAGTCCTGTCAACATCCCTCTACAATTCTATCTCCAATACTTCCAGGTACCCATCTAATTCCAATTTTAAACTTATCCACTTTTTCTGTTGCTCCTACTTTTCCAGGGAGACCAGTCCATGCATTAACTACTCTCTGAGTGAAAGTCCCCTGCCTTACTATCGTCTTAACTCTCCTCTCCTTTACTTTCAGGCTATGGCCTCTGGTCCTGTTTACGCTGCTGAATAATTCTTCTGCACTTATTTTGTCTCTACCCTTCATTATCTTAAGCATCTCTATCATATCTCCTCGTAAGCACTCCTTTCTCATGTAACGAGTCCTGTCTCCTTCAGCCGCTCCTCATAGCTGAGTCTAGCTAAGCCCGGAATCAATCTAGCAGCCCTTCGCTGAACCATCTCTATGGCAGCTATGTCCTTTCTGAGTTGCGGTGATCAAAACTGCACACAAATATTCTCAATGTGGCCCTCACTAAATTCCTATACAATGTCAAAACCATCTTTTTTTATTTATAATTTATCCTCCTTTGAAAACAACCGAAAAACCTGTTTGCTTTACTTATAGCTGCCTGGCACTGTCCTGTCTGATTACAGGAACCCCCACCTCTATATCCATTACCACCCCCAAATCCTTCTCCTGTGTGACACCCTCCAAAATTGTCCCTTGCATCATGTAATCTCTATTTTCATTAGTCTTACCCATCCCCAACCCATTACACTTGGTTCAGGTTAAATTGCATCTGCCAATCTTTTGCCCAATATATGCAAATGCAAGCACAATAGTTAGTGAGTTGTCACAAGGATTGTCGAAGAAACAGGCTTGTTTCGCTTGTACTCGTACAGTGGAGGCGTTTTTCATCAAGAACAGGACAACCTGTAACAACACAGATGCATACCTAATCACGACACATAATACAACAGAATTATAACACTCTCTCTCAGTCAAATTTGATTACAGCTATTAAGAGGCCCACCACAGTTGATTCGGCGACTATTAAGACACATAAGTCCGTACAGCATCCATCACAATGAACTATGGGTAATGAAAGGATCTAGGGCTTACGGTACAGAGGACCTGGAATGACAATCTATGACATTCTCCCCCAATAAAAAGAAGAAACTAGTACATCCCTACAGATCTAGACGATCAGGTGGTTTTCTGTTACGCTCAGATCTGCACAGTGGAGGCGCATCAGGAACATTCGTAGGAGTACTTCCAACATCTGAGAAGTTGGCAGAATCTTCATTACCAATCGTGAGCTGATCATGTGACAGACCCCCCCCCCCCCCCGGTAGCATCTGTGACCAGTCTAGATGGTTTATGGACAGGAGGATCTATGTAACAATAGTTTTAGACCTCACCATGTGGTACCAGGTTACACAGAGCCACATTGTCTCTTTACCACCAGGGCAGGTACGTGAGCATACGAGGGTTCGCCAAGTTTGATTTAAATCCCTGAACCCAGATCAAAATGTTAAATAGCTAGCAAATACAAATTCTGTCGCTTCGCTGACAGAAATATAAGGTGGGGGGAGAATGAGAGAGAGGGAGGGAGGGAGAGAGAGAGAGAGAGGAGTTGGGGTAGAGAGAGGGGAGAGAGAGAGAAGAGAGAGAGAGAGAAGAGAGAGAGAGAGAGGGGTGGAGAGAGAGAGGGAAGGGAGGGAGAGAGAGAGGGTGGGTAGAGAGAGGAGGGAGAGAGAGAGAGAGAGAGGAGGAGAGAGAGAGAGAGAGAGAGAGAGAGAGAGAGGAGGAGAGGAGTTGGGGTAGAGAGAGGGAGAGAGAGAGAGAGAGAGGGTTGGGTAGAGAGAGAGGGAGGGAGAGAGAGAAGGGGTGGGTAGAGAGAGAGGGAAGGAGGGAGGCGAGAGAGAGAGAGAGAAGAGAGAGGAGAGGGGGTGGGTAGAGAGAGAGGAAGGGAGGGAAGGGGGAACGGAGAGGGAAGGGTGAGAGAGGGAAGGAGGAGGGAGGAGGAATGAGGAATGGGGAGTGAGGAATGGGGAGCTCGGAAGGGGGTGAAGAGTGAGGAAGGGGTGGGGGGTGGGGGAAGCGATGCCTCACAAATGTTGCAATACTCCGGTAGGGGGGGTGGGAGCGAGGAGGATGGGCGTGGGAGAGAGTGAGGAGGGAGCTAGGAGGGGTGGGAGAGAGTAGGGGAGCTAGGAAGGGGAGGAAGGGCAAGAGCAGGAAAGGAGGGGGAGGGGAAGCGATGCTCACCATATATTAAACCTCTGGGAAGGGGGTGGGAGGATGGGGTGGGAGCGAGAGAGAAGAGAAGAGAAAGGAGGAAGAGAAGGGAGGAAAGAGGGAACAAGGTGGGGTGGGAGAGTGAGGAGGAGCGAGGAAGGGGGGCTATGAAAGGGGGGGAGGAATGGGTGAGAGTGAGGAAGGGGGAGGGGAGTCAAAGATAATGTTATGTGATGCTTTATCAAAACAAACACATACACACACGATTTTTAAGATGTATTAAAGGGGAAATGCATTCCTGACAAAAAAAAACATTGAGTGGAAATTTTTTCAAAGTTACTTTACTACTCACCTGATCCTCCCATTATGTTAATCGTTCATTCTTTCTTTTAATTTGATCTTTAATTTTAATTTATTTTGCCTTCCTAACTCCAGAAATTCCCCAAAGAGAACCCAGCCAGCACTGCAGCTTTCATGTTGTAGTCTATTGCTGGGGGGGTCCCGTGTGCAAGTGATGTGCCCTAAGTTTCTCTTCATTTCTTCAAACTAGGCACCTAGGCACATCGGAAAAATGAGGGTGGACATTCTGAATCCTGGCACTAACTCCACAATTGACGTTGTGAAATTTGGTCCTGAGGCAAATCTGAGGCTGTAATTTGGGGTGGGGAACATAAAAGCTGATTTCTCCGGCAATATTGAAGATATCACAACAAATTACCAATCAAAATGTTTGTTTTTAATTGCTCTTTCAGATCCAATACAGTAATTTGACATTTTTGGCTAATTAGGTCACAGAGGTCAAAAGGTCACGAAAAATGACCTATGCTAATTTGACCTTGCTACAGAAATGCCATTTGAAGCTACGTGGATCAATTTTTTGGAATAGTTGGCAGATTCTGATAGCCAAGGATCACATCAAATGATATGCATATATTGATATTAATACAGACATACCAAAATATAGCAATAAATCTCGTAAAAACAAACGGAAAATGACTGTTACTTCAAATGCGTTTTCTAATGCCGCAAATTGGTAACATTGCATCTGAACTTTTTTGGACCATTCTACCTTGAGTGACTTCACGTTACCTCATGCAAACATGGTAAATCAAGTCCTAAATTTCAGAATAGAGTGTGCTTCGCCAAACACTGAGATATTTCTGAAATCAGTCCAAAAATGGTCAAAAATATTACAATCTAAGAATTACATGAACCCAATTGGATTTTTGCAACATTTTTCACCATCTGTAACGTGACACTTGCAAAATGTGCAACAGGGCAATTTCTTTTGGCGACAAGAACACCATCTTTCAGTCGCACATTTGCCACAATTACAATGGATAGCGAATTCCTCTGGTATTGGCCTGACACCTCTAACCGGCACTAGCGGTTTCATCATCTTCCTCAAAGCATAGGAGAGAGGATTGAGTGGGTCTTCATTGAGACTGAGAATATTCGTCATCTCATGTGTGGCATAATATGCCTTTTGATATGATACTGAATGGCGTGACTAGTAGGGGGCAACTCGTGCAGGGATAGCCCTTGCTATGATGGTATTGCTGGTCACGGAGGCTGTCCATACTGGATCCCGCTTTTTCATACATTGGACCAGATAGCTTTCCGCCTTTACCATATCCTCCTCAGTTGGCCCATTTCTGCTGATCCAAAGTGTTCAAAACCAAAGGATTGGCTTTGATTGCTGCAGGTTTGGTGCCAACTTACTAGTGTAGTCACATCCTGTCACGGTGTGAACTGCAGGAAGCACCTTGCAAAGATCAAGACCTATGCGCGAGGCCAGCAAATGAATGGGAATGTGTCTTGTCGAATCACGGACACCGGCTTTCATCCATAACTCAAGTAAACCTTGGACTTGGAGAGTTTGCCAATAGTACAGAAGGAGGACGAAGATATCAGTGTCTGCCGAAAGCACAACTATTCTCTACTCCATGCTTTACAGCATGCAGTGCATGAGGTATGATGCGACTGTCAGCCTCTTCAATGTCAAGCAGAGCTCAGAACCTCATCAGAAGAGCCAGAACAACAAGACATGCAAGGTTCATCAGAAAACCGCTCACTACTATCTCCTGATCAGTTGGTTTTCCCTTTGCCCTTGATATGGCTTGCTGGGCAAGCAAGAGTTGAAGCTTGTGCTTGTTCTCATTGCTTGGCCAGATCTATCCATCTCCACTGGCAAGGGGTATCCTCGCTGACTAGATTCAATTCAATGGGCTGATGTCCTTCCCGCCTCTTTCTTTCAGAGTCCTTTACTGACAGATCTATATATGAGTCAAAGACTAAATCAATTCTCTGGGCATGCTTTGATGAATTGGAAACATAGTCCGAATGGCATGCAGTATTCTCCAAAGGTGTTGTGTTCTTTTGGACTGATCTTCCTGACATTTGCCATGGCATCTACAAGTTAGCTGTTCTTACTGAGGGTTCGGTGAAATTCGGCTCCTTTTGGTCTTCATCCTTTAGATTACTTTCCGTTCATTCATCAATCCACTCTTGATCGACTTGGACATCAGACCTTCTTCATCAAATAGATAGTAAGAAGCTGACAAATCATACTCTATTAACTCTCTCATAGACCTGCCCGTGCCCTTGAAATTTCCGCCACTCGATTCTTGAGCTTATCTTCAGGCTTTGTTTTTTGGGAAACTTGCCACCTTTCCTTGCCACCGATTTCTCATGATTGCTTGAAAAAGTCTTCAGGTTCATTCGGTGAATGGTTTGAAGAACCTGACAGACTTCTCAACCAGACGTTTTGCCGGAACTTTTCATAGCGTTCTGTCCCTGTTGTTTCCACATGGAGAAACTGGTCACGAATCACGTCCGTCATAACTTCCTGGGTCATGATGTTGTGGAGCTTGGGTTCAGGAACGTCAGTTCTGAAAGGGTTCTCCTTGTTCTCGATCACAGTGAGAATAGCTTGGATGTTCTTTTCCCCAAATTCAGTCTCTGATTTGCTGAAGGAAGAGTTGACATCCTGCTGATAGTAGCCTGATCTCACTCCACTCAGATCACGATGGAGATTACTAACACCTACATTTCATGATAGATGATGTCCACATTGCTACATACTGTTTCTTCTGTGTGCTACCAATTATCCCTGAGCTACTCTTCTTTGACCTATTGATAGTTTGCTCCAGCGCCATGTCTGCCCAACAGTTTTTGAAATTACCAACGATCGCTTCATTGCAAATTCCCCATCTTTGAATGCTTGGTGAACTTGTGGGGTAGTTTTCAGGGAGTTTTCTCATGTCCTCTAGATACAAGCTGGACCATCTCAAATAGTTGGTAGAGTCAAACGCAGCAAACATTGGTAGCAATGCCTGCACTGCCTGCAGATGTAGCTCCCAATTGGCCTACGGTCGCTTCTGATCAAGTTTCCACATTTGAAGCCAAATTGATGAATGTGTCCAGAACTTGAACGTTTCACTGGATTGTACACCTTGGCCTTGCATTTCGAGCCCTGAGGGATAATCTGAAATAAATGAAAAGTGCTGTGTGAGCCCTATAACCTTTTTCATTGATGTACATGTAAATGCAGGTATTACCTGACTGCATCCTATATTTACAGGCTATGAAAATCATGAAAATTGTCACTATCGAAAATAGTGTTACATACCATTTATATCATCATGGTCCTAAAGGGTTAATACACAATATATGCATATATTTTGATGCTGAGTCCCTTGGCTATCAGAATCTGCCAATTTATTCCAAAAAAATTGATCCACATAGCTTTCAAATGGCATTTTCTGTAGCCAAGGTCAAATTTTAAGCATAGGTCATTTTTCGTGACCTTTTGACCTCTGGTGACCCAATTAGCCAAAAATTGTCAAATTACTGTATTGGATCTGAAAGAGCAATTAAAAACAAACATTTTGATTGGTAATTTGTTGTGATATCTTCAAATTGCCGGAGAAATCAGCTTTTATGTTTCCCCTCCCCAAATTACAGCCTCAGATTTGGCGCTCAGGACCAAATTTCAAACGTCAATTGTGGAGTTAGTGCCAGGATTCAGAATGTCACCCTCATTTTTCCGATGTGCCTAGGTGCCTAGTTTTAGAAATGAAGAGAAACTTAGGGCACATCACTTGCACACGGGGACCCCCCCGGTCATGGATTATTGATATGGCTGGTTAATTATTTTCGTTGCACTGAATTAAGTTATTTTCTGTTGCACTCAATGAAACAGCTACTGAAGCTGTTTAATTTTAGCACATTCCGAAATGTTTTGTTTTCACGTCAATAAAGTTCTCCAAACAGTAGAAAAAGATATGTTTAATGCTTTGGAAATTTCACATTTTCTTGTGTATGAATGGAGAAGGAGGGAACATAGTCTTGCTTGCTTGAAGTAAATAGGTAAAAAGATAACCAATTACCGTTGAAAAAAAGATGCACCTGGAAATGCCAAAACAATGTCCGAATTGGAAAAATGAACAATTTTTAGCATCGGAACTGCTGCTGAGTTCAAATCTGGATGCTTAAATTTTGTATTTCGGCTTAGTTTAAGAGATTCTTGAGGTTATCACATGGGCAGAAATGAAATAAAGCCACGAACGCTGGTGTCTCCAAGCATTTAAATAAGCATTGCAATGTACCCAGCGATTCAAAGCTATGATGAACAGGCATTTGATAATACGAGTGAGGAAAGTGAAAAAACAAAAACAAAAACAAAACTTTATCATTAAGAAATCGTTGTGGCCTGTTCCAAATCAAGGCATGGTTGAGCAGGGCCAAACACATGGCGGCTTCAGACCCCAGTGAGGTAGCCCACAAAATGCCTGTATGGATATGTAGCTCATTTTCGTGACGCTGATCCTGCTCACCAGATTCTCTCATCAAGGAAACCTCGTGGGTGGAGGGGGCCAACAGGCCGACCTCGTGCCTCGTGGTTGCAGCAGGTTGATTGGCATCTCAAGGAGATTGGATGGGCCAGGCATATGCCTGGGGGATGGCCAGCCGGAGGTCCCTGGAGTACCAATGGAAAGTGGACGCAGCAACGCGCTGCTCCAGTGCATGCTCCCACACCTAACGTAAGCAGGTGCTGAACAAGGAGTCAGAGCTGCTGGGAGTACAGGTTTCCTGGGTCAAAAGTAAGTTCCAGGCTTTGAATGACATATTGGATGCTGCTATATTGTCTGTTCCTGTTCGTAGCAAGGATGTTGAGGTCACAGAGAGATTCACTTATCTTGGGAGTGATATTCATGTTTCCGCATGTTGGGATTCAGAGGTCGATAGATGTCTGGGTCGGGCCTGGAGAGTCATGGATTTGCTGAATCATGGGGTGTGGTGCTGTCGGTACCTATGCAGGAGGACGAAAGTCCGAGTCCTTAAGTCCTTCTTCCTTCCAGTCTTACTCTCAAGATGTGAGACTTGGACTCTGACCAAGGATCTGAGATAGAGACTTAATTCCTTCAGTACCAGGTCTCTTTGGAGAATCCTTGGCTATCGTTGGTCAGCCTTTGCATCCAACGAGTGCTTGCTGAGAGCTCAGATGAGATTTGTTACTTTTATAGTCCGTGAGCATCAGCTGCGGCTATTTGGACATGTGGCTCGTTTTCATGATGCTTATCCTGATCACCGGATTCTCTCAGCGAGGGAGCCTCGTGAGTGGAGGAGGTCAACGGGCCGACTCGTGCCACGTGGTTGCAGCAGGTTGATCGGCATCTCAAGGAGTTGGGGATGGGCCAGGCATCTGCCTGGGGCATGATCAGACAGAGGCCCCTGGAGTATCGGCGCAATGTGGACGCAGCGATGCTCGCAGACCTGACTTGACAGGCTATTCAAAACGTTCTGGTAACGAAGTACTCAGCACAATAATCCATGAAACGCCAAGGTTTTTTTATTTTTTTTTAAATTTTCTCAATACATTTTTGAAAATAATATTTCCTTCCTAATTATATATCGTTATAATTGGAAAGATAATATAATTGCCATTTCTTGTTTTATTATTTGTCCAGCATTTCACTCCAAGAACATTTGAACACCCTCTGTCCTGACCATATTTGAATATATAGTCAAACAACAATAACATCAGCATATCCACCTGATTTGTATGTTCAAATATCATAAACATGTGTTGGAAATTTCGAATCGAGCCGCAAATTATATTTTCTGAATAATTATATATAATAATCGGTGCAAAAATGCATATTATACATTATTCATTGTCGAACAACGAATGCAAAATGCTTATTAATTCATGATTATTAAATTTAAACCACAGATTTAGTCTGTTTTATATTTTTACTTATTATATACTGTATATTTTTCTCATTTTTTTTTCAGCTTCTGTTCCATCTAACTGCATCGCAAGCATTTTGATGTTTCACGCGTTTTAATATAATAAAGTCGGTAAATATCAAGCAATGGTAAAATTCAGGGGCATTAAAAGGTGTCTGCAAAATAATTGGATGGGTTCGATGAGCTAAGGAAGCTGGAGGATTGAAGAGAGATGGGAAGTGATGGTAAACAATGGGGAGGGAGAGGGAGGTATGCGGGGAGAGTATATCTGGGAGTAGAAGCGTTCATACAGAATCGCTCTGCGCTCAGTCGGATGCGGAGATCTTGACGATTGACGCATGAAAAGTATACTTCTAATGAGTAATTCTTGTTAAGTCACATTTTGTCCAGAAGTTATCGACGCTTTTTGGGGGGTGGGGTGGGGGAGCTGATTTTTTGTCCTCCAGAATTAATTGAGACCTAATCTTGGAAAGGATGGATGGAAACAAAGACAAAAACAGGATGATATTGACCTATCGACCTCACCGAATTCCACCACAAGGCGTTGTGGAACCTCCAGAACTACAAGAATCCAGCACGCGGGCTCAGCGATCAGTGGAACTTCATTCACCTGAGGAATCCCAGGTACGTACTTCTGATAGGTGTCACATATACAGTAACTTATGGACTAAATCAGTGCTGTACTTTCATATATACACTTTCATTTTAAAATGATATATATATATATTTGTAAACAATGTCGAGGCTCGTCGTATTAGAGCTAAAATGGTGATGATGAATGTAAAATAGCTGTAAACTTCAATCAATGGCAAATTATACACACACACACACACACACACACACACACACACACACACACACACACACACACCGACCTTAAGAAAGATTATTTTTGTTTGCCTCTAACATTTCATGTTTTTTTCCCTTTCACAACCACCAACCGACTCCAATCGCTCCCTTTTAACGTCTTCTTTTTTTGTGCCTTTTTTTCTTCTTCTTCTTTTGCAAAGTTTTTGTTTTTGGCACAGACAGCCAGAGCAACTGCGTCTTTTCTCATCCGAGACATCCTGGGGGAGCAAAAGCTGCTCGCAGCATGTCCCCCATACAACACAGGGACCTTCAGAGCCCTCAGGGCAAGCTCAGCGGGTGTGCGCGACATCCGAATGAAGATGGTCGAGAGAGACGCGAAAGGTTGGTTTCCCACCTCATAATTTGTCTCTCCATCGATTTAAAATAGGCACATGGAATATAACAAAAAAGGGCAATACTGTATATGTGCACGTACATCATAAACTTGCATTTAATGCACTCATGTTGAGGTTCAATATTATATACTGCATTATCAATTGTGGCATTACATCTACATTATGACAATGTGAACCTTTAGTTTGTTCTGATATCTACAGAAGTTTTCCCAATCAAGGCTGAAAACACATTCCACACCCTCAAGCTTTTACTGGCAATGACAGCTAGCTCATGCAAATTGATCATGTACATTGTACAGGATACCTGCATATATGCCTGGAACCTCCATACATCTAAAAATGCCATTCTATTACTCTCTATCCACTCGAGGTGAATATAACAAATTCCGAACGAAGATTTTGCTTGTGCACCGGTGGATTTCATTTCATTTCAAGGGGAAAAAATGACAAAAGCTGTTTCAGCATATTGCATAAGCATCATGACTGGGGGAATATTCAGGGAGGATCCTCCACCCTTGACTTGCCAGCCTATTTACTCCACTGCAGGACCAAGGTCTCCCTCAACATGGTCCATTCTGTACTATTCAATGCAATTTGAATCCGTTGTACTCCCATACATTTTTTTTTCCATTTCACCTCTCGGTATGATCTTTGGTCGACCTATGCTTCTTACAAGGCCTTCGCTGTAGGTTGCCAGTTTGTAATCATCGTATTGCAGAATAAAATATTATTACAGCTGCCACTGCCCTGATCAGAAGGAAATACAATATTAACCCGTACCTCAATCCATAAATTATACTTTCATTCTTAAAACAATTTCAAGTTGGTGTGGACCGTTCTGGATATTATATAGAACCATTTGACAATTTAAAAAAAGCATGAGTATTTGATCGCTGCATGACTGAACATCATCACTGTTGTGGATCTTCTACCAATGGGACAGTCACGTATCTCTAAGGACGAGTGGATAGTTACAAAGAAAGGGAAAAGCAACAGGTCAATTGAGGCCTGGAAAATGGAAAAACATCCAATGTCAATTCGACCCTGTCTTGATTGAAACTTTTGTTTCCCTCAATCAGATTCATTGTGCCATTTATCGCGATACGTTTTTGCAGGAACAAGCAGCGTTCGACAACCTCGCAAAGCCCGCACAGCGTTCTCAGACCGACAACTTTCTGAGCTAGAGAGAAGCTTCAAACAGCAGAAATACCTAAGTGTTCAGGATCGTCTGGATCTCGCAGCAAGCCTGTGTCTCACTGACACACAAGTTAAGACCTGGTATCAAAACCGCAGGTAATGTATTCAACCTTGCTCGCATTATAACCATTGCTATGGACAGTGTATGCGGAGGATGGTGTGCAAAACAGCTTAACAATATTGTACATATTTGAAATCACACATTACATAAAATATGTGATACAGCAGAATTTGTTTTGGAAAGAAAAGCAAAAGTGAATTCCATGTAGAAAATAAATTGTGAGAAAAAGTTGTGCAGAAAGAGAGGGATGAGTTGGAAGGAGATGAGAGGAAGGAGGTATTCGTGGTACGGCGTATGTGATGCTATACAGTCCCTATTATTTACACCGGAGAGAGTCTTTCTCAGAATAATTTCAACTTCTTCTACTGGACAGCACATTTGATGATTAGCCTCTCGAGGAAAGGCTTTAGAATTTCTTTAGAATCATGTCAGAGCACAAGGTTCAACCCTATAATACAATTTTCAAAATGTGATCAACCGGGGAATAATTGCAGGAAAATAAATTAGATAAATGTTCACGGAGATTCTTATGTGGATCGGTAGAATCTACATGATGATTAAGGCGAAGGTTTTTATTCTTTCATATGGAGAACATAATGAAGGCATTAGTACCCTGTGCACAACTCATGAACTCATCATACGATTGTTCGAATCGCTATCCAGTGCAGAAAAAAAGTATCGATAATAATTTATGTCAGTGTGTGTCAGAGTGTGTGTGTGTGTGTGTGTGTGTGTGTGTGTGTGTGACTCCTCCATAACTCCAAAACCATGAAACCTAGTGGCCTGAAAGTTTACATGCATACAAAGGGAACTCTAAGATAGTGCATGAAGAAAAAATTGGGTGTTTGGGTTAATTAAAACACTCCTTTTGAAGATAATTAACGGCCTTATATAATTATATCCTTTATCAAGGCTTCGTCCTTGGTCAGTCCCTTTATCAGCCAGCTCTCCCTTGCTGGGGTCTTAATTTGCCATTTTTGGGGGCCTGCTCAACAATGCCTTGACTTGGAACAGGCTGCAAGTTTCCTAATGAAAAAGCACTCAAATTTTTTTTTCCACTTTCCTCACTCATATCATCGAATGCCTCATCTTCATACCTACAAACCACTAGATACATCACGATGCTTCTAAATGCCCGGAGACACCAGTGTTCATGGCTTTATTTAATCTCCGCAAATGTGATAAGTTCTAGAATCTCTTAACCCGAGTCAAATTTCCAAATTTAAACTTCTTAATTGATCTTAGCAGCAGTACCGACTGCTAAAAAATTTAAGTGTTTATTTGTCCAATTCGGACATTGTTTGACATTCTGGGTGTATCTGAGTGTCTGTGACTTTATTTAGTTTCTGCACATGTGATAAGCTCGATAGTCTCTTAACCTGAGCCAAATTTACAAATTTAAACTGCAGAATTGACCATAGCAGGTGTTCCGTGAGCATCAGATACGGCTATTTGGACATGTGGCTCGTTTTCATGATGCTTATCCTGATCACCGGATTTTCTCAGTGAGGGAGCCTCGTGAGTGGAGGAGGCCAATGTGTGACCTCGTGCCACGTGGTTGCAGCAGGTTGATCGGCATCTCAAGGAGATGGGGATGGGACCAAGGTCTCCCTTTGGAAAGAAAACTGCTAAAAAAAAGATCGAATCGAACCTCATGTGCAACTTACTACTGGGTGCTTTGAGGAATCCTGAAGAATTGTGGAGTGCCTTAAAGACTACCATCCTTGATGTTGCCAGTGGATGTCTTTGAACTCACCATTGGGTGAAGAAGGATTTTGTCTCTCAAGGGACACTGGATACCTTTGACCAGAGTCGCAGAGCCAGGCTTAATGGCAGAGCTGAGCTGTTCAGGGAGTTGAGGCGTAAAACTGTACGTGCACTGAGGGTGGACAAGGAGGCCGATTTGAGAGGAATCTGTGAGGGGGTAGAGCATCATTTGTGGCCAAGTGATTCTCATCCTGCTTACAGGGGAATTAGTGCATTGCAGTCCTTCAAGTCAAGGCCATCCCTCAGTTTCCTTTGTCAAAACTAACATCCAGGCTTTCACTGACATCTTGGATGCTGCTATCTTGTCTGTATCTGTTTGTGGTGAGGATGTAGAGGTCACGGAGAGATTCACTTATCTTGGCAGTGATATTCATGTCTCTGCTGGCTGTGAGCCAGAGGTCAATAGATATCTGGATCGGGCTTAGGGAGTCAGAATTCACTGGATCATTGGGTGTGGCGCTGTAGGTACCTGTGCAGGAGTTTGAAAGTCCGAGTCTTCAGGTCATTGGTGCTTCCATTCTTGCTCTACGGATGTGAGACTTAGAATCTGACCAGGGATCTGAGACAGACTTGATTCCTTTGGTACCAGGTCTCTTCGGAGAGTCCTTGGCTATCGCTGGTCGGACTTTGTATCCAACGAGCCGTTGCTGAGAGAGACTTAAATGATATTTGTACCTGCATAGTCTGTGAGTTTCAGCTGTGGCTGTACGGACATGTGGCTCATTTTCCTGACGCTGATGCTGCTCACCAGATTCTCTCAGCGAGGGAGCCTCATGAGTGGAGGAGGCAAATGGGCCAACCATGTGCCTCGTGGTTGCTGCAGGTTGATCGGCAGGCATGTCAAGGAAATGGGGATGGGCCAGGCATCTGCCTGGGGGATGGCCAGATGGAGGCCCCTGGAGTACCGGCGGAAAGTGTATGCAGCAGTGCACTGCTCTGGCGCATGCTCCCACACCTAACCTGACTTGATTACCATGGTTGAGAAAACATAAATTGATGAATTTGAAATATAAAATAGAAACAGTAAAGATGTGTCAGTAACTCTAAGCATATTTTATCTAAAAGGCTGAGACTTTAGTGCAATGTTTAATACGTGGGACAGCCTTCAATTAGAACTAGAGACCAGGACTCTGCTAGGACAGTAGAACTTATGCTTTTTAAAATGGCAGGGCAAACCGGGCTTCAGGCTAGGGACCTTCTAATAAATCATAATCCACCCATTATATCAATGTCCAAGACTTTTGTAAGTGAATTGGTTCATCTGACAGTACTTGAACAATACAGGCCCGATCCTATCAGGTTTTCTCCTTTCCTGCAACTCACCTATCTTTTAAACGTTTTCAAGGATTCCTTATTGAAACGCTTTGTTTTAAAATATTTCCGATCATTTAACACTCACACCTCCATAATTGTGAGAAATAATCAATCCCAGGTTTTACTTGTGATTTCCGCTCCTCACATCAAGACTTCATTCACCTAATTTATTGGCCCTCATTAATGCTGATGAACAAGGCACATTTAAAAAATCTTCAGATCGAGATGCAGGTATCTCTCAATTTACGAAAGGGATAGGTTCCCGGAGAACGAATGTAAACGGAAAAAACATAGATAAAAAACGTTTTTCCCATTATTTTAAAGGATAAAAATAGGGGATGCATTCCTGACCCAAAAATTTCGGCCTCCCTAACGTAATATTTTCTTTCACTTTTCAAGAAAGAAAAAAATATAAATAAATCCTACTTCATACTAGAAAAATAAGAAATCCTGAAACTTTTCAAGGTGTATGTACTCACCATGAAGGGGCAATGACGGTGAGTTTCTCACCTTTCTCATATTGTTTTATTATGCCCATCTTCATGTCTAATGTTATAGCCTGATGAGAAGGTTTGGCTGCGGGCAGCAGCTGAGCTTTAGGAAGGTCTGTTGCTGGAAATCTTGAGGGAGAAGTGAGATTACGGCTGATATGGAACGCTTCACAAGGAGAGGCACAACATGGCAAACAAAGGTAGACAGACCGACGCTTGGTGCTACGCGGGATGCGTCATGCTCATGTACATGTGGCTGTGACTTTGTTCACCAAAGGAGTAGAGCGCTGTTTGAAATGTTCTACACAGTGCTCTCCTGTCCTGTGCAGTATTTTAATTTCGGTGTGCGCAAAAATGTGATTGTTATATCGAAAAACATGCCATGAAAAGTCAGTTTTGTTGTGAGAAAATGTAAACCGACCGTAATTAAATCGAAGGATACCTGTACAATCTATATGTTACTAAAACTCTCACCTTGTACATATATGTATGTATGTATGTATGTATGTATGTATGCATGTATGTTCCGAAATACAGTCAAAACGGTATAGACTGGTTAAAAAATCAGAAAAAGTGCTTCTTTACAATTCAAGAAGCATTTTTGGGGAAAAGCAGGCAAACCACTTTTTCTGGGGTAGTTTTTCGCGCTGAACACGAATCTGTTGTTTGCCGAGCCCAAAAATGCCTAATAGGTCACTAATTAAGGTCAAAGGTCAATGAGTGCAACTTCAAAATTTTTCACAAAATGCTTATTTGACATCCTCTATCCATATATGTTACTTATTTTGTGATATTTGTAAGGTAAAGCTATAACAGGTCATCAAAATTGTAGAATTAAAGGAAATTTTAAGGAAAAATTACACACTTTTGCAAATATCTCTGTAACGGTGCGACTTTTAGTTTCGTGTGGAGGTATACATTTTGCTTGCATTTTTTACTCCTACGTCACAGTAAGGAAGGGTTTCTGCTTCTGCTGATGGTATGATATCCTATGGTGAATAAGACAGATGTGTTAATGACCTAATTTGCATATTAAGCATATAGGTCAAGGTTAATGAGTATGAAAGGCGATGTTACATTTTGCTCACAGCTACTGGTAATTTTGCCCCTTGGCTTCTCCAAGTCCACTCCACTTGACAGTGTTGCCATCTAAGTGAAGCCGGCTACATTTCACACTAGCCATGCTTGACATTCCATTTCCATTCAAACAGGGTGTTCTTGAAGTAGCCCTAAATGAAGAATGATCTAACAGCCTAGCCATCTAGTTAGTGCCTTAGGCATTACAAGAACAGGTAGGGATCCTCTTCAAGTTTTATCAAACAGAAATATGAATGAAAATGAAAGTGAAAGTGACAGTAAATGAATCCATGGCCAGACATGCTTGACATCATATACACCCACAGATGCACAGGTTGTGGGCCTAGAGCGAGTGATGAGTGCATCTACTGCTATGCTGTTGATTAGACTGCTGTCTGTACTAAATCTGAAGCCAGAGCGGGAGCAGAGGGCAAGCACCAGCTATCTTTGCAGTACAGGGGGGGGGGGGGGACTTTCATAATCAGAACATGCATGCCTGGAGCTTAGTCAGGTTTTGTTTTCTCTCCCCAGGCAACTATGGAACCTATTGCAAGCCTCAAGCGACAGCGTGAGGATGTGACGTTTGAACATTGTATGATAGCCAGGAAAGCAGCCGGGCTAAAGACATGGTTTTCAACCAGACAGACCAAGGCATTGCTTCCATCAGAGAGGCGACTGAGCTCCGATGCAAACTGAGGCACTGTGAATTTCGGCCAGCTGTGGACAGGCTTTCATCGCTCTTTGCAGAGCCTCAAGACAGTATCCCCAAACTTAAATGGACAAACTTGTTACTCAGCATACACACATAAGGGGAAAATAAATGCTAAGCTAGAAAAGGAGCAATCGAAAGATCCGGCAAAAGCGCAAGCTAATGAAGAAAGGGTGTTTCAGTTGAAGGATCGGTTTTTACGCAGTAGTGCTACTAAGGTGGACTGGACTTTGTGTATGTTCTGCCAAAAATTCGATAGGAAGCAAAAGACAAGTCGTGTCACAACCTTCGACGTGAGTGACGACATCATAGCAAAGCTCAATTTGTACATGAGATCTTAGTCCGAACTGCAACTGAGAATGATTTGATCTCTGCTGAAGCATGTTATCATGCTAACTGCCTTAAAAAGTTCTATAGGGATGCAAAAATGGCAGAAGCCGTGAGCAAAGCAGCTGACATGGCCATATCATGGTTGTGTCAAGAACTGCATCACTCTGCTGAGAAAGGACACGTGTTTAACTGTCAGCAGTATTCGAGAGGTACAAAGAACTAACCAGTGAGTGCGACTGCACGATTCCTGCATCGTATGTTAGTAGACTGGGCACTTTCAAAGAAACTTTGTCAAAGTACATTGGGGACACTTATGAATTTCTTGTGCCAAGAAATGTAGCTATTTCAGAAAGGCAAACTCTGCTTCTTCCCAGACAGTTCAGTCACATACCCTTTCAGAAATGGTGTGTGGTCAGAACAGTGCAGAAAATATTCCCGTATTTAGACAACAGGATGATGATTTTCTATCTTTAGTGCATGTTTGCTCTTAAACTCCGCAGTGATATCATGTCACATCCTGCATTCGAGGGCTGTGATGTCAGTGAAGAAGCAGAGTTGGCAAGCATACCGCCATCTGTACACATGTTTTTCAATATCTTGCTTGGTGGCCAAAGTGGTGTTGATGCTGAGTTTGATGAATGTGAAACGTCTGAAATTAGTTGGGTGAAGAAAACAAGGGTCCTTGGCATTGGGCAAGATATGGTCTATTGGTTTGTGGAGACAAGAAAGCACCGCCTAAACATGTTGGAATGGGTATGACACTGCACCAATCAACTCGGTCAAATAAATTGGTTAGCTATTCCATAATGCTGGGCACATAACAGCTACAACCGGGTTCTAAAGTATGACACATCAATGGCTGAAAACACTCTGAAAGCGCTTGATCCACAAACTGGGCGGTGGTACCTAGCAACCTGGTCTCTGAAGATTTGTGTATTTTCCGGTGACAATATTGATATCAATGACTCAACCCTAGATGGCAAGAATACATTTCATGCTACACAGTTTGCTGCCTGGCAGAGGGGCCACCTGCTGAAAGTGGTCTTAGAGACATCAAACCATCCAATACATCAACTTTGGATATCCCACCTTCAGTTGAAAAGATTCATGAGGTGTTTATCAACAAGGACACCCTCATTCCTGATTTCGATGGGGTTGAAACAGGATGGTTTCTGAGGAGAAAGATACTCCAGTGCTCTACAAGACAGTGTAGATTGGGACATGGCATTCTTAACATCTCGACAAGGAGAGGACGAAAAAGGTTCCTGGACCACGTTCAATCAGTTGCACAGCACAAGGTCAGAGATAGCAAAACCTCCATTGGATATATGCCAATCATACTAGCCCCAGCTCATGAACTTTCAACTTTGAACACCATGGTACGAAGGGCATTACATGTCGCAAGGGCTCTAGGAAACCGCTACGCTGTGATCACAGTTGATCAGGCATTGTACCCCCAACTGATGAGCTGAAATGGTCAGTGTCCGACTTCAGAGATACCCGAATTCCAAGATTAGGTGGGTTACATATCACTATGAACTTTTGAAAGCGATAGGGCAACACACAGAAGATTCTGGAATACTTGAACTGTGGGTTGAAAGTGGTTTACTTGGACCAAATTCAGCTGAGAAGGCTAAAGATGGAAAATCATATGCAAAGGCAATGAGGGCGCACAAATTAACTTGGCAAGCGCAGTGGCAAATCTTGATGCCGCAATTCAAAACTGACCTCCATAAACAAGATCCAAAAACTTGCCAAACCTTGGAGGATGCACTAGCCAGCAAAGACTTCGATAGCTTACTTGACATTGTGGGTTCTGAGACCTTTCGGCAGCACCTCACAGTCTTCGTTGAAAATCGACAGAGTGATCCAAACTTCAGGTTTTGGTGGGATTACTTGAGGATGGTAACTGTATTGCTTGCTTTCGTCGGGGGCACAGAGAGCAGGTTTGTGGACACTACATTTGGAATCGTTCGAGAAATGTTGCCATTCTTCTTCCGATACGATCACGTGAATTACGCAAGATGGGGCTGTGTTTACCTGTCACAGATGCATCAGCTCCCACCAGAAGTGGAGGAAGAGTTCCGCCTTGGTAACTTTGTTGTGAAAGGATCGGACCAAATGTTCAACCAAGTCGATCCGGATCATAGCCTGGAATGGCTCAATGGAATTGGGAAAAAGAGTGGTGAATCATTGGAATAACCAAAGCCAATTCAGCCCTGGCAAGATGGACGCTCTCATACAACACACAGGATGCGCATTTCAATGCAGACGAAGAAATGATGAGACGTTGGAGTGGACACTGGGTACACCCCTAATGAAGCCACCTCTTCCCGCACTAAAAGTGACAACTCCGATGAGGAACGAATCCTTCAAACTCTCTTGCGATTCAAAGTATTTGCTGAAGAATCTACTGGTCGACCAACAAGCTCCTAAACTGCGCAACAAAAGATGTTGCGACTTCTGAAATAGAAGAGTCGCTGCTGAATGCTGAAACGCTTGGGCAACAAGAAGTTGGAGAGTTTCGTCAAAGAGAGACTTGTGTCATCCACCAACTTGTTCTGTTCTACACTTCAAAGGTGAAGGCTCCAACCTTTGCAACACTCTACGATGTTGCTACAAAGACGCCAAGTGGGAAGACAGAAAGCACAAAAGCAGACAGAAACTTCTTGCAGAGACTAATTGCAGCCTACAGAGCTGGAAGACCGGTAGACCTGGCAAGAATACTGAACCGTGACTTAATGAACGTGCCAATTAGCATTGCTGAAACGTCTGGTGAACTTCGATCTGGCATTAAAGCCAACTTATTTGACATTCTTATCCAAGTGTAACCTGCCCACAGAAATCTCTAATGATGAGCCTTCTTGCTTGATCATTGATGGACAAGCTGCAGTCATGTCACTTGGAAAGCCAAGCAAGGCAAATACCTTTGGTTACTATGCAGATGAATTCGTGAAGTTCATTTTCCGGCAAGGCCAGGCTTACAGCCGAATTGACGTTACCTTCGATCGGTACAGAGATATTCCATCAAAGTTGGACAGAGACAAACGTACAAAGAAGTCAAGGCCAGTTCGGCGTCTGATTGAAGATAGGGATGTACCACTCCCCAACAAATGGCCGGACTTTCTTGCATCAACTGAAACAAACAGAGCTTGCTCAGTTCCTGTCAAATCTCTCATATCCGCGGCACCCCCTGAAAAAGTGGTTGTTGTTGGTGGAGGTTTTGCTTCTGAAACAGAAGTCCAGAGTTCAGACCCTGCAAGTGACACAAAATTGCTAGAGAGCAATCATGAGGAGGCGGATTCTAGAATGATTCTACACTGCCTTCAAACAGATGCACCGAACATTGTGGTCGTAGCTCGTGACACAGATGTCTTGGTGTTGTTGGTCGCCAACTTCGGTAGAATGTCTTGCACGAGGCTTTGGATGAAAGCGGGAACAATGAAAAACCGAAGTATGTTCCTGTGCATGACATAAGGAGGGAACTTGGACTTGCCGATCATGTCTATGAGATACTATCTGCACTTCACAGTGTAACAGTGCGACACGGTGTCCTTTTTCTCAGGACACTCAAAGAGAACAGAGTGGGATATCTTCCTTGAACACAACAGTCTTCTCAAAGATCTTGGCAAGTTTCGCGCCCTCAAAACAGGTCACAGAAGATGCTGAAAAGTTCATTTGCCACATCTACAAGGCACCATCTGAGAACTGTAATCAAGCCCGGATTAAGCTTTTCAGCAAATGTCATGCAACGGAGACCCTCCCTCTATCTAGTGACGCTGCAAAATTCCACATAGAACGAGCAAACTACCAAGGTTTCATTTGGAGAGAAGCTCATAACCCAAGCCATCCCTGCCACACCAACAGAATGTGGATGGTAAATTGTCACTGGTTCTTAAACTTTGCCTCCAATTCAAAGGGATGCAGAGAACTTGTGCAGTGTAGTTGCACAAAAGGTTGCAGTACTAATAGTTGCTCTTGTCGGAAGTGGGGAGCCAGTTGTGCACTGATGCCTGCAAGTGCACATGTCGCAGAAATACCATGTCGAAACAGGGCGAAGTAAAGTAGACATTAGCAGGTCGGGGTTGGGGTGGGGGTGGGGTGGAGTGGGTGGAGGGTGTCGTGTCACAGTGAACAAGTCTCTCCTTGCCCCCAATTGGTCAGACAGATTGCAGTATGATCTGATTGAGAGATAAGAACACATGATTGACTGTCAGAACAGTTGTTTGCGTCATAAGTTTACTTTGCACCTGGTAACCTTTAACCTTAATTAGGAGGCTAATTAGTCAAATTGTGAAATTCAAAATTAGAATAATCTTGCTAGGAATTACGTTAGGATAGGAGTCAGTCAATCCATTTACTTGTGGCATTTAATCAAATAAATGAAAGTGAAATGAAACAGTATGTTAAAAAACTAAAAGTTGCTCCAGTACGGAGATATTAACAAAATAGCATTATTTTTCCTTCATATTTTTCTTTTTTTCTCACATTTTGAAAACCTGTATGAACCCCACTATACAAAATATTGTAAAATAAGTTACATATCTGGATAGAGGATGTCAAATAAAACACTTTTGAAAATTTTTGAAGTTTGCACTCATTGACCTTTGACCTTAAGTAGGACCTTATTAGGCATTTTTTGGCTCGGCAAACAACAGATTCGTGTTCAGCGTGAAAAACTACCCCAGAAAAGTGGTTTGCCTGCTTTTCTCAAAAATGTTTCTTGAATTCACATTTCCAGAAATATAACCAGTCTAGTACCGATAGGGCAAAATTTTAGGGCCAGCTTACTCACCATTCTTTCGCGGTGTGCAGTATCAAGTTTCGTCAAATTGGGCAACGAAAAAAATTATTCAAAATCAATTCCCGATTCCGTGAAGTACTCTTCGGGAGTATTTGATCAACGCAAACAACCTGAGCGGTATAGTTCGCTGGAGCTATCCTTTTTTTTTTCTTGAAATGATTTTTTTTTCATCAACCGCTGTCACAACGGGAACCCAACGGGTTCATGGGTCATCTAGTGGTCCAATAAATGCTTGCCTAAATTTTTGAAGCATACAAGTTTGTATTATCAGTTGGGACTTTCTTCTTACTAATTAGATACACTCAAACATTGAATAATTAACAAAAACGTTGGCGTATATTGGACTATTGAGAATACCTTGTTCCGAGAACCTTTTTTTGATGCTACAAATATGAGTGCTTTCAGGGTTTCTATT
>CM068959.1:47234658-47252236 GCA_035128595.1 Eptatretus atami | reverse complement strand
ATATATATATATATATATATTGAAGCAGTGCACAGAGGCATAATGTTTTTTTTTATTGAACATGGACAAAAAATAATTTGAAATGTTCGAGACAAAATAATTACATAAAACGATCATTAATTACATGTGAAAATGTATAAAATGTACAAATATTAATGCCAAAGACTGCAGCAATGCTAATAAATCAAACTTCACATTTAAAAACCTTTTACCTGGAAAAGGCAAATATCATTTACAAACAAAGTTTATCAAATTGTAGGGTGTCAAAAGTCCTGTTGAAAGTGTATTTTGTGCTGAATTTAAACGTGGGCTGTAAAAAGGTACAAGGAGTGATGTCTAAATCAATATTACGATTCAGGTTCCTGAAAACCATTGCTCGGTATTTCTGCCACATATGTGGACGTCCACATATTACCTACGCTGTGGTGGAAGTCGAGGTCTTTGTAAAAAAAATAAATGGAGAAAATGGAAGGTTTGAAATGTTGTCGAGAAAAGGGGGAAAGAAGGGGGTGGTTGAACGAGGTAAAGATGAGGAAAGGGAACAGACAAGAGTTAAAGGAGGAAAGGAAGGAAAAGTGGAAGGCTTCTTCAATGTTGGGAGTGGGAATGTATGATCTTTTGTTGGTTTGGAGTTTGGTGTGGGTGGTGGTTGATAGAGGGGAAGGGTGGTGGGGTGAAAATCACACTTTATACAGAAGATGCAAATGTGCTCTAGAATTTGCATTATTGAGTTTGTACAATGATTTGTTCATGGAGGTGGACATTTGTGATGGTAGTAATCCATCTGATAACTTTTAAACCACATTTCAAGATGAGAAAACATTCCAGGGAAGAGATACTTGAACCACACAATCACCTTTTCTTGGGAGAAGCTCAAGGCACATGTTGTGAAGCCAGGCAGGACATTTAGTCCATGGGCCAGAGCAGATGTCGGGACACCTGAGGTGGTAAAACCTTGTGGGTGTCAATTTGTTTCTAGGGTCCATAGGAGTACATTAAAGCATGATAACCGTTCCCACTGAGAAGCTTAACAAATTTTCATGAAAGCTCATATTTTTGGCACTTACGTGATAGGTTGATTTTCGACTCCGATAGCATAGAATCAGGTATTCACTTGTTCCTGTTTTAAAATGGCCACATAAGTGACCCTAGTAGCTATTAGATATGAATTTTCTATTTAAACTTGGTGCCAGAACAGCTGGAGAGAACACATTCAGGCCTGTGTTATTTTGTATAGTTAAGTATTAAGTGGTTAACTGTTCTTGTTAAATTTTTCTGTTGATCAAATCAAATTCCTACAATAACCTCTCCATTGCTTTATTGGATTTGCAGATTGAAGCACTACAACTGAAAATGGACCCTGAGGCCAGAGCTAGCAGTTCAGCGTCAAAGCGGCCACACATGTGATAAGATCATGACATGAGATAAGATCTGTTCAAAGAAAGTTTTGTGACCATGATTCATTGTTCGACTGACGACTCCAACCTGGGTATCACCACAAAACTTGACTCCTGGAAAACTCTCATGAGAGCTGCTGAAATCAGAGGCCATGCTGAAATCTTGGATATCGCCAAAGACTTTCCAGATGGGATGATACCACCAGTGACCTATCACAGGAAGCGTCGAAGCATCTTTACGATGTAAAAGCTGCTTGATGCCTTTATCACCAAAGGAAAACCGACAGAAGAAGCCACTTCAGAAGGTCAAAATAAGTCAACCAGGTAAGCTTCGCATTAATCCAGGGTGTACGAGGCAAAGTACATCTTCTGTGACATCTACCAGTATGAGGCTGTAGAGAAACAATCCCACAATGAACTGTTCACATTTGTCAGAGGCAAATTGTTTGTTCATCCTGATGTGGTACCACTGATTGATCTCACATCTAGACTGGTGCTAAGTATGAATGCTCCAGGTGTCACACAGGTGAAACCTTCCACAAAGAAGTACGTTAATCGCAAGCTTGAGGCCGAGTTTGGAGAAGCACTGCAAACTGTATATTTCCAAATGACAAGGGAAAACTTATCCTGTATCCTGACAGCCTTTCCATGAGCGAACTTGCCAAAGCATACTATACACTCCAGGCAGAGTTGCAGATTACGAAGTCGGTGAGGACTGATGACAGTATTGACAAGGCAGCACTGAAGATGAGAGACAACATAAAGAATGAGGTTGGCTGTCAGGCATGGCCACCCCAGACATCAGAACTGCAGCAGAGGAGCACCATCATCCTGGCTTCAGTGACCCACTTCCTGCACAACCAATTGTGTCAACCCTCAGAGAGTGCACTGGCTTTCCGACTTCATTGGCCAAAACCTGGTTTATGCCATTATCAATGGCAAGACCAAGCCAGCGAAGCACATCGTTTTGCCCGTTGTCGTGAAGTCGCTGATGGGGAACATGAAGCTGGTACAGCTGTGCAAGCTGCAGACATACACCAACCAGAGAACTGAGGATGAGGAAAAAGTCCAGGTGGAAATGGACAAATATGATGATGATGATGATGATGAAGCTAAAGAAAATGGACATGAAATGTGGACATTCAGAACATAGCACATTGTATGCATAGACCTCATCGATAATCCGATGTTTGAGATTGAAGTAAACGATGATGGAGGACATTACAACCAGAAGGAGACTGGTGTTGGCTTCGCGGTTAGGGTGGCTGACTTGGGATCCTAGGGTCCTGAGTTCGAGCTCCGTTTTCCGCTGAATTAATACCAGGTGGGATTGACTCAGCCTGTCATCCTTCAAAGGTCGGAAAAATGAGTACCAGTGTACTGGTAATAGGGACACTGCATCAGCGGCATAGCCAGGTCCCGAACCGATGATGCAACGAGCAGCCACAAGGCTGCACTCGAAAGAAAGAATTACAACCAGAAAAGCATACCCCATCACCAAAAAAGACAAGTGGACAATTGAAATGTTTGCATTGAAACGTTGAACTACAGATGCTAAAATTTAGCATTCGTGCGTTCCTATTATTCTCATGTGACGTGTGTAAAACAAGTTGTGACGATCTACACTTCCACCTAAAGTGTTCCAGATGGACAGTCCAACTCGTTTACATACAATAACAGCAAAAACTGAATGAATATCTTGGTGGATTCATGTTGGCATGAGATAAGATATGTTCAAAGAAAGTTTTGTGACCATTGTTGTGACGCATTGTGCACTTATTGCATAATAGCTAATAACTGTGACTAAGCTGCCACTCTGGGATGGTTATCAAATGAAAATATTATCTGTAGGTATAAAGCATTTCAAAACACCAAACTAGAGTTTGCCACCTTGGGTGGTACCGACAAGTGAAAAATCTGATCGAGGTCCACGCACTATTATTATCACAATTGATTTTGAAACAACCGTATCAATGGATGAAACATGATTTCCGTTACTCAGTGTGAATCCACACTTTGCTTTCCATTCTTCTCTGTGAGAACAGCATTCTAATTATTTTTAGCTGAAAAGTGAAGTGTTTCCTCTTCCTTGGCTACACATACTGTAATCACTGATTTGTATTTTTTTTTTGGATGATTTAGACTTTAGAGAAACACTGCAGGCTCAAATAAGCAAAACAAAGTGACACCGGACAAGCGCTGCTCGTTATCACTTCTGGAGATGCATCAGGAGGCTGTCTTCATAAAGAGCAATCAAGAGCATTATAGAAAATCCTAGTAGTAGGCCCAGGTTTTGCAGAAGCAGGTACAGGGTGTTTTTGCTCTTCCTATCTGCTCGTGCAGTGGGTAGCTGCAGAGATGAAATTCGGGAGACAAAAAAAAACAACATTATCCTCAAGAAAACAAACAATTGTATTCAAGCTATCATGCATTATACAGGAAACAAAAGTTCGAACTTTCCGCCTGAAAACCTAGCAGTTATGACTTTTAGTCGGAGTCCTACACAATACACATCACACTAGATGACCCACCGACTCATCACTCACGGATTTCCCTTTGATTAATTATTAGTGGCCATTCAAGCACAGTTTGGTGAAGGAGTTGCGTGCCATCAAAGCTTCCTTCACTTTTTCCAAAGGATGTTGAACTGAGTGCTGAAGCATCACCGGCCCATCTGCACACTCCCTCATTGACGTAAACCATTCCAATGCAAGCTTGACAAGAATACACATTTAGGTTGATAACATAGTCAAAATCTCCCCACCGACAGATACGGAATCTGCATTCGACTGGGAATACTATGAAGTGAAATTGCAAGTGGAAACGAAATAAGACGTGAATATGGATTCGATGGAAGTTACGTGCGATGGGCCAAAGAGCTTCTTTTTGCATCTGAAGTTTTATTCCGTCCGTGTTAAAAGGACCACGGAAATCTGTGAGTAATGAGTAGGTGGGTCAAGAAAAAAAAAACCCCATGTTCAAACTCTCCCCTTCTGGGGGAAAGATGCCAGTTATGCTACAGGTTGGTTGATTAGATTAGAACAATCTTCCCAGGGTTATTGTCATTTGGAAACAAAACAAAAAGGGGAGCGATGGATATTTTTGTTTCAAAAGCAAGAAAATGCAATTAATGATCAAGTGCTTCAAAAATAAATAAATCACAATCTCAGTTAATAAAAAGGCAAAGAAATCCCCCAACACAGTGTTGACCTAAGTCTAACCGAGCTTATGTTTAAATATATATATATATATATATATATATATATATATATATATATATATATATATATATATATATATATATATATATATATATATATATATATATATATATATATATTCCTCTCCCCTGGTAGAAAGCTACACGACAGGCCGGTGAACAATGTCAGGAAGAAACTTACAGCTTTGCGTTTATGTTGGATCGATTTTGTCTCCATTGTGTGCTGGTGCCAAGTTCTAAGTGATGCTAAACAATGCTTATGGAACATATTCTAGACGAGTAAACAAATCTGTTTTTTCTCCAAAAAGAAAGTCGTACGAATTGTAAAGGCCGAGCTCCTGCTCGTGTAACATGTTCAAGAGGTAGAAATTTCTCCGCTTTTTCTTTAGTTTCGGTGGCTGTGATTTGTACCTCCTTTTGCAGGAAACGAAATCAGAAAAAAAAAAGACAGTATGAGGTTTAAACCAATTAATTTTAGCTTCATTACCAATCACAGACAGCTTTTACCATCTTAATGAATAGCAAAAATGAGAAAAGCCTCATTATCCTTGAAGCAAGCGGGTGTGTTCCATAAGCAAGCAGCTTGCTATCGCTTGCCAAGCCGGCAGTTTCGTATCAATCGCTTTGAAAGCTGCTTGCCAAGCCGCTTGGCAAGTGGAGCAAGCAATCTTGGAAGGTGCTTGGCAACCGGTAAGCACACCGCTTGCTAACGGAACGCGCTGACTTATGTTTGCAAAATGGCCACCGTAGTTGGATTGTTGGCTTTGTACTTCTTAAATTATATTGTCACAGAGGACGAGATTGAAACGTGCAGTTCATACTTTGATTGTTACTTCTACTTTTCATCCGAATTATTTGCCTGGTGTTCGCTTAACGGTTAGGGTAACTAGCTTAAAGTTTTAGGGCCTTGAGTTCCAACCCCTGTCTTGCGTTGAATAACACCAGGTGGGGTTGAATCAGCCTGTCATCCTTCCGAGGTCGGCAACATCAGTACCAACTTACTGGGAACAGACATCAGCGGCACATCTGCTCTCCCAGCAATGATGCAACCACAGGCTGCAGACAAAATCATTATTATCCTTATTATAATTCATGGACTAATATTTGTTTTTTTTGTCTACTCTCCTACAGTTCTGGGCCGATTACATCCAGACTTGCTACATAGGATCAGCATGACCCAATTAATGTATAGGGATGTTTTTATCGATGCCGGTGGTCTTGGGGGAGAGGGGGGGGGGATGTAAATTCTCTATGTAAATGTGTATCATGTAGCACCTCCTCCAGGTGTGTGAGGGTATTACAAGTCTTCATCATTTCCAGTTCAGTATTCCTGTCCCCACATTTTCCAGTGCAGTGAGATGTTTTGAATTATAAGCAGTAGGTATGTTTTTGCTTCATGCACATAACCCGTTTGGTAAGCGGGAAGCAAACCACTTGCTAGTGGAGTCTATCCCAGGTGTACAACTTCTTACTCGACAGGGCAATCCATAATGTTTAATTATTCCGTCATTGTCGGAAATGTTTTGATGATTGTAAGAACAAAGTTTAGTTGTACAAGAACCTCTACTTCTCGTGGAAAATTCATACAAAAGAAAATCCATAAATTCATTTAGCATCGCGGAGCGTCTCGGGATGTACTCTATATTACAGTAGATCCGAGAATGAACGATCTATATGAATGTAGATGTGCAGTGTGTGCAGACTACTAGTAACACACTGACGAAACTAAACTTTATCGTCCTTTTGGTAGCAGGAGACTGAGGAGAGGCTAAATACTCACAACACGGTAGTCAATTTGGCCAAATCATTGTCCAGTAAAGTAAGACAGTCTCTCACTACACCGGAAAGTAAATCTTAACTCTTTTTGCTTTGATAGACATCTTGTTTTTTTGAAACTCCCTATAATCATCTAATGAACGTGGTGATACACACCAATTATGCCGACACATGTGTGTAGGACAAATACACCTTACAAGCCTCCATCACAGCTCATCAAGGAGTGCACACACTTGTTCTGACATATTTGTTCCTGGGAAACTGAATACATACTTTGTGTCACCAGAAATCATTACACGAGTGAAGAACCTGTCCATACCCAGGTTATTCCCCCAGAATTTAATACCTTGCCCCCCCCCCCCAGAAACGGTGCTATACGATACTCATCTGCATAGAGAGAATTGGGGTGCACTCCATCCTGAACCCCGCAGGCTATGAGGATGTGTTTTATCCCCTAAAACCTTCCTGTGCACACCAGTTTTCAACTCATTCCGTCGAGTGGTTCAGGGGGTGGATAGAAGTGAAACACATAAACAAGCAAATTAAAAATCACTCTCAGAGTGACACTTGGCGAAACGGAATGGCACTCCGAAGAGAACATATCTCCGCAAGGCTGAATAGTTCACATATTTTTTTTATCCCACAGATAAGTCGGATCTGAATCCAGACCTTAAAGTCAAATCGGCTTGTTCTTGTCACCTAACCAACTCATCCACCTCGTTTTGTCAAAACTCGTCCACAACTTATTGAGATATCATGTGAAACATAGTTTTTTGGCCCAATTTCTCAATGGTGAAGAATCACTTGAAAAATTCTTGGATCTGGATCTGGACTCGGATCTTCACAAAAATCGAATCAATTCGTCGTTGTCAAACACCCAACATGTCCACCAAGTTTAATCTGAATCCGTCCACAACTCTTTGAGATATCATGTAATATCGTTTTTCGCCCCATCTCTCAATGGTGAAGAATCAGTTAAATTTTTTAAATAATTCTCGAATCTGGATCCGGATTCTGGTCTTCACCACAATTTAATCCATTCGTCCTTGTCACACACCCAACCGGTCCACCAAGTTTCATCTGAATCTATCCATAAACTTTTGAGATATTGTGCTATATATCGTTTTTGGCCCAATCTCTCAATGGTGAAGAATCACTTTAAAAATTCTCAGATCCGGATCCGGATTCGGATCTTCACCAAAATTATGTGTTGCGGTCCTTGGCTGGTCACCTACATACCCAAGAAATTTCAGAACGATTGCTTGAAAACTGTGGCCAAAAATCGTGTGACAAACAAACAGACAGACAGACAAACACTACAGAAAGACATACTTGGCAAAAAAATTTTTTCACCGAGTAACAAACAAAGACAGACTACTTCTCAAATTAAATGTGGTATCAGTATCGATGAGTAAAGGGTGGCTAAGAGATGAAGGTGGCATGTAGCAGTAAAATCCAAAATTAATGGAACAAGATCATCTTCATCAATCACACGATCCTCCTTATTGTTATTAATATTAATCATGAATATATTTTATTTGAGATGTTACAGGAATGAAAATCAACAACAGCTCAGCTGGTGAGTGAGAGTAGAGAAGTTTAAATATATACGTCAAGTGAACGACAATGACATTTTCATCAAATTTAAAGGGCTGACAGGATGGCCTCGAGGTACGTACATTCTCATACAAGCTGTCCAACTTGGGTTTGAATCCCGACCCAGATATAAACTGTCATCCCGGTGTATCACAGGTGGGTCATTAATCAATGAGTGTTCTGCCTCCCGGATGGACGATAAACTGGGTGTCCCATTTGCCAGCATTAGTTAGTGGACGTAAAACCCGGGCGTAGTGGCGTGCGCCTGTAATCCGGCTACTCGGAGGCTTGGGTTGGAGGATCGCTTGAGGGGAAGCCCTGCGCTGGCCGCGCTATGAGAGGGTGTAGGGCAGCCCGAATCATGGCGAAACCCAATCCTTATCCCTGTGGTAAGAGGCGACCAGGGTTGCGTCAGGAAGGGCATCCGGCGTAAACCTATGCCAATTCAGTATGCGGATCATAACGGATGATCCGCTGTGGCGACCCCTAACGGGAGCAGCCGAAAGAAGAAGAAGAAGAAGAAGAGTTAGTGGACGTTAAAGATCCCATGGCGTCCTTTGTGAAGAGTAGGTGAGCTATCGCCGGCACCATTGCCAAATTCGAAATTTCTGCCGTAACCAGTAGAGGGCACATCAGCGGCACAGCCAAAGCCTCAACCAACGATGCCACCCCACCAGTGTGACCACTCCTCATTTTCATAAATGCCAAGGTGAGCCAATGAAAAAAGCCAAGAATTCACAAGGTTTCGGAAAAGCGCTGATAATAGAAAACCTATACGCCAAGAAAACCTATAGAAAACCAAGACGCCAAGGTGAACAACGAATAGCCAAGATCTTGTGGAAAAAGCCAAGGAGTGGTCACACTGCACCCCACACCCTTGTGCTGCATAAGAACGAAGAAGAATAAGAAGATAAAATTAAAAATTATTGAATGCAAGACCGTTTCAAACACAATGATGTTACCAGCACCATCATCACGTGGCTTTTCTGATGGATTCCCAAGGTGACTTGTATGCACGTGTCGATTTGGTTTGTAAATCTATCAGTCTTTAAAAGGTATTAGATTCAGATTACACCTTCTTGGAGGGAATTTCATTTTGACCGGATGTTGAAGATTAACATATATAAAGTGATTTCACCGGACTGCTGGGAATCAAACCAAAGAAGAAGTGTAAAAAGTGTGATCTGAAGTCATGAGACCTTACACAAAAGAAAGGTGACGGTGTACAAGTACCAGTTTGAAAAATAAAAAAAACACGACTGAAGTTGGTAAAACGGAGAAAGACCCAAGTACATACCAGTGGCAAATTACAATGAACATTTCATGAATCAATGAAGACTTGAAGATCTCATGAATTTAAATCATGAATTATTCCATTAATTCGCCAGATGGTGCTGAAGGTCCACCTTATGCAGATTACTTGTACAAACAACTGGAGAGATGAAATCCCAACAAGACCCCTGAAGCTGTTTCGATAATACTGGTATGTGCTAACAATTACCCAAAGCACAATCTTGGGGGAATTTGATGTCCACAACTTTCTCCAATGTCTAAACTACCTATAACAGCCATCTTCACTTTCTGTCACTTTGGTTGACAACCGATGACTTGTGTGAAACCACATGTTTCAGATCTCCCCACATCTGCACTCATTTATCCACGTCAGAACTTGCTCCTGGACTTTGACAACTTTTATCTTCCCTTCATGGTCATGTTTCTCGTGACTCACGTGGTGGGTACAAGCTGGTTTAATAACTCGAACTATAAAGTCGTTCCCTGTTGCCTCCATCGTAGAAACGTTCCCACGATCCGAAGCATGAAAGAAAACCCTCCACAACAAAAACCTTTAAAAACTAGTGGGGCACTCGGTGGAGCGCATACCTCCCGCCACACAATGCCTGATCCACGAGAACATATCAGGCCCAATACATTTTTGAAATTTCATGCTATATATCTTTTTTGGTCCAATCTCTCAATGGTGAAGAATAACTTAAAAATTCTAGTAGTTGGATCCGGATCCGGATCTTCACCAAAATCTTATCAGTTCATCCTCATCACACATCAAACTGTCCACAAAATTTCATCCGGATCCGTCCACAACGTTTTGAGATATCCTGCACACAAACAGACAAACTAGAAGACGACGTTGTGCAAAGCACGATACTCACAAAATCCATAAAACAAATTTGACCTCAAAAATAATTGGTGGTTGAATTCAGTGACCTGATGTGAAAATCCAATTCAGATTTCAAGTCAATCAGATGAAAATTGACAATTTTAGAAATTTGGCCTATGTTTACCTTTTGGCTGATGTGGACCTCAAAAATAATTGGTGGTTGAATTCAGTGACCTGATGTGAAAATCCTCTTCAGATTTTAAGTCAATCGGATGAAAATTGAGGATTGTAGAAATACAACCTTAGTTGTTGACCTTGAGCCTATGTTGACCTTTTGGTTGATGTTGACCTCGGAAATAATTGGCTCATTGAATTCAGTGACCTTAAATATAAATCCTCTTCAAATTTTATAGTCAATCGGAGAAAAATTGAGGATTTTAGAAATGACACCTAATTTGTTGACCTTTGGCCTATGTTGACCTTTTGACCTCAAAAACAATAGGCTTCTTCCTTATGACAAACTCTAGCATTTGGCGAAGTTTCGTGAAGATCGGTTTAAAATTGCGACCTGTAGGCGACAAACAGACAGACAGAATAACAAAATTGACTGACCAATATACTTGAACAAGGACAAATGCGTCCAAGAGCAGCGTCCTAAAGGTTTTGTCGGCTAAAAAAAACAACAACAAAAAAAACAACAAACAACTTCCGATATTTCGTCACGTGTCTTGATTAAGCCAATAGCGAGACCCGTCATAATGTATTTACGATTTACGATATATCGTGTATTTACGAAATAAAAAATGTATTTACGAAATTACAATACGATAAATGGAATAATCTTTAAATAGTAACGTGAACTTTTCGAAAACTTTAAAGCAAATGTCCGAATATATTTAAAAGTTCATGATAGACGCTCTCAAAAGGCACCGTTAATGCGAGGATGTGTACATGTGCTTAGTATTTAAGCAGATCCGGATCTTGTATATACAAGAGCCGAGTCCTTGAGGTTAAGGTTTTGTCTTAACAAGAACAAGAACGCCGAGCTTCGATTTTGCAAGTAACAAACAGACAGAGAGGGGTGAAAACATAACCTCCTTCACCTTCGGTGGCGGAGGTAATAACGCGATAACTCATAGTCATCAACTCAACATCAACATCATCAACCCTTGACAGAGTTTCGTGCTCCCAATGCAATTTTTGGGAAAGGGTTATGGTTGGTGATTTGCCATTGCCTTCCCCAAAGTCAGTCGAGGCAGGCATAATTAAAATTTGTTCAGGGTGCCGACAATAACTCATTTACTCTTCGCGAAAGACACCGAGGAATCTTTAACATCCACAGACGACAAGTACTGGCAGATGAATCCTTCGGCTTAACGTCCGTCCATGGGTCGGTGCCCACATTGAGCCTTGCCCTGCAAGCGAAACACCAGGATGACGTTTTATAGCTGGGTCGACATTCAAACCGAGGCAAGACAGCTCAGAGTCGAATCCACTTATCTCAAGGCTGTCCTACCAAACCTACATCACAACTACATGTTCAAAAAATAACCCCCCCCAAAAAAAACCGGAGAAAACAATTAAGAGGTCAATCACAACACACACCAGGATGCAGTTCTACAGAAACCATCTGCATTGTAGAATTGGTTGAAGAAACAGGAATCCAGGTTTGAGAAATCGTAAGCTGGTCGTCCATCGAGCAAAAAACACACGTCTTTCTTCTCACTCCGTTCTTCCCTACTGTTCTTAACAACCTCGTTTGAAATATTGTTGTGGGGCCGGGTCTTGGTGGCGAGCACAACCGCTAGATGGAGCAGTAGAGTCGCCTCCACCGAACACCCGGAATCTAGGTCGTACCTTTCAGATAAATCCGAAAATACAGGTCCCTAACAGGACCATGAATCACCAATAATTCGACCGCGTGGAGTAGGGTTAATTGCCAACTTCAATATACCTAAGTATCCATGCGGCAAAGCTTACCGGGGAATTCACACCCTCCTCAGGCCTCGAGCAGAATGAACCATTACGTGCTCGAACCGTGCGTAACCCGAGCGGATGGTTACGGAGGTCTGTCGGTCCAAATGTACAAATACGGCAATGGCCTTCCTAATTCCCGTTCGCAGCGCGGCAAACCAATGGCAGAAAGGACAAGGACGAGCTGGACATTCAACAATAGGGGTATTTATTAACAATAGGGGGAAGGGAACACACAAAGACCAGAGTATCACGACTAAGCAAGCAAATAGATGTACAACAAAAAGCACTTAACAGTTCTACTTAGACAAGACAGGCCCGCACACAGACACGCACACCCAAAAAGGAAAATGGACCCGCCGGGTCTTTATTCGACTCTCCAGCCGAGGAGGATAGTTCGGCTGGGGATCAGGACAGCTGGCTACCTGGCCGCGAGCGTGCGGCTGGTCGTCCACCCCTTCCCAGAGCTCCGGTCACCAAAGGATGGACCAGGGCAGCCGAATCCAGAGGAGGCGAGACGAGGTGATCTCCCTTGATGAAAATCGACCGCTCGCTGTAATGCGCCGGACGAGACACCTCTGAAGCGCTGGATGCAGTCCGCCGCAAACCCAGGCAGACGTGCCTCGAGACACCCAGGATGCAAACTCTCCACGCTCGTCCCGACAACCACACTCTCCTCTTCAGGAGGGAGGGGCCTCTTCTCCTGGCCACTCGCCTCCTGATTGGTCGGACCCATCGCGCGATTCCCTGGCCTCTTCCATTGGACGGGCCCATGGTAGGCGGGCAACTCCCCACCTTCTGGGTGGAGTCCCGATCGGAGGCGTTTGTAGCTCCGCCTACCTCCTCACCTCCGGCCATATGCATAATGGCGATGGTGCTGAGTGGGAGATGGGGCGGGTGAGACCAGCTCCTTGCCGATTGGCCAAAGAGGGACGCCATGCTCATTTACAAATTCCAGCCACCTTCAGTTGAACGTCAGATCTAGCCAGCCGGTTCCAGAAAGTGGGAATAATCCACAAGGTGGGAATAATTGGGACCGTTACAGACGAAGAAGAACAAGAAGAGGAGGAGAGAAGCCTATTTTGATTTCCAAAGGGACTTTGAATGGATATCATAAATGCATGCAGCAGAAGCAATCAAAACTGCAAAACGAAATGTCATGAAGGGTTTTGGACATCCAGAAATTTTTTCTGCAACAGTGGGCTCACTCCGACGTGAGTCAGAAGGATAAAGCATTGATCGGTCAAACACAGATGTAGCATTTGGATGATCTTCCTGCAGGTGAAAAGTCACAAATCTCAGTAATGTGAACGGAGATTTACCGATTTGACAGTGTTTCGATGTATGCGTCATGAGCCGTAGCAGAAAAAATTCTCCCCAGACAGTGTTCACCGCAATATCGTTTTGCACTTAGCTAGGGGAAAACGACGATGACGATGACGAGGTCATCATGACATTTCCAACAACAACAACAACAATTGAGGATGATTAAACAGCCGCTCGGTATATGGAATTTGGAATTGAGGATGATAAACCAGCCGCTCAGGTATATGGAAGTTTGAATTGAGGATGATAAACCAGCCGCTCGGGTATATGGAAGTTTGAATTGAGGATGATAAACCAGCCGCTCAGGTATAGGAAGTTTGAATTGCGGACAATAAACCAGCCACTCAGGTTATGGAAGTTTGAATTGAGATGATAAACCAGCCGCTCAGGTATATGGAAGTTTGAATTGGACAATAAACCAGCCGCTCGGTATATGAGAGAGTTTGAATTGCGGACAATAAACCAGCCACTCAGGTATGTGGAAGTTTGATTGCGGACAATAAACCAGCCGCTCGGGTATATGGAAGTTTGAATTGCAGATATAAACCAGCCGCTCAGGTATATGGAAGTTTGAATATAGTGGACGATAAACCAGCCGCTCGGGTATATGGAAGTTTGAATGCGGCGATAAACCAGCCGCTCAGTATATGGAAGTTTGAATAGTGGACGATAAACAGCGCTCGGGTATATGGAGTTTGAATTGCGGACGATAAACCAGCCGCTCGCGTATTGGAAGTTTGAATGTGGACGATAAACAGCCGCTCGGTATATGGAGTTTGAATTGCGGACAATAAACCAGCCACTCAGGTATATGGAAGTTTGAATGTGGACGATAAACCAGCCACTCAGGTATATGGAAGTTTGAATTGAGGATGATAAACCAGCGCTGGTATATGGAAGTTTGAATTGAGGATGATAAACCAGCGCTCAGGTATATGGAGTTTGAATTGTGGACGATAAACCAGCCGCCTCAGGTATATGGAAGTTTGAATTGTGGACGGATAAACCAGCCGCTCGGGTATATGGAAGTTTGAATTGAGGATAGATAAACCAGCCACTCAGGTATATGGAAGTTTGAATTGTGGACGATAAACCAGCCACTCAGGATATGGAAGTTTGAATTGAGGATGATAAACCAGCCGCTCAGGTATATGGAAGTTTGAATTGTGGATGATAAACCAGCCGCTCAGGTATTGGAAGTTTGAATGTGGACGGTAAACCAGCGCTCAGGTATATGGAAGTTTGAATTGCGGACAGATAAACCAGCCGCTCAGGTATGTGGAAGTTTGAATGTGGATGATAAACCAGCCACTCAGGTATATGGAAGTTTGAATTGCGGACAATAAACCAGCCGCTCAGGTATGTGGAAGTTTGAATTGGACGGTAAACCAGCCGCTCGGTATATGGAAGTTTGAATTGAGGATGATAAACCAGCCGCTCAGGTATATGGAAGTTTGAATTGCAGACGATAAACCAGCCACTCAGGTATATGGAAGTTTGAATTGAGGATGATAAACAGCCCTCGGTATATGGAAGTTTGAATTGAGATGATAAACCAGCCGCTCAGGTATGTGGAAGTTTGAATTGGGACATAAACCAGCCGCTCAGGTATGTGGAAGTTTGAATTGAGGATGATAAACCAGCCGCTCAGGTATATGGAAGTTTGAATTGCGGACAATAAACCAGCCGCTCAGGTATGTGGAAGTTTGAATTGCGGATAAATAAACCAGCGCTCGGTATATGGAAGTTTGAATTGGGACGGTAAACCAGCCGCTCAGGTTATGGAAGTTGAATTGAGGCGGATAAACCAGCCACTCAGGTATATGGAAGTTTGAATTGCGGACGGTAACCAGCGCTCAGGTTATGGAAGTTGAATGAGGACGGTAAACAGCCGCTCAGGTTTATGGAAGTATGAATTGTGGATGATAAACCAGCCACTCAGGTATATGGAGTTTGAATTGCGGACAATAACCAGCCGCTCAGGTATGTGGAAGTTGAATAGTGGACGATAAACCAGCCGCTCGGTATATGAAGTTTGAATTGCGGACAATAAACCAGCCGCTCAGGTATGTGGAAGTTTGAATTGAGGATGATAAACCAGCCGCTCGGTATATGGAAGTTTGAATTGCGGACAATAAACCAGCCGCCTCAGGTATGTGGAAGTTTGAATTGTGGAGGTAAACCAGCCACTCAGGTATATGGAAGTTTGAATTGCAGACGATAAACCAGCCGCTCAGGTATATGGAAGTTTGAATGTGGACAATAAACCAGCCGCTCAGGTATATGGAAGTTTGAATTGCGGACAATAAACCAGCCGCTCGGTATATGGAAGTTTGAATGTGGACGATAAACCAGCCACTCAGGTATATGGAATTTGAATTGAGGACGATAAACCAGCCGCTCGGGTATATGGAAGTTTTGAATTGGAGGACGATAAACCAGCCGCTCAGGTATATGGAATTTGAATTGAGGACGATAAACCAGCCGCTCGGTATATGGAAGTTTGAATGCGGACAATAAACCAGCCACTCAGGTATATGGAAGTTGAATAGTGGACGATAAACCAGCCGCTCAGGTATATGGAAGTTTGAATTGCGGACAATAAACCAGCGCTCGGTATATGGAAGTTTGAATTGCGGACGATAAACCAGCCACTCAGGTATATGGGGTTTGAATTGCGGACAATAAACCAGCCACTCAGTATATGGAAGTTTGAATTGCGGACAATAACCAGCCACTCAGGTATATGGAAGTTTGAATTGCGGACGATAAACCAGCCACTCAGGTATATGGAAGTTTGAATTGCGGACAATAAACCAGCCACTCAGGTATATGGAAGTTTGAATAGTGGACGATAAACCAGCCACTCAGGTATATGGAAGTTTGAATTGAGGACGATAAACCAGCCACTCAGGTATATGGAAGTTTGAATTGCGGAGGTAAACCAGCCGCTCAGGTTTATGGAGTATGAATTGAGGACGGTAAACCAGCCACTCAGGTATATGGAAGTTTGAATAGCGGATGTAACCGCGCTCAGGTTATGGAAGTTTAATAGCGGATGGTAAACCGCCGCTTGGTATATGGAAGTTTAAATGGTGGATGGCAAACGGCTCGGGTAGTGGAAGTTAAATGGTGGATGCAAACCGCGCTGCTCGGTATATGAGGTTTGAGTAGTGATGGCAAACCGGCTGCTCGGTATATGGAGTTTGAGTAGTGATGGTAAACCGGCTGTTCGGGTATATGGAGGTTGAGTAGTGGATGGTAACCGGCCTGCTCGGGTATATGGAGGTTTGATTAGTGGAGGTAAACGGCTGTTCGGGTATATGAGGGTTTGAGTAGTGGATGGTAAACCGGCTGCTTCGGGTATATGAGTTTGAGTAGTGAATGGTAAACCGGCTGCTCGGGTATATGGAGGTTTTAGTAGTGGATGGTAAACCGGCTGTTCGGGTATATGGAGGTTTGAGTAGTGGATGGTAAAACGGCTGTTCGGGTATATGGAGGTTTGAGTAGTGGATGGTAAACCGGCTGTTCGGGTATTGGAGGTTGAGTAGTGGATGGTAAACCGGCTGCTCGGTATATGAGGTTTGAGTAGTGATGGTAAACGGCTGCTCGGGTAATGGAGGTTTTAGTAGGGATGGTAAACCGGCTGTTCGGGTATATGGAGGTTTGAGTAGTGGATGGTAAAACGGCTGTTCGGGTATATGGAGGTTTGAGTAGTGGATGGTAAACCGGCTGTTCGGGTATATGGAGGTTTGAGTAGTGGATGGTAAACCGGCCTGCTCGGGTATAGTGAAGTTTGAATGGTGGGATGGTAAAGGCCACTCGGATTCAGAGGTTAAGCCAGAATTATATGAATTTTGGTTTTTGTATGCAAATCTTGGCTTGTGGAAAAGCAAAACAGAACAGAGCAAAAATTACAGAACAGGAAGAACATTTGGTAATGAGTCGAAACACACAAACAGTATGGTTGAGGATGCAACAGAGGGATTCTTGGAAGAGGATGGACAGGGGGAAGAATGAAATCAAAAGCGGGAAGGGGGGGGGGGGCAAAGGGGGTGAACAACTGGATACAAGCTCAAACATAGTAAGACCTAGAAGGGAAAAACCAGGGATGAAACAAGAATGAATCCACTTTATTTCATTTGTAAAAAAACTTTCCTTAATCCACGAGAA
>CM068959.1:47212524-47234633 GCA_035128595.1 Eptatretus atami | reverse complement strand
ACAACTAGAAAGCATCAGAAAATGCAAAGCCTGTCCACGTCCGCTTTATATTCAGACATCTTATTCTTCCGTATGCTAAGCATGACAAATGTAGCTTAAAAAAAAAAAATCCTAAAAATTGACGATTTTGGGCAACCTCGACCTTTGGACTTTTAATCAAAAAAAAAAGCAATCAGCCTTTTAAGTGACCCAATATGCAATTTTAAATTTATTTAGGTCAACTGCATGAAAATTGACGATTTTATGTGACATGACCTTTTGACTTTTTTGACTAAATATAAAATTGTTTCTCATCTCACAAGAGAACTTTGTTGAAAATTTGATGACAAAAGCTCAAATTGTAAAAAAAAAAGTTCCGCACGGACAGACACCACGGAAGTGATTGTAAAACCCCGTCTCTCCCTGTGCGGGACAGGCGAACTATAACGGCACTCGGTGGAGAGCGTACCACCACCGGGCCAAACTGTTTCCGCTTACTATCTCACTGACAGCCGGTAGCGGACATGGGTAGTCGATTAAGTCAAATTTAGTCGTTTTCAGCCGTTACTAGCCAACAAAAGCGTCCATAGCAACGGTTCTTTCTCACACATAACTAGGACATACCATGAACCTACCATACCAGTTTCATGTATATCTGACTCATAGTCTCTGAGATATAACGAACTTCGTTTTTTTATTGTTTTCGACCAGGGTTCATTCAGTCTATCTTCTCCGAAGTTTCATAGGATCCGGCTGGAAATTTTTGACAATATGGCTGAATGTACAGCCCACAGTGGCTCGTGGCCGATTTTGATTTTCGAAAAATTAATTTTTGAGATTTTTTGAAAATTTCAAAGGTCCGTTGCTAGGCATGGATGGGTCCATAGCAACGGTTCTCATTTGCACACAACTAGGTCATGGTATGAACCTACCAACCAAGTTTCATCGAAATCGCCTTGTATTAACGGAGCACTGGACCGAACAGACATACATACAGACAGACAGACAGACGACAGACAGACAGACAAACATATCGACGGAAATACTGATAATAAGGGTAGAAAAAAAATCTCAAATTTTTTTTTTCGACTAGATCGACTACGCAACAATAGGCCGGATCTGGATTCGAACCTGAACCAAAATCTAATAGGATTGTTCTTGTCACCTAACCAACTCACCCACCTAGTTTCGTCATAATCCGTCCACAACTTATTTTTTTGTGCTATACAGTATATCATTTTGGCCCCATCTCTCAATGGTGAAGAATCACTTAAAAAATTCTCGTATCCAGATCCGGATCTTCACCAAAATCTAATCAATTCCTCCTTGTCACACACTGAACATGTCCACCAAATTTAGTCTGAATCTTTCCACAACATTTTGAGATATCCTGCTCACAGACAAACAGACAGACAAGCAGGCAGGGGTGAAAATATAACTCCATCCACCTTCGTTGGCAGAGGTAACAACACGTTTTTCCAGCCAACACGGCACATTGAAATTGTTGCCGACACAGAAAGCAGTGTTTGCTTATGGATGCTTCTCACCATGTCAACCAGCGATATAAAGGAAGCAGCCTGCTGTGAAAGCGAATATCCAGTGAGAGAGGGTCTCCGACTGCTGCCGAGTACAACACCAAGAGTCATCCCCAGGTAGCCGAGAGTAGCAGATAACAGGTTGTAGACAAGGGCACGTTTAAACGTCATTCCCAACTTCAGCAGCACAGCAAAATCTCCTGCACACAGAGATCAGTGCATGGGGAACAGTGCACAGCAGAGTCATTGTTGATATCCGTTAGTAGCAATTCTTGCTCACCCATTTTTCTGTTATTTCAACACTTCACCCAGTGAGCACACCAAGCATTGTACAGAATTGCTTGTATCATTGCTACATACTCATCAGGTACGCATGCCAAACTATTTTCCTGTCTCATTTACTTTGGAGAGGAAATGTAGACATTAACCCTTAACCCTGAGCTCCTTGGATTTTCGGCTCCACCACCCTGGGCTCCCTGGAGAAAAATCCTGCCACTCAGGTGTGTGGAAGTTTGAATTGCGGACGATAAACCAGCCACTCAGGTATTTGGAAGTTTGAATTGCGGACGATAAACCAGCCACTCAGGTATATGGAAGTTTGAATTGCGGACGATAAACCAGCCACTCAGGTATGTGGAAGTTTGAATTGCGGACGATAAACCAGCCACTCAGGTATTTGGAAGTTTGAATGCGGACGATAAACCAGCCACTCAGGTATGTGGAATTTGAATGCGGACATAACCAGCCACTCAGGTATATGAAGTTTGAATTGCGGACGATAAACCAGCCGCTCAGGTATATGGAAGTTTGAATAGCGGACGATAAACCAGCCGCTCAGGTATTGGAAGTTGAATAGCGGATATAAACCAGCCGCTCAGGTATATGGAAATTTGAAGAGCAGACAATACACCAGCCTGGTATGTGGAAGTTTGAATAGCGGACGATAACCGGCCGCTCAGTTTATGGAAGTTTGAATAGCGGATGGTAAACCGGCCGCTCAGGTTTATGGAAGTTGAATAGGATGTAAACCGGCGCTGGGTATATGGAAGTTTAAATGGTGGATGGCAAACCGGCTGCTCGGGTATGTGGAGTTAAATGGTGGATGGCAAACGGCCGCTCGGGTATATGGAAGTTTGAGTAGTGGATGGTAAACCGGCTGTTCGGGTATATGGAGGTTTGAGTAGTGGATGGTAAACCGGCTGTTCGGGTATATGGAGGTTTGAGTAGTGGATGGTAACCGGCTGTTCGGGTATATGGAGGTTTGAGTAGTGGATGGTAAACCGGCTGTTCGGGTATATTGAGGTTTGAGTAGTGGATGGTAAACCGGCTGCTGGTAATGGAGGTTTGAGTGAGTGTGGTGGTAAACCGGCTGTTCGGGTATATGGAGGTTTGAGTAGTGGATGGTAAACCGGCTGTTCGGGTATATGAGGTTTGAGTAGTGGATGGTAAACGGCTGCTCGGTAGATGGAGGTTGAGTAGTGGATGGTAAACCGGCTGTTCGTATATGGAGGTTTGAGTAGTGGATGGTAAACCGGCTGCTCGGGTTATGGAGGTTTGAGTAGGATGGTAAACCGGCTGTTCGGTATATGGAGGTTGAGTAGGGATGGTAACCGCCGCTCGGGATATTGAAGTTTGAATAGCGGATGGTAAATTGGCCACTCGGGTTCAGAGGGTTAAGCCAGAATATTATCTGAATTTTGGTTTTTGTATGCAAATCTTGGCTTGTGGAAAAGCAAACAGAACAGAGCAGAAAATTACAGAACAGGAAGAACATTGTGTAATGAGTCGAAACACACAAACAGTATGGTTGAGGAATGCAACAGAGGGATTCTTGGAAGAGGATGGACAGGGGGAAGAATTAAATCAAAAGCAGGAAGGGGGGGGGCAAAGGGGTGAACAACCTGGATACAAGCTCAAACATAGCAAGACGAGAAATCTCCTCAATATTTGACAAGCAGTGGTTATCCATCTGTTATACACACACCTCTCTAATGATGAGCATAATATATTAAGGGTGGAATTTTGAATCCTGTTGGCCAATTGTTGCAGAAAATATATATAATTGTTCATTTTGCGTTACAAGGCACAAAAAATAGAGTTGATCGGTAGGGAAATTTTTCATCTTAAATTCCCCAGAGATCCTTAAATTTTTCCCCAAAGATCCTTCTTTCACAAAGGTATTACAGGTGTAAAACAGCCACGAATATTTTAAATTCATTTGATGTTCAATCGTTCGGAATTTGTCACGATGTCGGCACTCTAAAAATACCCACTCACACTCACACATGAAGTGGCAATGTCTGATACACTTTCATGGAGAGAATTTGCACACTCCTCCCTCTCTGAACACGGGCAAGGCTATGAATTTATTTTACCATTTAAAACTTTACCAGGAACATCCTGAGTACAATAACCATTTTTCAACTCATTCCATCCCAGTGGTTTAAGGCCCTGTCACACCTTGACGATTTAGCCAGCGTATGCCTGACGTATGCAAAATTTGGCTAAAACGCTGGCACACGTCGAATACGTTATGGGTAAGTTTGTATACGTTAAGAGCACGCTGGCAAACGTCGTAGTACGCCGAGGTGTTAGACAAATTTTCCATGCTTGAAATTTTTCGACGTATGCCAGCGTATGACTCACACGTTCCGCATAATGCTGGCCATAAGTTGTAGGCACGTTACGCGATCGTTGACACACGTCGACACACGTTACTTGTAAGTTACTCATAAGTCGAAACACGTCGAGGTAATGTTTAGCGTACCCGAACTTATTTCTAACCTATGAGTAACATGTGTAGGCACGTTACACGATCGTGACACACGTCGACACACGTTACTTGTACGTTACTCATAAGTCGAAACACGTCAAGGTAATGGTTAGCGTCAGTGTTCCAGACTCCCTGGTTTTTTATTTTATTATTATTATTATTTTTTTTTCTTCGGTATGACGGTGATGTTGAGACTTCGATTTCTAGTGCAGTTATAATCTCTATTATAATACCAAGCTTGCACACTAAAAACTCGGCTCGCCGTCACAGATCCCTATGAAATTGCTGTGGCACTTAGCGGACATGCCGACAATGTTTGGGAAGTCTTGGCGTTCCATAGTACCACTTGCATTTTGCACAATGCGTATTTTTGTCATTCCCGTGTACGGTCTGTCGTCTGCTACCAGCTATGTTGTACTGCTATCCCGTGCATGTGCACGGGTATCGCTAGTATAATATAATTAATAGGCTGCCCTCAACGATTTAAATCATAACCGCACTAGAAATCGAAGTGTCAACATCACCGTCATACCGAAGAAAAAAAAAAAACAAAAACCAGGGAGTCTGGAACACTGATGCTAACCATTACATTTGACGTGTTTCGACTTATGAGTAACTTACAAGTAACGTATGTCGACGTGTGTCAACGATCGCGTAGCGTGCCTACAACTTATGCCAGCGTATGCGAATGTGTGTCATACGTCGAGTCGGTCGAGAAATTTTCAACATGCTGAAAATTTCTCGACGTACGACGACACAATGCCAGCGTACTACGATGTATGCCAGCGTACTCTTAACGTATACAAAACTTACCATAACGTATTTGACGTGTGCGAGCTTGGTTCGGCAAATTTTTCATACGTCGGCATACGCTGGCTAAAATGTCAAGGTGTGACAGCAGCTTCACACTTCGATGTCTAGTGCGGTTATGATTTGAATCGTCGAGCCGCAGCCTATGAATAGCCTAGCCACGTGATCGTCGGCGATACGCTGCCACGCGCTATGCATAAGTTAGACTATCGTTGGGCATAGGTTGTGAACGCCGACAACATGCTCACAATTCGTTGGTATAAGTTATCTATATGTGATTAAAACGTTCTGTGTACGTTACTAAATACGTTATGCATACATCCAACACGTTATTATATGCCCAAAACTTTTTTAAAAAAACATCGATAGTTCAGCGTACGCCAGCGTTTTACATACATTTTGAGACCTTGCCATACGCTGGCTAAAACGTCAAGGTGTGACAGGGCCTTAAGGAGTGTATAGCATGCATACGCGTGCGCGCACACACAACACACACACACACACACACGGAGGTGATACTTGGAGACCTGGTTGTGTACGTTCCACCTCAGGGACAGAGCATACATGGACACTTCGGCAACCTGAGGATGAGTTATTTCAATAGTCTATGTGTAGGTAGACCCTTTGCCCTTGTCTCATGGTTTTGGGTGGCATGCATTGAGGTTAGTTCGTGCTTTCCCAGTGTGGTGTTTTCCCTCCACCCCCCCCCCCCCCCACTGCTCCTTTCAAACTCTCCTCCTTCACCCCATTGGTTTGTTCCAAACCTCTGCTACTTTCAGTGCCCCATCGGTCCATTATAAACCCTTTGCTACTGCAACCCCTCCTTCACCCGATCGGTTTACAATCCAACTAAGCCGGTCGGTCATCCCTCGGTCCGTCTGCATCCCTCTGCATTGCCACTCCATCCGCACATTCTTTAATTGGGCACATTTGGTCCGTCTGTGGTCATTAATCCTTCGGGCTGATCAGATTACCTTCACTGCATTGGACTTTGTCCCTTCTCACATGCATGTCCGTGGCATGAAGTGCAACGCTTTTCCGATACGTAATAAAGTGTGGCACATCTCACTTGCATGGTACAGTGGCGCACTGAATAATGAAAGCTTGCGCACGAGGGAGGGAGTGGGCGCCCTCGTCGCATTGAAAGCTGTTGAAAGTTCCCTCAGAAATCGTGGCGTTTCCCACAAGCTGCATCGTGGACCCATCCACATCGGATGTGGACCAATGAGGGAGAGGCTCGCACGAGATGAGAGAGGGAGAAAGCTATGTCTGGTGAGGAAAAAGTACCTTGGAGCTGATCCTCATCTCTGTTCTAAAAAGCTTGTCAGGAGAGGAGCAGACAGGTGTGCAGAGTGCAGAGGAGAGGAGGAAGAGTGTATGGAACAGTCACCTCAGAGCTGTTCCTCATCCTTGTACTAGAAAACTATATCCAGTAAGGAGGAAAAAGCCCAGGGTGCGTACGGGAAGGGACACCTAAAAGTTTGTCCGGCGCGGAGCAGAAAGTTGTGCAGAGTGTGTGGAGAGAGGGAGGGAGCTCATGGTGCGGAGGAGGGCAGGAATCAAGCCCAGAATGTGGTTTGGTTCATGGGAGCTGATGGTCCCATAGGCATAGCAAAAAGCGGAGCTGCTTGCAGATCACATATCTTGCACGCCGGAGAGGACTTGCCTACTGGGTCTGGATGCCTCAGACATGCAGCTGTGCATCCCATCGTACCCCATCGCCACTCCACTGCCCATCTTCCCCATCCTTTCCCCTCTATCCCCAATATATTTGGACTGGCACAGCCCTGTTGGGCTGTGTGAAGTGAGGGAAGGAGTCGACCCTACACACTGTACTTTGCTTTTATTCTCAAGTTTTTCTTGTTTTCGTCTTCTCCCCAGATTGAATGATGGTCATGTGTCTTTTGTGTAAATAGGATTGTATAAGAATATGTGTTCGGGTTAAATCTGCTCTTTTGTGCCTTTTGCTGTAGATAATCACTTAAATGATTGCTTGCTTAGGTGTGTGTGTGTAAATAAATAATTGTTGGTTGTTATTTAAAATCTGTCTCGGTGGTCCTTTCCTTCATTGGTCTGACACAGTATACAAATATAGTTAGATGGGAACTTCTACCTCATCTGGTTTACTCTGTTAGCCGGTGCTGCACATATCTGTTCTGCTCAGCAGAAGATCACCAGGTGCAGCGCTGAGGGCGTGACCTCTAGTTCTGTTGCTGTGCCAATAGAAAGTTATCACGGAAACATCGAAGCGTAACCCTGCTCGGCCGGTAGTTTAAGTCAAGTGGCTAAGGCTGTGTAAGAACTACAGCCCGTTGGACCACAGAGTTATCTGTGGCCGGTGGCCTCAGGACCGGGTGTTCGGGAGAAACTCGAGTGCTTCCCCTCTGGCGAACCTCAAACCCTGGGCCGTAACAACAACACACACACACACACACACACACACACACGTATATATAGTGTGATGACGAAATGGGAAAGACCATTTGTAATTGTGAAAATCTTGTTCCAATTAATTCAACTATCAGCTTTCCAACAGTGCCATATTTATGATTCTACGACGTCGGGAACCTTTTAAAATAAGGCGTGAATAGACAGACAGTCAGATACACTCGGCACTTTTGTAATGTAGATGTAATGTGGTTAATACCTGATTCAGTGGTGGAGTGACCACACTGAGTCAAGGAGATTGGTGGTTCAAACCCCGGCCGAGCCATACTTTTAGTCAAACACTTTTAGTCAAAGCATTTTAAAGAAAATGTACGTGCTGCTTACTTACTTACTTGATGTTCAGCATTTAAAAGGATAGAGCATGGACAAACAAACCTGTGAAGGTAATGGCAAACCACCCAGTACAACCCCTGCCAAGAAACTGTTTTGGCAGCACCAATGCTCTGTAAAGAGTATTGTATATCAAACCTAATTAAAAAAAACCTCGTTAATTGCCTGCACAAACCAGCAAAGTCTGATCGATGGCAGGATGTGTTTGTTTCTCTGTTTTGACACATTTTTTTAAAATGTCAAATGCCGACGATTTTTTAAAGTCTGATATCTCAGGTTCTGATTCAGATGACATAGTCATCTTCAATTTTCAGAAACCTGATTGAAAAAGACAAAATATTCCGAATAGATACATTTCAATCGATGTCCATCTATGGAATTCCACATTGGTTTTGGTGCATGACATGTACAATTAAGTTGTCTGTTCAAGGTGTCACTAAAGCAGGACCGAATACTTGTCTGTGCACAATGCAGCAAACTGATAAAGTGGTCATCAACTCCATTGCGTTTTTCAACTTTTTTTTTTGTTGCTCTGATTGCTAAACTATTTTGCCATTGCAAAACACACCATCGTTGTCGTGTAAGTGACCAAAGGAAACAAAATTTCAGCCCTGACCCTGCGAGCGATTCTAAAATTACGGTCCATCAGGTAATCGGAAACAGACGATTTTCTTGTTGCCTCGGTGAACTCAGTTTGTGCTCCTCTTGTGTGACTTGATTGTAAGCTTCAAATTCTAGTTGCTTTCATTCGGAAATATTTGGCATTTCATGCAACCGTCAATCGGATGAGCAAGCATGAGGGAAATCTTAATGCAGGCTTCTTCTACAAGGCCACAGTGAGAAATACAGTTGTAAAACATATTGGGGACTGCATTCTGACAGGTTTATAAGGCTCTGTGCACCATCGAAGTCAAAGTATTATGGATATGATGTGCAGATTACAATTAAGGCTGACACTAAATTAAGGTCAGGATGAATTATTTCTTAATGCGGAGATCCCAACAAGTAGCATGGCTGGTGGATTACCGTCTGAATGGTATAGTTTCTGAATAGCTTAGTGAATCTATCGTGGCAATGCAGCTGACATATGGGTACAACACAGTGACCCAGGAGAATATGGACAAAGGTGACAGCACAGGTGCGCCACTGCCATGGGTGGAAGAACATAAAGTGAGGTGGCTTAATATAACCCTATAAAACAAACAAAGTGGTAAAATGAGATAATAAAATGCTATGGTGAGATTTTAAGTTACTACATTTTGTTTTTTGAGGTCAAGTAATTCAATGGTGATGTAATTTCCGTTTCACTGATCCATTCGGTGATATGATATAAATGTGCCATCACCTCTCAATTGTCTTGTAACACAAAGAAACAGTAGAATTTCAATTTCGAAATGCCATAATTGCATTTTCACTGTCCATCTTCATGTTTTGTGGCCAAGGATGATGTTACTTTATTTCATTGAACTGAAATAATAGGTGTTGCGATGCTAAGTGCGGCTGTGATATCCATTGCAACCATTGCAAGTGCTCGAAAGCTGGTCTCTCCTGCACTGATCTTTGCAGTAGCAACTGTCAAAAAAAAATTGTTCATACATGATAACTTCAATTAAGTAAAGAAATAAACTATTTGGAAAGCTCTAAAAGTGTCCAAAAGATTTGATGATAAAGTCCCAAATGTCTGCAACAAGTAAAAAGTAATCAACTGTGACTCCAACCTAACCCGAGCATATAATTACGTAAGACGTTACATATCAGAGCGTGCCAGAATTTTTTTTTCTTTTTTGGTAATGTAGACATGATGACATAAATAGACTTCCAATGTAAGTTGCAGTGAAGCAAATAATACAATTTGATTCTTTGTGGTCTTCAGTGGTAAAATTTTTATGTTTCAATTTCATTTACTTATCAATTTAAATTTATCTTATCAACTTATTTAAATTTAATTTATCAACTTATCAATTCTTCATTTACTTATTTAAATTATCAATTTCATTTACTCCCTAATAACATTATAAATGTGTAAACTGATTAAAAAAAAAAAAGTGTATGTGTGAGTGCAACAATAATGTAACTATTCAATTTCTTAGCCTCAAAAACATGATTACCCACCAAAATAATCCAGTTACACATTGTAGAATCAGAAAATCAGAAATCATTGAAGAATCAAAATCAAACCCGGTGGCCATTTTGAATAAATTGTGACATTTGAAAGCATTTCATTAAACAAAAAGGTTATGGTAATTAAGGCATTGTTATATCATAATGACATTATCAAACCTCGAATAATAGTTGCAATGAAACAAACAATACCACATTTTAATTATTGAACACAAGCACCAAAAGTTAGCTCCATTATATATTCATGGCTATTCGTGGGAGGCGTTACGGCTGTGAGAGTGTAGGTGGTTGTGTGCCTTGCTGGTGTTGTTCAGTGAATGCTGCAATAAATACTCCACACTATTCCATCACCGATGGTATTTTGATTCGTTTACTGTGTTTACGTAAAGGTAAACACATCCTACTGGAGTTGAGAGTTACAGTGTGACATCATAATGCACTGTGAAATCAATATACCAATTGTTTTTGTTTGTTTAGTGTGTATTATTGTTAGGTATTACATTACAATAACATCATTACACCTTGTGTGTTTATTTCAAAGGAAAAAAAGTGATATCACCATTAAAATCCTTTGCCACAAAAATATAAAGATTGTCATTTAAAACCTAGTTATGGCATTTAAGGATGAAATTCTCCAATTCCTTTATTTGAAATAAAGAGATGATGACGTCATAATGTCATCATACCACCTATTGAATATGTTTAATTGAAACTTTGATATCAACATTGAATTATTTGACCTTAAAAACAGAAGTAGTAACTTAAAATCCCACCATAGCATATTGCAATCGAAATAAACTACTGTCGGATCTCGCTATTCGCGGATTCGCTATTTGCGGACCCTGCGTATTCGTGGTTTGTAAAATGCGACCTGCGTCGACATTCGTGGCCCTGTGCTTCGCGTATTCGCAGTTTTTCGCTGGGGAAAAAAAAACTTATATGAGCCATACACATAACATACTGCATCTTCAACGAGCCGTGCACATAACATACTGCATCTTCCACGAGCCATGCATAGAGCAGCTGTACGTAAGCAAAAGCATATCTTCCACAAGGCGTGCACATGACCTGCTTCTACATTCATGGCCCTGTACTTCACATTTTCACGGTTTTTCGCAAGCGCAAAAAACATATCTTCCATGAGTCATGCGCATAACACAGTTCTAAACGAGAAGGGCACTCGGTAGAGCGCATACCTCCACCACATAATACTTGATCCAAGAGAACATATCAGGCCCAATCCAGTTTTTGAAATATCATGCTATGTATATCATTTTTGGCCCAATATCTCAATGGTGAAGAATCACTTTAAAAATTAAATAATTCCCATATCCAGATCTGGATTCGGATCTTCACCAAAATCGAATCAATTTGTAACGGTCACACACCCAACATGTCCACCAAGTTTCATCTGAATCGATCTACAGCTTTTTGAGATATCGTGCGAGATATCATTTTTGGCCTGTCTCTCAATGGTGAAGAATCACTTTTAAAATTCTTAGTAGTCGGATCCGGATCCTGATCTTTACCAAAATCTAAACAGTTCGTCCTTGTCACACACCCAACCTGCCCACCAAATTTCATTCAGATCCGTTCACAACTTTTTGAGATATCCTGCACACAGACAAACAAATAGCAACAAAGCCGATAGGCCAACGAGGGATCCGCTAGGATCGAAGCGCTGGATACGATGCTTTTCATTCTGACCGATCCACCGACGAAGATTCATTGCCAAGACGTATTAGTTCACATACAATTGTTCCTCTGCCTGGCAAGATTTTTCCTATTGCGTATTTTGCCAACTGGCACTCCTCACAGGACTACCATTTGAAAAAATAAAACCTAAATCAAAAATCGGCTCGAGTAAAATTTTCTAAATATCTCGAAGTGTTTAATTCCGAAGTCTCGTTTCTATACATCAAAACTGTAGGACAAGTATTGAAAAAGGTGAACGTAGTCGAGAAAAAGTATTTTTTCGAATTTTGCCGTATTTCAGCCCGACAACCTTGGTGATCGAATCTGGAAAAATGCTGCGGTTCAATTTTGTAGTAGTATTTAAACTCTATCCATACACCGAATTTGAACGTTCCGCCATCGACGGTTTCCGAGGTCATATCAAGGTCACTTAACATATTCCCTGGTTTACCACCTTTCCGCATTCGGAGGGCTGCCATTCGGAAACTATGAGAGATGAGGAACGTTATGCTGTCGCGATAACTAGATGGGATGCACGGAATAGGCAGGAGTTGGTCCGGTCGCTCTACCTATCATAGAAGCCGCGCTACGTCAGTTACCGTTTGGGTTCTTAAAACGCGGTTTTTCGGCCGCTGCATAGCAATGGTGGTTGCTTAGCAACGTAACTCAAACGCGCACACTCCCAGCCCATACGGCACCTGTTCGCCAAGTTTCATCGAAACGGTTGTTGGTTTGTGCTGTGGAGCCTCGCGTTGCGCGCACCACACACACACACACACACACACACACACACACACACACACAACACACACACACACACACACACACACACACACACAAACGGAAAACCCGACAATAACGGATATCTAGCGAATCCCAACAAGCCGGTAGGCGACATGGGTGGTTGCTACATAATTGCATACTAGTCATACAGTTTTTGACGGATCGGGCTGAAATTTTTGACAAAGAGGTTGATTATAGTGACAATAAAAGCCTGGAAGCCGATTTTTGATTTTGGAAAAAATAATTTTTTAGGATTTTTCAAATATTTCAAAGTCCCGTTGCTATGCAACGGTGGTGTCCAGCAACGGTACTCAAAAGCATAGAACTAGATCCTGGTATGAACCTACCTGTCAAGTTTCATCAAAATCGGTTGACTCCTCTGGCCTCCAGAGCTGTCCATTACATACAAACATACAAACAAGCGTAGGCGACGTGGGTGGTCGCGACATAATTGCATACTAGCCATACAGTTTTTGACGGATCGGGCTGAAAATTTTTGACAAAGAGTTGATTATAGTGCGCATAAAAGCCTCGAAGCCGATTTTGATTTTCGAAAAAATTAATTTTTAGGATTTTTCAAATATTTCAAAGTCCCGTTGCTAGGCAACAGTGTGTCCATAGCAACGGTGCTCAAAAGCATAGAACTAGATCCTGGGTCTGAACCTACCGTCAAGTTTCATCAAAATCGGTTGACTCCTCTGGCCTCCAGAGCTGTCCATTACATACAGACAAACAAACATAGACAGACGGAAAAAGTGAAAATAAGGGTACTCTAGCGACCACCCAACAAGCCGGTAGGTGACATGGGTGGTCGCTACATAATTGCATACTAGTCATACAGTTTTGACGGATCGGGCTGAAATTTTTTGACAAAGAGGTTGATTATAGTGCGCATAAAAGCCTTGAAGCCAATTTTGATTTTCGAAAAAAATTGATTTTTTATGATTTTTCAAAAATTTCAAAGTCCCGTTGCTAGCAACGGTGGTGTCCATAGCAACGGTGCTCAAAGCATAGAACTAGATACTGGTATGAACCTACCTGTAAAGTTTCATCAAAATCGGTTGACTCCTCTCGCCTCCAGAGCTGTCCATTACATACAGACATACAAACAAAAAACAAACAAACATACATACAGACAGACGGAAAAGGTAAAAAATAAGGGTACTCTAGCGACCACCCAACAAACAGAGACACAAGGGGTGAAAACATAACCTCCTTCACCTTCGGTGGCGGAGGTAAACATATCTTCCACCAGCCATGCTATAAGCGAGCTGCGCAGCATGTCCCACCATTCGCACTATAAACAGAGCTGCGCGGCATGTCCCAACATTCACGCTATAAAGATGCTCCACCGTATCTACCACTAGCTGCGTAAAACATTAGCACCTGCCAACATCCCCCACAAACAATGGGGAGATTACTCATCCCTCCCACAGCTACCCACAATTCCCGCATGACTACTTATGTGCAGCGTGTCCTGGGTCTCAATCATTCTTCTCGTCCCGGTGTTTTGCCTCTCGCTCTGCTCATTCCGCTCAATGATCAAATATGGCTCCTAAGCGCAAGACCAGTGCTGGAGATACGTTGACTGCCAATACACAGAAGAAAGTGATGGCCCGAGTCACGAAGTGGAGCTACTGGACCGGCTGTCGAGAGGACAGAGTGTGGCCTCTGTGGGCAGACTGTATCGAATAAACAAATCAACCGTCGTTCCCTACATAAGGAAGTACAAGAAGGCGATCTGAGAAAGTGTTGCGGCAAGCGCTGAACCAAGCACAAAAGTGGTCACCCACGTCCAGGATGTCCACATAGAAAGAATGGAGAAGGCTCGCAGTGTATGGATTGAGGACAATGCGCAGAAGAACATGCCTTTAAGTGGACCTTTCATTCGCACAAAGGTGATGAGTATTTATGTGCACCTTGCTGACGTGGGTGGCGCTAGCATGAGTGATGCGGGTCCGAGCGACCCCAGTCCATTTCAAGTGTGTATGCCGTAGGGGATTGTTTGACCGCTTCAAGAAGCACTATTTTCATGAACTGGTTCCATAACTGTTTTGTCCCTCAGGTGGAGAGGTACCTTGTGAGGGGGAAACAAAACTGTGTTCAAGGTTCTCCTGCTCATCGATAACAATTCTGGCCACCTCAGGGACCTGAAAGTCGCTCACCCGAACGTCGACGTGATGTTCCTGCCACCACCTCCCTGATACAGCTGCTCGACTAAGGGGTAACCTCGACTTTCAAAACTTATTATTCGCCGCATTTTAGAGGAAGAGGTGTCGAGGTCTAACCTCACAATCAAGTTCCAGGTTGAGATGCTGCACGACATACAGTCAATGACCGAGAGGCTGCAAGGCGGTGATTCGGTCATGGAGCGTTACCTCAAGTTCAAGAGGGGGTTGGATGACATGACGCTTCCATACATGGAGCTATATCGAAACCTGCGGCAATCTGGCAGGCAGCTCAGGATCATCCATTTTTTCCGCCCTGGTCCCTCCACCTCAGGAGCATTAGCACCCTCTCCTGCCCCTCCTACCTCTCCTGCATCCCCTTCAGTGAGCGACTCATCAGGACCCTCACCTGCTTCAGTACCCTCACCAACATTCCTTTCGGTGCATGACTCATCAGCACCCTCACCTGCATCGTCTTCAGAGGACTCCACTGAGTTCACTGGATTTAAAATCATCATCATCATCATTTGAAAAGTTGCATGTGTTTGTGCAAGTAAAAATTTGAAACGGTACCTGCAGTTGTTGTTTTTCACTTTTACGGTACAGTTGTTTAATCACTTTTAATAAACTGCAATCGCATTCCTTCAATAAGCATTGGGAATGGTACCTGGTGTTGTCTTTTGTTTTTTTTACATGTTGGCATTTTTATGAAACTGTAATAATGTGCATTCACGGTCAAAAAGACTTGAAACTTTAAAAGTTTCCCCTATGAATCAGGAACCGCCCGGAACTTATCCCCCTTTTTCTATTGAAACAATGCATGACATTCAGTGTCGACATTCGCGGCTTCACCATTCACGGTATTTTTCATTCATCAGAAACTGTCGGGAACCTATCCCCCATTTTCCATTTGAAACAATGCACGACATTCGCAGTGTCGACATTCACGGCTTCACTATTCATGGTATTTTTCGCGGGTCACGAACCGCCAGAAACTTATCCCCCCCTTTTTCCATTGAAACGATGCATGACATTCGCAGTGTCGACATTCACTGCTTCACCATTCACGGTATTTTTCATTCATCAGAAATTGCCAGGAACCTATCCCCCTTTTTCCCATTGAAACAATGCAAGACATTCACAGTGTCAACATTCGCGGCTTCGCCATTCACGGTATTTTTTGCGGGTCATGAACTGCCGGAAACTTATCCCCCTTTTTCCATTGAAACAATGTCCCACTATTCACATGTTTGACATTCGCGGAATTTTCCAGGAACGTATCTCCCACGAAATAATCCCACGGTTATCCAATTTTTTGGAGCATGCCTTTGTTTTAAATCTGTAAGCCCATGTGGTGCTTTGATGAACAAAATAGTGCTTTTGTCCACTGTGTAATGATCCCATTGTTAAGCCACCTCACTAATAGTGGAAAGGGTGGGAATACACTCACACCAAGTATTTATTAAGCTTTGTCAGTAGAAACATGATGTTGCTCCATTTTTAGTTACTCTGCTATCAGTGTTTAGGTTCTTATTAAAATTCTTCTTTGTAATGCATTACAAAGTTTGGGAAAGATAAGTAGCCTGGTCATTGTTTCTTGTTCAGCATTTGTAATAGACACAGAACATAATTCCTTATTTATTCCTTACATTATTCCTTATTTTTCTGAAGATCGTTTCCTCTTAGTAACCTGAGCAGAGATTTTTAAAACAGTTCTCAGTGAAGGTTCTGCAAACTTCTGACAACATTCCACCAGAGCACACTGCTTGTTCATGCAAAATGGTCACTGATGATATACCACACTAAGTTCGACACTGGTCAAAGAAGTATTTGCCACTGCAGTGCCATCAGCATGGTTTTGAAGATGTTGCATTAAATAATTCTTGAAATAATTTAAAATATATATAATTGCAGTGGAACAATATTGAAATAAAAGAATGCTTTGATGGCCTTTTGCTCCAGACTCATTAGTTTTGTATCTAATCATATTGATGTTATGATGATATATTTTAAAAAGCATTATCACTTTAATTGGTATCATCATGAAAGTCAAAAACATTCATTGTTGTAATTGCTATATCTACAGGAAATAAATATAAGAAGAACTAGAAGGGCACTCGGTAAAGCGCATACCTCTGCCATGCAATGCCTGATCCACAAGAACATATTGGGCTCAATACATTTTTAAAATATCATGCTCTATATGGTTTTTGGCCCCATCTCTCAATGGTGAAGAATCACTTTTAAAATTAAATAATTATCGTATCCAGATCCAGATTCAGGTCTTCAGCAAAATCGAATCAATTCTTCCTGGCCACACCCCCAACGTGTCAACAAAATTTCATCCGGATCCATCCACAACTTTTTGAGATACTCTGCACACAAACAAACAAACATAATGAAATTGCTCGTTGAGCAAGGAATTCCGGAATAACTTTGTCATATCTCCATGATCTCTGAAAAAACAAAAACCTGGAAATCAATTTGGTTCTTATAAGTCGATAGTGCTGTACTGTTTAATGAGTTATAGCACTTAGTTTGGTCATGATCATAACTTGGAAATCAATCGGACTTGAAATGGCATTTTTATCGCAATTTGAAAGTTTTGACCCGACCCCCCTGACATTCGACCCCGACCGCTAAGAAGGGTGTTGGTGTGACACGCCAATGAGACATATGGTTGGATGCAGAATTGGAAGATGCACATTTTGGATTTGGTTTGAAGTCGATACGACCATTTTAGCGACGTTATTGCGAAATAAAGATTTGGTTTTTCGGTGACCTTGACTTTGACCTTTACCTAGATTCACCAAAAACGACAAGTGTCTAAGTTGGACATGGCCGACGTCTGTACCCAGTTTGGTCATGATCTCTGAAACGGTGTGGTTGCTACAGGTAAACAAACACACAAACAAACAGAGAGCACACAGAATGACACACACAACCGACCAACATAATTGCTGGAATCCGAAGGATTCCGGCAATTAATAAAACAGACAGAAAGGGGTGAAAACATAACCTCCTTCACCTTTGGTGGCGGAGGTAACAATGGATACCATAGATACAGGAAGAGTGCAGTTACCCTGTCATGCTTTATCCGCATCTCATTTGGGGATATCTACATAATTATATCCGCAAAAGGTTGGTTGGAGTAAAATAATAAGAACAATAAATTAGAATTATAAGCAAAGGCGGGGAATTGGAGCAAAGGAAGCAAGCATGTGAAAAAGGTTTAAAAACATACACGGAAGGGGTGATGTAGTATAAAGTAAAAGTTATGATAACACGAGATTTGGAATTGGTTGATGTATCCAATATAAATTACACAATATGTTGATATGAACAGGTTTTACAATGTATTAGCGACTGAAGCCATGGCAATATATTGATACAACTCCATTTTATTTTGAGGCAGAAAAACAATGCCTCACTATAGTTGGGAATGTAACTGAGCCTTCTCATAAAACACCACACACACACCAGTCAATGTCATACCAGTGACCATCTCATTGCACCAAATCAAGTGAGCTGCACCAGTCTTAGGGGAATGATTCAAAGACAAGATAGCTCAGATATTGGGCATGCAACTAACAACTATTCTGCTGCTGCCCCATTTGACAATTCTATTCATGCAAAAGTGGGCATCATGTAACACAGATGCATACACATCATGCAACACTACCCAAATCATTTCTACTCTTACCGTTTATGGTTGCCCATTGACTGTACATTCACTTGTTCCCCTTTATAATCTTGCTCTTCCCTGGGCAATGATCTCACTCCTGCAAAAAAACTTAGGGGCAAAACCCCTGGGCGCTCTCCTGGTAGTGGCTGGATAAGATAACCAGGGAACCACTGGTAGGCATGGACGACCCACAAAATATGAAATTGAGAAGAAAGGAAATATCTATAGATTTTATTTTTTTTATGTCATGAACAAACTTTGGTACATCATGGGTGATAAAGGTTGTGATCAAGTTTCATCAAAATTGTGTTTGCGGTTTCAGAGAAGAAAGCAAATACATATTTTTGGGGGCAACCCCCACATAGAATCCCTTAGACCCCAATTTTTGTTAATGTCATTAATAAACTTTAGCACATCACGGATGATGAAGGCGGTGGTCAAGTTTCATCTGAATTGTGTGTGTAGTTTCTGAGAAGAAAGCAAATACCCCTTTTGGAGGGCAACCCCCCGTAGACCCCCTTAAACCCAGATTTTTTTTAATGGTGTGAATAATCTTTGGTACAACACGGGTGATGAAGGTTGTGGTCAAGTTTCATCGAAATTGTGTTTGTAGTTTCGGCGAAAAAAACCAAATACTGTACATATTTTGGGGGGCATCTCCTTTCACTCCCATGGAGCCCGATTTTTCGAATGTCATGAACAAACTTTGGTACATCATGGATGACGAACGTTATGTTTAAGTTTCATCGGAATTCTGTGTGTAGTTTCCGAGGAGAAAGCAAATACCTATTTTGGGGGGGGCAATCCTCCCATAGAACCCCTCAGACCCAGCTTTTTTATGCCATGAACAAACTTTGGTATGTCACAGGTGATGAAAGTTGTGGTAAAGTTTCATCAGAATTGTTTGTGTAGTTTCTGAGAAGAAAGCAAATACCTATTTTGAGGGGCCACCCCCATCGACCCCCTTAGGGCCCGATTTTTTTTAATGCCATGAACAAACTTTGGTACATATACGGTGATGAACGTTGTGGTAAAGTTTCATCGAAATCCTATGTGTCGTTTCAGAGAAGAAATTGAATGTATTTGGCGACGGACGGACGGACGGACGGATGGACGACGCACCATCCCATAAGCTCCCCGGAACTACGTTCCAGGTGAGCTAAAAACAGTTGAAAAGATGAGCACATATAGCCGAGCTATTTAATTATTTTGGATATTTTTGTTATTTAATTTAGATTATATATTCTATAAAAAAGGAACTGTGTGTGCATACAGTACGTGTGTGTTCCACCAATTGGTTGGACAGTTTTCCTGACTCGGCCCACAATTTTCTATATTTTACCCTTTGAAACCATTTAGGCCTTCAGAATTTATCCTTTAGAATCCTTTGGAACTACATTTTGGAACCCTTTCACATTTATCCTTTGGAATTCACCATCAAGAACCCTTTAAAATTTACTTTCTAGAACCCTTTATAATTTACCCTCTAGAACCCTTTAGAATTCACCCTTAGAACCCTTTATAATTACCCTTGGAACCCGCTTAGAATTACCCTTTCAAACCCTATCAAATTACCCTTTAAACCCTGAAGAATTACCTTTAAACAATTCTTTCTCTCAAGCAGCACTTTTACTGTGGAAGTTAAGCAGGCTTGTTTATTATTTCCGACTATTTTCTCTTAAAATTGTGATGGGTTTCTGTGAAGTTGATAATCTGAATAGGGGAGCAAAAGCGTTACATATTCTGCTGTTTCAATGTAAGAATGCTGTTTGCTTTTTTTTGAGTGAAGGAGGGTTAGAGTGAAGATGGGACAGCTTTGGAAGGGGGAGGTTGAGGTTTTGGGGTTGGGGGGGGGAGGGCAAAGATGGGACAGAGTTGGGAGGGGGAGGCTGAGGCTTTTTTGTTGAAGAGTTGTCAGAATTGCATGTGTAAGTTTCATCACAGTAATAAGTGTGTGAGTGTGTGTGTGCGCGTGTGTGTGGTTCCTATAGGGGGTGATGCAATCACCCTATGGGTAATGTGCTAGTCTTTTTAGAATACCCTTAATATTTTGCCACTAATGTTACTGAATATTTAAAGAACTACTCATTTCAAAAAAATAAAATAAAATTATGTGCCACCCTATTGCATTTCTTCTTCTCACTGTTTCATTTCAAAAAATTACATTTATTCTATATTAAAATATGCTAACAGTAGTAACATTTTAAATATATTAGCTCTGACATTAAAATAAAATGTACAATATAATATTTTTTCGCAAATCCAGCTTACGAAAACATTCATTATCACGAACCTTTTCACATCGCATTAGTTTATAAAATTATATAAATATTCTATAACTTCTTCCCAAATATCTATAACATTTTCTAAGCCAGGTGCTTTCGTACCTCACCATAAATTGGCTTCTCCGGGTTAATTCAAATACATTTTGTAACCATTCTGCATCAATGCGACATCTTGTAATGGATCATCCTTTGAGCTAGTAGTGCGTGTTATAACCTTTGGGTGTGAATATGAAGAACCGAGCTTGCACATAATGGCATGCCCATTGCAAAATGCTCATATTATCTTGGGACTTTGCATGAGAGCAGCGAGTTTGCTGAATACTTGGTAAGTTTGAGTCAACGGTGAACCAGCCTGACTTGTGAATTTCTTACCGAGCTCATGGGGTATTTCATGGCACAGAACAGCGATGGATGTGCTCATCCCTCCAGCCAGGTTTGTACTCATTGCAGCACCTGCAACAAAATGACACGAAGATTAGGGTTAGCGTTAGGGTTTCAATTTCTCAATGACTTATTGTGATACTATTACCTACCTACTCAGGTACGAAAACTTGTGTTGTGCCTCAACTGAACTATCATTTCCACTCGTACTAACAATAAGCAATTTGTTGTAATAAGTTCCATCTGAGAAAATCTCTCAGGTTAAAAATGCAATCTTTTAAATACAGGTGTCGAGGCTCAAGCAAGTGAAGAAAAACAGGGCGTGAAGGAATGACTCATCGAAAATGGGACAAAGAGGAAACACCTCGATAAGAACTGATGCAGCAATATAGCAGAGGAGAGTATTTGAAGGTGAAAGAGGAAGTCTTGGTGGCTGTGGGAAACATCAGATGCAGAAATAGGAGAGAACATGTGGTGGTGCTGGTCTGCAGACTTAAAGAGCACAAGACAACAAAGTGAAGGGAAGAGCACAAGACAACAGAATAAGGAAGAAAAAAAAAATAGAGGTGAGCATTAACTTCAAATTTGGAGAGGTTAACAAGGAGAGGGTTTCTGGTGAAATTATGTGACTTGCTGGAGGCAGGGATTAGGTGGAGACGAGAGAAGACAGAATGAGCAAGGTAAAAGATTGGACCTACAACAATATCCCAACAGCAAGCAAGAAAATATCCTGGGATACAGCCTCCTCTCACAAAAAGGCGTTGAGAAATTGAAACTCCACTGCCTTGAGATGGGCAAGATAGAAAGTAACAGTACCATAGTAGACCAAAGGAAAGAATGATATTCCATGGAACTGAGGATGAAGGGCTTGCACATCATTATACGAGGACGGCTGAAAACGGGTTTGGCTCTGCAGAAGCAGTGGCTTCAAAAGAAGAATTCTGAAGCAGTGGCCAGCTTTGAGATATTATGTCCAAGACCATCTCCACTCATGGTATCCAAGGCCATCTCCATTCATGGCTCGCAGACTTCCTCTCCTGCCGTAGCCAACGTGTGGCCCTAAATGGAGTTCTCTCATCCCCCCTTCCTGTCCAGGCTGGAATTCCTCAAGACAGT
>CM068959.1:47196223-47212173 GCA_035128595.1 Eptatretus atami | reverse complement strand
CCACATTTCCAACCTCGCCTCCAAAGCCAGTCGCTGACTGGACATCCTCCGTCGTGCAAAATCCTTCCTCGGCCCACCTGAGCTCCTGACCACATACAAGGCTTTTGTCTGCAGCCTGGAGTACTGCTCTCCCCTCTGGGGTGGTGCTCCTGCCTCTCACCTTTCTTGGCTTCACACTGTGTAAACCAAGGCATTTAGCATCATTGGTATCTCCTGCGATGAGGCTGATCTTTGGCCTCTCACTCTCTCACTGCAGGCAGGTCGGTGGTCTTTCTGTCTTCTACCGTCTCCTCTCCGGTCTCGCCCCCCCCTCCTCTATCTGCGATATGTCCCCCCCCATATTTCTCAGGGCATTCAAGGTCCACCAAAACCCCCCTTCTGGTGAAACTGCCAAAATCACGAATCACTGCTCACCTTCACTCTTTCATTCCTCTTTTTTCCCGCCTTTGAATAAACTCCCTCACTCTATTCTTCCCATTCTTCCCACCAGGCCTTCAAACCGCTGTTCACCACCACCTCTTATCGTCCCCGTTCAAAGTCCTCCATCTTTTCTACCCCATTAATCCACCCAAACCACCTCCTTCAAATTCCCTGCTTTTCCTTCCTGAAAGTCCCTGTGGTGTCCATCTTGTATACCCCGTGTTCCCCGCCCCATCCCTCTCTCTTCCATAGATCTCCTAATGTCTCTGTTCCCCACTGTTTTGGCCTTCCCTCTTCCACCCCTCTTGTCTCCTGCCCCCCTTGTTGTGCATTGTGTATTAGCTCTCATGCAAGCCTCAACAATGTATACGGAAAAAGAAAAGACCAAATGTAGATGATCGTGAGACAAAAGACCAGGAGCTCGGAAGAATGTGTCTCTCTCAAAAGTTAGTCACACAAATATATCGGAAGATTAGTGAGTTGGTCCTTATGGAGGAATAAAGTGAATGTACACGACTGATATGAGTCTTTTGGGGTAGGTCCCTATACCAGTGAGATGGTGAAGTCCTTGCCCATTTTCATGTGAAAATTGCTCTAGTTCTGCCAAGTTTGATGGGGATCGTCGATGGACTGCAATCTTCATGTCTCGCCGTAAATGTTCAATTGGGTTCAAGTCAGGACTTAGACTGGATCACTGAAGAACATTTGTTTTCTTCTTATTCAGCCACTTCAGTGTGGCTTTATCTTTGTGCTTCGGATCATTGTCCTGTTGAAATGTGAATCTCCTACCCAGTTTCAGATTCATGGCTGACTCAAGCAGCTTTTCATCAAGGATTCTCCTGTACTTTGCACCGTCCATTGTCCTTTCTATCCCGACAAGTTTGCCAGTCCCTGATGATGAAAAGCAGCCCCATAACATGATGCTGTGCCATCATGCCTGACAGTAGGGATGATGTTGACTGGGTGAGGTTCAGTGTTAGACTTTCACCAGACGTAACACTTTGAATTTAGACCCAAAAGTTCAATTTTTGCCGTGTCTGATCACAAAATGTTTCTCCATGTGCTGCAGTATCATTAAGATGCTTTTTTAAAACTTTTTTTTTACAAACTCCTTATGAGCTTTAAGATGAGTCTCTTTTAGTAATGGCTTCTTTCTTTCTATCTGTCATAGAGGACAGCTTTGTGAAGCGAACAGGACATTGTTGAATGATGAACACTGACTCCCATCTCGGACAAAGAGCCTTGCAGATCTTTCAAAGTCTCTGTTATATTTACAGTGACATCCCCAACCAGTTTCCTAGCTGCTGAGTTTGGATGGGCGACCTGATTTGGGTCGAGTCTGGGTGGTATGATACCTCTCTTCCACTTCTTAATGCTGGATTTCACCGTACTCAAAGCGATAATAAGTGACTTTTAAATCTTGTTATAACTCTCTCCTGAACGGTGCTTCTCCACCACTTTATGTCTGACTTCTTTGGAAAGCTCCTTGTTTTTCATGTTTGTCTTGTTGATTGCCCAAGTGAGTTGCACCTGCAAACTTCTTCGATAAGTTGGGGAGCTGAATTATGCCTCTGCTGACGAAGTCGCCAGAGGCATTATTTTTAAGTGAAACCACTGATGACATTCAGGTGAAACCTATTACACTTATTTTGCAACTTTACAAACAAATAATTTGCTCCTGAAGTTGTTGTTTTGTACGCCGCCTGTGGCTGCTGGTTACATCATTTCTGGAAGTGCGGCTGTGCCGCTGATGCAATGCCCCTGTTACCAGTAAGCTGGTGCTCGTTTTGCTGACCTCGGATGGATGACAAGCTGAGTCAATCCACCTTCTGCTACTTCAATGGCACCACAGGGGCTCAACCTCAAGCCCCTAAGTTCTTAAGACAGCCACCTTAACCACTAAGCCAACACCAGGCTTTGCTTCTAAAGTAATTTAGGGTTAATTAGGCAAAGGGTTTGAATACTTATGCAACTGAGAATAATCTGATTTTCTCTGCTAATCTGAGTTATTCACATTTTATCTGCATTATTTAGCTTTGTCACTTTGGGGTAGTTTGTGAAAACTCTATATTTTAGTTTGATTTGAAATCGTCATGAAATAAGTTCAGATGGCATCAAAATATGAAAACTTTGGAGGGGGGGGGGGGTGAATACTTTTGCAGGCCACTGTACCAAAATTAGTCCAATGTCAGTAAAATGGCAGCCATGCAGCGTGAAAGAGTTGGGGCAACGGCCAACGTTACATTGGGCCATTGGTGGTGCTGACATTTGGGCAACAGCAGTGCAGTTCTAAAATCATTGGACACAATGCATTTCGAGGCACACAAGCAAATACTATCTACACATTAAACATTAATCAAATACGATTTACATGGAGGTAAGATGGAACCCAGGTGGAGGTAGGAACATAAACATAAGCATCCCCTCACTCCCATTTCAGTCTATCCAAACACCCCAGCATTATCACAGGCCAGAAATGATAGCTATTAAAGTCCTCTCACCGACGGGCAAGAGCAGCCAACAGACAAGCAGATGGTATGGCAAGTTGGCAGGCGAGCAGCTAGTACAGCTGGATTTTTTGCTGCAGGAGGTGTGGGTGGGATTGTATGCTACCAGATGATCTTGGGGAGAATGCCTTGGCAGAGGGGCATGTGTGTTCATTTGATAATAATCATCCTAATTATACTTACCAATTGGGTGCACAAACCGAAATGGCAAAGCAGGAGCCACCTACTCTCCCTCTGTCTATCCTCCATGTCCCCCTATTACTTTAACCCGGGATTAGCTGTCCGGCCTGTGGTCTTGCCACTCATCCTTGCCGGGGCATCCGGCTTGGCAGCCACCCCTGGTCTTCCTAGTTCTTCCCTGTTGTTACCACCTCGTCTCCTTCTATGTCCTTTCACTGTCCCAAATCATAAACCTACCATCCACCCCCAAAGCTGAGCAGTCCCTCTGTTTTGTGGCCTTATCTTTGCCCTCTTCACTCTGTCGCTAACATTGCAGTCATGTCTGCCCTGGCTCATTACTATACCATCACAGTCATTATTGTCCTTGTTGTCATTGACCATTCTCCTTTGTCTCTAACTCCACCTCTACTACATCTTATTTCTCTATCTCCACCTCCAAGGGCTCCAACTCCACATCCACTACATCTTCTTTCTCTATGTCCACCTCCGTGGGCTCCAACTCTACCTCTACAACTCTTTTCTCTATCTCCACTTCTGTGGGCTCCAACTCAAACTATACTATGTGTTCTTTCCCTATCTTCATCTCCATGGCTCCAACTCCACCCCTGCCAGTGCCGATTCCAACTCCGCCATCGCCGGCTCTTTTGCAAAGGGTTTTGCAAAGCACAGAAGAAAGCAAGGGTTAGCAGGAAAAGTAACGTGTGCAGAGCAGACTAAAAGAAAGAAATAGTAGGTACGTCTCTTTTTTTTGTGGTCTAGAAGATGGCGCATGCGTTGTGTTGCTGTCCAGAGCAAGGGAGAGCTTTGGTGTGTTGGGAGAAGCCAACAGCACAGTCCTTTCAGACCCCGGGCCTGATCCGACTGTTTTTATCTCGTACAGCTTGTGGTCTCTTCACCACTCCGGTCACAGCCTCTCTCACTCTCTGGACCAGCTGCACGGCACAGCTTGTTCTTTGTTCACCATCCTTTTAGTCATCCTGGGACTGCCTATCCTAGCTCAACCTAGAGAACTCCTTATTTTGTACAACACTGTTCCGCTCCGCAGCCTGTGGGAAGTGCCGTGCAGCCCATCAGGGCATCGTCCAGTGGTCAGGGTGCTGTGGAACACAAGTGTGATCCTCGATAATGAGAAGGGGGGGGGGAACTCAATGGAATCCTATTCCATCTTCCCCCTCCCCCCAACCTCCGTCTGTGCAACAGGGTGGAGCATACACCAAGTAGCAGTTTGGTTTAGGCCCCTTGACCTTCTGGGAATAATCTCACAATCCCTTTATCTATCACGAGATTATTCCACCCTCTGCAGTGATATCCCAAAGCGTTCAACTAGCGCACACTCATCAACAGCCTCTTCCCGTCATCGTCTCAGAATTCTGCATATAAGCTAAAATTCGTTATAAGGCTGGTCAATGACTTGGAATATCATCTTACTTAAAATTTATCTCTCCACTCTCAATCTCAACCCGAGATATTGAGCAAGCGCAACAATTTTAACGACTGCGCTCTCCCAAACTCGTAGTAAATCTTATCTGAGAAATCCTACCCAATATTGTACAACTCCATTCCCTTGCACTCTCACTGAATTCCCATATCACTACGACTCCTGACTGAAGTGTACTTCAATCTTAGTCCCATATTGCCACGATGGCGAGAGAAAGCACGTGAACTACTCAGCTAGCTCTTCCCTCGCTGGCCATTCCCCAACGCGTGCTGTCCAGCACGTCTTCGCTCAACTCCCGCATCACCTCCCTCCTCCTCTCCGTAGCATTCACTCCTTCTCACTAATATATCTCGATTCGTATAGCCTCCTATATCTTGATGCCATGGATACAACAGGGAGCGTATCACTCAGTCTATTAGAAGACTTCATCACATGAAGATTATGTTTGATCATCCATATAACTCTGGGGATGATCAACTAATCCGGTGTGGTATAGCTTGTCTGTCCTCCCACTCAGTTTTGGCTTGCACCCTCTGCTGTTTCCGTGTTTTGTCCCCCCCCCCAGCTTTGCAGTGGCATGTGGCTCACCATTAACCCCTCTTTGTTGAAACTTCCAAAATTCAGAATCACTGCTCACCTCCACTAATTTGTTCCTCTTTTTTGCCTGCCTGTGGAATAAACTTCCACATTCTCTTCAATCTCATTCCTCCAGCTCTTCAAGAGAACTGCTTGTCATCATTAGATCATCCCCAATGTAAAACATGATCCTTTCTATTCCGTTACCCCCTCCCAAGCCCACCCAACTTCAAATTTCAAGTTTTTCTTTCCTTAAGAGTTTGCTTTTTGTGTCCATATTGTCTACCCTTTCCTTCCCACATCCCCCATTTGTCCGAATCTCCCTCTATTTTGTCCCTCAACATTGCTTTTGTGCCCCCCCACCCCCACTCCTCTTCTACTATTGTTCCTTTGTTCTGCATCCTAACTACCATTCATGTTCTACCTTTTCCACAATTCTTGACTTTGTTCTTTTCTCTGCTGTCTGACTCACATCACGTGTCTTCTCCATATTCATCTTCAGTCCATGCTTCCGGAATGCTCTCACTCCCCCAGCATCTTCTGCATCTCCCACTTACGCTCCGTCACAATAGCCAGATCACCCGCATGGAACATCCTCCCCAGAAGAACTCATTTTTACCCTCCTTCTTACCAGCTGCATAGCCTGGTGTTCACTTATTGGTTAGGGCAGCTGGCTTAGGATCTTAGGGTCCTGAGTTTGAGTCCCGTTGGCTGCTGAATTAAAATCAGGTGGGGTTGACTCAGCTTGTCATCCTTCCAAGGTCAGTGAAATGAGTACCAGCGTACTGGTGGAGGGGCACAGAATCAGTGGCACAGCCGCATTTCCAAGAAATGATAGCTACCCCGGCAGCAAAGCTGCCATCTGCAAGAACAGAACCAGCTACATCGCCATGACAAACATGAGTGGGCTGAGAGAGCTTCCCTGCCTCAAACCAAACATCAAACCTCATTCCCGTCAATATCAAATCTAATTCCATGTTTGTGACACAAAATTAGCCTTGAGAACTAAAATTATGTGGTTGTCTTTAAACTTGATTACCGATAGCAAGTCCGTCGGTGAAGTTGTGCAGACCATCGCCCAGGATAACCATCCACACAATATTGGTCAGACCCTGTGCTACTCCCCCTGCTTCTGAAACAGGCTGATGCTGCTGGTGGTGGTGATGGTGGTGGTGGTGGTGTTCATTTGTTTCCGAATCTTCCTCTTCCTTCTTCAGTTGTACCTCTACAGTGTCATCTGCAAAGGCATGTTTTGTGGTTAAATACTTAAATTTGGATTACGAGGTGCAATTCGAAAGCTCTATTAATGAGATATTCACAAGAGTCCAAGAAACGGCAACATTATTTTATTTTTCAACATACAAGTATATATAATCGCACACAACTAAAATATGCAATTTGGTGTCTGTCTGTCTTTTTGACTGCAATACATTCGGTTGTTACTTATCCAGTCTCAACCAAACTTGACAGGAGGACTAAGGGTCACACGATGGAGGTTGTAGCAACTTAATTTCTTCCCTTCCAATGAGCGTTTTCCGCCTTGGCCCAAATCTGTGTTCAGGTGTATATCCGTGTTACGATAGCTTATCGTGGTGTTTTTCCAAGGCCGCTTCTAATAACAAAAGTAACTTTACGGGCCACTTTAAATTGCAGGTAGTTATGACCGGGTTCCAAGCTGCCCCACTTTGATACAACCCAATTTGTTTCCTGGGTATTTTGGGTCTTAAGGGTCTTTGGGATCTTAGAGGTCTTTAGGGGTCTTAAGGGTCTTGGTGGTCTTCAAAGGTCTAAGGGGTCTCAGCAGTCTAAAAGTTTGAAAGGTACATTCCAATAGTATGTAATTAATAGACAGGATGCCACTGAGTTCAAACAGTACGTAATTAAGACATATAGTCACCCAGCTGGAGAAGATAAAATTGTAATGTTTCTTCTTCTTCTTCTTCTTTTACTTCTTCAAATGATTAAAAAATGCTGCCTTCCAGACCATGCGACCGATCACGCTGATATTTTAAACGTGTATTCCCCTTGACGAACAGAACAGGTTGTAAAGTTTGACTTCAATAGATTAAGCGGTTTCAGAGAAATATGTATTTTTTTTTTCCTTTGATCCAACATGGCTGCCAGACCATGTGACCTATGATTTATTCGTGAACACACTGGTATCTCCAAGGCTTAGGGAACATGCTTGTGACGTTTCCCCTCAATCTATCCAGCCGTTCTAAAGAAGATTAAAAAAAAAAAAGTTTATTCTTCAAAAAATGCTAGCTGCCAGAACATGTGACCTACGAATTTAAAATTTACACCCTACATTCCACAAGACTAGTAGATCAAGTGAAAGAAGTTGTGGATTGATGTCAGAAGCGGTTCTGGAGAAGATGATTTTAAAATGTTTTTTTTATATTCAATCCAATATGGCTGCTGAACCACATGACCTATGGCATCATAACTTGACACCTTGCCTCTAATTTGGTAGGGGATCACTTCTGTGAAGTTTTGTTTTAATTGGATAAGGTTCGTTTTTCTATCCAAGATGACGACCAAAACGCATGATTTATGACATCATCATTTTCACACTATATGCAGCAATGGTTGGTATGAGATGACACGTGCAAAGTTTTGCATCGACACCTTAAGCGGTTTAAGAGAAATAATTTTTTTAAACATTTTCCTTCAATCCAAAATGGCTGCCAAACCATGTGACCTATCAATTATTCATGAACACCCAAGTATCCCCAAGGCTTGAGGAACATGTGTGTGAAGTTTCCATGTCTGAGAAATGGTTGAGGACGTGTTCAACATCGGGGTTTTTTTACAACTAAAATGGCCGCCGGTCGGCCATGTTGGATCTGATCTCGCAAAACAATGACGTGCATATGTAAGCCATCATTCCATATCTGTGTGCCAAGTTTGAACAACATCGGTAAATACATATCCGATAAATGGTTGAGGACATGTTCGACACCAAGTTTGTTCGTTTTTACAACTAAAATGCCAGCCAGTCAGCCATCTTGGATCTGATCTCAAAAAAAAAATGACGTGTTTATGTATACCATCATGTGCTGTCTTTGTGCCAACTATGAATAAAATGGTCCATATATGCCCGAGATATGGTTGTGGACGCACACATGCACGCACACACGCACGGATGGACACAAAAATCAAAACCAAATCCAAAAGCCCCCATTTCGGATTAAGTTCAAAGGGGGCTAAAAAATATTATAAACCACAAACACATATGATTACCTTTTTAAACAGTCGTCACTGTTGTTTAATGCAAAATGGAAAGGGAGGAAACACGATGTTCTTGAGGCATTGTATGCTTATCGTGGCCTTCACAGACTAGTGGACATGAGCCTTGATCTATTGTAATCCATCTATCCCAGAGAGGATAACAACATGACCCTTCCTGCTGCTCTCATATGGAGTGGGTTCTTCTTCTTCTTGCGTATGGCAGCTTAGCTGCCGGGGTAGCTATCATTTCTTCGAAGCGCGACTGTCGCTGATGCAGTGCCCCTCTACCAGTACACACTGGTACTCATTTCGCTGACCTCGGAAGGATGACAGGCTGAGTCAACCCCCTGGTGTATTAATCATTGGTGTGACCGCACCACCCCCTGCCGCAGCCAACGGGGCTTGAATTCAGGACCCGAGGATCCCAAGCCACCACCCTAACCACTAAGCTATGGAGTGGGTGTACCAGTATTATAAAAATAGGGGCAATACTCCTGGGCGCTCACCTGGTAGCAGCTGTATAAGAAAACAAGGGAATCACTGGTCGGCATGGATGATCGACAAAATATTTAACGGAGAAGAAAGTAAATACCTTTGGATTATTTTTTAATGCCATGAACAAACTTTGGTGCATCACGGATGATGAAGGTTGTGTCAAGTTTATCAAAATTGTGTGTGTAGTTTCTGAGAGAAACAAATATATATTTTAGGGTGCAACCCCCCCCTCCCATAAACTCCCTCTGTAGATCCCTTCAGACCCAATTTTTTTTAATGCTGAACAAACTTTGGTACATCACGGATGATGAAGGTTGTGGATAAGTTTCATCGGAATTGCATGTGTGTATTCTGAGAAGAAAGCAAATACCTATTTTGGGGGGCAACCCTGTAGACCCTTAGAGCCCGATTTTTTTATGCCATGAACAAACTTTGGTACATCATGGGATGAAGGTTGGTCAAATTTCATCAAAATTGTGTGTGTAGTTTCTGAGAAGAGAGCAAATACCTATTATGGGGGGCAACCGCTGTAGACCCCCTTAGAGCCCGTTTTTTTAATGCCATGAACAAACTTTGGTACATACGGAGATGAAGGTTGTGGATAAGTTTCATCGGAATTGCATGTTAGTTTCTGAAAGAAAGCAAATATCTATTTTGGGGTGCAACCCCCCCCTCCATAAACTCCTCTGTAGATCCCTTCAGAACCCAATTTTTTAATGTCGTGAACATTTGGTACATCAGGATGATAAAGGTTGTGGTCAAGTTTCATCAAAATTGTGTGTGTAATTTCTGAGAAGAAAGCAAATATCTATTTTGGGGTGCAACCCACCCCCCCCGCATAAGCTCCCTCTGTAGATCCCTTCAGAACCCAATTTTTTTATGCCATGAACAAACTTTGGTACATCATGGGTGATGAAGGTTGTGTCAAGTTTCATCAAAATTGTGTGTGTAGTTTCTGAGAAGACAGCAAATACCTATTATGGGGGGCAACCCCTGTAGACCCCCTTGGAGCCCGATTTTTTAAATGTCATTTACAAACTTTGGTACATACAGGGTGGTGAAGGTTGTTGTGATGTTTCATCGAAATCGTATATGTTGTTTCAGAGCAGAAGTTGAAGGTGTTTGTGAACGGATGGACGACGCACCATCCCATAAGCTCCCCGGAACTACGTTCCAGGTGAAGTAAAAACTAAAAACACGATGAAGCCATGAGTTAATCTCTTATATATGTACTGTTTGAATGTCACTTGCAACCTGACTATGTATATTAATTGCATACTATGGGAACAGAACCTTTAAACATTTCGACCATTTAGATTACTGAGTCGAACCACTTTGACCTTTGAACACCCTTTAAAACCCTTGAGACGCCATTAGACGTTTACATATTTAGACCCCTTAGACCACTCCATACATTTAGACCCCTTGAGACCATATAGACCCCTAAGACTCTCTAGAACATTAAGACCCTTTCAGCCCCCTAAGACTCCAAAACCCCTAAGAACCCTTAGACATTTAAGATGCCAAAGACTCCATAAACCCTATATACCCTGTTAGAACGATTAGACTGCTAAGACCCCATATGCCCCGTTCGAAACTTTAGGTCCTGAAGAGTAAGACCCTAAAAACCCCTTTACAACCCTAAGACCCTTTCAACACCTTCACCCTTTGGACCTTTTATACCTTTTAGACCCCTTGAACCTTTAGACCCCATAGACCCTCTGGCCCTTTAAACCCCTTAAGTCCCTTTTGACATTAACACCATTTAGACCCCTTACACCCTTCAGACATGTTAGACAGCCTGTACCCTTGACCATTTAGAGCTTTAGACCACTTAGACCAGGGGTGGGCAAAATATGGCCCAGGGGCCGGATCCGCCTGTATATTACTTCCATCCGGCCCGACTCCAAGCCCAGAAGACTATATTCTTCAGCCCTTAAAACAAAAAACCAGATCGTTGCGTTTTGATCAAAATGGTTATTTAAACACAGCAAAGCAATAACATTTGGGGGACTTGTCATTTACTTTATTGGCGAACGTTGTACAGCAGGAAAACAATTCAATGTCTGCATGCAGGGCACGAGCCTTTGATCAGTTGCTGTGATTACGTTGCTAATCATAGCAGCCAATGGTTTAGCACGGGAGCCATGGTGAAAATTAGCTACAGTGTATAATTTATAGTTTTGAAGGAATTCGCGTTTGTTGCACTTCAGTGGCGGGATAGAAACATGAGTTTCTCGAAGAAGAGAAATGTAGATGCTGAATGCCAATTGTTTAACAAGGAGTGAACTTCAAAATACTTGTTTATAGATGTCACAGGGAAAGTTGTGTGCTTCGTTTGAAAAGAATGCGTCAAAGACTACATCTTGAACCAACACTTCCAGAGCAAACAAGCAGTCAAATATAAGATGTCTGATGAAGAGAAGGCTAGACAATCATATGAGATGGTTGCTCAAATGAAAAAGTGCAAAGTCCCCAAAAAAGGATGACTTTTTATTTCGTTTTCCCGACGGGGATATTTAATTTCATCTATTGTTTTGTGTTTTTATTTTAGTTTGTTGTGTTCATGTCCGTGAACCCATGAGGGGGATCGGGTGAAGCTTTTATTTATTTTCTCCATTTTGTCGTATTGTTGTTATCCGTCTCGTTATGTAATAAAGCCGGTCCACAAACGAGAAAAATAAATCCCCCAGTCTCCTCTGTGGTTGCTTCCAGACCCCACACACGCTGCGTGTGACAGATACATATTTAAAGACTACATTGCGTCAGTATTAAAAAAAAACTTTTACTTTAACAGACATTTGGACAATTTGGTAAACACAAACTCACAAGTCACTTCTCTGCGATTATCATGCGAAAATGTCTTAACGCATTAAACTTTAATGGCACTAACTGTTCATGTATCATGAAATTGAAAACTATTTAGATGGTCAGGTAATTTTATTACAAAACATATATGCGGCTCACGACGACATACCAAAATTCTAATGTGGCCTGCACGCGAAAATGATAGCCCACTCCTGACTTAGACCTTTTTAGACATTTTAGATCCCTTTGGAATGTAGATGCTTTTAGACCCTTCAGACATCTACTGTAGATACTTTCGAGATTAGACCCTTTCAACCCCTGAGACCTTTCAGACCCTAACAACCATTGCAACGTACCCTTTAGACTTTTAGACCATCGAGAACCTTTTAGGCTCACACCATGCAAACATCCACAGTCTTCTTGCAAAAACACAGACTATACTTTTTAAGGCAAGTAATGCACAAACTCGATCTACAAAGAGGGTCAGTACTCTTCTTATGTGTATGTGTATGTGTCTATATGTGTATCTATCCTATCAAGATCAGACCCCATTACTGTAGTGGGTACCAAGAAGCAAGTGACACACCAGCTATTGCTGCATGCATCCTGACCAACACGAAATGCCTGCCACACATTAGCATGTCTGTGGTACACAAAACAGTTCTGGGAGCATCCGTGAACAATTTAAATGAAAACTAGAACAACCTTTGACGTCACGAAGTCGCCAGATATGCCTCCACCCACATTATTACATCATCATATATACTTGGAACAAGTTTGATTTAAATCCCTGAACCGAGAAATAAAATATTAAATAATTCTGGCTGCCAGACTATGCATCCGATCAGGTTGAAATTTAAAACATATATTCCACATATCAACTCAATCATAACTGTGACGTTTCACATCGATTGATGAAGCGGTTCAAGAGAAAGGTATTTCAAGGAATTTTGTTTCAACCAATATGGCTGCCAGACAATGTGACCTATTAATTATTTGTGAACACCCTGGTATCCCCAAGGCTTGGGGAACATGTAAGTGAAATTTCCCCTCGATATGTTAAGCCATTCTGCAGAAGAAGATTTTAAAATGTTTATTCTTCAAAAAATCAGCTGCCAAACCATATGACCGATGACATCATAGGTGGAGAACTTTTGGTTCCTCATGGATAGGCGATCATACCTGTAAAGTTTAGCTTCGATCTATTCAGCCGTTACAGAGAAGATTTTTGAAGGTTTTATGTTAAAAACACAATGGCTGCCAAACCACATGACCGATGACGTCATTTTTTTTTTTTTAGCCGTATGACAATTTAGTCCTAGATGACACTCAAAATCTTCATACTGATCGGATAAAGCATTTGACATTTGAAATTATGATGTCATAAGGAAGCCATTTATGATATCATCAAAAGAAAAAAAATAACTCTCGTTTCCCATGTACTTCACATGTGTCAAGTTTCAATTTTTCCTATGGAGCGGTTTCGGAGATAGAGTTCCAAAGTTTTTTCCGTTTTTTCCAACATGGCTGCCACACCACGTGACTATGACATCATAGTTATCACAAAAACATTCTACATGAGTAGTCGCATGTATGGTGAAAATTTGTGAAATTTCTATGTGAAAAAAATAACCATGCACCCCACTTCAATACAACCACGCTTCGATCAGACATCTGACCCATGATGCCCTCTTTATCAAATCAAATTCAGAATGGGTGGCCGATCACATCTTTGGAGTTTCGCATTGATCGGATAAGGTTTTTTTTGTCCAACATGGCTGCGAGAACATGTGACCAATGATGTTGAAATTTTCATCCAATATTCCACATGCCGAGTTGATTATATATATATTTTTTTAAATTCTGAAACCGCTTAGCCTTTTGATGCGAGACTTTGCAGTGATGATCCATTACTATTGCTACAAATATTTTGGTTAACAATGATCTCATTGGTCACATGATGTGGCAACCACGTTGGTTTTAAAGAAATAATTCAACAATCATTTCTCTGAAACTGTTTAACCTATCAAAAATAGACTTTGCAGTTATGATCCACTCCCCTTGCTGCATACATTTGACTTAAAAATGATGTCATCAGTCACGTGGTGTGGCATCGACATTGGTTTCAAGTGAAATATTTAAAAAGTATATTTTGGAAAGCGCTATTGCAAATGATGCGAAACCTTGCAGTTGTGATCCTTGCTCCATGTAACGCAACATGCTTCATATTGATCTGTCAAACGGTTTTGGAGAAAAAGGTTTTTAAATTTACAGTTTTGAAACTAACATGGCTGCCAAACTTCGTGATAAATGGCATTGAAAATTTGGACTCTGCCCAAGATTTGGTGGCGGATCACATGTGTGAAGTTTCATTTTGATCGGATAAGGTTTGTTTTTCTATCCAATATGGCTGCCACACCACGTGACCTATGACGTGGTCATTTCCACACTGTATGCAGGTATATGGTTTGATGATACTTGGTAAATTTCGCTTCGATCAGATGAGCAGTTCCAGAGGAAATGTTATTTAATATTTTTCTTCAATCCAATATGGCCACCGAACCACGTGACATCAATTATTCTTTATCATCCTAATATCCCCAAGTCATGGGGAACATTTCTGTGAAGTTTCCCCTCAATCTGTCCAGCCATTCTGGAGAAGATCTTTGAAGGTTTGAGGATAAATCCAAGATGGCTGCCAGACCATGTGGCCTATGATCTTCCATGTGGCCTCGTTGGTCTTGTCATATCAGGTTTCCCTGAGGCTTACCTGTCTTCCCGTCTATGTGCACGATCGTGTTTATTTGTACTTTCTCCTTATCAACTCCACCACCGAAGGTGAAGGAGGTTATGTTTTCACACCTTTCTGTATGTCTGTTTGTCTGTGTGTTAGTTATCAAACTTTATTCAGCATTGATCGTCAATCATTTGTGTGCAGTTGCACTTCGATTTGTAATGTGGTTTTTGAGAAGAAGATTTTTTCCATTTAAAAAAAAACAATATGGCTGCCAAACCACGTGACGGATGACGTCATAATAATTTTTTCTGTGTTGAAATATTTCCCAAGATGAACCTCACACATTTTCATACTGAACAAATGCAGCATGATATCTGGGCGCAATGCTTTGTTTTCGGTGTTCACACTCGGTGGGATCATTAGGTCGTATGTGAGTGGTACTTCCAAGTTTTCAGTCTGTGCTTTTGGTGAATGTTCCCACAAATTTTCTGGAACTGGGATATGAAAGTTTTTGCAGATGTACCAGTGGTTAACATTACAAACTCTGTTGTGTTGTTGTGTGTACAGATAATTTCTGCCCTGAGATTTTAGAAATATTTGTGTTTGGTCATTAAGCATAACATATCCTCTCCTTGTTAGTCCACCTCCACCCCTACCTATCTTTTTTCATCCCCCACCCCCTCACCACTCTCTCTGTCTGTGTCCCCTTCTCACTCCCCCCTCTGAATAAAATGCAGCACTCTCCTCCAACACCTCTCGCTTGTCTCTCTGTCTCTGGACATATCCAGACGGTGATTATGCTGGACGGTTTGTCTCCAGACATGTGCGGGCAGGGTTTTTCTATGAACGTGTTCGGCAGGGTTTGGCTCCGGACCGGTGTTTGTCTCCGGACATGTCTGAGCAGTGTTATCTCTGGACGCATCCGTGTGGAGTTTGTCTCTGAAGCGTCCGTGCGGTGTTTGTCTCTGGACGCGTCCGTGCGGTGTTCGGTCTGGATGCGTCCGTGCGGTGTTGTCTCTGGACGCGTCCGTGCGGTGTTTGTTCTGGACGCGTCCGTGCGGTGTTTGTCTCTGGACCGCGTCATGTGTTGTTTGTCTCTGGGCGCATCCGTGCGTGTTTACTCCAGACAGCTTGGCTCCGGACACCTCCAAGCGGTGATTATGTCTGGACGGTGTTTGTCTCCAGACATGTGCAGGCAGGGTTTTTCTCTGGACGTGTTCGGGCAGGGTTTGTCTCCGGACATGTCTGAGCAGTGTTTGTCTCTGGACGCGTCCGTGCGGAGTTTGTCTCTGAACGCGTCCGTGCGGTGTTTGTCTCTGGACGCGTCCGTGCGTTGTTTGTTTCTGGGCGCATCCGTGCGGTGTTTATCTCCAGACAGCTTGGCTTCCGGACGCTCCAAAGCGTATTTATGTCTGGACAGGAGTTTGTCTCCGGACTTGTCCGGACAGGAGTTTGTCTCCGGACGGGAGTTTGTCTCCAGACCGTGTTTATTGTATGACCGGTAGAAGATGGATTTCAGACATTATTTTGTTTCCATCTTCACTGTTATTCGATGCAG
>CM068959.1:47175987-47191433 GCA_035128595.1 Eptatretus atami | reverse complement strand
AAGAGAGAGATGAGAGAGAGGAGAAGAGAGAGAGAGGAGAGAGAGAGAAGAGAGAGAGAGAGAGAGAGAGAGAGAGAGAGAGAAGAATATATAGAGAATATAAAGAGTAAGAGATTATAGAGAGATATAGAGATATAATAGAGATATTAAGAGATTAGAGATATATAGAGATATATAGAGAATATAATAGAGAGGGATATAGCAGATATATAGAGATATATCGAGATATATAGAGATATATAGAGAGATATAGAGAGATATAGAGATATAGAGAGATATATATCATGTTAATGTTATTTTATGAACAGCATTCCTGAGTTATTTTTGATTGAGGTCAAAGGAAGCTCTATAATGTTTTAAAGGGTATGGAAAGTTTGAATGTGTGTAGATGTAGTGAGAAGAATGTGAAGTCACAAGGTCATCAGAAGGGCCGGTCACTAATGTGCTGTGGTCTTTGTGGTGGTGAGTGGTGTTTAGCCAATGTGATTCTGGGAGGAGCGGGATGGTTCAACTCAATGAGGATTTGCAGTCTGGGTAGCATTCAATAGAAACTGCAGGAAAGTCTGACAAAGTGCATTCAACTGAAAGGAAAAAGTTTAATTACTGTGAAACACTTTTGCTGGGAATACTGCTTCAAGCAGCTCGAGAGAGACTTTTATGATGAAAAGAAAAAGTTTCTGCAATGAGGTCGACAGATGGCTGCCAAGAAGGCTGCTGCTGCTGTACCTATCAAGAAGACTTCTGCTGTTGTATTCACAGATTATTAGAGAGGACCGCTGCTGCTGAGTCCATTGATTATGACTTGCAGAACAATGAGTAACATCTTGGAACTGGGAAATGTACATTTTGTCAGCAATAGCTGCTGCTGCTTCAAGTTGAAAATCCACTTTTTTGTCAAAAGTAAATTTTTGAATGACAGCTCCATGAAGCAGTTTTAGCACTTGTGTATCGGGTTGCTATGGTAATGAAAGTTACATATATCAGCATATTGATATTATTATTATTATTTTGCTGAGTTTTTCATTGTAATTTTCATGGCTTCTGCTGTTAAGTTTCAATAAAGATATTGTTACATTATTCTTGTTTCAGTTACTTCATACTGTAACGTTAAAAAAACATACAAAAATTGAGCAATTCAATACTGAACCCTATGGAATTGAAACAGCTTGGCCCCACCAAAGATTGAGCACTTGCAGGGGTACACAGGGTAAGTCGATCCCCACCACACTTGTCTCTCAATGGGAACCTCTCATCTCCTCTCCCTGTTAAGGCAGCAGTGCCCCAAGGCAGTGTTTTGAGCCCAGTGTTTCAAAAAAAAAAATTGTATACATAGTCGAGGCTCTTTGAAGAGACAATGCAGTGAACGGATCAGGACGTAACAGCCAAAAACAGGACGCAAAACAAGCATGTGTGGGGTGGACAAAATGGATACAGAAGGACACTCTAATGAGGGCAAATTAGAAGGAGGAGGGATTAGGGTGGGTTAATGAGGGTAGAAAAGATCATGGCTTTGGACTGGGGACAATCTGAGATGATGGTGAACAGCTGTCTTGAAGACCTGGAGGGAAGAATGAGATTGAAGAGGATCTGAAAGTTAATTCCAAAGGTGGGGAAAAAGAGGAGCAAATGAGTGGAGGTGAGCAGTGATCCTGGATTTTGGAAGTGTGAGCTCTGCAGAAACATGGGGGGGGGACAAAGGACAGAAAGAGCAGAGGGTTCAAGACCAGAAAGGAGGCGGTGGAAGACAGAGACCATCGACCTGTCTGCAATAGTGAAGTGATTGACCCATAGACTCAGCTTCATTGTGGGAAATTCCAATAATCTTGAAGGCCTTGGTTTCCACAGTGTCAAGCTGGGCAAGATGTGAGGCAGGGGAACTAACCCAGAAGGGAAAACGTTCTCCATGAAGCTGCGGATGAAGGCTTGTAGGTGGATAGTTCAGGTGTGGCAAGGAAGGACTTTGTACAAGGGAGGTTGTCCAGTCGGTGGCTGGCTTTGGAGGCCAACTTTGAAATGTGAATCATAGCTTATAGTGAGACCCAGGAGTTTGAATGACTGAACTTCCTCAAGACGATTCATAAGAAAGTAGATAGGAGGGTTTGCCAGACAGTCCTTGGAGATCATAGTGAGAGTGTGAGATTTGCCAGAATTGAAAGGCATATTCCAAGTGTTTGCCATCTTGTGATTTTTTTTCAAGGTCTGAAGAGAGGGAGGAGGCTGCAGCCTGCCTGTCTGAAGGATGAGAATGTCATGGTATAGGGTGGTCATCAGCAAATAGAGAAAGGGGATTTTCCATTGAGTCAGAGAGATAGATCATTGATGAAGATCAGGAACAGGACTGGACCTTGAACACTGCCTTGGGGCACTCAAGCCTTGATAGGGAGAAGAGATGAAAGGATTCCTTTGAGTGCCACACGTTGCCTACGAGAGTAGAGGAAGTCAGCAAGCCATGTGTGAAGTTGGGCTTGGATGCCATCGGCAGACAGTTTGGAGAGTTTGGTTACTACTATTCTGAATCTTCAAGAACAATCTTTCTGACTGTGGAAAATCCTCTTTCCAGTATCTCTTTGCTGATGACTCCACCATCTGCTATGACATACCTCACCCTTCAGAGAGGCAAGCAGCAGCAGCCTCTTCTCTCTCTTCAGATGTTGATGGAATCATGACCTCGTCAAACACTTGGAATAAGTTATTCAATCCTGGCAAATCTAACACTCTTCCTATCTCTCTCCGAAAGGACCATATGGCAAATTCTCCCATCTACTTTCTTAACAACCCTCTTGAGGAAGTTCATTCACTCATACTTTTGGGCCTCACTATCAGCCATGATCTTTCTTGGGCAAACCACATATATAAGTTGACCTCCTAACCTAGTCGGTGTCTGGGCATCCACTGTCGTGCAATGTATTTCCTCGGCACAACTGAAGTTTATCTCCCAACAAGGCCTTCGGCTGCTGCTTGTAGGAGTACTGCTCTCCCTTCTGGGATGATGCCCCTGCCTCTGTCTGGTCACTTCGCTAATGTTTATTGGAAAAAACAAAATTGCACGGAGCTTGCACAACACCTAAATCCATGGAGAACAGAACATTCCAAAATGTATGTCATGAGTTCATGCAATAGTGCGAGACTGTGAGAGTTAAGGTGCGCAGAGTACGGTGCACAAAGTACGTGACATTGGGTCGTACTTATACAGTGTTAAGCAATGCATGGTGTGTATTATGAAAGAAGACAGGACATCATAATTAAGAATGAGTACATTGTAGAATGATGACAATTTTTACCTCCACCACCAAAGGTGGACAGGGGTTGTTTCACACCCTTGTTGGGTCACTGAAATAGGTGACCATTATTGTCAGTAATTCTGTCTGTTTGTTTGGATGTTTGTTTGGATGTTTGTTCGTTTGTCATCAGATAATTGTAGTAAACGTGGGCGGATTTTGACCAAACTCGGGTGGTAGGTACATCTTATGACCTAGTGCTTTGGAAATTGTGATGGTTGCTCGGACGCTTTGGTTCCCTCGCAACAACCGAAAAACCTTCAAAATCGGTACCGTTAACGCAAAATAATTCTGAAAGCCATTATCCCACGTAGGGTTATGAAATTTGGCAGGAATGATCTACAGGTGATGCTCAATCAAATATATTCCGTTTTTGTGATATATGGAATACTTTACTGCAGCGCCCCCTACAATTAGGGTATGCGCGAAAATTGAAGGCCCTAGCGACCAGGTAAGTGCATCGATACGAATGAAACTTTGCAGGTTCATGGTACTCAATGAGTCTACAACTTTGCTCAGGACATATTGCCGATTTTGCTTAGGTCAGGGGTCAAAGGTCAATTAGTGCAAAATCATAATATGCGAGAACTGGAGGTGCCTTCGCACCAAATGCTACTCCTCCTAGGGTTAGGTCGGATGGTCATGAAAATTCACACTAATCGTCTGGAATACATTGTGCACAAAGAATGAGTCAGATTTTCGATTTATATCTTTGTTCACCCACAGCACCTCCTCGAACTTTGGGGATTTCCGATTTCAAACCGCATTTTCGGTACTTTTCATTCAAATGGATACCGAGTAGTTATCAGTAGATGACTGGATGAGATTTGATATGCATAATCTTAAGGTGATTCCCTATTCGCTATATGACATCCATTTTCCTCTCTATCTTATAGTTTCCATGCTCGGCGACCCATCGCCGCCTACCGGCTTGTCTGTCTATTTGTGAGCAGGTTATCTCAAAAAGTAATGGACGGATTCAGACAAAACTTGGTGGGTTAGTGGGGTGTGTGATGAGGACAAAACTATTCGATTTTGGTGACGATCTGGATCTGGATAGGAGAGTTTTTTTAAATTAATTCTCCAAGTGATTCTTCACAATTGAGAGATGGGGCCAAAAACGATGCATAGCATGATATGTCTTAAAAAGTTGTGGACGAGTTATGACAAAACTAGCTGGATGAGTTGGTTTGGTGACAAGAACAAGCCAATTAAAATTTGTTTCAGATTAGGATCATGATCCGACCGATCAGTGGAATACAAAATGTAAACTGTTCAGCCTGGTGAAGGTATGCATTCTTCCGAGTGCCATTCTAGTTTCTCTTGTTCATGTAAGTACTTTCATTACAAGGAAAAATGACGTTTTGCTCAATGAGAGATACTGAGGATGAGATGACGAGAGAGAAGGAGAGATGGAGTGTGAGAGTGAGAGGTGGGAGAAAATAGTGCGAGACAAGAGGATGTGAAAGGGGATGGAGAGAATAGTGGGAGAGAGAGAGAGAGAGAGAGAGAGAGAGAGAGAGAGAGAGAGAGGAGGTAGTGCGAGAGAGAATAGAGAGAGTGTGACAGAAAAGAGTGCAAGAGAGAAGAGAGTGTGAGTCATACTCTCTCTTACAAGGTCATACCAATCGCCTTTGTATATAGAGTAGTTGAAGAAGAGACATTTTGGTTGACCATAGAGTGAGTGCAACAATCATATTGGAGGAGTCACGTAGTGTATAAACTTTTAGGGCAAAATAATGTACAAAATATTAAACGTGTTTGTCACCGAGGATGAAAAACCAATTAGTAATTAGACTAAAGTGTTGTGTTGTCAAGCCCCATTCTATATCCCTATGGAATTAAATAATTATTCTGACTTTCATTGCACTATTCAATGATGGCATGCAAGTACAACAGCTCATGTGGTAGATGAGAGGAAAACTAACATCCCTTGTGCTGGAACCATACAAGAGTGACATTTTCCATCATTAAGACTTAGCTTAGAAGCTACTTTGTCCAACTGAATGAATCTTTCAACAAACAGGACTGTTTTAACATGTATTTCCTTGATTCCAGATCTATTCTGTTTGTTCAAAGACGACTGGATACATTGAGACCTTAATTATGCTTATCGATTGAAATAATCGATGTCTCAAGTGACCTCAATCATGTGAATAATGACTTTCACGCCCATGGTAGTTTGAGTAAGTATTTTGAGCAAGATGGATGAAACAACACAATTGTGACTTTTACCCTCCATGATGTCATTTGTGGTGATTTTGAACAGATTCGAGTTATTAAGCTATAATCAGGATTTCTAGGTTGCAGTTTCACGAAAATCTTAATATTTTATTCGAAATAATGAGACATATTGAAAGCCTGGTGTTGGCTTAATGGCTAGAGTGGTGGGCTTGGGATCTGAGGATTCTGAGTTCGAATCCTGCTTGGTGTTGAATTAATACCAGGTGGGGTTCACTCAGCCTGTCATCCTTCTGAGGTTGGCAAAATGAGTGCTCGCTTGCTGGGATCCTGCGTTGGAGTGGCGACCCGTCCAGGATTGTGCCCAATAGCCAAGGAGACTGCTTAGGTAGCACCAACGCTCTGCACAGAGTATGGTCACAATGGATGGATGGTGTTGGCTGAATGGTTAAGGTGCTTAATGGTTCAGGTGGCTGCCTTCAGATTTTTAGATTCATGAGTTTGAGCCCCTGTCATACTGTTAATTTACACTCGGTGGGTTGACTTAGCCTGTCATCCTTCTGAGGATGGCAAAATGAGTCCCAGCTCTTGGAAATAAGTTACTAGAGTAGCCTGGAAGTCAGAGTGGTGACCTGTCCAGGATTGTGCCCCGAGCCAATGAAACTGCCTTGGCAGCACAATGTGCCTGATGGTGTGAAAGGAATGTTGTTTGTTTTTGTTTTTTTTGGTTAATTGGACATATTGAGGAGTGACCCCCTAAACAAAAGAAATTCACAAGGTCTCACCTTTCGTCGGAAATTCTGCACAATTGGCAAAAGGGTCTCAATGAAGAACATGAGGTATATCCCTCCAAGCAGCGTCAAGCCTTTTCCCAGAGACAACACTTGCGCGGACTGCTCCTGGTTGTGGCTCATGTCATCATGGTTCTTGTGCTCACCCTGGGCCTATGGGAAAAAAAAAGCCACATGTCAATTCTTCTAATGTTATCAGGTCCGTCATTTGAAAAACAGACACTGATCCAGAATATGAAAAAGTATGGGGTTCAAAAATCAGTGTTGGAGCCGAAGGAGGAAGAGGACTAACAACACGACATTTCTCGACTTAAATGCTAATTTTCATTAAATTTGTGCCCCGAAATGACATCACATATATTTACTGCATAGTAAAAAAATCGGAAACATGTGTTCTTTTTTCGCCAGTAAATCTTCCTGGTGATTATACTGAACTGAGAATATATGGAGGAGAAGAACACAAAAATCTATGAGTAGTTTGCATAAGTGGTATTTCACATTTGCACAAATTGGTGAAACGACTAAGTTATACTTGCTGGGAATGAGGTCTTTGTTGGAGCAGAGAAGGATAAATTGTGTAATCTTTAACTCACATTTCGAAAATGAAGTTTAATTTGGAGAGAAAACTGGGAAGGGGGCAGTTCTCCATCTCATTGTTTCGTGCACCTCACTGTGCTGGCTGCCTTTAGCGTCCAATTACCCGAATGGCGCAGAAACTTTTTGTCCCCCGCTGTACACCAAGTCTGCCAAACGCCTCATGAAGGCAGCTGGCACACAACGGCCTTGCGAAAGACACCACGGGATCTTTAATGTCCACCAGCAACTACTGCTGGCAGGTGGGACACCTGGCTTCTGATCCATCTGACGGATGTCAGAGTCATTGATGCAACAACCTGCCATCGAGTTACCAGTCTGACAGTTGAGAGCTGGGTCGGGAATTGAGCTTGAACCAGCCCCAGGAAGGTAGGACATCAGGAGGTGTGCTTGCGCATTTTTTAACCTACATGTTGGTTTTGAAAATCTGTTTCTGTATTCTTTCTCGAATGCATGGAATCGCCACTCTTGAGACTGATGGCGAATCATAAAAAAATAAAGGTTAATAAACGCGTGAAAGTGTATTTTGGTGAAGTTTGTCATGTGCTTGCTATATCTGCCACATGAGTTTGTTGACAAAAAAGGAACTCCCTTGTGCCACTTGGCTCATTTTTTAACTATAAATTAATCAGGCTTTGGAATCTGAAATTGCATATTGAGATGAAGCGGAATTGGGGGTGAGAAAATGTTCTGGTTATGTGTCTGTTTTGTGATCATAATAATGTTTATTTTCATTTGCTGCGGCTCTTCTTACTTTTTCAAACGGTTTGTCCTCAGGTGATGCTGCACTTGTAAATGTAAAAAATTTTTTTTTAAAGTATACCTAGTTAAGTCTCATGGAAGAGCAAGAACACAGAACGGATCAGGATGCAACAGAACAAAAGGAGCAGCAGAAAGAGAGGGGGAAACGCCGTGCAACAGGGCTGAGGGACAAGATAGACGGAGATGGACAACAAGGGATGTGATGGTAAGGATGAGGGGTCGGGAGAATCAGGGAGTGGACAGGATGGATACACCAGCATACTGTCACAGAGGAAAAATGGGTAATTTGCAAGTGATCATAATATCACTGGGAGGGGGGGGATGGGGGAGGGTGGTTAACGGGGTAGAATATATCATAGTTTTGAATGTGGGATGATCTGAAATGGTGGTGAACAGCTATCTTGAACTTGGAGGGAAGAATGATATTGAAGACAATGTGAAAGTTGGTTCGACAGGTGGGAAAAAAGAGAAACAATGAGTGGAGGTGAACAATGAGTCTAGATTTTGAGAGTTTCATGAGAAGCGGGGTTGCTGTGGACCATGTGCGCCCTGCAGAAACCTGTGTGGGGGGGGGGATAAAACACGAAGAGGGCAGAGGGTAAAAGACCAGAAAGGAGGTGGAAGAACACAAATAAACCACCAACCTGTCTGCGATGGCAAAGTGATAGGCCTATGGACTCGGCTTAATCATGGGAGATTCCAATGATCTTGAAAAGCCATTGTTTCCACAGCATCAAGCTGAGCAGAATATGAGGCAGGGGAGCCAGCCAGAAAGGAGAACAGTCCTCCATCGAGCTGTGCGATCAAAGTCTTGTAGGTGGATAGGAGCTCAGGTGCGCCAAGGAAGGACTTTGCATGACGGAGGATGCCCAGTTGGCCTTATTTGGAGGTCAACTTTGAAATGCGGTTTGCACAAGAAACACCATGGCTGAGAGGGAGACCCAAGAGATTGAGTGACTGAACTTTGTTGAGAGGGTTGTTAAAAAGTAAATGGGAGGGTTTGCCAAATGGTCCTTTCAGAAAGGGAGAGTGAGAGTCTGGGATATGTCAGGATTGAAAGATATTCCAAGTGTTTGACCAGTTTGTGATTTTTCAAGGATTGAAGTGAGTGAAAAGGCTGCTGGCTCATTTTCTGAAGGATGAGGGACATCGTGGCAGAGGGTGGAGTCATCAGCAAAGAGATAAAGAGGATTTTCCAGAGAGTCAGTGAGAACATTGATGAAGATTAGTAATAGGATGGGGCCTAGAACACTGATGGGACACACCAGTCTTGATAAGCAGAGGAGATGAAAGGATTTCCTTTGAGAGCCACATGCTGGCATTGTGAGTGCTTAATTTACACTCGGTGGGTTGACTTAGCCTGTCATCCTTCTGAGGATGGGATCTGAGGTGATGAATGTGGGATGATCACTCGGGTGGTAGGTGACACCTAGGTGGTAGGTAAATCAGACTTTAACAACCTTCCCGTCAGGTTGTAATGGAAGACGTCAGGAACCCAAGAGTGGAGTTGGCCATAGATGCCGTAGGCAGAGATTGCAGAGTTCGGCAGGATGCCAGACTGAAATGAAAGCTTGAGATATGTCTAGAGAGATGATCCTGATCTTATGTCTGACTGTGTGGTCCTCCATCCATTGTTGTGAGAATAGAAGCAGCATGTCCAAGGTAGGGTGATCTGATATGAATTGGAATTGAATTATTTTCTGAGATGAGGCTGTTGGAGAAAAGGAATGATTTTATGTCAACTGTGATGATGGATTTCATGACATTGCTGGTGATTGGAAGTAAGATAATAGGTCTGTAATTTAGGGGATCGTATTTTTCACAATGGCTGTGTAATGTGGTGATGTTGACTGATTTTTAACCATATGGAAGATGACCTATGGTAAATGACAGGGTGAGAAGAGCAGAAAGAGGATGTACAAGAGCAACAGAGCAGGTTTTTTAGGACATGTGAGCTGATGCCATCTGGTCCAGTTGCAGAATTAGAGTCGAGGGCTGACAGAAACTTCTCCACCTTCTGAACTGCAAAAAACACAGTCCAAGAGCAGTTGGGTGGAAATGGGTCGGGTGGGTACAGAGAGTGAGCGGTTGGGGACACAAGATTTTAAACACAGAATTGAGGCATTCGACTTTCTCATGAGCAGAGTTGGCTGTGCTGCCATTTGAAGTAAGGGAAGGGATGGAGGGGGAGCATATTCCTGAGACAGACTTAACAAGGTGCCAGCAGGTTTAAGAGGAGGGAGACAAGTTTAAAAGTTCAATCTTGAGGTTGGACAGATGTTGTTTTCTACCTCTCATGAGAGTAGACACACACTTGGTAAGAGCTTTGTGGAACGCTCTGAGGTTGACTTCGGTCAGATTTTCCTTCCAGGAGGAGAATGCCAGATGTTTCAAGACCACTGCCTCACCACAGTGGGAGGATGGGTATGATAACTGAAGATGAGATGGGATGGATCTGATCATAAGAAAGTGATAGCAGGTTCCTGTGGAAGAATTCCCAGGCTGAGTTAATATCAGGAGCGATAGATATAGGAGACCAGTCCTGGTGTGCAATGGCTCCTTGCAGTTCCTGTCAGTTTGCCTGAGTGAATTGCCAGACTCACCAGTGTTGAGGCTGTTCTCTGAGAATGGCCAGATAGATGTCAACCTTCACAAGCACATGATCAGATGAACCAATCGGAGCAGAAAAAGAGCAGGAGGAATTTGTGGTGATGTTGGTCATAACCAAGTCAGGAAGGGAGGATATGCCTTGGGAGAAATCTGGGAAGGAAAGTTCAGAGATCGAATCAGTCCCATGGAGTCACAGAAGTCATTTGCTGAGAGAGGTACCGACAACCAGCCAATTGAAATCACCACATATGAGGAAGAGAGGTTTGGGATGAGTGGTTAAAAGTTGGTCTATGTTGTCAGAGGGAGAGACAGAGGAAAGGAGAGAAAGAGAGAGAAAGAGAGAGAAAGAAAGAGAAAGAGAGAGATATAGAGATAGAGATATACATATGGAGTCATCACTGTTTGGAGCATGGTACAACACACAGATAAACATGAGGTGGGAGCAGAGGGGAAGTTGCAACCAAACGACTTTTGGGGTTTGGGAGGTGTAGGATCAGTACATGGAGACTGAGGAACTCCTCAGAATTATATTAATTTTTTTTTAACTTTTCTTGTGAGAGAGAGAGAGAGGGAGGTTGCGTGTGTTTGTGTGTTTCCAGAACAATCAGACTTTAGATCACAAACCTACATCTTGCACAGTAAACCTCACCAATCTCATTATAGCAAAGCCCATTTACATGCCCTAAATCAACACAACGATCTGGTACATCAACAATGTCTCAGCAAATCGAATCTCCCTCCTCCCTCTCCCAGCTTTAAAGCTGGTACAAACAAGACATGAAAGGAAATCAATAAAAAGGGGCTGATCACATCTGTGGAGGGACAGTGGAGGTGTGGGCTCAGAACCTCACATGGGGAATGAGGTGCAGAATAGCATCACCCGTGAGGGTACCCACAGCCAGGGCAACGAGAAAGCTAAGCAGGATATGGACAGTAGTTGGGGAGAAGGCTGGGATGCAGGTGACAGCGAGCAATGACAAAAGGCTGATGGTTGTAATGGAGAGAAAGCCCCAGCCCCAGCCTGCAAAACAAAATCATTCGCTCCAACTTTGAATTAATACAGATGTGATGATGAAAATTGTCATCACCACCATCATCACCATCATATCAAAATATTTCAACTTTCATGCATTTTAACCGTGACATAGATATAGTTGGCATTACAATATCAAGCATCAACAAGAAAAAGAGCAATCGGAGATTGCAGACCCTTGCCAGCACTTGTTTTGCATGGTATTTGTGTAGTTTTGTGTGGTGCATTTTGTGTGGCGTTTGTGTACTGGTGTGTTACGTAATTAATGAGACATAATTAGAACGGTCACTTTATAACTGCTGGCAGTGATGACGCCATGCCAAGACGTCCCGCTTTGATTGGACACCTGACCCTGAACCATGATGTTTTATATTATTATTCAATTGAATTTAGAATGGGATTGAAAGAAATTCAGTTCAAATCAAATGGAAGACCAAATAGGTACAGTCCTGCATTGGCATAATCAGAAAGAACCCAAACAAGCAAAAATCAAAGATGAAGTCATCAGGAGGAACCTGGATAGGATTCGCATTTCAGCTGCTACGCCTCTACCATCAACCCCATGCAGGTACAGCTAAGTGTGCCTTATACAAAATAAATAAATAAATAAAATAAAAAAGAACCCAGATCAAAAAATGAAATAATTCTGCCTGCCAGACCATGTGTCCGATCAAGTTGAAATTTAAAACATGTATTCCCCATCACTACTAGATCATAATTGTGAAGTTTCACGTCAATTGATGAAGCTGTTCCAAAGAAAACATTATTCAATATTTTTCTTCAATCCAATATGGCTGCCATACCATGTGACCAATCAATTATTCCTTAAACGTGTACACCCAAGGCTTGCGGAACATTTGTGTGAAGTTTCCCCTCGATCTGTCCAGCCGTTCTGGAGAAGATTATTTTTTATAGGTTTTAGGGTAAATCCAATATGGCTGCCAAACCATGTGACTTATGACATCATATGTGTGAACCATTTGTTCCTCATGGATAGGCGGTCATACTTGTAAAGTTTCGCATCAATCTGTTAAGCCACTTCAGAGAAGAAGATTTTAAAAGGTATTTTTTTTTAAACAATATGGTTGCCAAATCACGTGACCGATGACATCATCACTTTTTTTTCTTTCTTTCTGTGGACCATTTTATCCTGAGATGATGCTCAAAATTTTTCATACTGATCAGATGGAGTGTTCTACATGTGCAATTATGATGTCATAACGAAGGCATCAATGAGGTCATAAAAAATCACCCTTAATCCCCATGGGAATTACTTGCCATGTGCCAAGTTTCACTTTTTTCCTTGTTGTGGTTTCAGAGATACAGAGGTCCAAGTTTTTTCAGTTTTTCCAACATGGCTGCCACACCACGTGACCTACGACTTCATAATTCTCATTAAAACATTCTATACAAGTAGTCGCTCCTATGGTGAAAATTGTCTCAATCCATCAAGCGGTTGCAGAGAAAACCACTAAAGTTCTGTGCCAACAAACAAACAAACAGACAGACACACGGGCACAAATGCACCTTCTCCTTTGGCAAGGGTAACAATGACCCCACAAGTTCATTCCACCAAATTAATGTTGTTATCAAAATCACAATAACCTGGAAAAAAGGAGAATATACTCTAGGACTGGAAATTATGCCAATAAACAACTGATCACAAAGAAGATTACATTGACAAAAATGTTTTTAATAACGTGCGTTACCACCATTGAACGCAATATAAACTTTTACACGTCTTGTCAATGACCAGGTGTCGCTGGCAGATCTTCTCATTCTTTGACCAAGGTTGCCTCCATTTGATCAAGAGAATGTGGGCGGACGTGGTGACCACAAATATGCCTCCCGAGGATCTCCCAAACATGTCCAATCAGATTTAAGTTCTGTGATCATGCAGAGAAATCATATGATGAGGTTGTGATCCGAAGTGCATTGTTGACAACACTGCATGGTGTGGACGGGCATTGTCACCCATAGAAATGAGGTTTGACGTTGCGTTGGGCCAGCGATGAATACAGGCATAATGTTCTCATATGTAAAAGACTCGGTGGAGTAATGGTCAAGGTGTCAGCTCTGAGTCTGGGAGGTCGGCGGTTCGAAGAGTCACACCAAAGACTAAAATGGTACGTGCTGCTTCCTTGCTTGAAGCTCAGCATTTAAATAGGATTGAGCACAGACAAAGACTGTATGTTGGCAATCATAGTGCAGGATTGGTTGGCCTAATGCCTCCTCCTGCATTGAAGTATTTTGTAAGATCTCATATTATTTACTGCGAATAAAACGCATTGCTTCGCTGACAGGGGTATGAAGGGGAGGGGAGGGGGGGTGGTGAAAGAGAGAGAGGAAGGGAGGAGAGAGGGGAGAGGAGGGAGGGGAAGTGAAGAGTGGGTGAAGAAGGGGAAGCTTTCGAATAAAACTCCCACACTCTCTTCAATCCCATTCTTCCCTCCAGTACTTCAAAACAGCCGCTCACCACCACCGCTAATCATCCCCATCCAAAACCTCCATCTTTTCTACCCCCGTTAATTCCACTCCAAACCCACCTCCTTCAAATTCCCTGCTTTTCTTCCTGAAAGTCCCTGTAATGTCCATCTTGTATACCCCGTGTTAGGATTAGGGTTAGGGTTGTATACCCCCACCCATCCCTCTTCTTTCACAGATCTCCTAATGAATCTGTTCCCCACTGTTTTGTCCTTCCATCTCCCACCCTCTTGTCTCATGCCCCCCTTGCTGTGCATTGTGTGTTAGCTTCATACGAGCCTTGACAAAGTCGACAAAAAAAAACAGCTAGGAAGGGGAGAAGAGCGAGGAAGGGGGGGTGGGGTGGGGGAGAGCAATGCCTCACGAGACATGCTATATACTGTGGGAGGGAGGGGTGCGAGAGAGAGAGAGAGAGAGAGAGAGAGAGGAGAGAGAGAGAGAGAGAGAGATGGAGAGAGAGGTGGAGAGAGAGAGAAGAGAGGTGGAGAGAGAGAGGGAGAGGTGGAGAGAGAGGTGGAGAGAGAGAGAGAGAGAGAGAGTGGGAGGAGAGTGCTGCATTTGATTCAGAGGGGGAGTGAGGAGGGACAGAGACAGAGAGAGTGGTGAGGAGGGGGGGGGCAGGAAAAAAAGGTAAGGGGTGGAGGTGGCATTAGCAAGGAGAGGATATGTTATGCTTAATGAACGAACACAAATATTTTTTAAATCTCATGTCAGAATAGCTGTACACACAACAACACAACAGAGTGTGTAATGTTAACCACTGGCACATCTGCAAAAACTTTCATATCCCAGTTCCAGAAAAATTGTGGGAACATTCACCAAAAGCACAGACTGAAAACTTGGAAGTACCGCTCACATACGACCTAATGATCCCACCGAGTGTGAATACCGAAAACAAAGCGTTGCGCCAAGATATCATGCTGAGGTACAAAAAGGGAGAAGATATTGCTCAGTGGGGTGTTAGTACCAGTGATTTTGGACTAAGCACTGCAGAAATGAAGAAAATGACCAAATACCAAGACCTCAAGAATGAAGTGAGAAGATCCTGGAAGCTGAAGAATACCAAAGTTGTACCAGTGATAATTGGAGTGTTGAGAATGATGACAAAGAACCTCATAGAGATATTATTACAGTTGGAAGCTGTCCGGAGCTCAACGATCCTGAAGAGAGCCCTCGGCACAAAACTTTGAGAACAGAAAACTTCACAGCTTGGTTCATGAATCGGGACCCCTTACTGAAATGAAGGTGGATACTTTGAGCCCATCCTGGGAGGACTCCATTCCACGTTCTGAAACTCTCATATGAAGATACCAATAAACAAAACACACACACACACACACACACACACACACACACACAGATCTTGGAGGTGTCAGTTTCACCTCCTGAAAGCCACCTACATGTGGAGATAGCAGGCAACAGTAACTTGCACGTGTACACACACACACACACAAACAACACACACACAACCGACACAACACACACACACGGAGGTGGATAATTTGAGACCTGTGAGAGCTCCACTCCATTCCACTTTCTGGAACCCCCATGTGGAGATAACCAACGACCAATAACCAATAACACACATAACGGTGCCAAGTGCCATTAGAGTATTACAATTTATGTACATCCACACACGTGCAAATGTACATAAACACCAAGTAAATAAAAACGACAAACACAAAGATTTACCTTGAAACAGAGTTCTTTGAA
>CM068959.1:47163351-47175977 GCA_035128595.1 Eptatretus atami | reverse complement strand
AAGTGGGTAATTAGCGAAATTCAATTAAAAAATGTATCAAGCCAGAGAACACAAAATGTCGATCTATACTCTATACCTTCACATCGAGAACAAACATGGCGAACACCTGGTTGGATGGACCTTGTTGTTTTAAAATGTATCGATGTTGAAGTGAGAGGTGGATTACAAATGGAGATTTCGCACAAAAAGGTTAAACAAAGCAATGTCCTGTAAAAATATAATTTCACTTTTTCAGTGGATGAGACACGTCCCGAGGCACCCACCGCATGGCACCACGGGATCCAACAAAGAGGGAAACGTACGTCTAATCGATGTGAGATTGAAAGCACGTGCACTTTTTCCCAAAACAAACAACCAAACAGCTTGGAAAGCGCTCACCGAGTGGCTTAAGCATTCAAGCAAGCACTCCAAAGAAACGGTCGATAAGAAACGACTCGCTTGGCACGCAATTGGCAATCACCGAACCGTCATATTTAACATACACCTCCCAGAGATGCCCGGAATGTCACATATGTTTGAATTGGACAAATGAACGCTTTTCTCGTAGTCGGAACTGCTTGTTAGTTCAATTCTGGAGCTTAAATTTTGTAATTCGTCTTTGTTTAAGAGATACTCGTGGCGATAGCATGTGCGGAAATGAAATAAAACAACGAACGCTGACGTCTCCGGGCGTTTATAAGCATTGCAAAGTACCCAGCGATTCGTAGCTATGATGAACAGCTTGTTCCAAGTTGCGGCCTTGTACATAATCAAGGCTGGTTGAACAGCTCAAAAAACATGGCGGCTTCAGACCCCAGTGAGGTTACCCAGGAAACGCCTGAAGACCCCAGACAGCGAGGTGGCCGAGGATCGCCTGATGAAGGAGGTAATAAAATAAGGCTGTTAATTATCTTCAAAAGGGGTGTTTTAATCAACCCAAACACCCAATATTCACTCTTGCACTTCCTTGGAGTTCCCTATGTATGCATGCAGAGTTTCAGGCTGCGAGTTCATATGGTTTAGTTTATATGGTTTTGGAGTTATGGTGGAGACACATACTGACACACAGACACACACACACATGGCATTTTATTAGTGTAGATACATTCCTGTTTCTGATAATAATAGTCGCAGCATGCCTCGGAATGATGACAAGATCAGTTCTTCAGCAAACTTGACTGCTAGTCAAGCCTGGTGTTGGCTGAACGGTTAAGGAGGCTGGATTAAGATCAAAGGGTCTTGTGTTTAAGCCCCTGTCATGCTGTTGAATTAACAGCAGGCGGGTTGACTCCGCCTATGATCATTCTGAGGTCGGCAAAGGTCGGCAAAATGAGTACCAGCTTACTGGTGACGGGGGCGTTGCATCAGTGGCACAGTCGCATTCCCACAAAATGATGCAGCCAAGCAGAGCTTATGAGCAGAAGGCTCAGGGACGAAAGGAGCTCATAAGCAGAAGGCTCAGAGACACAGAAGGCTGAGGGACGGAGAAGGCTCCTGAGAGAAGGGAAAAAAGTAAATGAGAAGGAAAAGAGCTCACAAGAGGAAGGGGAAAAGCTCATCAGAGGAAGGAAAAGAGAGATGTAGAATAGGGTGCATCAAACGCCCCCTATTTTGCGAAAGTTTGAAAAACATAACGGCGATAGGACAGATATGTTGGAATACATGAAAAAACATTTCTGAATTTTTTTCAGAATTTTCGGTCATCATCTTGGGGGTCCACATCGGGGTCAAAGTTCAGGCATGCAGCTCCTGCACCATTTTTCAGAATAAGCGTTATTTTCACTGTATAGTGATCAAAACTTGTATCTGGTGGTGAAATAATTCTGACATATCGATGTACTGCTCCTTTGGTGATGTCCAGTGATATAGAGCCAATCAAATTTTCCGGAAAATTTGCCGGAGGAAGGGGCAACTGGTGATTTTCCAGAAAAACAACAAAATAGTAGCAAATGCCTCGGTTCTGTCAAATTCACGGCTTTATTACCCAGAATATGTGTTTTCATATCAAGGTACTCATATAATATCATTAATGATCAAGTTTCAAGCGTTTCCGGAGATCGGATTCTCTTTCTGTCATTTTCAGTGACTTGTTGCACATTCTGAAAGTGTTCTTCAGACCTAGCTGCACCGAGACAGTCCGTTCCGAGTTTTATTAGACGTTCAGCCGCATCATTAGTTACATTGAGTGCTTTGGTTTTAGATTTTTGAATCTACATAGGCTGGAAGTGTTGCTCACTCACATCACTTCATACAATTAAGAATGAATCGTCCAGTTCAAGTTCTCGGAACACAAACCAAGAATCAACCGAACAAAGTCAGCGTGACTGCTGAGATATTTGGGGGAACATGGATTGTCGTTCCAGTTCGAACTCCTTCTGTGTCTACTTATGTTTCACAATATCATTTGTCCTGTTACCAGTATCAGAAGTTGATGATGGATGTATTCAACATCAGTATGGTATCTTTCTTGATCCTCATCTGTACTGCTACAAACTCAACCGTCTGGAATAGTTTATCCACTTCTTCAGTTGATTTTATAGCTCTTACTTCAGATAACTTTGCTTCTTCATGGATTTTCTCCGTCTTCTTCTTTAAAATATTTTCCTTACATCTGAAACTTGCCACACGTTCACTCATCATAGATTGTAGGAAGGCTTTATCCTCTTCATTCGTCATCAGTTGCTCTACATTTTTCGGCCATAAAACGAATGTTGTTTTAAATCTTCTAATTCCTTATCTATCCTCTCTCATCCTTCCAGTTCCAGTGAGCGTCCGATTTCGGTATTTCTCGTAGCTTAGCATTGGTACTAACTAATTTAATATTTTGTCAGACGCACTTTTAGGTGCGATCATTGGGATATGTCCTTTTTCATAAAAGGTTCTAATTTTCCAAGTACTATTTTCGTGATAGTGGCTTTTGTGTAATTGTGATTGCATGCAAGGTCCTGATGATACTTGAAGCATCGGATGACTTGTTCTTTGTTGGTAATCTCGTCCCTGTGATATTCGCGTCCTCTGCAACAATCTTTCTCCGAGTTCCGAAGACTGCGCCGTCTCGCCTAGTTTCCAATGTGAGATCCTTTCTGAAAGATATAATGATTAGTAATAGTGAGGTTTCGCCTATTCACGCCAGTACGAAGGACAAAGTACGAGAGCGTGCCAGCATCACTCTAGTCTTTCAACTAACCACTAGAACTGATAATGCAGGCAGTGTTTCTGCAACTCATCACTCAGTAGTATGCAATAATTACACCAGAGAAGTCAAAAATCATCTTGGAAATAGTCCAAACTTTTACATTCATGATCTGCCAGTGTCAAATTCTCCAGGAAAACACAATTTCCGGGGAAAAAACACCATTTTCCGGGAACTGTGCCAACAAATTACAAGCCAACTGTGTTACAAACATCACCGAAGGAGCAGTACATTGATATGTCAATTATTTCACCACCAGACACAAGTTTTGTCACTAAACAGTGAAAATAACACTTATTCTGAAAAATGCGCAGGAGCTGCGTGCCTGAACTTTGACCCCGATGTGGACCGCCAAGATCATGACCGAAAATTCTGAAGAAAAAAAGAAATGTTTTTTCATGTATTCGAACACATCTGTCCTATCGCCATTATGTTTTTCAACTTTCGCAAAAAAGGGGCGTTTGATGCACCTAATGTAGAAGATGGAGAAGGCTCATGAGGGGAGGATAAAACGTGTGTGATTTAAGAAAGAAAGGTTCACGAGCAGTTGGTGTCAGCTTATGTGTGGAAAGGAATACTCTTCACGAATGTTGTCCTGCCTCTCGATCCTGTCAGCCACGAAGGATGAGGAGGGTGAATGCAGCACCTCATTGATGGGGGCTTGAGGCAGAAGAAGCTGAGACCAGAGGAGGTGAGTTGCACATCTAGCTTGCATATTTGGGATGCCGGAGAGGACTCGTCTACTGGGTCTGGGCACCTCGGAACACAGTTGTGTGTCCCATTGGTGCACATCGCCACTGCCCAATCTTCCATCCATTTTCCTCCGCATTCTCTTGTATATTGGGGCTGTGTGAGTGAAGAGAAAAGAAAAGACTCTGCTTTTCTTTTCTTCCATACTTTAACTTTTATTTATTTTTCAAGTTCTTGTTATACTGTTCCTCCCCTGAGTGATTGATGGCCAAGTCATTTTGTGCAAGAAGATTGAATAAGAATAACATTTATGGTTAAATCTGCTTTTATGTACTTTTGCTTTCTTGCTTATAAATACTTACTTTTAAATGATTACTTGCTTGTGTGTGTAATAAATAATTGTTTGTTGTTATTTCCAATCTGTCTCGGTTGTCCTTTTCCTTTATTGTTCTGGCAAAGTGCACAAGTATCATGAGACAGGAAGTTCTACCACAATAATTTGGTCTCATTAGCCAGCACACACTCACTGTAACGCTCCGCAGTAATTCAAGTGTGCGCTGAGGGCACGTGACCGAATAGCCGGCTTCACACAGGTAAGGTATCATATGAAGTAGTGTACCCTGCCGGATTGGCCGTGCCATCAGAGTTCGTGGTTGCCTGGCAACCTGCCGGTGTGCAGATTATCTGTGCCCGGGGCCTCAGGACTGGTCGGTTCGAGAGGGACCCCAAGTGCTCCCTTTGTGGCGAGCCCCGAGCCCCAAATCCCAGATCCGTAACAATATGCATGTATGTTGTATGTAATAATATGTATGTATATTTAACTGGATGTATGTGTGTATGTATGTACATAACGCATGTGTGTAGCCAAAATAGCGCCTCCTGGTGTGTGTGTGCCCACTCAAAAGTGGCTGGAGTCTGAAGCTCGAATTCAAATTGTAAAGATATATGTGCACACAAAATATTTATTTGAACTATAATAAATGCAACTATCACAGAACATGTTATATGAGCTGCTTGTGAAGAACAGAACTTCAGTGCCACAGGAGGCAGGCGCCTTCAGCTACTATTTTAAATGATATAGGTTGGATACTGTTATAACAAAAGTTTCTTCTCAATATTTATAAACCAACAGATTGTCACCCTTTACTACAAGGCAATGAAGATTTTCCACAAGTTATATTGGATCACTTGGGCTCCACATTGAATGGTCAGAACCAATAAAACCTGAACTCTGAAATATGCTGGAAGGAATGGAAACACATCTTGAAACATTCACACATCTTTAAAATTACGAAAAGTAAAGTTGCTGATGCTTTCAAAACAAAATCTGACAGTCTGACAGTTGTTATACACTAATGCTGTCTTTCTTCAAAATTACCAACCACACACCCAAGGAATGATTGAAAATCTTAGTCTTCTCTAACCCATATGTTGTAAAAATCCTTCTGTGATAAGCAGATCACAGAAGCCCATTTCTTACCGGCCCAGCCAGGTAGTCTGGTTACGTAACTGTCAGAATTAGAGTGTTTGGATGCAGACACGGCTGTCGATCTGGTAGAGGATGGCTGGGCACAAGTAGCTGAACTGCCTCTCCGTGATGAGGGATTCTTTGATACTTCCATAGTTCCACAGAAGCTGAGTTATGTCCAAGCACTGTATTGAGACACAAGATGTTCTTCTACGGAATTTCAAATTCATGGCAAACTCATGGTTTAGGAAAATACAACTGCATGCCAAAGTACAAAAAGCCTAAATATTCAACATAATAAGAATGTAAAGTACAAGTTTGTGCAGTAAATGAATAAAGATACCAAAAGGGAAATCAAAAGAAATGCCAAAAAAAAAAATACTGTCCCTTTATCCAGCTGGGTTTGACAATAAGCTGGATGTGTTTCTTGAAGGTAATCAAAATTCAGTGTCAGCATGACTGTTCAAAGTCTCTCCCTGGCTATTGTCTCCCCGGTTTGATAAGCCTGAACCCCATCTCTTTATAAAAGGTTATTAAAAAAAATTAAGTTTTATAACTTGACTTTAATAACTTTATACAATCTATACTAAAAATTGCAACGTGTGTGTGTGTGTGTGTGTCTTCCATAACCCAAAACCATGAAACGTAGCAACCTGAAGAATTGCACATGCACACAAAGGGAACTTTAAGGAAGTGCATGAGGAAAATTGGGTGTTTGGGTTCATTAAAACACCACTTTTGAAGATATTAATGACTTATTTAATTATATCCTTTATGAGGGGCATCCTGGCTACCTCGCTCTCTGGGGTCAAGAGGCATATCCTGGGTTACCTCACTGGGGTCTGAAGCCACCATGTTTTTTGGCCTACTCAACCATGCCTTGACTTGGAACAGGCCGCAACGATTTTTAAACGATAGTTTTTTTTTCTTCACTTTCCTCACCATATTATCGAATGCCTGTTCATCATCGTTGCAAATCGCTGGGTACATTGCAATGCTTATAAACATCCGGAGAACGCCAGCATTCGTGCTTTATTTCATTTCCGCACATGCCATAACCTCGAGAATCTCTTAACTAAGCCAAATTACAAATTTAAGCTCCAGAATTGAACTTAGCAGCAGTTCCGACTCTAAAATGTGTTCATTTGTCAAATTCGGACATTGCTTGGGCGTTTCCGGGAGATGTTTAATATGATAATCATTGTTTGCCAAGCCACTGTTCCTTATCAACAATTTCATTGCTTGCTTGAGGGCTTAAGCCACTTGCCTGAGTGCCATACAGCCAATAGCAGTACAGTTCATGTTACGATCGGGTGTCGAGTCGGCAGTTGTTACAAGATAGAGGTACATGATAGCACAGCATGGACATGGTACATATGGGTAGAATTTGATCTGTAATGGGACTCTCCACAAGTTTGTGTGCATTCTGTGCCATGGGTGGCAAAGTTTCGATCCTGTATCTTATGATGATTGGTGGTGGGAGGTATTAACTTTTAACTCAGCAACGTACGAGCGATCAACGTTTTCCTTTGTCCTCATGACTGTTTATAAGCAAATGGTGAATTTATAAGGTTATGTGATTTCTCTTTGTGAGTTTCAAAGCAAAAACACTTGATAACACTCAATTTCTGAGCTGTTTGCCGTATAACCATGTTTTCCTAAATAACAGAGCCAAATGTTTTCCACCCATGACATGACAATTGGTGGCTGTTTATAAGGAATAATGTTTATGCACATTCCCTTGAAATGTCTACATGCAACGTTGTTTTAAAAATTTGTTTGTTGATATTCCCCCAAAACAGGGTGAAAGTTACTGAAGGTTTTGGGTGTATGCAGTAGTACTGATATACTGTAGTTGGTAATCACACTGATACCAATCTGTCGATTACTGAAAAGGTGTCGATATTGCCAAGCACTAGTGTGTGTATGTGTGTGTGTGTTTGTTCATAAAGCATAATATTTTCACATTTTCTCTCTGATAATGCCTGCCTCTCCTCTCCTTCCTCTGCTTCTTCTGTTTCCTTATCCTTCCCTCTCCTTCCCTCCGCTTCCTCTCCTTCCCTCCCCCCTCTCCTGCACTCTCTTCACCAGACGTTGGTAGATGCCGGAGAGTGTTTGTTCTCCGAAGTGTCCGGGCGGTGTTTGGTTTGTTTGTCTCCGGACCGTGTCCGGGTGGTGTTTTATTTATCTCGGACATGTCCGAGCAGTGTTTTGTTTGTCTACGGATGTGTATGGACAGTGGTTTTGTTTGTCTCCGGATGTGTCCAGTGTGGTGTTTACGTCTGGATAGTGTTTATGTCCGGGAGGTCTTTGGCTCTGAGCAGTATTTATAAACACTGTCAGTAGAAAATGGATTTTCGACATTATTTTTGTTTCATCTTGAGTGTTATTTCTATGCAGAATCATTTTGATGAGAAGTGTGAATCGTAATTAACATTCCACCGCATGTCTGCCTTCCCTTCCCTCATCTCACACTGCTCCCTCCCCCACCCTCCTCACTCTAACTCTCTCCTCACTCCCTCTCCTCTCTCTCTCCCCCCTCCACCTACTTACTCATTTTAAAGATAATTTAGGGGTGCTCTCACAAAAAAACAACAACAAATAAGCCTTATCAAAATGGCGATGCACTTCTTGTTCAGCCATCTGTAAGTTCACTGGGGTCTGAAGCTGCCATTTTTTTTGGCCTGCTTAACAATGGCCTTCTCACATCACGAGGCTCTCGCTGAGAAAATATGGTGAGCAGGATCAGGGTCAGAAAATCGAGCCACATGTCATACAGCCGCAGCTGACACTCACAGACTATACAGATCACAAATCTCATTTGAGTCTGTTCTCAACTACCGCTCGTAAACATAAAGTCTGACCACGAAAGCCAAGAATTCTGCAAAGAGACCTGGTACCAAAGGAGTTAATTCTTCATCTCAGATCCCTTGTCAGAGTCAAGACTCCACATCCGTAGAGAAGACTGTAAGGCACCAAGGACCTGAAGACTCAGACTTTCGTCCTCCTGCACAGGTGCCAAACAGCACCACACCCATAATACAGCGAATCCATGACTCCGCAGGTCCGACCCAGAACGTCGATTGACCTCAGCTAACAATCGTGGACTTTCTACAATACCAGACGCAACTAACAATATCACTGCCAAGGTAAGTGAATTTCCCCGTGACCTCAACATCCTCACCACAAACAGGTACAGACAAGATGGCAGCATCCAAGATGTCGTTGAAAGCCTGCATCTTTGTTTTGACCAAGGACCCGTAGTCCAAGTGGCTGTGATTTCTCATTCAGTGCCGTGAGGGCCCCAACAAGGATCTCCCAGTGTTTCCCACAGGATGACTGCATCCATCTGCGAAATCAAGGTCAAGATCTTGACATTCCAAGCGATACACCACAGCTCAGACATCTTCCTCAGAATCCAGTCCAAGCAAGTGTTGAAGAGTGTGGTGGCCAAATACATACCCCTGACAAACTCTAGTAACAAACTGAAAATATGGCGGAGGTGGACACCACCACACCTCACAGCACTCTCTATACCAGAGTATAGTTCAGAAATCAGATCGATTCAACTTTGGTGGAACCCCGTGAAGACACGGATCTCCAGAGGGCATCCCGATTCACTGAATCGAATGCTTTGTGGAGATCAACATAGGCTGCAAGCAGCCCCTGCAAAACTCTCATCGCATTTGGTGAGGACCCGGAGAGCAAGGATACGGTCAATCATTGACTTCTTTGGTATAAAGCCTGATGTTCTGGGCACTGGTTTTTGAGCAGATAATGATGAACCCAATGAAGAATTATCCAAGCAAAGACCTCGCCCGGCACTGAGAGCAGCATCACCCTTGGTATTTGCAGTCCTGGGGATCACTTTCTTTCCAGGGAGGAACAATGAGGCCCCTTTCTCATGCAGTTGGGATGATGCTGAAATGCTCCAAACAGAGCACAGAACTGCTTGCAACGATACCAGGACAGCATTTCCCCCAGCCTTGAGAAGGTCAGCATGAATGCCACAGATCCCTGGGGCTTAACCCCCTCTCAACTGGTTTCTATGTGATGGTAAGTCCTCTCAACTGGTAATCGTCATCACCCATCACGCATCCAACATGTTTTTCTCCATGTTTTTCCTGAAGGTTACTCCATGTTTTTCCTCCTATCATCAAAGAGTGGGGGTCGCAACGACTTTCCCCAATCCGCAGATCCAGTGAGCTGCCCTGCTAAGGGCAGCTGCACAGGAGGTACTCCCATGGAGTTGGTTTTTCAGTTTTCTTTGGCTTTTTTTTGTGTTTTTGGCGGAATGAAGCGTTTTTATGGTGGCCGGAGTGCAAATCCTGCCAACAACCTCCTCAGGAAGATTTCCTACTGCAGAACTTTCGCAGACGCAGTGGCACCAGATGTAGATAGGCTTTTGCTCACAAAGAGATCCTCCACCCCTTGACAGGTTTGCTTTTCATCCTGCTGGGTGTCCATCTCCATACACCCTCCTCACCAGGTGGACGGAGCAGGTTTAGTTGCCTACAACGCAACCATGAACAGGTTAGTACAGGTTTACATGATACTGTAGCAAGTTTCCAGATCTAATCTGGCCTGAACTGACAAGCAATCAACATCCAGACACACCTGTCTAGAGATATACCAGGAAATACCATCTGTCGCTTCACTGATGGGAATATGAAGAAAGGGGGGGGGGGGGAGAAAAAGAGGCAGGGAGAGAGAGAGAGAGAGAGAGAGGGGGGAGATAGGATGGAGAGACCATGGAGGAGAGGTGGGGAAAGGGGGAAGGCGGACTTGTGATGGAGCGTTAATTATGATTTATATTTCTCTCAAAATGATTCTGCATCGAATAAACAGTGAAGATAGAAACAAAAATAATGTCTGAAATCCATTTCTAACAGGTCATAACTATAAATACCGCCTAGAGGCAAACACCACCTGGACATATCCAGAGATATACAGAGTCGGGACACAAATACGCCCAGACATGTTCCAGAAACAAACTCCCGTTAGGACATAAGCACCCCTGAAACACATTCTGAGACAAACTCCCGTCTGGACATAAACACTGCCTGGACACCATCTGGGATAAATACATGTCAAATATAATAAATACATAAATACAAATACATGTCCGGAGACAAAAACCACCCAGACGATATCCAGAGACAAATGCTGCACAGAACAATCTTGCACAGAGAGAGAGAGAGAGAGCAGAGAGAGAGAGAGAGAGAGAGAGGAGAGAGGAGAGAGAGAGAGAGAGGAGAGAGTGGTAGGAGGTTTCTTGCACTGTAATTCGAAGATTGTGGAGCGAGGATGTAGAAGAGAGAGAGCAAGAGAGAGAAAGAGAGAGAAAGAGAGAGAAAGAGAGAGAAAGAGAAGAGAGAGAGAGAGAAGAGAAGAAAGAGAGAGAGAAAGAGAGAGAGAGAAAGAGAGAGAGAGAGAGCAACGAGAGAGAGAGCAAGAGAGAGAGAAGCGAAGAGGAGAGCATAGAGAGAAGAGAGAGCAATGAGAGAGAGAGAGAGCAATGAGAGAGAGAGCAAAGAGAGAGAGAGAGAGCAGAGAGAGAGAGAGCAAGAGAAGAGAAGCAAGAGAAGGCAAGAGAGAGAGCAAGAGAGAGCAAGAGAGAGTCAACGAGAGAGAGAGAGCAAGAGAGAGAGAGAGAGCAAGAAGGAGAGAGCAAGAGAGAGAGAGAGAGCAAGAGAGAGAGAGAGAGCCAGAGAGAGAGAGAGACAAGAGAGAGAGCGCAATGAGAGGAGAGAGAGAGCAAGAGAGAGAGAGCAAGAGAGAGAGAGAGCGAGAGGAGAGCGAGAGAGAGAGACGAGAGAGAAGCGAGAGGAGAAGCGATGAGAGAGCGGAGAGAGCGAGAGACGAGCGAGAAGGAGGCGACGAGAGAGAGCGAGAGAGAAGCGCGAGAGAGAGGAGAGAGGAAGAGGAGAGAGAGAGAGAGAGAGGCCGAGAGAGAAGCGATGGAAGAGCGAGCTGAAGGAGAAGAGCGAGCGAGAGGAGAAAAGAGCGAGAGAGAGCGAGAGAGAAGGCGAGGAGAGAGAGGAGAGAACAGACGAGAGCGAGAGGAGCGATGAAGAGAGCGAGAGAGAGCGAGCTGAGAGAGAGCGAAGAAGAGAGCGAGCGAGAGAGAGAGTTAGCAGAGATGACTTAAGCACTCAGCAGCATCAATTGGAATGGTTGCAAGGGAATGGTTATGGCTTTATGATTCAACACACACACACACACACACACATCACACACACACACACACACACATCACACCCGGTCGGTCTAGAAAACGTAACGGACTGAATTCACTAGAAATTTTATTCGAAACAACATATTGAATACACAGTTGTCCTCTTCAAAATAGTTTCCCTCAGTCTCACCACTTTCGCATCCTCTTCTTCCACGCTTCGATGCACCCTGGAAGGCTTGCTTCTGGAAGCCTCCGGACTCGCGTCGTCTGGCCCTTTGATGGCCCTCCCACATCCGGAAAATCGGTCCCTTGATTCACCCTGGCTGGGGAATGGAAAAAATAACAAGGGGCAGTCCCTGGCGAATATGGGGTTGCTCAGAGTTGGCCAAAAAACGTTCCTTCACCGCCAGAAACTGTTCCGGTGGCTCAGGGCACTATGACAGGGCTTGTCATGGTGGAGCACACAGGCGTTGTTCTCTCCCCCAGATCCCTCCTCTGTCCGGACTGGATTGTCTCATTGAGGCAGCCAGAGGATCTCCTTGTACACGTATTGATTCACGTCTTTGACCCTGTTGGTAATTTTCTCGAAGGGAGATGGCCCTTGATTGTCAAAAAAAACGCATGAGCATACACACCTTGACTTCGACTTCGACACCTTGCTTTCTTGGTTTATTGCCGGACGTTTTCCAGTGACAACTCTTGCCTGTTTGGTCTCGGGATCGTATTCGAATATGCCACGATTCATTCGCCAGTAATGACTCTCCCGAGTAGATCTGGATCGTCCTCGAGGTGCTCGATAATGTTTGACACGACAGTTGACTCTTGCTGTTTTCTGGTCTCGGGCAACAGCTTGGGGACCATCTTTGCACCAATTTGCACATTCAAGCAATTTCAGTGATGATGCTCCAGACAGTGTCCTTTGTTGATCGAAAATTCCTCAGCAATCATCCCGAAACACGAGTCGACGATCTCGTGCACGCATCTGCTTCAAAAAAACACACACACACGTCGATGTTATCCGCCGTTCTGCTCGTTGAAGTCTTCTTAGACCATGTATTGTCTCCAACCTCCTCCCGTCCCTCTTTGACACTTCTTGTGCCACATCAAATGCACGTGTT
>CM068959.1:47121449-47147574 GCA_035128595.1 Eptatretus atami | reverse complement strand
ATAGCTTCAGAATTAAAATATACTCCTGTTTTGGGAAACGAAGCACAAGGTCCTAGCTGCTCCTCACATCACAGGCAGTCGATGGGCCTCGTGATGTACCGCTATGTTCTGGTTTAGCTTCGCCTCAGCTTCTCTCAAGCCGCTGTGACCAATCCAAAACAACTCTGGCATTATTGTTATCTCCCAGTAGAACCCCCCTCATGGTTAAAAACTTCAAAATGGAGGCTGATGCATGCCTCCAACTTTTGCTCCTTTTTTTTTTTCTCCACTCTATGGAACTGTCTTTCTGAGAATGTTCTATTCACGTTTCCTCGGAGTCTTCAAAGCAGCAGTGCATGATGTCTTGTCATCTACTATCCACCATTTATATTTCCTCATTATTCTTCCAACAAAACTCTTAATTGCAGTGTTTTTTTCAACCACCTCGACTTCTGTCTCCTGATTATTCATTCCTCTTGCTTATTGTGTCACTGTAACTCTGCTAAACCCACTGTGTGTTGCTCTGCCTTATTGCCTTGTCACACTTCATCTTTTTGATCCCAATTTGAGTCGTATCATATTTAGTAAGTAGTGGAATTAAGCTGAATCACTGCTCACTTCCATTCTTTATTCTCTTTTTCTCCCCACTTTGGAACAAACTTCAACACTCTTCTTCAATCCCACTTTCCCCCAGATTCAAGAAATAGCTGTTTCATTCACACTCTGTTATCTTTGCCGCATCCACAAACATGATCTTTTCTACATCCGTTAATCCACCAAAACCATCCTTCATAAGTCTTGCTTGTCCTTTCCTTAGAGTCACGTAGTGTCCATCTTGTATACCGGTGTTCCCGCCCCATCCTCATCCTGTCAGCAGTCCTCCTCACTTGTGTCTATTCCCGTCATTTTGGCTCCTCTTCCGTCCCTTGTCTCCTCTCCCTTGTTATAGTTCTGTGTGTTGCCGTTTATACGAGCCTCGCATTATATGATAAAATTAACTAAATACTATTGCCCGCCCCCAGAAGGGGGGGCTTGGGTGAAACTGACTTTTCAACGGGGGCAGATTGTGCTAGAAAAAGTCAAGTTACAGCCTTTTAACAAGTAAGTTTTCATTTATATTCCGCGATATTGGGATTTTATTCTGCTGCGTAAAGATTTGTTCATTCATGTATTTATCGGGCAGTAGATAAGAGCTGCACTTTGGTGTGCATACCTCTCAGCTCAAATGAATAACCCTTTTATTATTTTACCATGCGCGTGTGGAGCGAAAAGTGGGGTAAAGAATGGTTACTTTGTCTGACTGTCTGTCCTGCAGACGTCAGTCTATGAGAGGAAACTTCTTAATTTTCAATTGAATTCTCACATTTTGAGATACGTGTAACTAATGTGAATCGGAACATTGGATTGGGAGCATGAACATGGAGGACTTAGCATTTCTTGGCTCGTGAATTTTGGCAATATGTGGCGGAAATGTCCACCCGAGTGTGCAGGCAGAACGAGGATCAAGGTAAATTTATAGTTTGTCTGCATGTTGACAGCAAACAAAGAATGACCAAGAAAAAGAGCAATCAGAGATTGCAGATCCTCAGCTAGGACTTATGTTTTCTGTGATTATGTGTTTTGTATGTATTTGGAGGGGGGGTGTTTTTAGGTGGAGTAGCTTTTTAGTGTGTTTGTGTGTCTGGTATGTTATACATAAGGTGACATATCTAGAACTGCACTTATAACTGCTTGACAAGTGGATGACCGGGAACTAAGAGCCCCGTATTGATGGACACGCTGAACCTAGACCATGAGTTTTTAACTGCCACCAGAGGTGAAGGAGGTTATGTTATTCGCCCCTTCGTCTTATGTTTGTCTGTTCATTCTACTGTGTACAGATATAACTCAAAAATTGTGGACGGGATCCGGATGAAATTTTATGGACAGGTTTGGTGATGTGTGTGACAAATGGACGTAACTGATGTGATAGTGCGTGAAGTGAAGCTCCGGGATCGGATTTGACTAATAGAATTTCTAAAGATGATTTTCCAGATTGAGAGGATAGGGTCCAAAACATATGAGCATTGATATCTCAAAAAGGTTGTTCGACTGGAGTCCGACGAAACTTGGTAGAACATAATGTTGGGGATGTCGTGAGAAGGAAGAATTACTTCAGTGTTTGGTGAAGATCCGTAAACCGGATCTGAAGATGCGAGGAATGTATTTTAACTTTTTTAAAGTGATTTTTCACCATTGGAAATAGGTGGCAAAAACGATACATAACATGATATTTCAAAAAATGTATTGGGCCCGATATGTTCTCGTGGATCTGGCATATGTGCGGAGGTATGTCCTCTACGAGTGTGCCTTCTATGTTACTATTATTATTCCAATTGAATTCGAATGGGATGTAAATAACAATTCAATCAATGGAATTTCGACAATTGTACACTTCTTTTGCACATAGAAGACCACACAAAGCAAAAAGCAAGATGAGTCATACCGAGGAGGAAGCTTGGTTAGGTATACATTTACAGTGCTATCTTCCCACCCTCAAACGCATCCAGCACAGCCAAGTGAGTCCGTGTCCATCATAAAAATACATTTTCAAGAAAAAAATAAATCAAGGACCCAATCAAAAAAAATAATTATGGCTGCCAGAACATCATCAATCAAGTTGAAATTTAAAACCGTATATTCCCAGATACTAATCATACAATGTGAAGATTTAATGTGATTGATTTGCAGTTCACAGAGAACATTATTAATATTTTTCTTCAATCTCAATATTGCTGCCAAACCGATGTGACCTATCAATTATTCCTTAACAAACTTGTACAACCCATGGCTTCGGGTACATGTGGTGGATGTTTCCACCCGATCTTCCAGCATTCTGGAGAAATTTTGTTTTTTTAGGTTATTAGGGTAAATCAAATTGGCTGCCAAACCATTGACTAGTGACAATCATATGTGGTCGAAACTTTTGTATCTCATAGCGTAGGCGGTCACACTTGTAAGTTCGCCTCCATCTGTTCCGCACTTCAGAGAGAGATTTTTGAAGGTTTAACAAAAAATGGCTGCCGAGATCACGTGACTGATGAGGTCATCAAATTTGTTTTTCGTACCATGTATCCATAGATGAACCTTAAAATTTCTCATACTGATCAATGGAGAAAAATGTTTAAAACTTGACATGAAAAAGAAGGCGTAGTACCATAGCTGGCGTATGGGGAGGTGAGTAAGGCTTAGCTGATGTGTCGAAGTTTCAAGTGTGTTCTTTGTGAAGGCTTTAGGAGATACAGAGTCAAGAGTTTCGATTTAAGCAGAGCGCAAAGTAATAGCCGTTATGACAACGGCTGCATAAGCTACCTATAGTTGATAGGACAAACATTCTGGATGAGTAGTCAGCATCTATAGTGAAAAATGTTTGTCTCAATCCGCCAAGCGGTTGTGGAGAAAAAAACAATAAGTTCTGTGGCGAAACCAACAAAACAGGAAGGTGTCTTTGCAAAATCCAGTAAACAAATTTGACCTCAAAAATAATTTGTGGTTGAATTCAGTGACCTGATGTGCAAATCTTCTTCAAATTCAATTCAATTAGATGAAAATTGAGGAATTTAAGAAATACGCAACGCATTAGTTGTTGACCTTGGGCCTATGTTGTTGACCTTTTGGTCGATGTTGACATCGAAAATAATTGGCTGGGTGAATTTAATGACCTGAAATATAAATCCTCTTCAAATTTCAAGTCAATGTCGGATGAAAATTGAGGATTTCAGAAACACCACATAGTTGTTGACCTTGGCCTATGTGGACCTTTTTGACCTCAAAAACAATCGCTTCTCCTTTATGACAATCTACCATGTGGTGAAGTTTCGTGAAGATCGGTTTGAAATTGTGACCTGTCGGCGAACAAACAGACAAACAAACAGAAAAAACAGAGACAGAACAGAATACAAAATGGACTGAGCAATATACTTGAAAAATCTTCGATTTTGCAACTAACAAACAAATGCACCCAAACACAATACGCTCTTCCTTTGGTGAGGTAAATAATGGCCAAAACAAGATGAGCATTGTGTGTTTTGTCGCATGCGCCAGCAATCTAAAGTGGCACCTGTGATCTTATATGGTTAAATATATGTCACATCTGAGAAAGCACCTCTGATGTGTCTATTGTGTGCCAACACCAATCAGCTCGAAGATAAGAGAGGGCATTAACACCGCACAAGTACAGCAGCGGTGTATGAACAGTTTGAGAACAACTACCAAAGGCCAGACAATTCAAAACTAAAGAGCTCAAGAGGGACTGTCAAGCTTAAGTCGCTCAGCAGGTAAGAGCGTTTATGTAATATATACATTGTGTTTTGAAGTATCTAGAAAACGTCTGTTCCAATGCAATATGAAAGGGATCAAAAAAAAAAAAAACGATTTCCCCAACCTGAAGGAATGTTCATGTGGCAGCGCACAGTGTTCAACTTTTTAGATATGTTATTGGTCCAGCTGGTGTCATCCAGTCTTGCCAGCTAATCGTTGAGTTTCCTATTCCATTTGACCAAAGTTGTGCTTTTTTGGTCTCTGTAACCTTTTAGCTTTTGACTTACCTTTTGTACATCTGAACTTACCCCGGTGCTCTAATTCTCTACACATTGTTTTGCAATGTCCAGACGTGACTGAGTGCTTGCAGGAAAGCAAAAATTAGCTACTTGAGTGTTCTATTGATTTTCATTCACTTACCTGGTCCCCTATGAGATGCTGCTTTTTAACCGACAAAGGAGACACTCTCTGAACATTCTGTTTCAATTGAAACTGGATGTAATAGTTTGCGGCATTGCTGCTTATTAATCCCACTGAGGCGATGCATGTTCGTGGGAATTATTGATCGATTATTGATGTTTGGTGACCTCCATAGATTCTGTAATGCTCTCAAGGACATGGCGCATCTTAAATTTAATTAGTGTGATATGGTAATTCAAAATAGACCACAAAGGTTGAACTTTATTTACAATGCAGAACAAGGTATGCATAATCATAAATTGCAGGTGACTGATGCTTGTTGTTGGCGATAGTGTTTAAATTTTTAAAACTCACTGATATAAATGAACAAAAATGTGTTGCATACCCGATGATCATCTTGGACGTTGGGCTCCAACAGGTTTAAACTCTGATCGTACACCTCTTTGATAGTTCTCCACGTTGAGAAGCTGCAACAGTCGTTTGACGATCTGACCTTCCACTGGAGGTATGCGATCATGTTCCGTTACACCGCCCAGATTTATTTAAATTTGTTTTAGTCTTTCAGGATGTCAATCATCTTTGTCGATGTAATCAATCTATTCATGATTACAACTCCGGTGCTTTATCCGGTTTCAGATGTGAATGGCACCGCATTCCTCCGTCAATCCCTTGTATTGCCAAAAGACCATACCAGTTGCATATGAAAATCTGCCGACAGTCATTCGGGATTCACAGTACGCATCGCAAGGTCCGATAGTCTAGCCCTTAGCGCCTGGTCTGCTCCGTTGATAAAAAGTCTGAATGCGTTGATAGTTGAAGAAATACAGGAGTTCAACTCGGCAGAAAAAATTAGGCGTCCCTCGAGGCTCCAGTTATTGGTCAACTTTTCACCCATTTGGTATCCATTCATTCGACACAACACTGCTTTTCATTTTTATGCTGATGATACCAAATTGTATCGAGACAAATTTGCTTGAACTGCTTTTGTTACACTACTATTGGGTGATGTCAAATTGTGGCTAAACACCAATTTGCCCTCAAGCTAAATGACCAAAGAATGACTTAACTTGGAGTGGGTTCCCCATCCCTCTTAAGAAAAATCCAATTTTTAGAGTGACCTTGCCTGTGTCATCTATTACAGTTTCCTTACAGTCTATACAGTGACTTACAGCCAAAATATTCTTATTGACCATATCTGTGATCTTAATATATTATGCTTCAACATTAAGTTTTGATGTCAACGATCAAAAATATGCAAATCTACAATGAATAGGTCAGGTAGGCGGAGCATGTGCAGGGCAGTGCATCGCTGCGTCCCCTTTCTGCCGGGACTCCAGGGGCCACCGTCTGGCATCCCCCAGCCAGATGCTGGCCGCGTCCCCATCGCCTTGAGACGCTAGATAACAACCTGCTGCAACCACGAGGCACGTGGTCAGTCATAGGCCTCCTCCACTCATGGGCCCTCTCACTTGAAAGAACTGGTGAGCAGGATCAGCGTCAGGAAAACGAGCCACATGTCATGAGCCGCAGCTGACGCTCACGAGGACTATGCGGTAACAAATCTCATTTGATCTCCTCTCAGCAACCGCTCGATGGACACAAAGTCCGACCAGTGATAGCCAAGGAATTCTCCGAAGAGACCTGGTACCGAAGGAGTTAATTCTTATATGTCAGATCCTTTGGCAGAGTCCAAGTCTCACACTGCTAGAGCAAGACTGGAAGCACCAAGGATCTGAAGACTCGGACTTTCGTCCTCCTGTACAGGTACCGGACAGCGCCAACACCCCAGATCCAATGAATCCATGACTCCCCAAGCTGAACCAGACGATCATATTGCCTCTGGCTCATAACCAGCAGAGGCAACTGTACCAGTGCCACAATATTTGCCAAAATTAGTTATTGTATCGATTGGAAAATGCTGGACTGATCAGTGCTCGCCTTGATTAATTTTGTAATATTTGTAGAGCCTTACCTAACTCATCTAATCATTTTCAATTTGCATCGGAGTTATCCTGCAAGTAATCATCACACAGTCACGCAAGTATTGTCAAATCATATGCTTTCTTACATAGCTTGACATGCCCAAGCCAAACAGAATCACCATAACACATACTCATATTTGTAAAGCCATAATGGCTCATACACTGAACCACCCACCACCACTCTCCACAAATTCTCTTCTTCACTCGACGCACCTCGCCTAGGCTACGTGATATAACGCACTAATTCTGGGTCACATCCTACTTCTCAAATCACTCACACGTTTTGCTAGGTATCACGTCGAGGATTTTCAGGAACAGACATATCCCATTGCCTAGAAGTCAGGATTTCAATGAAATTACAACTGTCTTTACCATGTCTATTTCGTACAATTGTTGTTAACTTTGTGTTTATATTTCTTTCTTTCAGATAAAGATGAGTAGGCGTTCCTGTACAATCATTCCTGACAACTTTGTTATGTCCTTGTGGTCCGTATATAGAACCAAAAAGATCAACAGCGAAGTATTTACGCAGTGAACATGAAGGCCGCCTACTTTCACTACTCGGGGTGTAAAGGTGGGGACGCAAGAAAAATAGCTGGACCACACACTGCTGCACAAAGCTGTCATCAAGCAACCTTATCAGTGGTTGGTGGCAAGGGCGCGTGAGCAGCCATTTGCGGTGCCCATGATATGGGGCGTGGAGCCGCAGAATCATCATCGATGATTGTTATTCTCTGCACAAGCATCGCAGCTTCAAACAAGAAAGAAATAAAGGTAACATCAAGTACGCTGACTGCCTCTGTGCTTGTAAACCTGTGCCTCATGATGACGGAACCCGTTTCCAACCCTCCAGCTGATCAGACATAGCTGTAAGCAGTGGTGAAGCAGGATGTGATGAGACCTTTTTTTGAACCGACACTCAAGAATCACAACCTTCTGAAGGAAGACTTAAATGATTTTGTCAGAGATCTCTCTGCTGTCAAAGCGCGAAGGCAGAGCTGCTGGATCAAGGCTAGCAGAGTGGAATCTAACTTGAAGCCTAACACCAAGAATAATGCTGTTCAGAGCACGTTCACAGAGACATGGCTGAGTTCTTGAGAATGGACAGAACACGATGACATTCTCAGTGACATCAACGGTCTGTTGAAAGAACTTGGGTGTGATCAGATCCTGCAGGATGGCGCCCTCTTCATCGATCGGGGAAGAACAGCTTGAAGGCTGTTTGCTCCACAATGGAACGAGAAACATCAGTCCCACTGGCTCACGCTTCGCATGACAGAGACTATGAGACTATGCGGCAGTGCTTGATCCATCAAGTTACAATGACTTCAACTGGCACATCTGCGGAGACTTGAAAGTTGGTGGCGCTGTTGTTAGGAGCTCGCAGTCAGGCTACACGAAATACATGTGGCTCTTTTGTCTTGGGAATAGCAGAGACGAAAGCAATCACTGGACGAAGAAAGATTGGAAAGAGCGAAAAGAGCATGTACCTGGGTCGACCACAGAACGTGAAGGCATGTCGCCCTGTCGACCAGCCAAGGTTTTCCTCCACTCACTCCACATAAAGCTCGGCTTGATGAAAAGTTTTTGTACGGGCAATGGATCTGAATGGCGTAGGTTTTTATACCTCAAGGAAAAGTTTGGCAACACCTAGTCGGAGGCCCAAGATCAGCTGGTGTCTTTGTTGGAAGCCGAATCCGACAGATATGAAGGACGAAACTTCCGACAACTCCTGACCCCAAAGAGCTGGCAGCCGTGGAGGAGCTCAAAGCTGTGAACCGGACAACTTCTTGGGGAACGAGCGCGCGGAACAATCTATGAAGAAATAGTGCAGCAGTTCTGGAGTCCTTCAGGAAACTTGGCTCCAGGATGTCCCTGAAAATCATTTCCTACACCAGCACCTGAACTTCTTCCCTGACAAACTGGGCAGTCTCGGACGAGCACGGCGAGCGCTTCCACCCAAGAAGATTCACTCAGGAGACGCGTTGCAAGGGCGGCAACAACCGCAACATGATGGGCGATCTGCTGTTCCTGCATCGTGAAACTGACACAGAGACAGCTACAAAACGCAAAAGCCCAAATGCCTAAAGCATTTTTAATTACATTCTATGGAGTTTTCTGTAATTCTATAATTTTGAAAGCATTCATGGATGAAATAAACTGAATAGATGAATTTTTGTAAATTTCATTGGAAATCTGACTTCTCGGCAATGGATATTTCCTGTTCCTGAAAATCCTCGACGTGATACAGCAAACGGTTATGATTTTGAAATCAGTGTACCCAAATTAGTCTAAATCACCTTTACACATCTCCAGTAAAAAATTTTGTTGTTCCGTGTAATCAAAGCATTGCTCAGTACACAGTCTGTTCTCTATTTCTGCACATGTAGGTCTCACTTACTCCTTTGTTTTTACACTTGTTAAAAAACCGTTGGTCACCTCATGTTTGAACTTTTTCGAAACACGTATGCTCCCCTATTTTCACCATTTTACCTGCTCATTACCTCTGCCACTGAAGGTGGACGGAGGTTTATAGTATTTCACCCTTGTTGATGTCTGTTTATTACTCTTGCCAAAACGAAGTTCTTTGCAAGCATATGTTAGTCAGCTTGTTGTTTTTTTTTTAATTTTTTATTTTATTATTTTAATTTTTTTTTGTTTGTTCTGTCTGTAATTCACGTATAAAAAATTCTGCAGAGCACAGTATATCATTGTAAATTTTTGTATACTTCGCACATCAGAGGCCCCATAGAGTGCCCTTTCAGTGCATAAAATTTGAAGGTCAAGGTCAAAGGTCAAGAGGTCACTTTGTCGCAAATCAGTGGAGTCACGCGCAAACCTTATTTTGCAGTAATTTTAATCGAATCGTCTCCAAACATTTATGGAAATGTAGTATATGGTCTGAGCCGCTCGAGCTGATCTAGTTTTTGGTGCCGATTGGCCTTTGACCTCATGGTTTAGCCTCAGGTCAAAACATTTGACCCCAATGCTCAAATTTAAGTTTTAGAACCACTATCCGTGTAGTACTCAAATTGAACACCTCGATGCAGTGTTTCCTAGATATGTCCAAGCTTGAGACATCTATGAACGTTCATTTACGTAGAGCATCTATCAACATATTTTCATGTCTATCTCCATACGCTGTACAGAGACGAGCTTCTCAGTCCGAATCTCTTCGTAGGACAGATATCGCCTCAAGAGCTTCGCTCGCTGGTGCATACGTCAGCTCTGTTCACCCTCAGTGTGACACCTAACCGAATCATCACACGTGGTCCACCTGTTTGGCATAGAATACGGTCACCCCTTAAGGCGTCTGAACATTCGGTTGTTTTTTGTTTTGTCTGTGAAGATATCTTCAAAAAGTTATGGACGGATTTGGACAAATTGCGTGGACAGGTTGATCGCATGACAAGAACAAATTGTTTCGGATAGCTTTTTTTTAATGAACGATCCGAATTCCAGATCACTGAACTGTTTTTTGATTCTGTCACCATTGAGAGATTAGGGCCAAAAAACGATGGTGCATACAAGAGGCACGGTGTAGCTCAAAAAGTTGACAACAAATTGATGAGAGTTGGCTACGTGACAAGAAAACTTTTTGAGCTACCGTGCTTTGTATGCATCGTTTTTGGCCCAATCTCTCAATGGTGAAGAATCACAAAAACAATTCAAGGATCCTGATTCGGATCTTCATTAAAAAAAACATCGAAACAATTTGTCCTTGTCATGCACCCAACCTGTCCACCAAATTTTGTCCAAATCCGTCCATAACTTTTTGAGATATCACAGACAAACAAACAAAAAAAAACCAATGTCACCCTTAGGGTGACCCGTATCTTGCCAAAAGGTGACCGTTGATTCATTAAGGTACACCACTGAGGTGAACAGAGCTGCTATCACCAGGAGCGACTCCTTGGGATATTGCCTACGAGAGATTCCGTTGAGAATCGTTCTACAGAGAGTAACCATGAAAAATATGTGTTTGCCTCATAACGTCACCAAATGACGTCATAATGTCTCAAGCTTGACATATCTAGAAACACTCATCGAGGTGTTCAATTTGAGTACTACACGATATGGTTCCTAAAACTTGAAATTTGACGTTGGGGTCAATATGTTTTGACCTGAGCGGCTAACCATGAAGGTCAAGGCCAATCGCCACCAAAAACTAATCGCTTGAGCCGCCAGACCATATACTACATTCCATAAAGTTTGGAGACGATTCGATTAAAATTACTCAAAAAATAAGGGTTTCGTCGACTCCCGATTTGCCGACAAATGACCTTTGACCTTTGACCTTGACCTTCAAAAATTTTATGCACTGAAAGGGACCTCTATTAGGCCTCTGATATGCGAAGTAAAATTTTCCATGATAACTGTGCTCTGCAGAATTTTTTATACGTGATACAGACAAAACAAACAAAAAAAAATTAAAAGATAATAATAAAAATAAATTTAAAAAAATAAAAACATACAAGCTGACTAACATATCTTGCAAAAACTTCGTTTTGGCAAGATAATAAACAGACATACAAACAAGGGTGAAAACATAACCTCCGTCCACCTTCAGTGGCAGAGGTAATGAGCAGGAAAATGGTGACAAATAGGGGGAGCATACTTCGAAAAAGTTCAAACATGAGGTGACAGTTTTTAAAAGTGTAAAAGACAGAGTAAGGAGACCTACATGTGCAGAACATAGAGAACAGATTGTACTAGCAATGTTTGATTATTGAGGCCATTTATGGCTTTACAAATGATGAGTATGATTTTATGGATGATTCTTTGTTGACTGCATCAAGCTATGTAAGAAAGCATATGATTTGACAATACTTGCGTGACTGTGTGATGATACTTGCAGGATAACTCCGAGCAAATTGAAAATGATTAAGTGAGTTAGGAAGCTCTACAAATATTACAATAATCAAGGCGAGCACTGATCAAGTCCAGCATTTTCCAATCGATACAATAACTAATTTTGGCAAATATTGTGCAACTGGTACATTGCCTCTGCTGGTTATGAGCCAGAGGGCAATAGACGTCTGGGTCAGGCTTGGGGAGTCATGGATTCATTGGATCGTGGGGTGTGGCGCTGTCGGTACCTGTACAGGAGGACGAAAGTCCGAGTCTTCAGATCCTTGGTGCTTCCAGTCTTGCTCTACAGATGTGAGACTTGGACTCTGCCAAAGGATCTGACATGAAGAATTAACTCCTTCGGTACCAGGTCTCTTCGGAGAATCCTTGGCTATCACTGGTCGGACTTTGTGTCCATCGAGCGGTTGCTGAGAGAGACTCAAATGAGATTTGTTACCTGCATAGTCCGTGAGCGTCAGCTGCGGCTGCATGGACATGTGGCTCGTTTTCCTGACGCTGATCCTGCTCACCAGATTCTTTCAGTGAGGGAGCCCCATGAGTGGAGGAGGCCAATGGACTGACCACGTGCCTCGTGGTTGCAGCAGGTTGATCAGCGTCTCAAGGCGATGGGGACGGGCCAGGCATCTGCCTGGGGGATGGCCAGACGGAGGCCCCTGGAGTCCCGGCAGAAAGGGGACGCAGCGATGCACTGCTCCGGCACATGCTCCCCCTACCTGACCTGATTCATTGTAGATTTGCATATTTTTGAATGTGAACATCAAAACTTAATGTTGAAGCATAATATATTTCAAGATCACAGATATGGTCAATAAGAATATTTTGGACTGTAAGGTCACTGTAATAGACTGTAAGGTAAATGTAATAGATGACAGCAAGGTCACTCTAAAAAATTGGATTTTCTTGAAAGGAGATGGGGAACCCACTCCAAGTAAGTCATTCTTTGCGTCATTTAGCTTGAGGCAATTGGTGTTTAGCCACAATTTGACATCACCAAATAGTGTAACAAAAAGCAGTTCAAGCAAAATTTGTCTCGATACAATTTGGTATCATCAGCATAAAAATGAAAAGCAGTGTTGTGTCGATGAATGAGGATACCAAATGGGTGAAAAGTTGGCCAATAACTGAGCCTCGAGGGACCCTAATTTTTTTGCCGAGTTTGAACTCCTGTATTCTCAACTATCAACGCATCAGACTTTTATCAAACGGAGCAGACCAGGCGCTAAGGGCTAGACTATCGGACCTTGCGCATGCGTACTGTGGAATCCCGAATGACGTCGCAGATTTTCATATGCAACTGGATGGTCTTTTGGCAATACAAGGATTGAGGAGGAATGCTGCCATTCACATCTGTAAACCGGATAAAGGCACCGGAGTTGTAATCATGAATAAGATTGATTACATCGACAAGATGATTGACATCCTGAAAGACTAAACCAAATTTAAATATCTGGGCGGTGTAACGGAACATGATCGCACACCTCAGGTGGAAGGTCAGATCGTCAAACGACTGTTGCAGCTTCTCAAACGTGGAGAACTATCAAAGGAGGTGTACGACAGAGTTAAACCTGTTGAAGCCCAACGTCCAAGAATGATCATCGGGTGCAACACATTTTTGTTCATTATATCAGGTGAGTTTTAAAATTTAACACTATCAGCCAACAACAAGCATCAGTCACCTGCAATTTATGATTATGCATACCTTGTTCTGCATTGTAAATAAAGTTCAACCTTTGTTGGCTCTATTTTGAGATACCATTCACACTAATAAAATTAAGATGCGCCATGTCCTTGAGAGCATTACAGATCTATGGAGGTCACCAAACATCAATAATCGATCAATAATCATCACGAACATGCATGCCTCCAGTGGGATTAAATAGAGCAATGCCGCAAACATTACATCCAGTTTCAATTGAACAGATGTCATGAGAGTGTCTCCTTTGTCGTTAAAAAGCATGCATCTCATAGGGGACCAGGTAAGTGAATGAAAATCAATAGAACACTCAAGTAGCTAATTTTTGCTTTCCTGCAAGCACTCAGTCACGTCTGGACTTGCAAACAATGTGTAGAGAATAGAGCACGGGGGTAAGTTCAGATGTACAAAGGTAAGTCAAAAAGCTAAAGGTTACAGAGCCAAAAGCACAACTTCTGGTCAAATGGAATGAGGAAACTCAACGATTAGCTGGCAAGACTGGATGACACCAGCTGGACAATAACATATCTAAAAAGTTGAACACCTGTGCGCTGCCACATGAACATTCCTTCCAGGTTGGGGGAAATCGTTTTTTTTTTTGACTCCCTTTCATATTGCATTGGGAACAGACGTTTTCTAGATACTTCAAAACACAATGTAATTATTACATAAACCGCTCTTACCTGCTGAGCTTAAAGCTTTGACAGTCCCTCTTGAGCTCTTTAGTTTTGAAATTGTGGCCTTGGTAGTTGTTCTCAAACTGTTCATACACCGCTGCTGTACTTTGTGCGGTGTTAATGCCCTTCTTATCTCGACTGATTGGTGTTGGCACACAATAGACAATCAGAGGTTGCTTTCTCAGATGTGACATCATATTATAACCATATAAGATCACAGGTGCCACTTTAGATTGCTGGCGATGCGACAAAACACACAATGCTCATCTTGTTTTGGCCATTATTACCCTCACCAAAGGAGAGGGTATTGTGTTTGGGTGCATTTGTTTGTTAGTTGCAAAATCGAAGATTTTTCAAGTATATTGCTCAGTCCATTTTGTTATTCTGTCTGTCTCTGTTTTTTCTGTTTGTTTGTCTGTTTGTCGCCGACAGGTCACAATTTCAAACCGATCTTCACGAAACTTCACCACATGGTAGAGTTTGTCATAAGGAGGAAGCCGATTGTTTTTGAGGTCAAAAGGTCCACATAGGGCCAAGGTCAACAACTATGGTGGTGTTTCTGAAATCCTCAATTTTCATCCGATTGACTTGAAATTTGAAGAGGATTTATATTTCAGGTCATTAAAATTCACCCAGCCAATTATTTTTGAGGTCAACATCGACCAAAAGGTCAACAACATAGGCCCAAGGTCAACAACTAAGGTGGTATTTCTAAAATCCTCAATTTTCATCTAATTGAATTGAGATTTGAAGAAGATTTGCACATCAGGTCACTGAATTCAACCACAAATTATTTTTGAGGTCAAATTTGTTTTATGGATTTTGCAAAGGACACCTTCCTGTTTGTTTGGTTGTCCGCACAGAACTTATGTGTTTTTCTCCACAACCGCTTGGCGGATTGAGACAAAATTTTCACTATAGATGCGACTACTCATCCAGAATGTTGTCATCATAATTATGACGTCATAGGTTACGTGGTGTGCCAGCCATGTTGGAAAAATGGGAAAAAATTTAGACGTCTGTATCTCTAAAGCCTCACAAAGGAAAACATTGAAACTTGACACATAGCAAGTACTCCTCATGGGGAATAAGGTGATTTTTTTCATGTCAAGTTTAAATTTTTTTCATGATCAGTATGAAAATTTTAAGGGTCATCTATGGATAAAATGGTCACAGAAAAAAAATTTGATGACCTCATCAGTCACGTGATTCGGCAGCCATTTTTTTTTAAACCTTCAAAAATCTTCTCTGAAGTGGCTGAACAGATGGAGGCGAAACTTTACAAGTGTGACCGCCTACGCATGAGGAACAAAAGGTTCACACATATGATGTCATAGGTCACATGGTTTGGCAGCCATATTTGATTTACCCTAAAACCTAAAAAAAAAAATCTTCTCCAGAATGGCTGGACAGATCGAGGGGAAACATCACACAAATGTACCCGAAGCCATGGGTGTACAAGTTTGTTAAGGAATAATTGATAGGTCACATGGTTTGGCAGCCATATTGGATTGAAGAAAAATATTAAATAATGTTTTCTCTGGAACTGCTGAATCAATCGACATAAATCTTCACATTTATGATCTAGTAGTCGTGGGGAATATACGTTTTAAATTTCAACTTGATTGGATGGATGGTCTGGCAGCCATAATTATTTTTTTTGATGTGGGTCCTTTTTGATGTTATTTTTTTTTGAAAATGTATTTTTTTGATGAAGGCTCACTTGGCTGTGCCTGGATGGGTTTGAGGGTGGAAGAGTAGCAGCTGAAATGTGAATCCTAACCAAGTTCCTCCTGGTGACTTCATCTTTGCTTTTTGCTTGTTTGGGTTCCTTCTGATTGTGCAAATGTAGGAGTGTACCAATTTGAAATTCCATATGATATGAATTGAAATTATTTAATCCCATTCTGAATTCAATTGAATAATAATGAACTAGAAGGGCACTCGGTAGAGCGCATACCTCCGCCACATAATGCCAGATCCACGAGAACATATCGGGCCCAATACATTTTTGAAATATCATGTTATGTATCGTTTTTGGCCCTATTTCTCAATGGTGAAGAATCACTTTAAAAAGTTAAATAATTCTCGCATCCAGATCCGGATTCGGATCTTCACCAAAACTGAAGTAATTCTTCCTTCTCACACACCCAACATGTATGTCTACCAAGTTTCGTCCGAATCCGTCAACAACCTTTTGAGATATCATGCTCTATATCGTTTTTGGCCCTCATCTCTCAATGCTGAAGAATCACTTTAAAATTCTAGTAGTCAAATCCGGATCCGGAGCTTCACTAAAATATAATCAGTTCGTCCATGTCACACACACACCGAACCTGTCCACAAAATTTCATCCGGATCCGTCCACAACTTTTTGAGATATCCTGTACACAGAGAAACAGACAAACAGACAGAAAGGGGTGAAAACATAACCTCCTTCACCTTTGGTGGCGGAGTAAAAAACGTCATGGGTCAGGGTCAGGTGTCCGATCAAAGCGGGGCGTCTTGGTTCCCGGTCATCACTGTCAGCAGTTATAAAGTGGCAGTTCTAGTTATGTCACTTATTAATTACGTAACACACCCACCAGTACACAAACACAACACAAAACACCACAGAAAACAAGTCCTAGTGAGGGTCTGCAATCTCTGATTGCTCTTTTTCTTGTCAATTTTGTTTGACTGTCAGACAAGCAGACAAACTATAAATTTACCTTGATCCTCTCTGTGCCTGCACACTCGGGGTGACATTCCGCACAATTTGCCAAATTCAGAGCCAAAGAAATGCTAAGCTCCAGGTTCATGCTCCAATCCATGTTCCGATTCACATTGTACAGTATTCAAAATGGAGAATTCAATTGAAATTAAGAAGTTTCTCAATCATAGACTGACGTCTGCAGACAGACAGTCAGACAAAGTGAACCAATTTCTTTACCCCACTTTTCGCTCCACACGCGCATGGTAAATATAATAAATGGGTTATTCATTTGCAGAGAGGTATGGCACAAAAGTGGCACTCTTATGCTACTGATAAATAATGAATGAACAAAATCTTTACGCAGAGTAAAATCCAATATGCGGAATAAAATGGAAAATACTTGTTAAAAGAGGCTTTTAATTGCTTTTCTAGCACAATCTGCCCCTTGAAAAGTCAGTTTCACTCCAAGGCCCCCCTTCTGGGCAATGCAGTATTTATTAATTTTATATATAATGTCGAGGCTCGTATAAGAGCGAACACACAGAACGTATAACAAGGGGAGCAGGAGACAAGAGGGACGGGAGAGGGAAGCACAAAACAGTGGGGAATAGACACATGAGGAGATCTGTGGAAGGGAGAGGGATGGGGCAGGGAACACAGAGTATACAAGATGGACACTACAGGGACTTTAAGGAAGGAAAGCAGGGACTTATGAAGGAGGTGGGTTTTGGGTGGATTAACGGGGGTAGAAAAGATCATGGTTTTGGATGGGAGAAGATAAGAGATGGTGGTGAACAGCTATTTTGAAGTCCTGGAGGGAAGAGTGGGATTGAAGAGAGTGTGGAAGTTTGTTCCAAAGGTGGGGGAAAAAAGAGGAATGAAAGAATGAAGGTGAGCAGTGATTCAGCTTAATTCCACTGTCACATTTAAGCTAAAATATGACCTCAAGCATCTGACTCAGAATTGAGGATCAAGAAAGAGTGAAGTGACACAGGGCAAAAAGGCAGAGCAACAACAGTGGGTTAGCAGGGTTACAGTTGGACACAATAAGCAAGGGAATGAATGAACAGGAAGACAGAAGTCGAGGGGTTGAAAACAAGAACCTGCAATTAAGAGGGTTTTGTTTGGAAGGAATAATGAGGGAAATATATAATGTGGATAAGGTTAGGGGATGACAAGACAGTGATGCACTGCCTGCTTGAAGACCCGGAGGGAACAGTGGAATAGAACAGTCTCAGAAAGACAGTTCCATAGATGGGAGAAAAAAAAAAAAGGAGCAAAAGTTGAGGCATGCAGTCAGCCTCCATTTTGGAAGTTTAACCAGGAGGGGGTTCCTGGGAGAACACAATAATGCCAGAGTTGTTTGGGATGGTCACAGGGCTGAGAGAGCTGAGCAAGCTAAACCAGAACATAGGCGGTACATCACCGAGGCCATCGACCTGCCTGTGATGTGAGAGCAGCAGACCTTGTGCTTCGTTCCCAAAACAGGAGATATTTATAATTTTGAGAGCTATATGATTCGACCAAATCCAAAAGAGACAGATGTGATGCCTGGGTGCTAGTCCGTAAGAAAGACTACTCAGTACTCCGAATGCCTTTTAGGTTGTGAGTCGTTCAGATCTTTCAAGGAAAGACTTGGAATGATGAGGTATGCCGAGTCTGTGACTAGCTTTGGTGGCCAACTCTTCTTTGTGATCGGCGTGAGAGAAGGCTTTGCTGATGGTAAGGCCGAGATATTCAAGAGACTGAACCTCAACCGGTCTTGATTAAACAAAAACGCATCAAAAAACATTCCTCCAATGCTTTTAAAGAAGGATAAATTCCCTTGAAATGAGGTATAAAGAAAAGAAACATTTGATCATGGCATGATTAAAGATTATTTGTGTTGATTATTAACAATATATTGAGAAATATGTTCAACAAACAAACGGGCCATAAATACATCGTTTTTTTTTCACCCTCTGTCAAAGTCCAAGTTCCTCTGCAACAGCTAAATGATAATGCTACTCATGCCTCAGTTCAGAACTTCATAATATGGGACACACACTGCTCATGATACAAGAAGATGCTAAAATTGGTTACTTCAAAACCTCAGTTAAGCCTTTGTTTACTGAAACTTATGGGTTGAACCTGCTCCGTTATTAATCCACTACCAGATTCAGCAGAGGGGACGACCTGTCGCAACCTGTCCACAAAGTTTCATTGGTTTGCTCCCTGTCTGTCGGTCTGTCCGTCCGTCGTCTGTCTATCCATCCATCACACGTGCGGTTTTTCAGTTTTTTTCCCCCATAACCTTCAACACATTCAACTGCAATTTGGTACATGGCTTTATTATGATAGGTTAAAGAACAAGTCCGAGTTTCAGGGCATTTTGTCAATCTTTCCGAGTTATGCCCTTTTTGGACTTAGAAAATGTCACATCGGTAGGGGACACGGATTGCAAAGCAATTCTCGCTCTTGTTTACAAATACAATGTATAGATTAATGATTTCTTGATGTAGGGCTACAATGAACTATTTGCTGACATGCATTTATAGCCACGAGCCAAACCCACGCTCCATACGAACTTTCTAAAGTGAGGGTTCGTTAGGACGTCAATATATCCAGTGTTCACAATGTGATTTATAGAATTTCTTGATATACAATGTTTCTTGTTACATTTTTTGCGTCAAATGCACCTTCTGATGGAGTCAGCATGTGCAGAAGAGGGTTTTACATTGCAGACGCTGTTTTCTCGGAGTGGCATTACACCTCTCAGCGGTGACGGTCTGTCGACGACAGACGTAATGATGGTGGACGGAGGTTATATTTTCACCCCTGTCTGTCTGTCTGTCTGTCTGTGAACAGGATATCTCACAACGTTGTGGATGGATTCAGACGAAATTTGGTGGAGAGGTTGGGATGTGCGACAAGGACGAATTGATTAGATTTTGGTGAAAATCCGGATCCGGATACTAGAATTTAAGTGATTCGTCACCGTTAAGAGATAGGGCCAAAAACTTTATGTAGCACGATATCTCAAAATGTAGTGGACTGATTCGGACAAAACTTTGTGGACAAGTAGGTTTTGTGACAAGAACAAGCCGATTAGATTTTGGTTCAGATCCAGATCCAGATTTGGCCAATCAGTGGGAAACAAAACGCAAACTGTTCAGCCTGGCAGAAGTATGTGCTCTACCGAATACAGTTTCAGATAATGATGCAATAGAGTCCTGAAAAAAATAGTTCTGAAGATTTTGGGCAAACGTTTGATTTGAACTTGTAATGCCTCAATTGGGAGTTTGAGTCAAATTCACCAAGTTTATAATCAAATTGCAAGTGGAGTCCAATTGAAGAAGTTTTCAATCCAAGTGCAAGTAAGTGATATTGCTATTTTTCAAGACAATGTTGTACTCCCTTTAAATATTTGACTTCCCATTCTGGATCTGAGCAGACGGGACATTGTTTCAAAAGTGCCTTCTTGCAGTTCATCATAAAGCTAGGTCTTCCGGACCAGATCAGTCATGTCTTTCTGTCATCGTTGCAACCCTGTGTTGTGAGTTGCGTTTTAATCCAATTAATCTTACCTCGTTAGTGTGTATTATCGAATGAATGAAAATGAATTTCTCTGATCATGTGCCCATACTTTCTCTGATGTGACACGTGCCTCATTCAAATTTTCTTTATGCCAAGTGTTCTCCTCTCACACCCCTTAACATTCTATTTTATTTTGCACTCTTCGCTTGAAAAAGGAAAAAAAAAGGGGAAAATATTTAACCCCCCCCCAAAAAAAAAATGCACTCATTATGCCCATTATTTCCTTCCTTCGTTCACTTTATATCCTTCCATTTTCAATACCTCCAGATTGAACTAATATTCTCCTAATTGAATTAACTTCCTTATTATTTTTAAAAGCTTTGAGTAACACTATAAAATCTGACTGTCAGAAACTGGCAAATGAAGGAAGGCACTGACAACCCGACAACCTGAATTCTCAAACCTGACAAACTCACAAATGCTCGGTCCATTGACCGTCCCTCCATACTTACAGCATAATTTTCCTCCTTGTATTATATTCAACAACCCCTCATGATATCTGTCTTCGTGTATCTTCCGGTTGTGAATCTGAGTACGAACACCCAGTCAGGGATCGTTAGCAGTCCTGTCTTCAAAGGTTGCCCACTTGTGACCATCAACACCCCCATCACATCCATTCATGGTGTCAAACCCCCTCTGAATCTCAGAATGGTATCTGGACATCGCTATGCAGCATCATTGTCCGGAGGTGGTTGCCTTTTGTGCTGCCTGCGAGTCCGACTCCGATTTGGCTTCTGGTGTTCCTTATGTAAGTGTGTTTTAAATTGCTGTGAGGTGGTTTGATTTGTTGCTCTGGGTGGAGGTTATGCCAGTCTGTTGTGGTATTAGGTATGTAACTATTAAGGTATGCCTTAGTGTGACAATGGAAGGGCACAAAGCGGTTGGTGTTTCCTCTCCTGGAGCGGATTGCTTGTTTATCGTATGGTGGTATGTCAACAGCAACTTCATGGTGCACTGCCTTGTAGAACAGTATGAGCCTGCGTAGCTGTCATCAATGTTGTAATGAAGGCCACTCCAATGAATTCAACATTGACATAACACTGGAGATTCTGACATAGTCATTAGAGACAAACCGTGCTGCACGTCTTTGTAACATTTCCAGTTTATGTACAAGGTAGGCTTGGTGAGGATCCCAGACTGATGCTTCATACTCAGGTTTGGAACGTATCAATGCCTTGTACGCAGATATCTTAACTTTTGTGTCATATTTGGTTTGGTTTACTCCTTACAAATCCCAGGATTGTATTTGCATCATTCACAACATGATTCACATTATGATTCCATGTCAGGTTGCTTGACAGGTTGACACCAAGGTAACGGCTCTGCTGACGGATGTAAGGTTTACCCTCAGCATGTGGTATGTGAAATCTCTAGGTTGTCTGCACATAGTTGCTTGCATTGTGTGGCACTTTGACAGATTGAAAGTAATTTGCCATCTGTGGGACCAATCAATCCCTCAATGCGTCTCAATATTTCTGCAACTTCACTTGATCTTCCTGCCAACGAATGGGGTCGTACAAAAGGCAATCGTCAGCAAAGAGCTTTATCTTGGTCCCTTGACAGATTCTCTCCCTGATGTCATTGGTGTCGATCAGAAACATAAGGCGGCTGAGAACGATCCCCTGGAGGACACCTGATGAAGCTGGTATTGGTTGGGACGTTTCTCCATCACCAACAACACGTTGACTTCTCTTGGTTAGCCAGGTATCCATCCATTTTAAGGTTTCACCTCTTATGCCCTTGGTGGTTGATTTCACTCAGGAGTTTTTGATGCGCCACAGAATCAATTGTTCACTAAAATCTGGTAATGCACATCATTTTGTGCTCTGGATTCTTACTTCTTAGTCAGGGTAATGCATGATATCTTCCACAGTGTTCACAAGTTGCGTCTCACAGCAGTGGGCATTCAAAAAGCTATGCTGATACGCTTTGAGGATTTAAATTTTTACAGGAGACCGATGTAAGTGAGATCGGTCTGCAGTTAGCAGGGAGTGACGGGTTTCCATTATTTTTTATAGAGAAGGCAAATGTTAGCAGTTAACCAATCTGCTGGGATTTCTCCCTTTTATTTCCCTAGTAAGTGCTGGGTGCTACTTCGTCAGCACATTCCTTCATTATATACACTAGTATTTCACTTGATCCACATGCTTTATGCTGGTCAAGTTCCTTGAGGAGTTTTAATACACCGGAATGATTTATTTCAGAACTTGACGTGCTTTGGATGGGAGGTCTGTCCATTGATCCATCATGCTTATTCAAAACTTCTGCTTTCCTAAGACCGTCACAGATGAGACCTTGTGTTGTTTGGAGTGGGGGGGGGAGGGGTATTCCAGAACAATCTTTCCTTTTGTGCACAAAGCACGAAGAGTGTTTGGATGCCGAATAAAGGTTTTCTGCATTCAGTATACCTTGCATGTACCCGTATTGAGCCTTGTCCAATTCCCGTATGATCCTGGTGCTAAGCTTGTGCAATGTTTCCCAGTCTGCCGCCTTCCCTGTTCTTCTAGTTTCATTGAAGGAAGCATACCAACCCTCCACATCATTACGCTCCCGCTAGTCAATAATTTCATGCTGACATCCTCCTACCCCACTCCTTTCCTGTTTCCCCCCAACCCAGCACCTCTCTACCCCACGTCTTCCCTCTCTGCATTCCTCTTTCCCAAACTCCTCCCATCTTCCCCCTCCCATCTCCCAGGTTCCAACTCACCCTGCTCCTCACATTTTCACCTCCCATCTTCCTCCTTGCCACCTCACCTCCCCTCCCATCTTCCATCTCACCCCATCACCTTCCAACGTCTTCCTCACCTGTCCCCACCAATCTCCCCCCTCATCCCACCCTCTCCCCGCTTCACCCTTGGCCTGTCACCTCTCAACGTCCCCTCACTCCACCCCTATACAATTGCCCACACTCTGCCTCTTCCCATATTTTTTTTCTCAATCCCCCTCCCAGCTCCCAACTCACCTGACCAATTCCATCCTCCCTCTTGCCCAGTCCCATTTTCGTGGGAGACATGGTTTTGCAATCACGTGTGTGTCTGTCCGGGCCGTAACTTTTTACCATTTAAGCTTTTGTCATAAAATTTTCAACATTGCTATATTATGAGAATATGGAGAAGACAAATTAATAATTTGGTCAAAATGTTAAAAGTGCCATTTAGCATACGGACGAAGATGTCCGAATACCAAGCAGACAGGCTTTGCATTTTCAGATGCTTTCTAGTTTAAAATGAATTGCATACCTCAACACAGTATAGGGTAAGGTGTTCTATGAACTCTCTAGTTCCTCTATTTGAATTGGTTCATCTGATCCTGTGCTTGTGAGAGCCAACATCTCTCTCTGGCTATTTTCAGAGAGCTGTCTCAATGCTGGTGAGTCTGGCAGTTCACTCAGGCTGACTGTCGGGGACTGCAAGCAGCCATCTCATTTCAGGACTGGTCTCCTATATCTACCACTCCTGGTAATAATTCAGCCTGGGAATTTTTCCACAGGAAAGTGCTCTGTCTGTCTGTCTGTCTGTCTGTCTGTCTGTCTGTCTCTCTCTCTCTCTCTCTCTCATGCACAGATACATCCCATCTCATCTTCAGTAATAATCAGACCTTCTTTCCACCCATGGTACACTGAATCCTGCAGTGAGGCAGTAGCCTTGAAACAACTTGCCTTCTCTTCCTCGAAGGCCAATCCAAATGAAAGCAACCTCAGATCATTCAACAAAGCTGGCAACAAGTGTGTGTGTACTCTCAGGAGAGCCAGAAAATAACTTCTGGCCAATCACATGACCACACATTCAAACTGGTCTTCCTCCTCAAAATCTTGGTGGCACTTTGTTAGGTCTGTCTTTGAGTCTACTCCACTGATCCCTTCCCTCATTTAAAATGACACAGCAGCCAACTCTGCTCATGAGAGGGCTGAATTCCTCAATTATGTGTTTGCTTCCAATTATTGTCTCCCCAACCATTCGGTTCCTGTACCCATCCTACCAAATGGCACCGAACTGCTCATTGACTCTTTCTCTTTTTCAAATGAGAAGGTGGAGAAGTTTCTGGCAACCCTCGACTGATTCTGCAACTGACCTATATGGCATCAGTGCACGTGTCATAAAAATCTGCTCTGCTGTTCTCACACAACCTCTTTCTGCACTGTTCACCCTATCATTTGGCATCGGTCATATTCCATCTGTATGGAAGTCAGCCAAAATTACTGCGTTACACGAGCAGGGTGCAAAAAAACAGATCCTCCTTATGACAGACCTGTTATCCTACTCCCAATCATCATCAAGGTCATGTAATCTACCAATGTTGAAATCAAATCCATCATTTTTTTCCAATGGCCTGATCTCAGACCATCACTCTACCCTGAACATGCCATTTCTGCTCTTCCAATAATGGTGTGATGCCTTGTAATGAATGTACTCAATAGACAGGGACGAAGGCTCTGAAGTGGGAACAACAGATATAATTCGGACACGGTACAACACAGCACAGCACAGCATCAGAACATGGACGGGTCATATGACTCTGTTAACCACGCCCCGGTGCACCCATGTATGCATGCATTAGCATAAACTACCTGATAAATCTCATCTCCCCCACCCCCCCCCCCCCTTTTTTGGTTGTTAATCAAGATGCTCAGGAGGCTTACAGACACGAGCTGATCTACAAGGGCTAGTGGAGGGCTGTCCTTACTTGCAACTGCTGTGGGCTTCTCAATAAGGGGTACATGGTCGGGAAGGAGTTCAAGTACATTGATGGGTGAAACACTTTCATGAGGAAACACCTCAGGTTCAAACGAAGGTGGTGTTAATACAGGAGTGGGTAACAAAGGCACTTGAGCCGGTTCAACGTTTGGCTCCCCATGATGTAACCTGAGTTGGTCAACATGTTTACGCATGCATCTACCATCACATAACTTCACAAGAAACATCATGTCACACTTTTATCGATAATGATGCCAGATAACCACTTGGTTCCACATCCAGAGTTCAACACGTATACAGGACCGTTGATCTGGAAGTTGCGGTATACAGACGTTTGGTCGTGATTACGTTTCTGTTGATACTTGTTATTCTCGACCTGGACGTTACAGTTCCGGATGCACGAATGATAACCGTGTTGTTAATTCATGACCCATCAGAAGGTTGGCAGGTGAGCGACCGGTGGTTTGAAGTGGTCTGGTGCAGTAGTTGAGCAACACACGAGCAAGACGAGATTGAATGGAGCCTTCCATGACGCGGCTTAGACCATTCTTGATGAGAGCAGCACGTTCGGCTTGACCATTACTGGCAGGTCTGTAGGGGGCGATGTGGAGTGCTTAATGCCATTCATTTTACAAAAGTTCTGAAACTCTGAACTCATAAAGGACGATCCATTATCTGATACAATGGAGTTTGGAATACCATGTTGCACGAACATGGTACGTAGAGCTTTCAATTGTTACAGCAGATGATGAGGATGGCACCACGAAAGCTTCATTCCATTTGGAGTGGGCATCAACTACGATAAGGAAAAGCTTCCCTTGAAATGGACCAGTATGGTCGAGGTGTAGTCTGGACCATGGTTTTGATGGCGACAACCACATGGCCAATGGAGACTGTGGCAGTGTCTTGGCATGGGCTTGACAAGTGTAACAATGGCATGCACTGGACTCGATTGTCACTGTCCAAACCAGGCCACCAAACATGGGCTCGGGCAATAACCTTCATGGTGACTATGCCTGGATGAGCATTGTGGAGTTCACTGATAATTTTCCTGCGGGTTGAGGGCAGAATTATCACTCGGCTGCCCCAAAATAGGCAGTCTGCAACAATGGAGAGCCCATCCTTCCGGATGAGGTACGGTTTCGCCCCTTTCGGTAGTGATGCCCAATCACCTGACATGACACAGCATTTAATTTGTGACAAATCTGGATTTCTATTGGTAGCACAAGCAATCTGCT
>CM068959.1:47095458-47121435 GCA_035128595.1 Eptatretus atami | reverse complement strand
CGTGAATGACGTTAGCCATGAGATGAATGATATCGCCAGATTGTGGAGGTTCTGGGATGGTTACAGGAAGTGGCAAGTGACTGAGCATCTCAGCACAGTACATTACCTTACCCAGGCAGTAAACAAATGAATAGTCACAACCGGCAAGGGTTAACGCCCAACATTGTACATGACCTGATGATGTGGGCAGAATGGCTCTGGTTTCTCCCAGGAGACCTAACAAGTGTTTGTGATCGGTCTCAATGGTAATATGTCTTGCAAAGACATATTGGTGCATATTTAAGGCGCCCCAGACACACGCTAACGCCTCTCGTTCTACTTGAGCATCGTGACGTTTTGTTTGCAACAACACACACCCAATGCCATATGAAGAGCTATCACAACTGAGAATAAGTTCCTTGGATGGGTCGTAATGGACAAGTAACGGTGAGGAGGACAGAATGGTTTTAGCGGCCTTGAACGTTCTTGTTTGGGCAGCTTCCCATTTCCAGACAATTCCTTTCCTGAGGAGGAGATGCAGAGGCATTCAGAGGAGATGCATTCATCAGCCTTTGGTGGCAGAGGTACTCGAGAGTTCATAGAATACCTCACCCCATGCAGTATTGAGAACAACGGCATGGGAAGAGTCTTTTAAACTCTTGCTTTGCATTTTTGAGCATGATCTACATTCATTTTGTTTGTGAACATTGCATAACAGGCCACACAGCACTATGTGCTGCCATATTTGTCAAAATTTCAAGCAGTTATTCTGCCTTCAGGGCATGAATGCTGATTCTCAGTTTTTCTCATAATTACTCCACTCTCAGGCCATGAATGCTTTCTGCTAAATGGACTTCATAAAGTCCCATGAAAAGGAATGTTTTTGAAAGTGTCAAAAAAGTGATTTGTGCTCTGCAGTGTTCAAATATATAATTCATTCAATTTAAATAAAATAAAGATTTTTAAAAGTTGTAGAAAAACAAATTTGGAAGTTTACCGCCGTTGAAGCAGCATCTTTTACACCACTTTATTTTATACGTTTCATTAATTCTTCATGTTTGTTGTTTGTGTCCATTATGACGTCTTTAAAATCAGCAAGTTTCCTGTTTGGAATTATTTTCAATTTTGTTTCACTGCCAGACAGGCACACAGTAACATTTATCTGACTCCTCTCTGCGCATGCACGATCGGGTCAAATTACAGTACCACGGGTCAAGTACTGCAAAGTTACAGGTTCGTTTTCAGATTAATGTTCCGATTCATGTTCAAAATATAACATTCAATTGATATCAAGTTGCCCAGGTCAGGACAGGTATGAGAGCATGTGCGAGAGGAGCGTGTCGCTGCATCCACTTTCCACCGGGACTCCAGGGACCTCCGCCTGGCCATCCCCAAGGCAGATGCCTGGCTCATCCTATCTCCTTGAGATGTTGATCAATGTGCTGCAACCACGAGGCATGTGGTCAGCAAATTGGCCTCCTCCACTCATGAGACTCCCTCGATGAGAGAATCTGGTGAGCAGGATCAGGGTCAGAAAATCGAGCCACATGTCCATACAGCCGCAGCTTACGCTCACAGACTATGGAGGTAACAAATCTCATTTGAGTCTCTCTCAGTAACCACTCGTTGGACACAAAGTCTAACCAGCGATAGCTAAGGATACTCTGAAGAGACCTGGTACCAAAGGAATGAAGTCTCTGTCTCAGATCCCTGGTCAGAACCCAAGTGTCACGTTCGTAGAGCAAGACTGGAAGCATCAAGGACCTGAAGACTTGAACTTTCGTCCTCCTGCACATGTACCGACAGTGCCACACCTCATGATCCAGTGAATCCATGACTCCTCAGGCCGGACTCAGATGTCTATTGACCTCTGGCTCACAGCCAGCAGAGACAGGAATATCACTGCCAAGGTAAGTGAATCTCTCCGTGACCTCAACATCCTCACCACAAACAGGTACAGACAAGATAGCAGCATCCAAGATGTCATCAAAAGGCTGGATCTTAGTTTTGACCCAGGAAATCCGTAATCCCAGCGGTGCCGACACTTCATTCAGTACTTTGAGGGCCCCAAAATGGATATCCACAGTCTCCCCAAAGATGACTGCATCCGATGTGAAATCAAGGTCAGAGATCTGACATTCCCAAATGACACACCGCAGCTTGATCTCTCCAACATCCTCCCCAGAATCTAGTCCAAACAAGTGCTGAAAAGTGTGGGGGTGAGTACATACGCCTGACGAACTCCAGTAACAAGTGGGAATAATTTGGAGATGGTATCACCACATCTCACAGCACTCTCAGTATCAGAGTATAGTTCAGACATCAGATTGATCATCCTCTGTCAATCCGATGAAGGAGGATGACCAAAAATCCACTTTGCAGAGATCAACATCGGCTGCAAGCAAGCCCCTGCCGAAACTCTCATCTGGGTTTGGTGAGGACCCGAAAAGCAAGGATACAGTCAATCGTTGAACTCTTTGGCGTAAAGCCTGACTGCGCTGGGTGCTGGTGCTCACGCAGATGGTGGCGAACCCTATCAATAATTATCCGAGCAAAGACCTTGCCCGGCACTGAGAGCAGCATGACCCCTCGGTATTTGTTGCAGTCCTGGCAATCACCCTTCCCTTTCCAAAGAGGAACAACAAGCCCCCTTTTCCAGTCAGTTGGGATGATGCCTGTGTTCCAGGCAGAGCACAGAACTGCATGCAACGACATGAGTACAGCATTTCCACCAGCCTTGAGAAGTTCCACTTGGATGCCACAGATCCCTGGAGCTATACCCCGTTTCAACCGGTTCACCACAGCCTGTGTTTCCACAAACCAAGGTGGATCACAGTTGATTGGAGGGTCAGCAAGAGGGAGAGTAACACCCCTGATGTCCTACTCAACAGCTGGTGAATCAGCCTGGTACAGCCGCTCAAAGTAACTGGCCCAGCTGGCCTTCACTTTGGACTCCTCTGTCAAAATCCCACCACCCTCCACTCTAACTGCAGTATACCTAGGGACAGGCTTGGAGGAACGCAATGCACGAATTCCCCTGTAAGCAGGACAAGAATCATTTGACCACAGTTGATGCTCCACCACCTCACAGATTCCTCGCCCATAGGCCTAGGTGTCCACCCTCAGCGCACGTTGTTTTACGCCTCAACTCCCTGAACAGCTCAGCTCTGCCAATAAGCCTGGCCCTGCAACTCTGGTCAATGGTATCCAATGTCTCTTGGGAGAGAAAGTTCCTCTTCGCCTAACAGTGGGTTCCAAGACATCCCCCGGCAACATCAAGGATGATGGTCTTGAAAGCACTCCACAACGATTCAGAATTCCCCAAAGCACCAAGACCACCCAAATCCCCACTCAGCCTGTTCGCAAACTCCTCAGCTACTCTCTCATCCTTGAGGCTGCCAACATTCAGCCTAGGCTGGGATGGTACTGTTCTCCCGGTTCTACGCTGCAACTTCAGAGTTGCTACCATAAGCCTGGGGCTAGTATTGAGGAACTGAGCACTCCAGGAGACCCTGCAGTTCTGGATCATCTCCAGCAACCATCAACAAGCACATGGTCAATCTCCATTGCCACACCACCAGCGTTGGAATCCCAAATCCAGCAATGATCCTGTGGGCACTGAAACCAAGAACCAGCCACCCGAATTCCATGACTTCTTGCAAAGTCAAGGAACGTAGTGCTGTTCTGGTTCACAGTTCCAGACCCATGATGACCAACATGTCTCATAACCATCCTCATCAGTTCCAGTTGATGCACAGAAATCCCCCAAGACTAGAAGAGTATCTTGCCTGGGGCACTGATCAATCACACACTCGAGTGTGGCATAGAATGCGTCCTTCACATTGAGATCACTCGCCTCAGTAGTAGCACGTAGGGAGACCAGGGAAATGACACCCAAGGAGTGACAAAAACTTAGTTGTTGTCTCGTTGACCGGTGTTACCTCAATTATCATTGGAGTCAGCTTATTGGACACAGCTACAGCAACTCATTGGGTATGGTAACCATCAGAGCGACTAGACCAATAGTAGGTATGACCACCCACCATGATGTCGTCACTATCCGGTCTCCGAACCTCAGAGAGTGCTGCAATACCGATGTTCAAATGCTTGAGCTCAGATGATAACAGACAGGTGATCATCCTCTCAGGGATAGGATATTCCAGGTACCCACCCAAAGGGACCACCTCAGATTAACCCAGGGAGACCACGGTCTGGTGGACGACACAACAGCACCACCCTGACTCACACGACCGCAGTCTGACCCGTGAAGGGTACCCGGTGTTTTTCCTCCTATCAAAGAGTGGAGGTCCCGAAGACTTTGCTCCAATCCGGTCATCTGGTCAGCTGCCCTGTGAAGGGCAGCTGCACAGGAGGTACTCCGATTGAGTGGGTTTTCAAGTTCCTTTTGCGTTTTTTCGTGTGTTTTGCGGAGTGAAGGGTTTTATGGTGGCCGGAGTGCAAATCCTGCCACCAACCTCCTAAAAAAGGTAACCCAACTGCAGGAGGTCTGCAGACACAGTTGGACTCTAGATATGGATGGCTGTTGGCTCACCAGGAGCGACTCCACCCTTGACAGGTTTTGCTTTTAATCCTGCTGGGTGTCAATATCATCCACCCTCCTCACCAGGAAACCTGGTGGGGGAGATGATTTAGTCGCCGACAACCTGACCATGAAACAGGTTAGTACATGTTGATGAGGTACCTGTAGCAAGTCACAGATCTAATCTGGCCTGACCTGACAGAAGTTGTTCCTCGATCATGAACTGGTGTTTGTCGACAGACAGACAGAAGTGAACCAATTGCTTAACCCCGCATTTTGCTTCATACGCATGGGGTAATAACAACGATATTGATAAACAATGGACAAACATATATGTGGTACATGGGATTTACCTTGCGTTCACCACAAATGGGTTTATTACCTCTGCCACCGAAGGTGAAGGAGGTTTTGTTTTCACCCCTTTCTGTCTGTTTGTTTGTTTGTGTGCAGGTTATCTTAAAAAGTTGTAGACAGATGCGGATGAAATTTTGTGGATAGGTTGAGTCTGTGTCAACGATGAACTGATTAGATTTTGATGAAGATTCGGATCCGGATCCGGCTACTTGAATTTTTTAAGTGGTTCTTCACCATTGAGAGATGGGGTCAAAAGCGATATAGTACTGGATAGCATGATATTTCAAAAAATGTAATGGGCCATCAAATGTAAAAAAATGTAATGGGTAAAAATGTAATGTAAAAAATGTAAAAAATGTAATACATTCAAAAAATGTAATAAAAATGTAAAAAAAAAAAATGATATGTTCTTGTGGATCAGGCATTACGTGGTGGAGGTATGCGCTCAACTGAGTGCCCTTATCGTGCCCCTCAACTGAGTGCCCTTATCGTGCCCCTCAACTGAGTGCCCTTATCGTTGCCCCTCTAACTGAGTGCCCTTATAGTGCCCTCAACTGAGTGCCCTTATAGGTGCCCCTCAACTGAGTGCCCTTATCGTGCCCTCAATGAGTGCCCTTATAGTGCCCCTCAATGAGTGCCCTTATCGTACCCCTCTACGAGTGCCCTTATAGTGCCCCTCACTGAGTGCCCTTATCGAGTGCCCCTCTATGAGTGCCCTTATAGTGCCCCTCAACTGAGTGCCCTTATCGTGCCCCTCTACTGAGTGCCCTTATAGTGCCCCTCAACTGAGTGCCCTTATCGTACCCCTCTACTGAGTGCCCTTATAGTGCCCCTCAACTGAGTGGCCTAGTTATTCATGTGAGCATGCAATTAGCCCCTCTTTTTAATTTATGTACAAAAATGTGGACCAAGTTTATCCTGCTGGCATCCTGTGCCATATGAAATTGTAAATCTAACTGGCCCTTCGACATCAGCCCTCTTTTGCTCTAACGAAAGGTAAAGTCGAAACATGAACACTTTGTGATCTTTACGGCAGATAACTCATCATTTTATCCTTAGCTATCATGCTGCATTATTTTCCCTATAAATACAAATAAACTCAGATTATATTTCTGTCAATCGGTATTTATTGATATCTGTAGATTTGTCCATTATCTTCTATAATACCGCGTCCTTGTAATTAATACTGAAATCTCTGACTGTCCATCCGATGTCAGTCCAAGGTCTTCAATAAGCCTTAGACTATTAGATGCTCAGATGTCTGTTAAAAATCCACGGTGAGGTTATATGATTTTACATTGGGAGAGTTGGTACATGTAATTGAATTACATGCAAGAATGAAGTGATGAGTGTACTTTTGACATCAATTATAATAAGCACATTAAGAGACGATGAATAAATTAGTACAACATTTGATATTTGAACCGGCAGTAACAGCATTACTAGCAAATGGCTAAGATGGTATAACACCGAAAGCAGACAGACAATTGAGATTCAAATAAACTATAAAACATCCAAACGAAATTTGAGCGGCATTCGATATCCACAAACAATTTAGTTCATACAATTCGTAACAAGTATAAGTATGAATTTGATTTATTTGTGTATATACATGCCTCGTCATACTTTCTTGGCATGTCTTGGTCTATTGTGTGCCATTCATCAAAGTTTTCAAACACTCAAAGTAACTACATATTATGAAAGACAACCACAGGGTTAAACAAAAAGCAAACCGTGAAAAATGATTGACCAAACCATCTGCAGCCGTAAATTGCAATAACTGACCTTCAGCAACCTCCACGATGATGTCCGCACCTTGTCTCGGGCGCACGTTGATCAGAAAGATCTGTGTTATTCTGCAAAAACAAAAACCATCAGCTTGATCTGCTTGTCAGTTAAAAATAAATGTCTCAACTTTTTTTTCCAACTCCCTACCAGTTAAAACAGCTTCATCTCATTCAACCTATATAATACGTATATAGTACTGTATACTCACATGTTGTTTGTAGGACATATTGTCTGAAAGTCCGAGCTTACGCCCACACAGCCCTCGATCAAACAAATCTGAGCCTTCTCCGTGTTGTTCAATAAGTGAACCGTCCTTGCAAAAACAATGAGTTTGTTTACTATAAGGAGTGAGTCAAGCTATTTGCACTGTGCTGGCTAATTGCTGAACCCACATTTCCGTGCAGTTGCTTCAGGCCCCTTTTGTTGAGTTTGTGTCTTACAGTTGCACAGGGATTGACATACAAGTTGGATACACACTGGTGAGTTTGAGCTAACGATCTCTCTGGGTTTGATTCTGGATGCCACTATTTCTCCTATCACTTCGGTGCTTTTCTGGCAGAGTACTGTATCCTTCAGAGAAACATCAACCTGAGTGTCACATGTGCCAGCATTTGCTTGTGGATGGTGGAGATACCAAGGTGCCTTTCGAAAAGAGTATACGAATGTGTGTCGATGCATTGGCCAAATATTAAATTCCTGTGCTTGTCCTACAGCATAACCATGTGAGCAGGATTTTTTTTTCAGCCAGAATTGCTTCAACTTGTTGTACACAGGCCAAGTTAGCGTTTCAGGCCTACATTGTTTTTTTTGTAAGACATCTGAAAACAGGAAGTGAATAACTCTTTGGCTATGACATAACAGAAGATGGCTCTCGCGTACAGGAAGTGCAGAACTGGGTGCCGATTTGGTTGGTGATAAAGCGATTCACAAAAGGTTATTAATTTGATATTTTCCAAGCTGTTCAGGTTAAGAGTTACGTTTTAATTTATTGTAAACTAGCAAATACATCCTGTCACTTCGCTGATGGTGATATTATTAAGGGGTGAGGGGAGAAAGAGGGGGGGGAGAGGAGAGAGGTGTTGTGTAGCAAAGACAGCCCACACGTAGGTTCTTCAGCTCAACCGTTTTTAATCACGTCTCCTGCTCCACACACTCGACAACCGTTGACGTCACTCTCGGTTCCGCCTCGTCAGTTCCGGTTCATCATGCATTCATTGATATTCATGCAACTCCCAATCCCACATATTCCTTTTTCGTGAAAATAACAACTAATAATGAAAAAAAACAAAGAACATAGTAAGCATGTAATTGTCATGCATTCATTAATATTCATGTAACTCCCAATACCACATATTCCTTTTTTCGTGAAAACAACAGCGGGTAATGAAAACCTCCCCAACAAAAAAATAATAAGCATGTAATGCAAGAGAACATGTCACATGACAAAGTCCTTGGTCCATTCAGGGGCTCGATCATATCTTGTCCTACGATGAACACCTGGGGTAAAAACTTGTGGAGGCATTTGTTTGACAGGGCTATGTGCCCTATAGTCTTCAGAACCTGTCATACTTCCAGCAGAAAGTCCATTTGAGGTCTCATTGCAGGTGCTCGATGAATTCATTCCACACTTTCCCATCAGAGAGTCTGAAGGTAGCAGGACCTCTCTGTTCACAATCTTGAGGGGTTGGTAAACTTGTTTTGTCATTTCAAGTGAAGTCCATAGGAGATAGAGAGATAGAGAGAGAGAAGAGAGAGAGAGAGAGAAGAGAGAGAGAGAGAGAGGTGTGTGGGAGGAGAGTGTTGCACTTTATTTGGAGGGGGTAGCGAAGAGGGGACAGAAGGAGAGAGAGGAGAGAGAGAGAGAGAGAGAGAGAGAGAGAGAGAGAGAGAGGCGAGGAGAAAAAAAAAAGAGAGAGAGAAAGATGTGGGGTGGAAGTGGCATTAGCAGAGAGAATGATATGTTATGCTGAATGACCGAACACAATAAATAAATAAATAAATAAATAAATAAATAAATAAATAAATAAATAAACTCATGTCAGAACAGCTGTACACATAACGACACAACAGAGTTTGTATAGTAATCTGCTGCCACATCTGCAAAAACTTTGATATTACAGTTACAGAAAATTTATGGGAACATGAACCAAAAGCAATCACTGGAAACATGGAAGTACCGATCACGTACGACCTAATGATCTCATAGAGCGTGAACGTCGAACAGAAAGTGTTGCGACCAGATATCATACTTGGGTACAAAAAAGAGATTTTGATTTTGGACTAAACAATGCAGAAATCAAGAAAATGACTAAATACCAAGACCTCAAGAATGAAGTGAAAAGATCCAGGAAGCTGAAGAATGCCAAAGTTGTCCCAGTGATAGTTGGAGCTTTGGGAATGATGACGAAGAACCTCACAGAGATAATAAAAACCATCTCTGCGAATATTACTACAAACGAACTACAGTTCTGAGCTGTTCGGGGTTCGGTGATGATTCTGAAGAGACCCCTCTGCACAAAACTTTGAGAACAGAAAACTTCACAGCTTAGTCCATGAATTGCGACCCCTTACTGAAATGAAGGTGGATGTTTTGAGTCCACCCTGGGAGAACTCCATTCCACATTCTGAAGCCCACATATGTAGATACCAATCAACGACACACTTGTTGCGGTTTTGGAAATTCACAAAACACCATTCAGGTTCCCCGAAGATCAGTTATTTCGATAAGTAAGTGTTTCAGGTTAGAATCCCCACCGATGTGTAAAGGGGATTATTCGTGTGCCGGGCTGTGAATCTTTGAGGTAGCCGTTATTCTTTCTCTATCTTTAATTTCAAAACATCCTACAAAAACTCCTCACCATCGCCAAGCAACGTTCCCCAACGCCACCACTGCTCAAGCCGCCATTGTGCGCCGCGGCGCGAACCTAATTTGCATAACTGGATCACAGAGCGACTTCCCCGAAACCCACGGGTGACGTCAGACTTGGGGTTTCCCGCGAGGCTTACCAGGGGTGAGAGGTCGGAGGTGAAAAGTGGGCGGAGCCCGGCCTCGGGTTGAGAGATCAAAGAGTGGCTCGCCTCGGGCCAATATAAGGGAGGAGCTCAAACGAGTTTGAGGCTGATTCGGGAGACGGGCGGCAGTGTGGAGAGGCTCATTCGGAGATTCATCGCTTATTCGGCTGACTTCAGAGATTCATCGCTCTCGGGAGACGGGCAGTCGTGGAGAAGGAGGGAGCGCCAGACGAGAACCGGAGAAGCGTCGGTGAACGGCCTAGGAGGAGACGAGCGTCGGGCAAGCTACGTCGCGGTCCGGGCGAACGGCCTTGAGACGGTCTAGCGGCGCTGAGTCAGTGGACGGGTCATAAAAGGGCATCAACTCTAAAAGAGCAAAGACCCATTCACTCCTCAGAGCGCGTCGCCGGCCAGGCCCGACCGCCCAGGCCGCAGTGAAGGCAGGACGACCAAGGAGAACCGAGCAAGCCGCTCGCCAAGCTGCTCAAGCCGCTCGCCAAGCTGCTCAAGCCGCCCGGCCGCTCAAGCGACTGGCGCGTGCGACACAAGGGCCAAGCCAGGGACAGCAGGGGTCACTGACCTGAAGACCCTGAAGCCGTCACAATGGGCGGCAAGGTAACCTGCCCGGCCTCTTGTGAGCCTCTGGTCATCCAGGCTCCGAGTGGAAATAAAGGCTCACGAGCCCTGTTCTTTTCTGGGGGTTTTTGTATGAAAGTGTTCTGTGGCACCTTGTCTTGTTAAGTAGAACTGAATTAAGTACGTGCCTGTATATATAAAAACGAGTCGACATCGGCTGTAGGCTTTTCTCGTGTCTTGTCCCCTTCCCCCATTGATTGCTTGCCTGGTTGAAATAAATGTCCCCATTGTTTGAATGTCAATCTGCTCCTTGCGTCATTTCCTCCCATTGACTTCCACGGCGCGTTCGGGAAATTAGCCGGCTATTAAAGCCAAATTAAAGTGGTAATTGGTCCGACGGAGCTTGGCGATTAAAACCGCTCGGCATCGCACACGGAACGAGCGCGCTTAGCGGCTCGTTTCTGTATGAGTTCCGTCGAGGTATCAATTCTCGGTACTTCTGTCTGCGCGGATAATTAGGTATATCGAGATTCGGCGATTAACCCTGTATTGGCAGTTTATGATGCGTTAAGGCATCTGTAGCAGGTTTCCGGAGTTCTCCGGAAGCTACGACTGAATTCCGGGTTTCGGCGGACGCGCGCAACTGCGATTGGGCCTTAAGCGGTCGTGCGTGGCTGTCTGAACCGGCTAATTCGTAACACACTCATACACATATACACACACACACGCGCACACACAAACACACAAACACACGCGCACAAACATGCACAAACACACACACAAACACGCACAAACACACACCAAACACACACACAAGCACACACACACACGCACAAACACACACACACACACACACACAAACACACAAACACACACACAAACACACACACAAACACACACACACACACACACACACACACGCACACACACACACACACACGCACAAACACACACACACACACACAAAACACACACACAACACACACACACAAACAACACACACACACGCACAAACACACACACAAACACACACACACACACCACACCACCACACACAACACACGCACAAACACACACAACACCACACACACACACACACACACACACACACGGCGTTTAGCCGATATCAGCGAAGATTTTGTTGGGAATCGGCAGGTTGTAGTCAGTTTGATTTGGAGTACCGAGTCCGGTACACAACCCAAAAACCATGTGTGGCTTTCACCGAAAAACAACGTTATTTAAATGGACGTTTCAGGGCGATGTTTACAAACATTAATCTTGATAAACAGCTGCGTGTGATTGGTGGAAAAAAAATGATCTCGGTAATTAAAAAAACACATTCATCCGGCAAACGGCTCAGAAATCGGGCGTCGTCAAATATATTTCGCTTTGAAACTCATAAAGAGAAACAAATAACCTTTGTAAAGCAAATCCGGCACCTGTAACAGGCATGGCGTGCCCACACACCTGCGGAGAGTCTGTACAAATCCAAACCTACCCCAATGTACCACGTCCGTGAGTTCCTTATACATACCTCGACCTTGTGGTGACTGTCGACTGCACCGTGCAGCTCGGTAAGCACTCCAACGGAACGGCTCGCTTGGCAAGCGATTACCAATGGCCGTCGATCCAACTGTGCACCCGGAAACGTCCGTGAATGGCCGAATCGGACAAATCAACACTTCTTTGAGGGAGTCGGAACTGCTGATACTTTCAAATCTGGAGATCTTCTCTCGGTTATTCACATTCTTGAGGTGGGACATACGTCACAGTCACGTGACTTCGCTTGGGCACGCGACCCGCCATGTTGGCAAAGGGGAAAACAAACGCAGCTCCGATCGCAGACGCACGTACATCGTGGTTTTACTTGCTCGCAAAGCCGAGTGATTTGTTTTTTTTTCTGTCGATGTATTTCAGATAAATTGTTGATACATCGTGTTCACCCAAGTGCTTGCAATGTCATATCAACATATAGAACATTTGTGAGGTGATGCATCGGCCACAGATATCGAGGCAAAATACAGCTAATTGGCCTTGATTCTTGCCCCTACCAGTACCCCGGTGATTCGTGGATCGACAACCCGAAGGAATGGCCGAACGTGCAATACCCGGACGGATACACGTATCTAGTCAAGACACCAGGTATGTAATTCAATTTTAAACCAAGTTTTAACTGTGTATTATCAAACATTACTGGAGTGTTAATATATTATTTCAATTATTTATGAACTCCCGAGCCGACGTGGCTAGTGAGTAATAGTTTTAATTGACCTGCCTTGTCTGTACTGTGTGACGGTGAGTCATCTGTGCTAGTTGTGGGTCACTCACTGACCCAGCAAGAATGTCAATGAATGATTAAAATATTGCTCACATTCATGTTGTGTAAATTCTGTCTTGTCCCTGATTTTAATATGCGGACATTGGATTATGGGTCGGCGAAGTTCCCGGATGTCCGACCCCGAGAATGCGCTAATAAAATAAAGCCACAAACTCTGGCGTCTCCAGGCGTTAATAAGCATTGCAATATACCAAGCGATTCGTAGCTATGATGAACAGGCATTCGATAATATGAGTGAAGAAAGTGAAAAAACAAAACACTTTATCGTTGCAGCCCGTTCCAAGTTAGAGCATGGTTGAGCAGGCCAAGAAAACATGGCGGCTTCAGACCCCAGCGTGGTTACCCAGGAAACGCCTTCAGATCCTAGAGAGTGAGGTGGCCGAGGATCGCCTGATGAAGGATATAATTAAATAAGGCTGTTAATTATCTTTAACAGGGGTGTTTTAATTAACCCAAACACCCAATTTTCACACTTGCACTTCCTTGGAGTTTTCTTAATATGCATGCAAAATTTCAGGCTGCTAGGTTTCATGGTTTCGGAGTTATGGAGGAGACACACTGACACACACACACACACACACACACACACACACACACACACACACATTCCCTTTTATTCGTGTAGATATGTACAGAGACATGACACAAGTAAATAGACACCATGATTTTTAAAGAATTTAATTATTGAACATTTGAAGTATATTTGATCCATTTTAATACATACACTAGTATTTGGTTGACTTGCCATTTGCAGATTTAAATACTTTTTACTTTTTCAGGAATAGAACTAACGAGTTCTGAAATTTTCTCTTGTGGGATTTCTGCCCAGGCTTCCCACAAAAGTTTTAGCAATTCTGCCCGTGATGTTGGTTTCTTGGAATTTTTCCACACAGCTCGATCCAATATGGCCCAGAGGTGTTCAATGGGATTCAAGTCAGGAGACTGACTTGGCCAGAGAAGTCGCTTGATCCCATTTCTGTCCTGCCCATGGTCTTTTTTGCAGCGTGGCATGGAGCTCCATCTTCCATGAACAGAGTGTTATTTTTGACCATCTGACCAGTGGAGAAGACAGGAAGACGTCCATCCTCAAGGATAGAAATGTATATTGTAGTGTTGATGTTGCCAACACACTCCACAAGCTCTGACCGACCAGTGCTCCAGATTGCTCCCCACACCATCACTGAAAAACCACCGTGTTAGACAGTTGGCTGCAATCGGTTCAAAGAGAACTCTTGACTGGAAAGTCTCCAGACCCATACGCGTCCACTATCAGAAAATTGAGCAAATTGGGACTCATCTGAAAAAATGACAGTTTGCCAAAACTCCACGGGTCTGTTGGCCATCTCATCAACACACTTCTTTCTCCTTTGAATGTTGGCTGGTGTTAAGAAGAGGTTTTCTCCTAGCTGCTCTCCGATAGTAGCCCAGTTGATGAAGGTACCGTGCGGCAGTTCCTAAGCTAACTTGAACTCCTCTGCAACATCTGCTGCCTTGCAATGGGGAGTTTTCTCAATGGACCGCTTGACAGCTCGAAGACACCTTTCGGAGGGCCCAGATCGATCAGAATGGGAAGCTGTGGATTCCTTGCCTTCGCTGGTGAATTGCACAATCACCCAATTGACCGTAGAAAGCAGAATGCCAAGGTTCTGAGATATCTGACGCTGGCTGATTCCACCTTCCGATTGGCCAACAATTCGTTTTCTTTGAAAATCAGAACGTTTGTATGCCCCCTGGGTTCAAGGCAGAGTTAATTGTCATACAAGACCCCAGGAAACTGTTTCTGCAAAGAAATAGTCAAATATTAGTGCAAATCACCGAGTAAAACTGCGTTATAAAGATGAAATGATTAAATTTAAGGTGTCGATTTACTTCTGTCATGTCTCTCTATATGTTATGCCAGGAGTGACCTACAGCCCTCACATGTCAACTACCAGAGCCTTGTGGGGAGAAGAGCACTAACAGCAAAGCAGGATATGCCATTACTCACTGGACATGGGTGGGAAATCAAAGAATACATTTTTCAGGTGAAAATGATGGCCCAAGAACCTGCTCTAAGAGGTCTTATGTCATTGTTTGCTTGACACTGTGAAATATGGCTTCCAGCATGCTGACTGCGCTCGAGTGGATGGCCTTGCTTGTACATGGGCATGTTTATACATGGGTCACAACTGTGTAAATCCAAACGCTAGACAATGATGATGATGATGATGATGATGGATTGTGATTTTGATGACCGTGAGATTATAAACTGCTGAACTGATGAGGACAAAAGTGATCATGGTATCCTCTGATGATGATAATCATGATGATTATAACCAGGATAAATGAGTATAGTCATGATATCCATCGACCAGTATGTTGATGCCCTGGACTGAGAATAGTGATAAACAATGATGGTGTGTGGTATAGCCATACGAACGATGATGATTACGATTTCATGTGTTCGACCTTATCTGTCGAAAACGAAAACACTTGACACCAAGATATAGGTGTTGTTATTACTGTATGCATGAAACAGACATCCACCCCAAAATGTATGTATGAAATGTAGAAGTCGGTCCAGCGTACAAACTCCACATCCATGGATAGGTTTTGCAATTAATGGTGAAATGTGCAATTAGCGGCTAGGTTTTGGGGTATTTAAAAAAAAAGTTTTTTTATTTAATTCTGGAACTTGACAGCTCATGTCTCTCAAGCACTATGGAGCAATCACTCACATGAGAAATATTGCTGATGGAGTCGATGCCAGTGGAGTCGATGCCAAACTCTTTATGCACTCGGCACTTATCCAGTATTCATTGGTTTGGCAGTGAGGTTTGAAAATGAAATGGAAAGCAATTAAACGATAAAATTAATGGTTGATGATGTTTTGATTTTTTTTTTTTCATCCGACATGCCACCTTCAACTATTATCGATTTACACTTGATACGCTTTTACCTCCGCCACCGAAGGTGAAGGTTATATGTTTTCACCCCTGTTTGTTTGTATGTGTGTCTGTTTGTGAACAGGATATCTCAAAAAGTTATGGACGGATTCAGACGAAACTTAGTGGACAGGTTGGGTGTTTGACAAGAACGAATTGATTCGATTTTGGTGAATATCCGGATACGAAAATTATTAAAAGTGATCCTTCACCATTGACAGATGTGGCCAAAAATGATATATAGCACAAAATCTCAAAAAGTTGTGGACGAGTTATGACAAAACTAGGTGGATGAGCTTGCTAGGTGACAAGAATAAGCCGATTCGATCTTGGTTAAGGTCCAGATTCAGATCCGACCTATCAGTGGGATACAAAATGTAAACTGTTCAGCCTAGTGGAGGTCTGTGCTCTACCGAGTGCCGTTCTCGTTTCTTTATTTAATTACCATTAATAGCATAACTTAATTTTTTTTTTATCTTGTGGAGCAGTTTGTAGTGGTTGTGCCCAGATCATCACCAACGGTGTGTGTTCGGTGGTCATCGTGAATGGTCTGCCATAGAGATAGGTGTGTGGTACCGCTGGATACCATGCATCACCGATAGCATCTCCCATTCTATGTTAAAGTATTGCACTTCACAGTCAGTCAGTGTCTTGGAGCCAAATGCAACAGGGTGGTGTTCCTGTACTAATGGTGCCCTGAGCTCTTTCTCTGGTACATCGGCTTCCAAGTATACGAGAATTGCTGCATCATACTATTTATGGCATGTGTGTGCAGATGTAGCCTTTTTCAACCCCTCAAAAGCACTTCTAGTGATCTGCATCGCTTACCCATGGTGTATCTTCATTAGGAGGGAGAGTACGCATTCTGTTTGCAAACCATGGGGTGTACTGGGCCACTATGTCATTATGCCCAGAAAATGCTGTAGGTCCTCCTTATGTGGGATACGTGGAGGCTGAATGGTAGACCTGCATCAGCAGCATCGCTCAAACAGTGTGCACAAGGTTGTCACAACTGAATCCTCTTCAAGAGGCACCGACCAACAGTCTGCTTTTACAACCGATTTGCGAAAGACTTTGGCCTTAGTAACTCAGGATTGAGTTCTTACATAATGGGAATATTGTGTGGGCATCTTTTTAGATTGGTATTTAACCGCTGTGGGTCGAGGCAGATCCAGAGGTAGCCGTCTTTCTTCTTTTTCATCCTCTTCAAGTCGGGGAAACTCATCATGGTACCTATTTGGGTTTGGGTTGTGCACACCATGATTTTTCCAACTTCATCCAGCCTATTTGTAAACAGTTTTATGCCTTCATTGGTTAGCAGTCTGACCACTGCTAGACCTGGGACATCAACAATGTATAACCTGGCAGGCTTCTATCTCAATTTACCATGGCTGCATGGTATGTCGATGGTGCCAACGCAATTGCTTTCCTCCCTGTTTTACATGATAAAGTCACTCTGTAGGCGGCCACAGTATCTCTGCAGGCTCTGCACTTTTACTGGAGATATGTCTGAAAGTTCTCATAAGCAATGTATTTCCCGACACACCTTTATCAATATTGATTCTCAGTGGGTAGTTTTTTTTTCTTGGGAAGTCTAGGCAGTTGAATGCTGAGGGTTGTATCGGCTTCACCATGAAACTTCTGGGTGTCACTATTGTCAAGACATTTGACACTGACAGTTATCAAGAACATCTTTTGATGTGTCTCGCCATCAGGTTTACATTCCTTGGTCCACCACATCAATTGTTATCTTTGTTGTAGCCTTTCCTGACTCGAAGTTTCACCTCTTTCTCCAAACCACATTTGGCAGTAAGACTTCGGCGTCTTTTGCTGTAGTTACGGACATCTTTGTGGCAGGTTTTTCCAACATCTGGCCAAGTCACACTTAGATCCACATACTTTACACTCGTCTTTATTCGCTGGGAATTGACGTGGCTTGTGTGACAAGTGCCGCAGTTCTTGCACTTGCACTCGTGTGGTATTGAGTGGATGTCTTCTGAGCCATGAACGAGCTTCTTAAGTTGTTCACTGCCAGCGGACAATGCCTTGTAATTGTGTCCATCAGCAAGGGTGCTGGCAATCAACTATCTTTTGGGCTTTCCTCATAGGACTTTTTCATAAAGGGTGCTGGCAATAATCCATTTCAGCAGACACTCATCCAGGTCTGCATCCATGCTGCTGACTGTACCACATGAGATGCAGCAGATGGATTTGGCAGTGGACTTTGATATGTTGCTGGTTTTCAAAGAATCTCCACAGTGATTGTGTGTATTTATTTTCATCCTCAGATAGGACACTTTCATTTACCCATGTTAGTTCTTCGTCTCTGATGCCTCAACATTTTTCCTAGATTTTGCTTCATCAGCCACGATGTTTTCATCTTCCAGGTATTATGTCATCTTATGCTTGTAGTCCAGTCAATCTATGCCATTTATAGGGTCAACCTCAAACAACTTATTGCAATAGAAATAATTTGTGTTGTTTTAAAAAAAATCTTCAAACACACCTTTATCACAGGAAAAAAAAGTATATTCAAATAAAGTTGGTGGAACATATACTTTCAGCAAGAAAAAAATATACTACATAATAAAGTGTGCGTGTTGAGCCCATTATTACCTGCATGTCAATCTGATTGTTGACATCTGATAGGGAATAACACCAAAAGTTCTTTTCCAATTTGGACCAAATTTGGTAGACTATTCAAGAGTCAAGGAAAGGTGATTTGTTGAATATCTTGTGATAGTAGGTTGAAGATTAAGGACAAAAAAGAAACTAGAGAGAAACATAACCATAGCAATTGCATGCCATAGCAAATCTCCATGCTTCCCACCTTGTTGGTTACAGGCAAAATCAAAGTTGAAAGATCGCATAAGGTTCCACCAAAAATGACCAAATATAAAATTATGAATTTAAAAAAAATCTGTTTTGACCCCTGTGATCTCGGTCCCCACCCCCTGGGGCATGAGCTGGGGGTCAAATCCAAAACATCGTTACACATTTCATGCATCCCCAATGTTTATTGCATATATAAAGTTTCATGTTGAAATGTGCCCTAATTGCATTTTTGAGGAATTTGACCTTTTGACCCAGCCCCAGGGCCACAATTGGTGGGGCCAAAAATTATACTGCTCTCTCACCTTCTTGCCATGTGGTGATCACAACTACCAAGTTTGATGAATTTCTGCCCAATCATTTCGGTGTTGATAGCGTGACAGAAAGACAGACACACAGACGGAGCCAATTACAATATCCCCCCATTAAAAAAATAAAAAGCGTGGGGATAAATATAAATTTTGAACAATACTGGAAGGTGTTTCAGCATTCATATCAGTCATCATGATTATGGGTAAGTTCATATTATACAGTGGGTTTTAGTTTCCTTAAGGTGTGATTCATAGTTACTAGCAGTGGTGCACTGTATTTTAGCCCCCACTCTCAGACCAGTGATAAACATATACATTTTATTTCATTTTTTTTTGCAGGATAAATAACACTGGGCAACAAAAAAAACTTTTCATTTTCTACTCAGGGAAATGCAGGTGTTCTTGACTAAATCTGGGCCGCTGAATTCAAACCTGTAGTCCGAATTTAGCCAGCACATCAGGTTTTCAAAATATGTACATGTATTAATGAAACCCAGCATGTTATTTCGATACTTTATTATTGCAGATTACCACATTGCACATCTTATATCAGTGCTTAGTAATTACTTTCACATCATATTAAGATAACAATGATTGATCTCCGTATATAATGTGTGGTATACAAACCAAGAACATAAACAAGTTGCAGAAAAATAAGTTGATAAAACATTAGAATATGGTAATGTTAGGAAGGGTGTAAACTTGATCGGGAAATCTGCCCCATTGTGAGTGATTCAGAAACAACATTTCAAGTTTATACTCTTCCTTTCAATATAGTCAGTGTAGGCACTGTTCAGATGTGTTCAGAAGTGTGTGAGACACTTGCTCTTGTGCTTGTGTGTGGAATTGTTCTCCCGTTGTAGGAACCGGCAGTGATCACCCATCATGTTTGGGTTGAACCGGCTTTGATACCTAGTTTCCATGACCGAAATGTCTTGGTGGAACCTTTCGCCATGCTCATCGCTTACCTCACCCACATTAGGTGGGAAAAAATCAAGATGAGTGCAATGTAAGTGCATTTTACAAGAAGTGCATTTTAAGAGACATCCTACAGCCCATTCGCTGATAGACCTTGAGCATGTTGTTTCACTAATTCCGCATACTCTTCAGCTCTATGGTTCCCAAGAAAGTTCTGCACAACCAACACAAATGCTTCCCATGTTGCAAACTCAAGTGGGTTCAGTTTATTTTTGAACTCGGGATCACACATCAGTTCTCGGATCTGGGGCCCAACGAAAATGCCTGGTTTGAGTTTGGTATCCGTTTTCTCTGTGCCAAACTTCTCTCTGAGATAATGGAAGCCATGACCGTCATGATCCAATTCCTTTACAAAGTTTTTCATAAGGGTTAGGGTTAGTTAAAAATTGTAATGCCTCATGGAAAATTTTACTTGAAAATTCATAGCTTGGTCAATTTACATCCATTTTTAATGATTTAAAGTGCATTCTAAAGCTCTTTTTATGAGATAGGCTGAGTCAAGCCCACCTGGTGTTAATTCAGCAGCCAGCAAGGCTTGAACTCAGGACCCTAAGATCTCAAGCCAGCATTAATTGAGCAGCCAACAAGGCTTGAACTCAGGAACCGAAGATCCCAAGTCAGCCACTCTAACCACTAAGCCAACACCAAGCTTACACTAAACCAGTTCATCATTGCTAACTGAGAGGCCATTGTCGGGTGCGTTAGAAATAGGGCTGCGCTTTGGGAGATGGAAGTATGGTGATGTTTCATTTTTTTAAAAAACTTGTTTTTTGTACACACAGTTGAGCTGAGTGGAGGAGCTAGAATATAGAATGGATTCATTCATTCTTTTTTATTGTCAACATGAAACAAGGGAATTTTTCATACACTGGCAATTCAATTAAAAAAGGGTGCATCACATCCATTTTGCATTAATTAGTGTAAAGCATGTGAATTGAATGAGGCACAAAGGCGAATACCTGAACCATTAAAACAAAAACAACCATGAAGTGGATGTGATGGGTCACACATTATCCAATTAAACTTCAACACAGCCCGTTTCTCATACAAGGTGCAAATTGAGAGGAGGTTTGCCCGTATTACACTCCAGAAATCTTCTTGGGTCTTTCCGATTTCTTAACATTCTCTTTTGCCAAATTACCAAATGTACCATATCAAATTGAATGGAAGAATACTTCGAATCAAGGACTGATAGAAAAGAACCCAAAATGTGATTATCAACATGAAACTTTCTATTTCATTAAAAAGTGCAACCTTTGGCTTGCCTTACCAGCCAACACGAGCAAATGATTGCTCCATTTCAATTTGTTATCGATCACTGCGCCCAAATACTTATGCTCAGAAACCTGTTCTGTACTATGGTCATGAATAATCAAAGTGTCATGGCTACCTGCTAAGTGGTAAAAAAAATTCCTTTGTTTTATAAAAAAAACATTTCCTTTGTTTTGTTCACATGAACAACTAAATAACGATGGCCACACCAGTCTACAAACTTCTGAACTACATTCACGTATTCACGCTTATCGTTTCATAGGAAACCGCCAATGATTGTATCATCAGAACATTTGATAACACCACAATTAGGACTTGAACTGCAGCAGTCACTTGTATATAAAGAAAACAAAATGGGGGAGACAGCACAACCTTGAGGTTTGCCTATACTCAAAACCCTGACACGTGATATCATATGACACCACACCACCCATGGTGGCCTAGATCTGTAAAAAAAACTGAATTAGTCTTGAAAGCCGAGGAGCGACATCTAATTTTAGTAACTTGTCAATTCATATGTGTGGTACAATGGTAATGAAGCCACTGGTGAAGTCAATAAATACTGACCAAACAAAAGACTTGGGAATGCCTAAATGATGGAACAATCTTTGGAGATAAACAAAGCATCCTCACCACCCCTATTACTCCAATATGCAAATTGAGATTGGTTAAACAAACCTATATGACGACTCAAAAATTTCAACAATATCCTTTAAAAACACTTTTTGTAAGGTGTAAGGTTTTGCAAGGTCAAGGCTCATGGAATATATTTGTATACAAGCGAAAACACTGGATGAGGAACAACAGAACAAAAGGAACAGTAGAAAGAGGGGCTGGGGGAGGAAACACCGACAGCAGAGTTGAAGGATAAAATATAGGGAGATTTGGACAAATAAGGGAAGTGTGGAGGAAAGAGGGGTAGGGGAGGATGCACGGGTAAATGTCAAAAACTTCATTACATTAGATGCCAAGGCTACTGGATGGAAATCATTCAACTCACTGGGTTTTTAAAAAAACTTTTGGTACTGGAATGATCATTGGAGATTTCCAACTTTGGGGGATGATATCATTGATAAATACATGTAAACATTGGGGCAAGTTGTTGACTACACAGTTTTAAAACCTTCTTAGAAATACCATCTGGGCCAGTGGCCTTGTGTACCTTAGTCTTAGCAAATACATTATGAACCTCATACACATTCACTGCAAGACTCTCATCCAAGTACTGACTCGACTCCTTTAATATTTCCACAAGAGAATCATTCTCAAATTTGAAATCACATACATCAAATCTTTAGTCACTTCTGGTTCCGGTTTTTGAGACGACGGTTGGTTCTCTCCAGGGCTCTCTGCCGACTTTGTCAAAGAAAAGTTTCCGGTCGTTGTTTGTCAAGTTTTGACTATTTATTTTGTTGCCTCCATGTTTACTGTGTTCCTAGTTTAGTTTTGTTTCAAAACTTGTGCTATTTGTTGAGTTTTTGTTAGTCTTGTCATCTCAGGTTTCCCTGAGGCCTACCCGTGTTCCCGTCTATGTGCATGATCGTACTTACCCCTTGTACCCCGCCTCATCCCTCTCCCTTCCACAGACATCCTATTGTCTTTGTTACCCACTATTTTGTGCTTCCCTCTCCCCCCCTCGTCTCCTGCCTTGTTATGTGTTTGTGTGTATTAGCTCTTACATGAGCCTCAACTTGGTATACAAAAAGAAAAATAATTAAAAAAATAAGTCATTCAGATTATGAACAGCCTGCAAGCCTCTTTGATTACCTCTGCTACCGAATGTGGACAGAGGTTATGTTTCACCCATGTTTGTTTTCAAGCAGGATATCTCAAAACCTTGTGGATGGATTCAGATGAAACTTGGTGGACAGGTTGGCGTGTGACACGGACTAATCGATTTGATTTTGGTGAAGATCTAAATCTGGATCTGGATACTATAAATTTTTAAGTGATTTTTCATCATTGAGAGATTGGGCCAAAAACGATTTTCAGCATTGTAGCATATTTAACACTATGAAGGCCCAAACAGTCATTTTGACTGTTTTCATTTTTTAAAATTCCTTTTGCTTCCATTTGAAGTTGTTGTTTCATGACTTTTCATGACAAAATGTCTAAATTAACTGAATGGATTTTCGAAAACTTAAATGTTTAAATAAAAAATAAAAAGATTTCTGACCTTCGCCATGTTAAAGCGTTGTGGGCAGATTCAGACGAAACTTGGTGGATGAATTGGGGAGGTGACAAGAACAAGCTGATTATGTTTTGGAGGTCCGGATCAAGATCCAGCCCATCAGTGGGATACAGACCTGAACTGTTCAGCCTGGTGGAGGTATGTGCTCCACCGAGTGCCGTTCTAGTTTGTTCGTGGATCCAATCATCGGATGCATTATCTGCCAAACAGCATGCAACTTACATCCTTTAAAACGCCATTCTAACTTAAGTGTATAATCTACCTTAGACTTTATAACTTGCCTATCTATTTCTTTCTGAATAGCTTTCACTTGTGATCGATCTCCATCGAAGAAGTCTTCCCTCTTTTGCTTAAATAAGTCCTTCAGTTGCCTGGTAATCCACAGCTTATTACCTCCCCATCGCAGTTTTTGCCGCTGTCTGTTTGTCTGTTTGTCTGTTTGTATGTGTGCAGAATAACTCAAAAAGTTATATGGACTGATTCTTCAGCACATCTCGTCGACATGGCCTCCACACACACATGCCGACAGTTTATAATGGTCCAAAGTGCTTTCTTCATGCTGTTGTTTCACAAACCCTCCACTTGGCCTCACCTTTCAAGCAGGAGGTCTTATGCTAAACAACCTCACCTTCACTATACTGTCTATAAGTGACATACACTGCCTCCTCAGCATCACGTATTAAAAGACGACTTACTCTGACATTTTCCCTGTTTACAAGAGTAAATCTACACGAAGCGAATCACATGGACCATGCTATTCCTATGACAATATAGCTATGAATCCCCCTCCCCCCTTCCATGTAACTATATATTATATATAATAATTATATATATATATATATATATATATAATATATTATATATATATATATATATGCAAACACTCACACGGTGGTATCTTGACCCAGAATTTTCTATACAGGAATAATATTCCAGGAGACATGATGCTTGAGCCATCATAGAAAGCAGTTGATACATCTATGTTGCATCCCTTGGGCATCATCTAGTACTTTTCCAAATGAAGGTCTCGATCAACTATTACGTTTCATATCACCTTCTGTGCATAAAGGACCTTTGGCTCTCAATAAGGGGACATTAAAATGCATTATTATTACGAAAATCTTGCAAAACAAACACAGCCATCCTCAAGTATCCACGGTAGCAGTTCTAATGCCTTTTCCTTCCTGTGTGCAGTTCTTAAGTGTTTGCCTGCTCAATGGGCCAAGGAAGGTTGTCATCTGAACACCCACTCTGAAGCCTCATAAAGACATATCTAATCATACTCCCGCCACAAGGTGGAAAATTGCTTCCGTTGCTTTTTCTCATTGCAGAGAACCCCGTAGACATGAGGAAATGCCCACAAGTCAAACTAAGGTAATTCATGGGACCTGTGGCTGCAGTTTGTTATGTGCAGATAAGGATTTCATTGCAAATTGCTCTGCTAACCCATTGGACAACAAAATAGGGTATTTCAACCGTATGGGCATCGTCCATGTGTTATTTTTGGCTTACCATTGATGTAAAATGAATAATATCTGCTCTGACTGAATAAATGTGCCTAATAAGAACAAAAAATCGAACTTATGTTAATAAAAGAGCAAAATGTAGACATGTTTACATTTTGTTTAACACTTTTTTGTAATATGTAGTGGCTGACAGGTGAGCTCAAAGGTAGCTTACTTGTCTTTGAGTTATCTCGTCTGGGTATGATTCCCAGCTTGGGAATAAACTGTCATGGTGCTGCTTCCGATGCAGGATGTTGCATCACTGACCACATTGTCCTTTGGAATGGATGTTAAGCTGGGGACTGTTAGTTTTTGCTCGTGTGCCGGTACCGTGGCTAAATCTACATTCATGCCCTCATCTACAGGGGGCACTATACAGCAGCCTCGTCATGCAAGCCCAGAAATGATGCAAACCAACAGACATGTGCTGTATATGTGTGTTTTAAATGTACGTTCTTCTGCATATGAGTACTTAAACGCTGCACATTACATTACTGGAATATGAAAGGAGAACTGTACTAATATCAAGGTTATCTAATGCTAAAGGACATTGTAATTAATTATCACAATCTTTGCCAAATAATGAATGAAAGTTTACCAACTATGGCTGCACATGTGGGGCATATACATGTTATGTGTGCATGGGGTGATGAGTGGGAGGTATTTAGGTCAGTGGATATTCTAGGTGTGAAGTGTGGGTGTGGATGAGGTTGTTATTGTATAGGGCAGGGTTGCATGTGGAGTTTTTTTCACTTCGCTGTTTATTTCATTTAATTTGAGAAGCTATTATATTTATTGTAATCGGTGAACAGATTTTGCAGTCCCCCTTCCCCGAGCGAATGTAGTTTTTCTTCTTTTCTTTTTTGCAGAAAGGGACAAAGATGAAGCCACGTGCACTGCTTCTTGTCTCTATTACATAAGTGGGATGACCAGAAGCTCTCACCCATGGAATAACTTCCCCAGTCTCTTCTATCCGATTCGTCCCTCCTGGGTTTCAAGACAGCTGTTCACAACTAAACCCAGGTCATCCATACTCATGATCTCCTCACCCATCCATACTCATTATCTCTTCGACCCCAGATGATCCCATTCCCAAGCACTACCTTTTCCAGGTTTTTGTGATTTTTTCCCCCTCTCCCAAACCTCTTTTTGTTTGTTAGTTGTCGGTTGGTTTGTTCCTTTTCTATTTCATCCCTACCTTCCCTTTCCTCTTCTTGCTGTGTTTCATTCAGCTTGTGTGCAGCTAGTTACCCCCATATGGCCTTCTTCCCCTCTCCTTGACCTCATTCTCATTTCTACTTTGCTATTGGTGTTTCCCCTTTCCATTTTGTCTCCTTCCATTCTGCTCTAGCTCTTCCAAGAGCCTCAATCATGTAT
>CM068959.1:47080656-47091951 GCA_035128595.1 Eptatretus atami | reverse complement strand
TAAATGTCGCTCCATTGTGCTGAAGCCTTTTTAATTACTGACAGTTTTATTCAAGTACACATACATATAAATAATTACAAAACAAGTAGCAGTACATTCAAAGTTCACCGCCCCCATGCCAAATAAATAAATACCAAATCCTCCAGTGTGTGACATTGCCGCGGCGCCTTCGGCAATTATTGTACACCACTCCCTCCCAATTCCGACTCGATCTGTTATTGATTAATTACATAATTAAAATAAATAAATCATAATCATAAAATAATTAATTTCTCAATCAATTGCCGAATCGCATTCCTAAACCACCACTGTTTCATCCGAATCCGTAACTTTTTGAAAATTAAATAATTAATCGAAAATGAATAATTAATCAATTATTGATTCATCAATAAATCAAAAATACCCTTTAGAGCCAAATCACTTGGTCACTGTCATGTCCAAATATCAGCGTACTTGCTCAAAATATCCCTGAGATATTGCCAGGATGAGAAATAAAATAAGTAATTAATATATCGAAAATAATTAATCAAAAAATAAAAAATAACGTTTTTGCCAAAGCACATCTTCACTTTTGATCCAGATTTCAACTTCCTAGCTCAAAGGATATCTGAGATATTGCCCAGACAAAGAAGAAAGAAAATAATTAATCGAGTAATTGATTAATCAATAAATTGAAAACACCCTTTATAGCCAAATCACTTGTTCAATGTCGTGTCCAAATATCAGCTTCCTAGTTCAAAAGGTGCCTGAGATATTGCCCAGATGAGAAAGAAAATAAATAAGTAAATAAATCGCCGATAATTAAGTAAATAATCAATTAATTGATTCATCTAAAAATAAAGATAAATAGTTTTTGCCAAAGCACCTCTTCACTTTTGTCCCCAAATTTCAGCTTCCAAGATCAAAGGATGGCTGAGATATCACCCGGACAAACAAACAAGAAAACGAGCTGGTAGGCGACGAAGAATTCGCTAGGATCGAAGCGCTGGATACGATGCTTTTCATTCTGACCGATCCACCGACGAAGATTCATTGCCAAGACGTATTGGTTCACATACAATTGTTCCTCTGCCTGGCAACATTTTTCCTATTGCGTATGTTGCCAACGGCACTCCTCATAAAAAATGATGGTAAATAGACCACCTATTTTTGAAGACTACCATTTGAAAAATAATCGTTTGCTGGTTTGTGCTGTGGAGCCTCGCGTTGCAGACACACACACACACACACACACACACACACACACACACACCGGAAAACCCGATAAACTTCTCTCAATGCTCTTGTTGACCACACTCCTGAGCCACACATATTTTTCATAAGCCACGCCCACTTTCCATAAGCCACGCCACTTTCCCACGCCACCCCCACTTTCCACGCCACTCCCACTTTTCATCAACCACGTCCACTTTCCCTAAGCTCCGCCCACTTTCCTAACCCCTCATAAAAAATGACGGTGAAGAGACACCCGATTTTTGAAGGATCACTATTTGAAAAATAAAACCTCAATCAAAATCGGCTCAAGTAAAATTTTCTAAATATCTCGAAGTGTTTAATTCCGAAGTCTCGCTTCTCTACATTCAAAACTGAAGGACAGTATTGAAATACTGTACGCGGTTTTTCGGCCGCTGTACAGCAACGGGTGGTTGCTAGGCAATGAAATTCAACGCGCACATTCCAACAAATACTGCACATGTTGGCAAAGTTTCATCGAAATCGGTTTCACTGGTTCGTGCTGTGGAGCCTCGCGTTGCAGACAACATACACACACACAGACAGACAGACGGAAAACCCGACAATAAGGGATATCTAGCATATATAGTGAATCCAACAAGAAAACAAGCAAATGGAGTGAAAACTGAGTACTCCCTTCCTTCGGCACCCAGAGATGACGTCATGCATCGCCTGGATTATGGCAATGGGAAGGAGCGGTGTACAATAAATAAGTAATAAATAAATCGATAATAATTAAGTAATTAATTGATTAATCAAAAAATAAAAAATACCGTTTTTGCTAAAGCAATCTTCACTTTTGTCCCCAAATTTCAGCTTCATAGCTCAAAAGATGGCTGACATATCACCTGGTCAAACAAATACACAAGAAAACAAACAAGTGGAGGCACATTTAAAGTACACCGCCCCCATGCCAAATAAATAAATAACAAATCCTCCAGTGCGCGACATCACCGGGGCGTCTTCGGCGTCCGGCAATGCTGCCATGCAGCATGTGGAGACGGAATTGGGAGGAAGCAGTGTAGTTCTGAGCTGAATGTGTACAAATGATATTTAGTTTATGTGTACAAAAATACTTCTCAGGTGAATGTGTGCAAATGATACTTAATCGCCATGCAGCACATGGAGACAAAATTAGGAAGGAGTGGTGTACAATAATTGATTGATTAATTGATTAATTGCATTATTAAAATATATAATAATCATAAAATAATTAATTTCTTAATCAATTGGCGAATAGCATAACGAAAAAAACCACTGTTTCATCCGAATCTGTAACTTTTTGAATAATAAGTAATTCATTGAAAAATTAATAATTAATCGATTAATTGATTAATCAATAAATCAAAAATAGCCTTTATAGTCAAATCACTTGTTCAATGTCGTGTCCAAATATCAGCTCCCTCGTTCAAAAGGTGTCTGAGATATTATCCAGAGGAGAAACAAGAAAAAGAGCAATCAGAGATTGCAGACCCTTTCCAGGACTTTTATGTGGTGTTTGTGTAGTTTTATGTGATGTATTTTGTGTGGCGTTTGTGTACTGGTGTGTTACATAATTAATTAGAGACATAATTAGAACTGCCACTTTATAACTGCTGGCAGTGATGACCGGGTACCAAGACATCCACCTTTGATGCAACCCTGCTTTGATCGGACATCTGACCCTGACCCATCACGTTTTTTTTTTTATTATTATTCAATTTAATGTAAAATGGGATTAAAATATATTCAATTCACATCAAATGGAAGACCAAATAGGTACAATCCTGCATTGGAGTAATCAGAAGGAACCCGAACAAGCAAAAAGTAAAGATGAAGTCATCAGGAGGAACCTGGATGGGATTCACATTTCAGCTGCTACTCCTCTACCCTTAAACCCATCCAGACACAGCCAAGTTAGCCTTTTTCAAAAAAAATACACACAGGGTGTGTCAATAAAAGGTTAACCCTTCAAAAGTATATTAACCAAAACATTGAGTAATAAAACAAAAATTAACTCAGAAAATGAGAACCAAATCATATTGAAATCAAACTCATGATGCGTTAATGCGCTTATAGTGGAGGTGTTCGATGTGAGAACCCCCACGCACACACCATGCATTCACACAAATTGCGAAGTTTTCAATGACGTTTCTGCAAGTTTTAATGGTTACTGTCTGCACAAAAGCCTCAACTACTTTCCAGATCAGATTCATATCTGGGGTGTTTCTTGTAGACGTTGTCCTTACAAGCTCCCCAGAGGAAAAAAAATCCAGCGTATTGAGGTCAGCGCTGTGTGGAGACCATTCATTTTCCATACGTAAACTGAGAACTCGTTGTCCGAATTTTTGATGCAGAAAGGCAATTGTTTCGTTGGCTGTATGTGGAGTATCACCGTCTTGCATGATCCACTGTCGCCAGAGGGTGACAATCGAAGGGTGACAATCGGAGGGCGGCAATAAAATGCATTGACAATCGACCGGTATCATTCTTGATTGATTGTAACCATTCTTCCATTTTTGTCCTCAAACCAATGTGGCCCAAACACACCTCTGCAGCTGACAGCCACAAAAGCAGTGACTTTCCGACCATTAAGTGACTTCTCTTCAACCTCATCTGGCATTGACTTCCCCAGAAAATGTTGTGTGAATTGACAGCACCATTGACGTGAGAGTGTGCCTCGTCACTTCACCACACATCGCGTATCCAGTTTGGGTTTGCCTCCATCTTCTGTTACAGCATCTCACACAAAGCGTCTCGTGCTGCTTTATCCCCATCGGTCAATTTATGGGCTGTTGTGATGTGGTAAGGAAAGAGGTTTAAATCTTGTTTCATTGTTCTTCTGATACTGTTGGGAGTGAGACCCAGTTCAGCCAATCTTTGTCCATGCGATTTCTTCGGACTTTGCATGACTGACTCGCGAACTCGTTCCATGTTTCCTTCACACCATACACTTCTTGGGCAACTGGACATTCCCTTGTTAATGTTGAGAAGTGTCCCTTCACTTTTGAACTTTTTCACAAATTTCCAAATGGCTGGCTTGCTTGGCTTGTTTCTGAGATGCACTCCATATACAGTACAGAACCTCGTCTGGACGGAAGCAATTGGTTTCGTCTCAAAATACCACTTGACAATGTTTATTTCCTCTTTGCTCCAGAGAAAATGTCATTTTTTCCGTAGAATACTTTGGTGATGCTTGAATGATTTCTCCAAAGATTATTGATCACTCCTGCAAAAATAAATAAATAAATAAGGTAACCACTAAAAGTACAAAGGTCATTTGAAGTGGTTAACCTTTTATTGACACACCCTGTATATTCCCCCAAAAAATCAAAAATAACCCAGATCCAAATAAGTAAATCTTTCTGGCTGCCAGACCATGCATCCGATCAAGTTGAAATTTAAAACATCTATTCCGTATCACGATATGATCATAATAGTCAAGTTTCACATCGATTGATTAAATGGTTCCAGAAAAAAAACATTCTTTAATATTTTTCTTCAATCCAATATGGCTGCCAAACTATGTGACCTTTCGATTGTTCTTTAACAAACTTGTACACCCATGGCTTGGGGAACATTTGTGTGAAGTTTCCCCTTGATCTGTCCTGCTGTTCTGGAGAAGACGATTTTTATAGGTTTTGGGGTATATCCAACATGGCTGCCAAACCATGTGACCTATGACATCATATGTGTGAACCTTTAGTTCCTCATACATAGGCGGTCACACTTGTAAAGTTTTGCCTCAATCTGTAAAGCCACTTCAGCGAAGAAGATTTTTGAAGATATTTTTTTTAAATAATATGGTTGCCAAATCAAGTGACCGATGACGTCATCATTTTTTTTCTTTCTGTGGACCATTTTATCCTGAGATGATGCTCAAAAACTTTCATACTGATCAGATGTAGCGTTCTACAAATGCAATTATGATGTCATAATGAAGGCATCTATGATGTCATGAAAAAAAATCACCCTTATTCTCCATGAGGAGTACTTGTCATGTGCCAAGTTTCAATTTTTTCCTTGTTGCGGTTTCAGAGATACACAGGTCCTATTTTTTTTCAGTTTTTCCAACATGGCAGCCACACCACGTGACCTATGACGTCATAATTCTCATTAAAACATTCTACTTCAGTATACGCACTTTTGGTGAAAATTTCGTCTCAATCTGTCAAGCGGTTGCAGAGAAAAACACTAAAGTTCTGTGCCAACAAACAAACAAACAGACAGACAGACAAACGGACACAAATGCAATACCCTCTCCTTTGGCAAGGGTAACAATGACCCCACTAGTTCATTATAACAAATTAATGCTGTTATCAAAATCACAATAACCTGTAAAAAAGGAGAATATACTCCAGGACTGGAAATTATGCCAATATCCAACTGATCACAAAGAAGATTACATTGACAAAAATGTTTTTAATAACGTGCGTTACCACCATTGAACGCAATAATAAACTTACACGTCTTGTCAACGACCAGGTGTCGCTGGCAGATCTTCTCATTCTTTGACTAATATACCGGGAGCCAGGGGCATCGAACTCATATGAACGAGTACCAATGTTGCACCCATGGGATGTTGGGACCCACAGCACTAACTCTCAAACTGACCGTCTGCCGGGATCTGGTAGGTGGGTGTGGCCCCAGGGCCTTTATAGTGACCCCTGAAAAAGGGTCTAGATCATGTATTCTAGACCGCTGAAACCAATTCAGAATCGTGCGTTATGATTCCACGAATATGAAGTGACACGTGACAGACGTTTTGAGTGGTGGAAACCCCCGGCAGACGCCCTTAAAGGGACCCTGAAAAGGGTCTACATCATGTTTTCTAGGTACTGGCTGAAACCAATTCAGAATCATAGTCTGGGTTCCCCTGAGTACGAAATGACCCATGACAGACGTTTTGAGTGGTGGAACCCCCGCGGCAGACGCCCTTAAAGAACACTTTTGTGACCCCTGAAAAGGGGTCTAGATCATGTATTCTAGGTACGGCTGAAACCAATTCAGAATATAGTCTGGGTTTCCCGAGTACGAAATGACCCAGGACAGACGTTTTGAGTGGTGGAAAAAACCCCGGCAGACGCCCTGAAAGGAACCACTTAGTGTGACCCCTGACGTCATGGGGGAGTTGAGGTGCGTTTTTGCCAGTACCCCGTCACGTAAATCATGGATCCGCTCCTGTGAAACCAAGTCTATATTGAGCAGACAGTTAACATGGATGCTGCATCGCCAATGAGAGGTATAGTGGCCTTCAGGAATTCTGAGAAAGCAGTCCGACGCTGGTGCATTACAACCACACAACGAGGCATGGCCGTAACGGAATGGCGACGATTGTCTGGCTTGGAGACGACGGAGTCACCTGCGGCTCAACTCACTGCTGCTAGGATACGGAAAGACAACAAAAGTATGGATGCACTGACAGACGCATTGACCGAAGCATGTGACCCATTCTGCACCCCAGCATGTAGTCAGAATCACTCATAAACATTGCGACAGGGAAGCTACGGATCCGGAAATTAAAACGTATCTGCTTGAAACCATGTCACGAGGAAAGGAACTTCATGAGAAATTCGAAAAAAATGTCAGGAAGACGACGGGCGTCTCCTAAGGCGCGTGTCGTGGAGCAAAGTCCAGAATTTTGCTGCTGAGAACACTAAACGAAAACGAACATCGACCGCAGCGGGAAAGCAAACGACCGAGGGGGTTAGAGATATGTTCATCCGCATGGTCGTGATCATATCCCAGCAAACTGCATTCGACTTGAGACACGTTATGACATTTCCCGTAACGCAGTACCCACTTGCAATTGCACACTCTGACGGCACACCGCTGAAAACGTGCAAGGCCAAACTTCTGCAAAAATTGGAAACGCTTCAAGATGGTAACACCCAATCCGATCTCCCTCCCGTTGACGTAACACTGGTGGATGGCGGTCTACTTCTGCATACATTCCTCTCAGTTACAAGCAGCGCAACGTACGGTGCGATGGCAAGGAGTCTTCTGATCAAAGTATGTTCCAACCCGGGTGTCGAAATACACGTCCTGTTCGATACATACGACAGATCGTCTATCAAGGAAATTGAGCGTAGGTTATGGGGCGCAGAGGATCGTCCGTTCGTCATCAGCGGCCCCTTACAAGTATCTCGACAAAGTGGCCAGCAATTGCTGAAGAATGGTAACTTCAAAGACCAATTGGCTGCGTTTGTCCTCGAAGAATGGGGAAAGAATCAATTGGCCCGATTCTTGGGGGAAAGATATTGATTGTGTCGCACGGTGGAAACTGCTGTCGCTACATCTACAATGCACAGAACGAGTGTATCGCTGTCGATCGTCCAAGCCACCTTCAAGGGAAACACGAAGAAGCGGATACTCTGATCGCATTTCATGCCAGTAATGTTGCTGGATGTATTGTGGTCAGAGCATCAGATACAGATGTAATGGCCATCCTTATTCATATGCTGGGAAGACATGTAGAGAGCGGTACGCAGGGACCAACAGTGATCATGGACTGTGGCGTTGCCAACAATCGCCGATACATCGATCTGAATCAAATCGTAAAGGCTTTGGAAGCCATGCAACCTGGATGTCATTGGCAATCATTGCCATCCACGTCTTCACTGGAACAGACTTCACGACGGCATTCTACCGTAAGGGAAGGTTGGGCCGTTGAGATCCTCATGAAGGACAGTTCCGGCCGGTTCATCAAGGCATTCCGAAACATCAGTACCGCAGACAAACCAGATGAGCCTAGTACACCTGCGTAGTGCACGGACAGAGCGGTCAGGTCGACATCAATGAGGCGAGACATGCCAAATACTGCAAATGACCGGCAAGATCAATCAGGTCAGTAAACTTGCACTGTTCTACTCTGGTTACTTTATTGGCCGTAGAAGTATTTTGTAACTGACCCTGTATCTGATTCATCGGAGTGACACTTTTCATGCATTCTTTTTCTGCAGGAATACGCCGCTGGTGAAGTGAAGCAGATCGACTGCGCCCTCCTACCACCCTGCCAGAGAAGTCTGGCAAAGAAGATTGCACGCACCAACTACGTCAGCATGCTGTGGGGTCGTGCCACGACGGCAAATCCGGCACAGGCCTCTGGACTACGGATGGCGACGAGAGGGTGAATGTCTCGTTCCAGAATGGTTTCGGGACCCGAAGTGCCAGTCGATCTCTTTCGAGACAACACCAACGTCAGCGACTCCATCACTACTGCCGACACTGAAGATAACGATGTTTCGGAAGACGACACCGACACTGAGCCATGGAGCGAGGAAATAGCGAGACAGATTGATTCGACGATAGTTTGCAATAACCGAGAATTTACAGAGACAGTGCGGCGAGAGTTAACAGATAAGCAGTGTGCTACATATTATGAGTCATAGTTAACGAGATAGCAGTGTGCTATGTATTGTATTATAAGTGAGAGTTGACAGAACAGCAGCGCGCTATGTATCCTATGTGAAAGTAGAGACAGCACTGTGCTGTATTATAAGTTGATAGATACAGCAGTGAGCTATGTATTATAGTGAGAGTTGATAGACAGACAGCAGTGAGCTATGTATTATAAGTGAGAGTTGATATAGACAGCAGTGAGCTATGTATTATAAGTGGAAGTTGATATAGACAGCAGTGAGCTATGTTATATAAGTGAGAGTTGATAGACAGACAGCAGTGAGCTATGTATTATAAGTGAGAGTTGATATAGACAGTAGTGAGCTATGTAATTAGGTGAGAGTTTACAGAGACAGTAGTGGACTGTGAGTGAGTGTTGACGACAGAGAGACTAGCGTGTTATATGTGATGAGACCAGCGCAGTAGAAAGCGGTTTAGACAAAGCTACCTGTATTTGCATGACTTGAGAGTTGTCATAAACAGTTACAGCAAAGATATAAATAGCCCATACACCCATAAAGTTACACATTCTCAAGTAATAGTAATTGTTTACAAAAAACTAATATGGGAATTCATTCAAAATCCGCGATATTTCGTCGAATATTTCTGCTAATTTACTTCGATAGGGTACGAGGTGTTATTGCTATTCAGTGGTTTGAGTATTTTTTATTTGCGGGTGTGCCCCTTTAACTGGCAGCAGACAGTTACAGAATGCAGTCGATTTGCAATATGATTATATCCTGTATTGATAGTTGACTAGAGATGATGTGCTATGTCTTTTGATTACCCGAGTGGTTCTCCCACCGAAAACGTCTGCCATGGGACATTTCGTGTCACCCCAACGATTCTCAATTGGCACAATATAGTGATCTAGAGCACCTGCTCAGGGGTGGGCGTCTGCCAGGGGTGTCCACCACTAAAACGTCTGTCCTGGGTCATTTCCTACTCAGGGAAACCCAGACTATGATTCTGAATTGGTTTCAGCCGGCACCTAGAATACATGATATAGACCCCTTTTCAGGGGTCACAAAAGTGGTTCCTTTAAGGGCGTCTGCCGGGGTTTCCACCACTCAAAACGTCTGTCATGGGTCATTTCGACTCAGGGGAACCCAGACTGTGATTCTGAATTGGTTTCAGCCAGTACCTAGAAAACATGATCTAGACCCTTTTTCAGGGCCCTTTAAGGGCGTCTGCCAGGGGGTTTCCACCACTCAAAACGTCTGTCACGTGTCACTTCATATTCGTGGAATCATAACGCACGATTCTGAATTGGTTTCAGCCGTACCTAGAATACATGATCTAGACCTTTTTCAGGGGTCACTATAAAGGCCCTGGGGGCCACACCCACCTACCAGATCCGGCAGACGGTCAGTTTGAGAGTTAGTGCTGTGGGTCCCAACATCCCATGGGGTGCAACATTGGTACCTCGTTCACATGGGTTCGATGCCCCTGGCTGCGGGTCTATAAGGTTGACTCCATTTGATCAAGAGAATGTGGGCGGACGTGATGACCACAAATATGCCTCCCGAGGATGTCCCAAACATGTCTAATGAGGTTTAAGTTCTGTGATCATGCAGAGCAATCCATATGAGTGAGGTTGTGATCCCGAAGTGCATTGTTGACAAGTGCATGGTGTGGACGGGCATTGTCACCCATAGAAATGAGGTTTGACGTTTGCTGTTGGGCCAGCGATGAATACAGGCATAATGTTCTCATATGTAAAAGACTCGGTGGAGTAATGGTCAAGGTGTCAGCTCTGAGTCTGGAGGTCGGCGGTTCGAAGAGTCACACCAAAGACTAAAAATGGTACGTGCTGCTTCCTTGCTTGAAGCTCAGCATTTAAATAGGATTAAGCACAGACAAAGGAGCAGCACAGTGCAGGATTGGTTGGCCTAATAGCCTCCTCCTGCATTGAAGTATTTTGTAAGGATCTCATATTATTTACCAGCGAATAAAACGTGTCGCTTCACTGACAGGGGTATGAAGGGGAGGGGGGGAGGGTGGAGGGGAGAGGAGGGAGGGGAAGTGAAGAGTGGGTGAAGAAGGGGAAACTTTGGAATAAACTCCTGCACTCTCTTTAATCCCCTTCTTCCCTCCAGGCCTTCCCAAAAAAACACCCTTACTCTCCATGAGGAGTACTTGTCATGTGCCAAGTTTCAATTTTTTCTTGGTGCGGTTTCAGAGATACAGAGGTCCAAATTTTTTCCATTTTTCCAACATGGCTGCCACATCACGTGACCTACGACGTCATAATTATCATTAAAACATTTTGCATGAGTAGTCGCTCCTATGTTGAAAATTTAGTCTCAATCAGACAAGCGGTTGCAGAGAAAAACACGAAAGTTCTGTGCAGACAAACAAATAGACAAACAAACAAACAAACTGACCCAAACGCAATACCCTCTCCTTTGGCGAGGGTAATTAGTAATTAATAAATCAATAATTTATTAATTTATTGATTGATTGATTAATTAAAAATAAAAATACTGTTTTTGCCAAAGCACATCTTCACTTTTGTCCCCAAATTTCAGCTTCCAAGCTCAAAGGATGGCTGCGATATCACCCAGACAACCAAACAAGAAAAAGACGTCATGCAGAGCACGATATTTGCAAATTCCACCCGCTCTCCAAAGGTTGCCATGGATACATCAAATTGTCCATTTCATTGAGATTAATATTGAC
>CM068959.1:47060602-47080374 GCA_035128595.1 Eptatretus atami | reverse complement strand
GTTCAACTTTCAAGTTAATAGGATGTATATTGATGATTTTTCAGTTTAAAATTGATGATTTTATAAGTTTGACCTTGAGTTGATCTTTGACCTTTTGATCTCATAAAAAAATAGTTGGTTTCTCAATTCAGTGATGTAGTGTGAAAATCCTGTTCAAATTTCAAGTCAATCGGATGAAAAATGACGGTTTTAGAAATTTGACCTCAAAATCAGTGGGCTTCTCAGTTGAGACTACCTTTACAACTTTGTGAAGTTTTGTGAAGATCGGTTTTAAATTGTGACCTGTAGGCGATTGAAAGACAAACAAACAGACAAACAAGACGGTAGGCGGCGATGGGTCGCCGAGCATGGAAACTATAAGATATAGAGCAAAATGGATGTCATTTATAGCGGATAGGAATCACCTTAAGATTATGCATATCAAATCTCATCCAGTTCCATCTACTGATAACTACCCGCGTATCCATTTGAATGAAAAGTACCGAAAATGCGGTTTGAAATCGGAAATCCCCAAAGTTCGAGGGGGTGCTGTGGGTGAACAAAGATCTAAATCGAAAATCCGGCTCGAACGTTTGTGCACAATGTATTCCAGATGATTAGTGTGAATTTTCATGACCATCCGACCATAACCCTAGGAGGGTAGCATTTGGCACGAAGGCACCTCCAGCTCTCGCATATTATCGATTTTTGCACTAATTGACCTTTGACCCCTGACCTAAGCGAAATCGGTAATATGTCCTGAGGCAAAGTTGTAGTACTCATTGAGTACCATGAACCTGCAAAGTTTCATTCGTATCGATGCACTCACCTGGTCGCTAGGGGGCCTTCAATTTTCGCCAATTTTCACGCATACCCTAATTGTAGGGGGCGCTGTGGTAAACTATTCCATATATCACAAAAAACCGGAATATATTTGATAGAGCATCACCTGTAGATCATTCGTGCCAAATTTCATAACCCTACGTGGGATAATGGCTTTGGATTGATTTCACGTGAACGGTACCGATTTTGAAGGTTTTTCGGTTGTTGCTAGGGAACCAAAGCGTCCCTAGCAACCATCACAATTTCCAAAGCACTAGGTCATAAGATGTACCTACCACCCGAGTTTGGTCAAAATCCGCCCACGTTTACTACCAATTATGCTGATGACAAACGAACAAACAGACAGAATTACTGACAATAAGGGTCACCTATTTCGGCGACCAATAACAAAATCGACTGATTTGAAAAACTACTTGACTACTTGAAAAATCTTTGATTTTGCAACAGAGTAAAAACGGAGTACTCCCTTCCTTCGGCGCCTAGCGATGATGTCATGCATCACCTGGATATGGAAATGGGAAGGAGCGGTGTACAATACCACGGAAATGTTGTAAAAATTCGACTTGATGGACTCATGAAAGGGCATGCAAAAATAAATTTAGATATTAAAAAAGTTACAGCACATCAAAAAATCAGCCAGGTCCTTTTGACCCTGCCTATGCATACGAGGGATATCCCTTCAAGTGCTCCTGCTCGCAAAGAGCAAAAGGCTCATTCCAGTCCTGTGATCATCATTGAAAGGAAGGGAAAAGCGCTTCAATGAACTCGGTTCATTCCGAATGTAGTCTTTATCATGACAAAAAAATAGGACTGGTGATAAAATTATTGCAGGCTAAAACCAAAACAAACACACGACTCGGGCCATCATTTACGCATTACTTCAAAAGTCCAAATGAAACCGCCTAGGTGGACAATGTAGATGAGTTGAGTGTCTCTGAGTCGTAGCAAGGTCTATCTTCTCCGATCCACAAGACTCAGTGGGTGCTTAAGCCTGGTTGGTACATGTAGGGAGGGCCATGGCAGTGTCGGCCGGAATGGATCAGAGGCACGTGTGGTCGACCTATCCATGCTGATGGGTGTTGATAGTTGAAAAAGAATATGGGGTGGGTCTGTAGGTCGAGATAGTTGTTAGTGCATGGTGTAGGTCACTCTCATCGGAGGATTCGTCACCTGTCCTTTATCTGAGCAATGCACCATGTTGCATTCCGACTTCTTAATGCGATAGGAAGTGCTCCTGAGTTGAGAACCGGTAAACTTGCAGAAGTTGCACCATGACCCATCCACCAGAACAACCAAAGACTGATCACGAGCTTGAGACTTGTTACGGTCAGCGTAGAGATAGACTTAAATCGACAAACTCGAGTTGTGTGGGTTGAGGAGCCCAACCAAAAGCAGCCTTCATCTTCTCACTGTAACGGTAGTTCAAAGTGCATTGATTGCGTTGATCTATAATAAATTGTTGGTCGGTTATAGGTCAGTGGTAAGCTTCTTCAATGGCACGGTCCCTTGGACGAGGTGAGCATGGGTGCGGCGTAAGTCGGGGCATTCTGACTGCATGGGGAACAAAGCTGCTCTGCTGGTGAATTTGCCCTTGCCCTGGTGAATTTGTTTTGTATTGCCCTTGACAATATCGTGAACAGACGACCCCCTTACAATAGAGTCCTTTGTCTGTGCCACAAATGAGAAAATCTAGCATGAAGGATTGTCACCATCACGGGCATTGTGACGGGCAAAGTCAGAAGGTACATTGACAGAACCAGCAAGGTGTCAGGCAGAAACTTGGTAGTGACTGACAATGGACAGGAAAGTCAACATGCGGGGACTAGCGGATAATTCTGCATGACACAGCTTCTCATATGCTGGTACACAAGGCTTACTGTCAGTGAGGATGCAGACTCTGTTTGGATGGGATGATATATGGGCTGAAATGCTTGGTGGTGACTGCAATGGAGAGAGCCTCCACTTCACACGGAAGCCATGTGACTTGTGTAGAGACACCATCATGTTATATTTGTGGTGTGTTTTGGACAAACTGAGTGTAGAGCACCATCATGTTATATTTGTGGTGTGTTTTGGACAAACTGAGTGTAGAGACACCATCATGTTATATTTGTGGTGTGTTTTGGACCAACTGAGTGTAGAGACACCATCATGTTATATTTGTGGTGTGTTTTGGACCAACTGAGTGTAGAGACACCATCATGTTATATTTGTGGTATGCATTGGACAAACTGAGTGTAGAGACATGCTTCAACTCCAACGCATTTAATCAAGCAGCCAAAGTGGTGATCAGTCCAAACATGGCAAACTCTCCATGACGTCACCTTTATCACATTATACAACTGGTAAACGAAGGGAGAGGAGAATATCGACCCATCTTTCTTGCCAGAGGCATCTTGCCCATGCCCAATCATACTTTATAATCAGGACCGAGGAGGTTCGTGATAATTTTATGTGGCAATCCATGTGTGTGAGGTTTTTAAATTATATATTGATCAATGAAGGGTTTTGCAAAAAAAGTTATTTCTAATAGAATTTCCAAACTGTTCTTGGAAAAATAGCTTTGTTTCTGTTTGGCCCAAGCTTTAATAATTGTAGTCTGGTAAATCTTAATGATAAAGTTCCAATGCATACTTTATATGAGGAAGCTATTTGGACGAGACGAGTCCATGAATGGCACATACATGAGACATTAAAGGGGAGGTGGTAGGGGGGTGGAGGAAGTGCGAGGGAAGGAGGAGGAGGGAAAGGGGGTGGGGGAGGAGGAGAAGATTGGCACCATACTCTGTGCAGAACTTTGGTGCTGCCCAAGCAGTCTCCTTGGCTGTTGGACACAATCCTGGACGGGTCGCCACTCCGACACAGGATACCAGCATGCTGGCACTCATTTTGCCAACCTCAGAATGATGACAGGCAGAGTTCACCCCACCTGGTATTAATTCAACAGCTGAGCGGGATTTGAACTCAGGACCTAGGATCAAAAGCCCACCACCCGAACCATTAAGCCAACACCAGGCGTAAAGAGGGAGTGGGGCAACATGAAAATCTGCGTACATATTAAATAGAGTAGGATGCACCTCGTTAATTGAGTATCTTGCAATGCCTCGCTTTTCAAGAATGTGGGATCAATCAGATGGTTTTGTGTCCATAGGTGGGTTCATTCCAAGTCCTCAAACCGAATCGGATGCCGGGACTGTATGTATTTTCCTGGATACCGGTAGACCTATTTCCCATCGTTATTAAAAACTCATAAATTGCAAGATGCGTCTCAGCACGCAGGAAGATGAGGCAATTCAGGTTATTATCCCCACACACATGAAGTGAAAAGCAGGGTTAAGCAATTGGTTCATTTCCGTCCGTCTTTCCTTCTCACTGTAAATGTCAGTTTCAGTTTATGATCGAGGAACAATTTATTTAAATTGAATGTTATATTTGGAACACAAATTGGAAAACAAACCTGCTGTTTGACTTTAAATGTAATTTGTCTCTGAATTCGTCATGATCGCATCAGAGACGAGTGAGATGATTTTTTTTTTTACTCCGTCTGCCTGGCAATCAAATAAAATTGAAAATCATTCCAAACAGGAAACTCACTGTTTTTAAGGATGTCATAAAGGACACAAACAACAGGCACGAAGAACTAATGTAACGTGTCGCATCGGGTTAGATGTCAAACACTGTCAATGGTAGTAAATTCCAGAATTAATTTATTTATACCATCTTTACAACCTTTATTTCATTTTAAATTGAATTGTATACATGAACACTGCAGAACACAAATCGCCTTATTGTCACTTCCAAGAACCTCCAGATTTGTAGTACTCGGACATGTGAAATAAGGTGGTGAATAAGGGTGGCTGTATAAGACTTCTTCAATTGTGCTGAACTTCCAGGAATTTTTTTTAAAACATCTTTAAAATCATTTTTTTAAAATTTAAATTGAAGTATATACTTGAACACTCCATGGGGTAACGTGTTCAATGAACTTGCAAGTTTTAATGTAGAGTGACTCAAGTTTGACCTGGACTTTCGTTGATTAAAAATCAGAGTAATGTACGGACATTCATAATTACCTCTCCATCACCGAAGGTGGACGGAGGTTATGTTTTCACACTTGTTTGTGCGTCTGTGTCTTTTTGTCTGTGAGCACGGTATCTTCAAAGGTATGGATGGATTTGGACGAAACTTGGTGGACAAGTTGGGTGTGTGGCAAGGATGAATTGATTCAATTTTTTTGGTGAAGATCCGAATGTGGATCCAGATAGGAGAATTATTTAATTTTTTTTAAAGTGATTCGTCACCATTGAGTGTTCGGGCTAAAAACGGTTTTGCATGATATCTCAAAAAGTTGTTGACAGATAATGACAAAACTTGGTGAATGAGTTGGTTAGGTGACAAGAACAAGCTGATTACGATTTTGGTTCAGGTCTGAATCCAGATCCGGCCTATCAGTGAGGTCCAAATTACAGTACCAGTGTTGTGTGTGTGTGTGTGTGTGTGTGTGTGTGTGTGTTTTTATTTGGCCATGTTCTCATCTCAACAATGCTTTTTCTAGTGCCTCACCTTGGTTTCCATTTAATCAAGTGTTTTCCTAAGTTGACATTATAAAAGGAAGGAGAGCCATTAAGCATGCTGTTCAACATATCAAAATAATTTGCTTACATACTGAAACATCACATATCAATAACATGAAGACGGCGGTAGATGTTCGATTAAAAAAAATATACATTATTTTATGCTCAAAGTTAAAGAAGCTGCAAAAAGTAATATGGACAAGTCCAATTAAAATTCAGTTGATTATAAAACAAAAGTTGTTGCCAAAGAGAGAATTTTATGACGTCCACTTGATGCCTGAACATTATCTTCCACGGGCGCTAATGTATGCAGCATTTTGCAAACACTGATACCATGAAAATGTCAGGGCTATTAGAGCAGCATTTTTGGGAAACCAAACTGTGATTAGCAAACAATGCTGATAAGCCACTATTTTGTGAAGACGTGATTATGTGTACGGATTTGTGCAACTGCCGATTGTGTGTGCCATCGACAGCCAAGCCGCAGATCTACTGGAGAGGCAGTTGAGGAGTTTTAGCCAGAACCTCACAACGAAGGTTATTAAATCGGTTCCTCAAGGGAGCATAGCCTTCCCTCGTGCTTTGCTGTCCAGTATAGCTTTCTCGTCATGGGTAATGCCCCCCACCCCACGTCCGCCAAACCTAGTGCCTCTTCGTAATGAAATGGCGTAAGGTGCCTGTGCAGTGGCAGATAAGGGCAGCACAGCTAGGCGAGCATAGTCCTGGTTTGGAAAGGTCGTTTCTTTCCCAATGCGGTTGGAGATGAAAGGAGAATGAATGGTGTGTCACAGCAATTATAATTTGGCAGTGAGCCAAAGTTAGAGTGGGCAGAGTAAGAGTAAAGGGCTGGCGAATGAAAAAGGCTGGTATGGTATTGGGGAGTTGGACTGAGATGTAAAACCAAATTGAGCATCCAAGACAAGCACTCCAAGTAAGAACGACTATTGCTTTTAATGCTTTTTGATATTTTTTCATGGTTCATAAGATTTAAGAATTATTTTTTACATCTTGCAAAAAGCCCTCAAAATATACCTGAAACAGTGGTATTTCTACAAAAAAAAACAAAAACGACATTGCAAGCAAAATTCAGACGAAACTCCTCACTGCACTGAAAAACGTGGGGACAGCCGGACAGGGATACTGTAAATACTGTAAAGGGTGGGGACTTGTAATACTCTCCCACTTTGAGCGATGCTACTCGATACACATTTACATAGAAAATTTGCATTGCCCACCCCCCCCCCCCTACTTCCCCCACTCCCCAAGACCACCGGTAAAGATAAAAACACCCCAATACACAAATTGGGGTCACGCTGATCCTCTGTAGCAATTCTGGATGATCATCCCAGAACTGTAGGAGGAGTATCACGACAAACACACTAGCACACTCACACCATTCCATATTTTGGAGAGGTGTCTTGAAATACACCGTTTGAATAAGGATAATAACATTAGTCCCCCCCCCTCCGCACAGCCACTTCCATAGGGAGCGGGTGCTTCTAGTCAAGATAATGACTCCGACCTGAGTCATGATGACATGAACTAAGGAGTTTATGACTGATTATCTACTATAAATGGATGATGTGTGTGTGTGTGTGTGTGTGTCATTGGTTGTTATCTTGATTTGTGGGTTTGGGGAGATTGGAACGAAGTCCTTCCAGGACCGCTCCCTCCCTCTCGTCTCGGCAGGTACATCCTCGGGATGCACTGGTTTTTGTGGAACATTTGTGGATGGTAAGGAGTTTTCTTGGTTTGAGATCTAACATTGATTTCTGATTGGGGCTAGTTTATTATTTCATGGCTGTATTGGAACACTGGTATTGTGAGTTGGTTTATGGCTTTGATTTTGTTTCTTGGGGAGAGATATGTTTTCAGGATCACCTTCATTCTTTGCAGGTATTCCTTGGCGATTGTTTTGTGCATTTGTTGTGACATATTTGGTGGTCCTCCTCTACTCCGAGATATTTGTATGATGCTTCGTTTTATAACTGCTGTATTGTTGCTTCAAGATCAATTTTTATGTTGTCTGTTTTTGTTGGTTTACTTTCTACAAATGTGCACTCGGTGCACTTATCTCATCCAAATTCCATTCGAATGTCCTCAGAAAACCGTTTTATTGGTTTTAGTTGTTGTGCCAATTTTTCGTCATTTGGCGTGAATAGCTTGAAATCATCCATGTATAGTAGGTGTGTCACCTCTCCTGTTTCTTTGGATGTTTTGAAATTGGTTGTTTGGGTGTATCCAAGTCCTTGTTTGTTGATGAGGTTACTCAGTGGGTCCAAAGCCAGACAAAACAAGAGGGGGAAAAGACTGTCTCCCTGGCAGATCCCATGCCCGATCTTTACATCTGGTATTTTGAGATTTCCTTCTGAGTGCTGTCATATCAATGGGGTATTCCAGAGCTCTATTGCTATCTCAATCAGTTTGATTATTTGATTTTGTAGGTTTCCTTGCATTTTATCATTCACGAATGTGGGACGTGTGTGTGTGTGTGTTGTAATGTGTGTGTGTGTGTGTGGTGTGTGTGTGGTGTGTGTGGTGTGGTGTGTGTGTGTGTGTGTGTGTGTGCGCGTCGTGTGTGTGTTGTTGTGTCATGTTTTTTGTGGAGTTATACTGGAGCTTTTTAATGTGGAATGTGATTCACTGAAATGATCGTCATGATCTCCAAAATTGATTAGGCTAATTAACTACAAATAATCTGGAATAATTCCCATGTTTTAAACATACGCCATGTTCAGGTGTATTTAGCAGATTAATCGGTCCTTCCATGGAATGGCATTCTAATGACAAAATAAATAACAAAAATAATGATAACATTGTAACAAAGCATATATTAATTAAGACTAATAATATTAACAACAACAACAATAATATAATTTTGAAACAATAATAACAAACGTATAATCCCCACCTTGGCACAAGCACATCTGGGTTTGGTGAAAGGCACGCTAATGTTAACGTAGTACAGCAGGCAGGGTTGCTACAAGACTGTGAAGACCAATGAAAATTTGGTCTGATGGACCAATGGGCCCACTAGTTCCTCAAACAAGAGACTCAATTGAGTCGTACAGCCTTGCTTGCCAGCTGTTGGAAAATGGTTTTCAGGGTCGCTTCCTAAAATGGTTATCAAATGTTGTCCATTCATGGACACAGTCCCTCTGGGTGGCATTCTTTCCTGTGCAGTACTTCCTGAACCTGGTATTCTGCGAGGTCTCTTACTTGGACTAATCTCGTTCTTGGACTACATGAATACCATTTCTGCATCTCTAGAAAATAATCTCTGCAATTTTGCTGACAACTTCACTCGGTGCAGAACCGTACCCCACACCTCTGACGAGCAGGCCTTTGCAGCATCGCTCTCTATAGATCTGGAAAAAAAAATACCTTCCGAGAGCATGTCTTTTTTTTTCTGCAGAAAAGTGTGATACTTATACGGTGCTTCCCTTAAGGACTGGCTGGAAAAATCTCCCAGTCTACTTTTATGGACTCCAAAGCCTTTGAAACTCCAAAGTCTATCACTCAAAAACTGCACGAAGCAAATCATTTCTGCAAGCCAACGTGCAATTATAAAGCAGGTCAACGTAATGTTATGCTCCAGTTCTTCTTCTTCGTTCATATGCGTCATTGGCTGATGGCATGGTTGTGCCGCTGGTGTAGTGCCCTCTGCTGGTAAGAGCAGGAATTTAGAATTTGGCCATGGTGCCAGCAATAGCTCACCTACTCTTTGTGAAGGACACCATGACATCTTTAAAATCCACCAACAAATACCGGCAGACGGGACACCCATGTAACGTCCATCCAAGGGACAGCACACAGATTGATGAATCACCCTGCCTGTGAAACACCGGAATGACAGTTTTTAGCTGCGCCGAGATTCAAACCCAGGCTGGACAGCTTAGAGATGAGTGTGTTTACCTCTAGGCCATCCTGTTAGCCCTTATGCTCCACTGAATCAAGTCCATTCTGAGACATTAACAGGTCATTATCATGTACAAGGCCTTCATCTTGAGTGTGACAGAATATGACCACACTGTAGGCCTCCTCCTTTGGTGATTGAATCTAAAGCTCTGAGTTATTAGCATCTATGAAAGATAAAATTAGAGTTCATAGAACACCTTACTCAATGCAGTCTTGAGAAAGAAGGACATGGGCAGAGTCTGCGAGCGACAAATTCGATTTTTGTATACATCGTCAAGGCTGGTGGAAGAGCAAGTACACTGAACGGATCAGGGCATAACAGACATAAACAGGATGCAAAGGGAACAGAAGAGATGCACACAAAAGAAACAGTAGAGAGGGGAGTGGGGGGGACACCAAACAGCAGAGTTGAAGGCCCAGATAGAGACTTGGACAAACAATGGGTGTGGGGAGGAATAGGGGGCAGGAATGGACACATGGGGTGGACAAGATGGACACAGAAGAAACCTCTGAGGGAAAACTGGAAATTTGGAAGGAGGAGGGATTGGGATGGGTTAACGAGAGCAGAACAGATCATAGTTTTGGACTTGGGATGATCTGAGATGGTGGGGAGCAGCTGTCTTGAAGACCTGCAGGGAAGAATGAGGTTGAAGAAGATGTGGAAGTTGATTCCACAGGTGGGGGGGAAAAAAGAGGAACGAATCAGTGGAGGTGAGCAGTGATCCTGTATTTCGGTAGTTTCACAAGAAAGGGGTTGATGGTAGACCATGTGAGCCCTGCAGAAACCTGAGGGGTGGGAACAAAGCACGCAAACAGCAGAGGGTGCAAGACCAGAGTGGAGGTAGTAGAAGACAGAGATCACCGACCAGTCTGATCGTGAAGTGATAGAACAAATGATGGCGAAGTGATGGGTCAAATGTCGTGATGATGTAAATTGCCACAATATTTTTGTCCGGTTACTGCTAAACGGAAGGGTTTTGAAAGTGCCAAAAAGGAGATTTGTGTTCTGCACTGTTCAATTATATAATTTAATTGAAATAAAATAAATATTTTAAAGTTTGGAGAAAAACAGATTTTGGAAGTTTACCGCCATTGCTGCAACGTCTTTTTCCACCACCTTATTTATCACGTCACATTAGTTCTTCGTGTCTGTTTGTGTGTTTTATGACATCCTTAAAAACAGTAAGTTTCCTGTTCGGAATGATTTTCAATTTCGCTTGGCTGCCAGACAGATCGACAGACAAAAAAAAATGTTCTCTCACTTCTCTCTGCGCATGTGTGATTGGGACAAATTCAGAATCAAAGTACTTACTGCTAAACTGCAGATTCGTGTTCCAATTATTGTTCCAATTTGCTTTCAAAATATGACATTCAATTGAAATTAAGTTGTTCCTCAATCATAAATTGACATTTGTAGACAGGCAGAGAGAAGTGAACCAATTGCTTAACCCCACCTTTTGCTTCTTGTACGCAGTGTAATAAATCATGATTGTTATTTAGCCCACAAAAACAATTATTAAACATTTTTAAAATTATTATTTAACACTGCAAGTTCACAACAATTACTGTATGTCGTCACTTCCTCTGACAAATGCATGCCACACTGCTAGCCCCAGTAGGGATATCTCTTTGGCTGCTTGCAGACTAGTTCTGAATAATGTTGTACAAACTTACCCTATCTTGATTATACAGTACCGAGTTAGCACTATTTTTGTACATCTAAAATATGCACAAACCCATGCGTTCCTGCCTGAAGATGCATCATTAAAATGCACTGTCTAAATACGTTGCAACATGAAAACAGATTAATGTTTAACTTTTCTAAAGGTCTCTCATATGGCTGCTCATGTCAAGATAAGAAATATTTCATAGTTGAGAGCAGAGGTGCATCTTGGTCAGTTATAACAGTAATTTTATTGTTGAATCGCAATGGAATTCAAGATTTTTCAGGCATAAACATTAACATAATCTGAAAAATCTTAAACAAACAAGTATAATTTAATTTGGCAAACCAAAGACACAACTCCTCGTCTCGTTTGCATTATAATTCCAATGAAATTGGCTTGATCATACACTGAACCTCAGTTTCAACAAAATGTTCGCGAGAGAATCATTAAGAAAAAAACGTTAAGTTTTAGAGTTGAAAATTATGACAGAAAATGGAAGTGAAGGTTTAGAGAATGACAAACTCTTTATTGAAGTGCACACACTGGGTAAGTTTGTTTCTATTAATACTAGATCCCGGTACAGAATTAACACCATTGCTGGCAGGTTATTAAGGCTTGGAGATTCCTTATTACCTGGAGATCGTTGATACCAAACAACTTGTCTTTATTTAACACATGACATTCACAAAATAATTCCTTCAATGTTCAGCATGTATGTAGTTGACCAGTCATAAATGTTGCTGATTAAAAAATATATCTACAGGGTTGTCATAAATTATCTCACTTCCCATGCAAGCTCACAACGCGATGGAACTAGCTTTTCAAAAAGGTCATCTGTCATTTAGCATCCATTTGGATGGAGCCAATTCGTGTAGGCTCATCTGCTTCACTTTGCATCCGTATCACTGCAAGCATTGTGGAAGTGTATGATCAGACGTGCGGGTGAGCTTGGCAATCCATCCATTGGGATCATACTCTGTGCAGAGCATTGGTGCTGCCTAAGCAGTCTCCTTGGCTATCGGGCACAATCCTGGACAGTCATCTGACAATCGCCACTCTGACACAGTATACCAGCAAGCTGGCACTCATTTTGCCAAGCTCAGAAGGATGACAGGTAGTCAGACCCACCTGGTATTAATTCAACAGTGAGTGGGATTTGAACTCAGGATCCTACAATCGCAAGTCCAAGCCCACCACTCGAACCATTAAGCCAACACCAGGAATCTTGGCAATGCTGTAATAAAAGTATTTGCAATGGCTCTGAGTTGATATCACAGTAGCAAGACGACCATATCTGCAATCGATCAACAAAATTGATAATGATAGACTAATATGGTAATTGTTAAGAACTTGCCATTAGGAAAATATTAATGTGTCATCATTATCATCCTCTTGGATTCTCCAACGTAGGCTGACAGGATGGCCGAGAGGTATGCACACTTGCCTATAAGCCATCTAGCCTGGGTTTGAATCCCGACCCAGATAAAAATGCCATCTTGGTGTTTCACAGGTAGGGTGATTCATCAATGTTTGTGCCTTCCCTCGGATGGATGTTAAACTGGGTGTCCAGTTTGATGGCATTAGTTGGTGGACGTTGAAGATCACACATCCTTCGTGAAGAGTAGGCATACCATCGGTGGCACCCTGAACAAATTACAAATTCCTGCCCTGACTACTGCTGGGAGAGGGACGACAAACCACCCAGCATGACCCTTAGCCAAGAAACTGCTTTGGCGGAACCAATGCTCTGTAACACAGAATAGTATGCTCCATCAGTCAGTATTCTCCAACAGAATGTTAATAAACTTCATTCCAAGCAGGAGAAAGTCTCTTACATTCATGTCCTATGACTCTTGTTGGATGTTGTATTGTGTGTTTCCCATTTAGAATGATGTGAAGATAATCATTTGAGCTCATATTCTGATAAATCATGACATATTTCATGTTCTATCTTCTTGCAGTGACACCTCAGACAAACGGAACTGCCTAACAAGTTATTGAAGACATCTGGCAGTAAGAACAAGATAAGCAACGACAAATTTTACTTTTACAGGAAGTGATATAAAGCATAAGCTACAAAGACTTATCTTCGAACAGAACAGAGAAAAATAGGCACAGCAGTTGATGTGTCTCGGCACAGGTTATCTTTTTTATTGTACATGTCTCTTTCATCATGATTCATGACAATTCCATGATTTTTCTTCATTGCAGGATCATTGGAGTTTTTGAATGGCTAGGTATGGGCATTGGGCATAGTTGCTTTTACCACTACACACAGGGAAGCATTTGTTTGTGAGTCTGTCTCTTTCCCCACCATGATGCCCCAGAGAAATTTGCCGGTTAGGCAACAGTTTGAAGACAATGAGCAGCATGTAGGAGCAGGATGCAAAAATGCTTTTGATGATTATGTCGGAAATCAACAGGCAGGAGTTCCTTTCATCCGCCATCAACATGAAGGCTCATCAAATGGTTTCTCAGCCCGCAGGTGCCATCATTACTAGTGAGAAATACAGCGAAGAGAGTTAGTGTATAAATCTTTCTGATGGTTCCTCCCTGCTCACCTCAATCAGTAAGATCAATGGCATTTGACTTGTCTCTTCGGTGCTGCAGCCTGAAAGTTTCCTGTGCAAAAAAAAATATTCCATTCATCCAACTTGTCATCATACTCGTATGTCTTCTCTCAGCAAACAGCATCGAGGTGACTGAGTAGGTAAGCATGTTCGACTGATGCACTTGCCAATATGAACAGTTTGAGCAGATATCTCTCGATTATTGATATAACAACTAACTTGGTCAATTAAATACATGGTGGCGATAATGTTTGTTTTTTTCACTGACTTATTTACTTTCATTAACCTATTGTATGAACAAATGTCTGGCAGTACAATGTTTATAGGCTATACTCTGCCACTTGGACCACAAGGATGCAGTGACTCACTCGTGCTATTTTTTTTTTTTAACAGACATATCAATAATGCACTCGTTTTACATTTTGTTTCTTGGAAGCTTAGTGGTATGAAAGCAGAACCCCAACCCATTGCCTGACTACTTGGAAGTCGTCCCATCGAGCGTATTCCTTGAGCACATGCGAAACGACAACTATTCATTCGAAATTCATTGACTTTTCAAATGTAATTCATGGCAATAAAGTGCTCTACAGGTTTGGCCACTTTTTGTCATTTTGAGTAGCATGGACATGGACTGTAATTTTGCTTTAAATACAGTTGAGGCTCGAGGAAGAGATAGAACGGGGATCCTCAAATATATTTGATCGTGGGCCAGAACCAAAATTCCTTCTCACCTCGCGGGGCCACACAACCAAAGACATTTTAAGCAAGTTAAAGCTACATTCTGTGGACATCACCCCTTTAAAATGTTCTTGCATAAAAGTTTATCTATTTACTCCCTATTCCCTCCAACATTTTTCTCTCAGGGAGTACATAGACACGATCTCCCGCACTAAAAAGTCTCACCTTGGTGTGTCTGTCAGGCCAGGACTTCTGCTTCACTTGCGCTCTGTGAACCTTTACAAACTCATCTGGCTGCAATAGGTGAAGATGGGTCTTCAGCTTCCTTTCCATCAAAAGCTCTGATGGTGGTCACCCAGTGGTTGAGTGGGGGTGTTATACGGTATTTGAAAAGGAATCGGGCCACTTTCGACTCGATGTTGCCCTGGTTGAGCTTCTTCATACCCCCCTTAAATGTTTGCACTGAATGTTCAGCCAACCCATTGGACCCTGGACGTTACGGAGTTGAGGCGAGGTGGGTGATTCCATTGACATACACAAACTTTTGAAATTCTGTACTTGTGAACGATGGCCCATTATCCAACACCAAAGTTATGGGTAACCCATGTGTAGCAAATGCGGTTCTTAATTTTCATGCAGGATGGGATGCAGGATGGGATGGGATGGGATGCAGATGGATTTCAGTCATGGGATGCAGAACCATACACTTTGAATAGGCATCGTAATGACCAGAAAGATTTTGCCCCAAAATGGCCCAACTATGTATGCGCTCCCAAGTTTTCTGGGGCCATTCCCAAGGATGCATCGGTGATGATGCAGGCAACTTTGCGTTTGCCTGACATGGATTGTAGTTGTGAACTGCACTCTCCATGTCTAAATCTAAATCGACCAAACATAGCTCCTTGCAAACGCCTTCATTCACACCATTCCTGGGTGTGCTTCGTGAAGCATTTCCAGCACTCTCATTCTTCCTGGTGGGGGAACTATGACCCTACTACCCCAGAAGATCACACCATCTTGGACACTCAGTTCAGATTTGTGCAGTGAATACACATGGAGCCTTGTATCTGGTGAACCAGGCCAATCATTGGTTATGCAACGGTGCACGTGTGACAGAACTGGGTCATGATCCGTCCACTGACGAATCTCTTCAGCCGTTACTGGTGAAGAATCCAGGAATTCCATGAGGAGTACCGTGTCTTCAGGAATGGGCACAAATTGGGGGCTTTTCACGTAAAGGCAAATGACACATGGCATCAGCATTCCCCATATCCTTGCCTTACTTGTGTGAGAAAGAGTAATCATAGGCCGTCACAATTAGTGCCCAGCATCGTATCCGCGAAAAAGGTAACACAGGAATTCCTTTGGTAGCACTGAATAAGGACTGCAGTGGCTTGTGGTCGTTGGTGATTTCAAAATGCCGACCAAATAGGTATGAATGGAATTTCTTCACCTCAAAAACCACCGCCAAGTCTTCTTTCTCGAGCTGTGAGCATTTTCTCTCTGCAGATGCGAGGCAGCGTCAAACAAATGTGATCGGTTTTTCATTTCCATCCGGCATACGATGAGACAAAACTCCCCCAACGCCGTATGGTGAGGCGTCACATGCAAGTAGTAGATCTTTTTTGCATCATAATGCACCAGAACTTTGGAAGAACTTAACAGTTGTTTTGAAGCCTTGAAAGATTCATCTTGCTTTGGTCCCCAATTCCAAATGGCTGCTTTAGTTAGCCTAGCATTGAGTGGTGCAAGTACTGTTGACGGGCCAGGTAGAAAACGCCCATACTAGTTCAAGAGCCCCAGGTAAGATTTCAGTTCTGACACATTCCTGGCAACTAGAGCTTCCACCACCACTCGAACCTTGCTAACTACAGGGTGTAGCCCCTCTCCATCAATCCTGTAGCCCAGATACTCCACCTCCTTGGCTTGGAAAACACATTTTTCCTTGCAAACAGTCATTCCTGCATCTGAAAGTCTACAGAGCACTGTGTCCAGATTTTTCACATGGTCGGCCTCAGTCTCCCCCGAAATTAAGATATCATCAATATAGACACTGGCATGGGGAATACCCTGCAGAAGGGTGTCCAAACTTCGCTGGAAAATGGAGGGTGATGAGGAAATCCCCAGTGGGGGGCAGGTTTATTTGAAAAGGCCACGTTGAGTATTTATGGTTGTGCAATCATTTGAATCCTCATCCAAAGGTACAGTAATTGCAAGTTAACACTGCTGAGATCAAGCTTCTTGAAAGTCTGTCCTCCATTTAAGGTGGCATACAAGTCCTCAATCTGAGGAATTGGATAGCTGTCAAGTATTGCCGTTTGATTTACAGTGAGCTTATAATCACCACATATGCGAACTTGGCCATCACTTTTTAAGACAGGCACTATTGGTGCCGTCCAGTCTGAGAACTCTACAGGTTCTATAATTCCCTCCTTCTGGAGGCACCCAAGCTCTAGCTCAACCTTCCCCTTCATGGTGTAGGTCACTGACCGTGGTTTGAAGAACTTCAGCTCAGCCAATGGGTCCACGTGGATTTTAGGAGTCATGTTCTTCACTCTGCCAAGTCCACTCCGAAAAACTTCCGGGTATTATTCCACTACAGGTTCGTGTGATGCTGATGCTCCAATGTGACAAATCTCAGCTCATTTCAGCTTGAACACCTTCAGCCAGTCACGCCCTACAAGGCTTGGGCTGACACCGTCCACAATCATGAGAGGTACGGTAAATTTCTGGCCATCATATTGTCCATCAACAGCAATCGTTCCAACCACTTTGATCTGCTCAGCTGTGTAAGTGTGTAAAACAGCACCGGATTTGTGCACTGCCGGGGATTCAGCCAAGATCTCTTTGGACAACTTTGCACTCATCACTGAACTGGAGGCTCCTATCATGCCACAGGAATGTGAAAACCATGGACAATAATTCAGCAGACATATGTGAATCAACACAAAATGGTGCTCAGTTTCTCAGGAAAAGTAGAATAACACAATTAGATAGGTCAGGGGTGAGTGTACTCCCCTTTTTCTTTTCTTCTTTTTGTATACATCGTCAAGGCTCAAGGAGGAGCTAGTATTAGTTACACTGAGTGGATCAGGATGTGACAGGACAAAAAGATCAAAGAGAGAGAGAGAGAGAGAGAGAAGAGAGAGAGAGAGAGAGAGAGAGAGAGTGCATGGGGAGGGGGTGGGACACCAACAGCAGAGTTGAGGCGAAGACAGAGGAGACTTGGACAAGCAATGGATGTGGGAGGAATGGGAGGGGCAGGAGGGGACATATGGATACAGAGGGGAACTCTAAGGAGGGAAAAATGGAAATTTGGAAGGACGAGGGATTGCGTAGGGTTAATGAGGATAGAAAAATCATGGTTTTGGATTGTTGACTCTCTGAGATGGTGGTGAACAACTGTCTTGAAGGCCTAGTGGAAGAATGAAATTGAAGAGAGTGCAAGTTGATTCCACAGGCAGGAATAAAGAGGAACAAATGAGTGGAGGTGACAGTGATCCTGGATTTAGGTCATTTCACAAGAAGGGGGTTCATAGTGGACCATGTGTACCCTGCAAAAACCTGGGGAGGGGGTGGGGAGCATGAAGAGCAAAGGGTGCAAGACCAGAAAGTAGAAAGTATAAGACAGAGACACCACCAACCTGTCTACGATGGCGAAGTGATAGGCCCATAGACTCAGTTTGATCAATGGAGATTCCAATAATCTTGAAGGTCTTGGTTTCCATGTTCCTTATGTAAAGGCCCTGTCACACCTTGACGATTTAGCCAGCGTATGCCGACGTATGAAAAATTTGTCTAAAATAAAACGCTGGCACACGTCGAATACGTATGGGTAAGTTTTGTATACGTTAAGAGCACGCTGGCATACGTCGTAGTAGCCGAGCTGTTAGACAATTTTCCATGCTTGAAATTTTTCGACGTATGCCAGCGTATGACTACACGTTCCTCATAACGCTGGCCATAAGTTGTAGGCACGTTACGCTATCGTTGACACACGTCGACACACGTTACTTGTAAGTTACTCATAAGTCGAAACACGTCGAGGTAATGTTTAGCGTACCGAAACTTATTTCTAACCTATGAGTAACGTGTTGTAGGCACGTTACGCGATCGTTGACACACGTCGACACACGTTACTTGTACGTTACTCATAAGTCGAAACGCGTCGAGGTAATGGTTAGCGTCAGTGTTCCAGACTCCTGTTTTTTTTTTTTTCTTCGGTATGACCGTGATGTTGACACTTCGATTTCTAGTGCGGTTATAATATAATATAATTAATAGGCTGCCGCTCAACGATTTAAATCATAACCGCACTAGAAATCAAAGTGTCAACATCACCGTCATACCGAAGAAAAAAAAAAAACCAGGGAGTCTGGAACACTGACGCTAACATTACCTCGACAGTTTCGACTTATGAGTAACTTACAAGTAACGTGTGTCGGTGTGTCAACGATCGTGTAACGTGCCTACAACTTATGGCCAGCATATGCGGAACGTGTGTCATACGCCGAGTATGTCGAAAAATTTTCAACATGCTGAAAATTTGTCGACGTACTCGGCGACTACGACGTATGCCAGCGTGCTTCAGCGTGCTATTAACGTATACAAAACTTACCCATAACGTATTCGACGTGTGCCAGCGTATTGGGCAAATTTTCATACGTCGGCATACGCTGGCTAAAACGTCAAGGTGTGACAGCGGCTTGCCACTTCGATGTCTAGTGCGGTTATGATTTGAATCGTCGAGCCGCAGCCTATTAATAGCCTACGCCACGTGATCGTCGGCGATACGCTGCCGGCGCTAGCATTAGTTAGACTATCGTTGGCATAGGTTGTGAACGCCGACAACACGCTCAGCATTCGTTGATATAAGTTATATATATGTTATTGAACGTTCTGTGTACGTTACTAATACGTTATGCATACGTCCAACTCGTTATGAATACGTCCAAAACTGGAAAAAAAAATCAATAGTTCAGCGTACGCCAGCGTTTTACATACATTTTGATACCTTGCCATACGCTGGCTAAAACGTCAAGGTGTGACAGGGCCCTAACAAGATGACTTTGACTGCCACATGTATAGGTCCATATGATCAGGGCTTTTCCTGATTCTGGGTAAGCACATGGCAAGCATGTGGAATTGAGTCAATGTCGCTGTTTGCCGGTGCAATGGCAGCATCAATATCAGGCATGAGTGGATCAGAACAGCCGTCAGAGGCGCATCATTCCCAGATGCAGGTGCAACCTTTTCCATAAACCTGTTGTTGTTCAGGCTCCGACATAACAACAGGCAGTATGGAGGTTAGACAAGCTGCAGTGACAGTAGACATCATGGTCATGATGTCGACGGACAAATGAGCCATCATGTAAGCGTATTGCATAAGACAATGGGCCTGGTTTGTTGATGTCGTCACCGGGAAACAGACCAGCACCTCACCTATCGCCAAAGTTGTGGGAGAATACTGGATTGCTTACTACTGTTGTACCAGGAGCTGTAATACGATACATGAAGAGCATGCATTGTGTAGTCTGGACCTT
>CM068959.1:47019823-47030016 GCA_035128595.1 Eptatretus atami | reverse complement strand
TGCATGCAGTTCTGTGCTCTACCTGGAACACACGCATCATCCCAACTGACTGAAAGAGGGGCCTTGTTGTCCCTCACTGGAAAGGGACGGGTGATCGCCAAGCCTGCAACAACTACCGAGGGGTGACGCTGCTCTCAGTGCCGGGCAAGGTCTTTGCTACTGCTCTGGCCCGCTGGTGCTCAAGCAGATGGTGGCGGAACTCTATCAAGAATTATCTGAGCAAAGACCTTGCCCGGCACTGAGAGCAGCGTCACCCTCGCGTAGTTGTTGCAGCTTGGCGATCACCCGTCCCTTTCCAGTGAGGGACAACAAGCCCCTCTTTCAGTCAGTTGGATGATGCGTGTGTTCCAGGTAGAGCACAGAACTGCATGCAACGACACGAGTGCAGCATTTTCCACCAGCCTTGAGAAGTTCAGCATGGATGCCACAGATCCCTTGAGCTTTACCCCATTTCAACCGTTCACTCAGCATGTGTTTCCACAAGCGAAGGTGGATCACAGTTGCTTGGAGGGTCAGCAACAGTTATTGTAACACCCCTGACATCCAATTTGACAGCTGGTGGATCAGCCTGTACAACCGCTCAAATAACCGGCCCAGCGGGCCTTCACTTCAGACTCCTCTGTCAGAGCCTACCACTCTCTGCTCTAACTGCAGTGCTCCGAGGGATGGGCTTGGGGAACGCAATGCGCGAATTCCCCTGTAAGTAGGACGAGAATCACTTGACCACAGGTGATGCTTTACCCCCTCACAGATTCCTCGCACATAGGCTCCTTGTCCACCCTTAGCGCACGTACAGTTTTACGCCTCAGCTCCCTGAACAGCTCAGCTCTGCCATTCAGCCTGGCCCTGCGACTCTGGTCAATGGTATCCAGTGTCCCTTGAGAGACAAAATTCTTCTTTGCCCTATGGTGAGTTCCAAGACATCCACTGGCAACATCAAGGACAGTCGGCTTGAAGGCACTCCACAACTCTTCGGGACCTCCCAAAGCACCCAGACCCCCCAAATCCCACTCAGCCTGTTCGCAAAACTCCACAGCTACCCTCTCATCTTGAACATGCAACATCCAGCCTAGGCTGGATGGTGCCATTCTCCAGGATTTAAGGTGCAACTTAAGAGTTGCCACAACAAGCGCATGGTCAGTATTGAGAACTGAACACTGCGGTAGACCCTGCAGTTCTGGATCATCCTCCAACGACCATCAACGAGGACATGGTCAATCTCCTTTGCCACACCGCCAGCGTTGGAATACCAAGTCTAGAGATGAGCTTGTGTGGCGCTGAAACCATGAACCAGCCACCCTAAGTCCATGACTTCTTGCAAAGTCAAGGAATTTAGTGCTATTCTGTTCATAGTTCCTGACCCATGGGACCAACACACGTCTCATAACCATCGCTATCAGTTCCAGTCGATGCATTGAAATTCCCAAGACTAAAAGTGTATCTCGTCTGGGGCACTGATCAACCACAGACTCGAGCATGGCGTAGAATGCATCCTTCACGGTGAGGTCACTCGCCTCAGTCGGAGCATAAACAGACCAGGGAAATGACACCAAGAGTGACGCATCCTTCGTCTCATAATACGCTCATTGACCGGTGTTACCTCAATTATCATTGGAGTCAGCTTATTGGACACAGCTACAGCAACTCCTTGGGCATGGTAACCATCAGAGCGACCCGACCAATAGTAAGTGTTTACCACCCACCATTATTCGCCGCAATCCGGTCTCCGAACCTCAGAGAGTGCTGCAATACCGATGTCCAAATGCTTGAGCTCAGATGATAACAGAGACAGGTGATCATCCTCTCTTAGGGATAGGACATTCCAGGCACCCACCGAAGGGACCGCCTCAGGTTAACCCAAGGAGATTGCAGTCTGGTGGGCGACACCTCAGCACCACTCTGACACACTCTCCCGCAATCTGACCTGGAATGTTACCTCGTGGTTTCCCTCCTATCATCAAAGATTGGGGTCCGAAGGCTTTGCCCCAATCCCGTCATCCGGTGAGCTGCCCTGCGAAGGGAAGCTGTACAGGAGGTACTCCCACGGAGTGAGTTTTCAGACTTCTTTGTTTTTGTGATTTGCGGAATGAAGGGTTTTACGGTGGCCGGAGTGCAAATCCTGCACCAACCTCCTAATAAGAAGTAACCCAACTGCAGGAGGACGTCCGCAGACACAGTTGGGCACTAGATATGGATGGCCGTTGGCTCACAAGGAGCTCCTCCGCCCTTTGACAGGTTTTGTTTTTAATCCTGCTGGGTGTCCATATCCAAACACCCTCTCACCAAAAACCTGGTGGGGATACGGTTTAGTCGCCGACAACCCGACCATGGAACAGGTTAGTACAGGTTTTACATGATACCTGTAGCAAGTCACAGATCTGATCTGGCCTGACAAGTGATGGTTGGTTGTATTGGTAGTGATGGGGCTTGAATTGCCCATTCACATTTCCCATCACTGGACGGGGTTGAGGTACGAGGAGGTATGAGGAGGAGGAGAAGTGGTGAGGCGGTCGTTCGCGAGGAAGGGTGGGGCATTTATTACGATCCATTCTCCGTCCCAATTGAGTTGACCTCTTCTTAACCATTTCAGTGATCCTCATTTTCCTCCCCCAATCTGTCCAGCTCTTTTTTCTTTTTTTTAATACTTCCCTGATCTTTTCTCTTCTCTCAGTTGTGACTATATATCTGTTGATATTCATCTTGTATTTTTATTTTGTCTTCTTTGCAATTGTTGGGGTTTTTGTTGCTGTTTCAGTTTGTGCATGTCATCTTCAAATTTTAACCTGTTTCTGGAAGTTTTTGCAAGGTGAGTGAGAGGTACCTTTTCTGGTTTGTTGTGTTCATGCTTGTATACAAATTGTATTCGGTAGTCTGTTGACCTTGCACGTACTCACTAATCCTACAGTCGTCGCTCTGTGCACTTGATTAAATTCCATCAGGCTGTCACCTCCTTCTTTCCTTGGCAGGTACATTCTTGGGATGCCCTGATTTTTATGGAACATTTTGTGGATAGTGAGAGTTTCCTTGTTTTGATATCTAGTTTTTTGATTTCTGCTTGTGGCCAGTTTACTATTCTGCAGCTGTATTGGAAGCTAGTACTGCTAGTTGGTTTATGGCTTTGATTTTGCTCGTTCGGGTAAGGTATGTTCTCAGCGTTATCCTCATTCTTTATAGGTTTTCCTTGGTATTGTTTAGATGCATTTTTTTGTTGACATAATTGGTGGCCCTCTTCTACTCCAACGTATTTGTATGATGCTTCATTGTCTAGCTCCTGTATTGTTGTATTTTCAGTCAATTTTTATGTTGCCATTTTGTTGGTCTACCATGCACAATGTGCACTTGCACACTTATCAAGGCAAAATTGCATTTGGATGTCATTGGTGTACCGTTTCACTAATTTCAGTTATTTTGACAATTTTTGTTGTTCGCGTACAAAGTTTTAAATCATCCATGTACAGTAGATGTCACCTTTCTTGTTTCTTTGGACATTTCTTTTATTCTTTGCAAAGGAGACTGTGGGATCATTGACATCCACCAATAATGCTGCAGAGGGATGCACAGTTTAACGTCCATCCAAGGAACAGCACACACATTGATGAATCGCCTGCCTGCAAAACACCAAGATGACAGTTAATACGGGCCGAGATTCAAACCCAGACAAACAGCTCGGTTGCAAGTGTGAGTATCTCTCGGCTATCCTGCCAGCCTAGTTATTAGTCGAGTGAGCAAAGTGGGAGTTCAAGGAATCCATCAATCAGAGACGGTTGTACACATGTTTGATAGACATGAAGTTGATGTTATTCACTAAACCTTGGATACTCCCTGCTTGCCCAAAAGGCATTTTCGATGGTAAGAAGCTTTAGAGAGAAGCTAAAGTGTTTAAATTTTAACAAAGCAAAGATAAAAAGAGTCCAATATAGACTATTCCGAAAGACCGAAGCCATTGTTGCAATCATAGTGCGAGTGGGATCGGGATATTAATGCAGTGAGGGGTGGAGAGGGAATCTTGTGCTTGACTGTGCTATGAGATGACGTTGGGATGGCAGGATGACACGGGCATGGTTGAGTTGTGTAATTTTATATTTAGTTGACTCTAAATATTATTGTATTATTTGAACCAAATGTTTTCTTTAATCACGTGATTTTGAAGGCAAAACAAGCTGCTTAGATATTATTTTGCATCAAGTATGTCAGAATGCTGTCGCATATTTTCATTTATTTTTTGCAGGTACTGTATCCTACAAATGGACAAATGAAAATGTAAACGCCGGTCCATAATTTGTGCAGACGGGTATGAAATGTACCACGAGCTACCACCTCAAGTTTCTGGCACAATAAATCGACACACATCTCTGTCTCATTTACATAAACTGGTGCTGAGTAGACAATTTAGACTGTTGTCGAATATGTCATCCTTCTAATTACACTGCCAGTCCACTGAGTTACAGGTTTGAAGTAGCTATCACTTGTAGCCCATCACGCGCTATTGCTGCAATTATTTTACCTCGAGAATGGTTCTGCATCAGAGGTGAGCAGGGACATATCCAAGATTAAGCTCCATATTCAGGCATACCACAACACCAAAACAGTACTCATTTGGCATGCATTACAAATCAAAATGATCTAAATACTTCATTTTCTCAACAGGACATTACTTAATGAGCGTTGTACTGCGCATGTTTGAGCAATGCTTTGGTAGACAATCTCTGTGTGCACATTTGCGAGTGCTACAAGCCGTGTGTGGGATCACAGTAGTTGTGAGTACAGCAGTATTTTGCACAAGTGTACAACTTTGGACAGATGACGATGGCTCTGGGAATTAGGATGTTCGATACCTATAGCTCACAATGGGCACATTAAAAAGGTGAGTCTCCAAGCATCTCTCCAAGTGCAGGTTTTCGTATGGCCCTGTGAATGCTACCTTATGGGTTAACCTTTCATGCACAAGTGTTTATCGAAAACTAAAGACAGCGTGGTTGCATATGAATCTAAATTCTTCTCCAATACCTATTGCACACGAGGATACACAAGGAAACTTGACACAGGAGAAGTCCATACCTGCACTCTTTGAAATACCACATTAATCCAATCCAAACCAATTAGTTAATTTGTTTAATTAAAAATGAACAAAATGATCAAATGATTATGATTTAAGTTTTTTTATTTATTCAGATACCTCTTTCGGGAGCTCTTATTAAGAATATTTTTCAATGTTTGAAAAGTTATCAAGAACATGATGTTCGCATCTTGACCAATGAGTTAGATGAAGCTCAATTAAACCCCAGGGTGGCCCATTTGATGTTCTCGTTATTGCTATTTAATAGTTCGAAACTCTGACAATGTAACACCACCATTCATTAAGTTTACTTCAGTTAACAGTAATCCTTACTGCAGTAGATAAACCAAAATAGCACAACCTATAGTATTTCTAAAGTTAACTTAAACTGCCAGAAATTATATGAGAGTGCAACTACAGGTCTAACTATCAATTTTGTCTGGGACAGTATTTAATTGAGGACTCGATATATGTTCATTGCTTTATTATTGTTCTTTTTCCATATTTGCTTGCTCTCTTTGTGTTTCACCTTTTGTTATCACTGCCTCAGATCACTCAAAGATGCAGTGATGTATGACTTGAGTCCAGGACTTTGACTCATGTCCAACTCGGGTCCTTATTTTTCTGAACTTAACATTTTGATTTCAAAGTTACAAATCATACTTGGACTTGCCAAGAGTTCTCCATCATGGTGGGTTGAAAGTTAACTTGCAATCACATGCATGAGAGACTAGTCCATGGTTTTATTGAAAACATAGTAGACTATGTGTAGATCAGTGTCTCTCTGTATCAGTGGATAATCCTACTGATAAGTTTCATCAACTACAAATTGGAAAATGTCGGCTATAACTGCTGTTGAAAACAAAGTAAATGTGCATTTCAGCCGTTATACCTTCATTAGCATTAGCTCTTGTTCCAATGAAGAGCTAATGCCTGAACATCAGCTTTACTTTACCTCCACAATGGCCTTTGTCAACTTTCAATCGATATATAAAACCCATTGATGCTTATATTGACAAAGTGACATGTGAGATTGATCAAGTATTCTATGTTGGCAATGGACCATTTACCCCCATTGGAGTTTTGCATTAATGGGTCTGAATTGGACTGGATCTGAACCATTTTTAAGCAACAGAAAGAAACAAAATGACATACCCATCTTTCATCATACGGATAGAAATAAGAGTAATCAGATGTCCTTCTATAAGAGAGTTTTGGTCTTGTTGCAACCCTTTCTATACTCGTCTTCGTGGAAAACATATTTTTTCATGTTGTTGCGGACGCAGCGTCGCAGGGGAACCACGAGGAGGGGCTGTCTCAGGTTCCTCTCCGGACTCACCGGAAATCGCAGGCCATCACACACGAATAACTTTGTGTCGCGGCGGGTCACTAATCGACTGCAAACGCCAATAACTGACCACGTGACTTAGGGTCCTCCGTCTAACAACCATTTACCAAAGGACATGTGACCTCTTTATCGGGGAATCGCACCCTCGGTACATACTTGCGTTATTTAGATTACCTACTAGATGAGGTTGTAGCCGAGCGAACTCCAAGTATGTATCAGCTATTGAACAGATTATTGGGGAATAATGTCCCGGCTATGCTGGGATGCGGGTCGTGCTGGACCAATGGAGGAAAAGACAAAAATGAGCTGGAACATTTCTAAAAAACATTTATTTAAACCAGGATGTGATGAAAGTTAAGTGGCATGGTAATGGGTTATTGTGAATGTACAGCAGGAAAAGAAGGAATTTGTGGGGTGCAGCAAAAGGCAACAATATTATAAAATAAGACAGTGCAGAGTTATTGCGAAAGTTCTTATACAGTCTTAACTTATGCTAGGACAGGCTCCATCACACATGCGCAAAAAACCCGAGGAAAATTAGAGATAGCTATTGAGGTAGAGATAGAGATAGAAACAGTTGAGGATTAATGACCTCTCAATACCTGGCTGGCAGCAGACCTGTGCAACCCAGAATGCTTAGAGGGATAAATGCTGAGGATGTCGAGGGTGCGTGTTAGAAGTGCAAGTGTAATGCAACATGGGGTGCAGCGTAGTGTAAGAGGAAGAATGTGAGGTGCCGGTCAGTTTGGTTCGCTCTTCAGTTTTGCTCTGAAAAGAACAGTTGGTAGGGCTTGCCCGCGTTGATTGCTCCTTTGCGTCCACAGCAGATGAGAGATAGATGGTAGAAGAATGATGCATGAGAGAAAGGATCCGATCATATATCGTGAAAGAGTCTGTACGTGTAAATATTGTTGTAACTTAATGAGTGACATTGAAATGGAGCAGTCCCGGCTCGCAGCAGCAATGCGTGACCCCACGCCTGATCATGCTGACTCAACTCTTGTCCTTGCGTCGCCTGTCTCCCCAGCAAGGTCGATATCTGGCGATAGCCCCCTCCTGCGATAGCCTTCAGAATGAGCCGTATATGCTCTTTTTATAAGCCCTGGACAAGGGGAGGAGCTAACCATCGGAATCAAAAGGAGCTCTAATGAAATTGAGCTTCCTTATTGGTCCATAGTGGTCATGGCCACACCCCACCAGGCCCCAGAGGTGAAAAATGGCTTAATCGGCAGCCAACAGGGCCACACACAACAGCTCCCAATCTTTACATGGGGCCGTAGTCTTTGAAGGCGCTTCTGGACTCAAACGTGCACAGACCCCCATTCAAACATAGGATTTAGGGAAATCTTTCACTACCTGTAGGTCCTTCAACGAATGCCAGCGCACGTTCGCACTTCGTGTTATGCCCCAAAATAACCTGACCTACATCTCCTCGGTGTCTTTCGAGGCTGTGGTAAGTGTTCCATGAGTATGTGGCAGTTGAGGCTGTTGTAGAAGTAGCAGCAGCATGGTGTTGCATTGTAGTGAAGTAGCAGTACATTGTGGAGTTGTGGGGAAGAGGTGGACATTCCTTATAATGAGATTATGAGTAATGGTCGCGTTTGTAATGGAAAATGTAAGCGTGGTTGTTGCAGGGATTTTTAGTAGTCGTATGGAGTGGTTGTGGTGAGCGTAGTATAGTTTGGTGAGCGGAATGAAGTCTGAGGCAGTTGAGAATTGGTGCGCAAATGCAAAGGAGGCGCTCGCGGCGCACTTGCTTGGTTAGTAGTAGTCCTTTCTGTTTTACGTGCTGGCTTGCTTGCGTTTGTGTTCGTTGAGAGAAAGGGGGTGGAAGACGCAAAGATTGACGAATAAAGAGGTATAAGAAGTCTAACTGAAGGAGTCCCACTCAATGCATCTTTCCCCTTTACCCACTCGACATATGGAAAGGAATAACTAATACACATACTATTGAAATAACTGCCTTGGGATCGCTGTATGTTGTGTGCTATTGCCTTGAAGCATGTGGTTTTACAGAACCACAACAATATCATTAGATAGCTGTGAATGAAGGGATCAATTTGTTCCATAAATACCTCTTCCACTTCCTGAGGTGGGTGTAATGTATGTATATGTCTGATGTGGGGAGATCTACACTTGTCGGACCTAGGCCACAGCAAACAATTTCTTCCGAAGTATGTGGATGGTCTTGTATTAGAAAATCGGTTGGCATGGACACCAGGTCGTGTAAATTGCATTCAGTGACGTCACATCAGTCCTTGTCAAACCAATTAAACATGTTCCATCTTGGTTGGTCGTAGTTGGTATTCGTCCGTTGGTGCGGAAAACTTCATGGCATGGCTGGACGAATGTACTCCCACTGAGCCAATCGGAGAGCAGCACTGCTTCATGCCTTCTCCCTAACTAAATGCGAGCTTCTGAACTAAATAACGTGAGGATGAGATGATTCAGCAATGGCAGGAAAAACCTGCTCTGCATACCTTAAATCAAGTTTTCTATGCTGGCTATTTCTATGCAAGTCACTGCCAGATCCACAGCTTCCCCTTATTACCCTGATGTTGTCGCCTTCGCTTGACTAGCAAAATCACCAAAATTGCAAAACAATTCTTCCAGCGAAATTTCTCCCATGCCTTTTCATTCTTCTCTTGTTTCTGTACTTTCAACAGGTGCCAGAGGGACCAATCATTGCTCACCTCCTTGTTTCTGTAGCGGAACCCAACAATGGCCAGTCCTTTGGCCAGCGTGCTGGTTGTGCGGCTTGGTGTGCCATAACCACTGCAACTATCCATATTTCCTGTGATTATCCTATGACTATCCATTGCGTCATGTTGGAAAAATTGGCTGGTGTAGCATAGGCTTCAGCAACACCATGGTGGAGGGAGGATAGGTGAAAGGGGAGGGGGGCGGCGCAAGAGACTTCCGGTTGGCCTGTACTTCACTCCTTGTGTGTATCCTGTACGCAGCGGACGTACTGTGTTGGCAATAAATTTATTACATTAAAACAACCCTGTGTTGAAATGAAAACAACAGAGGGGAGCTGGATGGGGAAATCACAAATATAAAACAAGAAAAGGAAAGGAAGTGTTTATGAGGGGATCGAATAGGGGGAAAAAAGTTAAGCAGTTAGAAGAGGAAGGAAAAGGAATGAGCAGAATAATGTTTTTTTTTTGTATATTGCCTCAGGTGTTCTCAAATAATAAGTCAAAATTAGTTTTATGGGTCTGAAATATACACTAATTGGAGTCACATCATAAATCTTAGTTGTAGTTGTAAAATAGTGAGTCGTGTGTCACAAGTTATAAACAATCATAAGAGAGCAAGAAAAGTTGTGCAATTTCACAAGGATCATGACGTTGTATGCATATTCTACCTGCTCATGCTTCATTAACAGCATCTGATCAGTAATACATACTGTTGTTGACGAAGGGGACATCAATCCTCTCCAGAGCATTCTGGAATGTTCACATGTGCAAAAAAGCCATCGCCAAAGTAGCCACGGTCAAACAGTTAGGGCTTGAAGAAGATAAAGAACAGTACCAAAAAACAAAAAATAAATGAAGAAAGCGATTGTAGAGAAAGATCCTTGACCGTGGAAAAATATATGAATGTCTTGATACTAACGAGGGACAAAAAGACATCTTCAGAATAGCAGCTGCTGGGGTAGATTAACAAAATATCTGGGAAATGTCTGTACAATTATGATGCAGACGTGTAACTCTAGCGAAAGGATGAAATCAAATGAGTGGGGGCCAATACTTGAACTGGCTTATGAATGAAGATCTCCTCTCT
>CM068959.1:47003161-47019798 GCA_035128595.1 Eptatretus atami | reverse complement strand
CAGGCTTTACACCAAAGATGTCAACGATTGACCATATCCTTGCTCTTCGGGTCTTCACTGAACGCAGATGAGAGTTTCGGCAGGGGCTGCTTGCAGCTTATGTTGATCTCTGCAAAGCATTTGAATCAGTGAATTGGGATGCCTTCTGGAGGATTGTTGGTCTTTGTGGGGTGCCACCAAAACTGATCGATCTGATGTCTGAGCTATACTCTGGTACTGAGAGTGCTGTGAGATGGCAGCGTCAGGATGGCATTGAAAGCCTGGATTATAGTTTTGACCAAGGAAACCCGAATCCCAGCGCTCCGACTCTCATTCAGCACCTCGAGGGCCCCCAAAAGGATATCTAAAGTCTCCGCAAAGATGACTGCATCATCTGCGAACTCAAGGTCAGAGATTTAACACTCCCAAACGATGCACCCAGCTTGATCTCTCGCATCCTCCCGAGAATACATCCATACAAGTGCTGAAAAGTTGGGGGGCCAGTACACACCCCTGAAAAACTCCATTAACAACTGGAAATAAGTCAGAGATGGTACCACCACATCTCACAGCACTCTCAGTACCAGAGTATAGCTCAGACATCAGCGATCAGTTTGGTGGCACCCCACAAAGACCAACAATCCTCCAGAAGCATTCCAATTCACTGATTCAAATGCTTTGCAGAGATCAACATAAGCTGCAAGCAGCCCTGCCGAAACTCTCATCTGCGTTCAGTGAAGACCCGAAGAGCAAGGATATGGTCAATCGTTGACATCTTTGGTGTAAAGCCTGATGCTCTGGCCGCTGGTGCTCAAGCAGATGGTGGCGAACTCTATCAAGAATTATCTGAGCAAAGACCTTGCCCGGCACTGAGAGCAGCGTCACCCTCGGTAGTTGTTGCAGCTTGGCGATCACCGTCCCTTTCCAGTGAGGGACAACAAGGCCCTTTTCAGTCAGTTGGATGATGCGTGTGTTCCAGGTAGAGCACAGAACTGCATGCAGACACCGAGTCAGCATTCCACCAGCCTTGAGAAGTTCAGCATGGATGCCACAGATCCCTTGAGCTTTACCCCATTTCAACCGTTCACTGCAGCATGTGTTTCCACAAGCGAAGGTGGATCACAGTTGCTTGGAGGGTCAGCAACAGTTATTGTAACACCCTGACATCCAATTTGACAGCTGGTGGATCAGCCTGTACAACCGCTCAAAGTAACCGGCCCAGCGGGCCTTCACTTCAGACTCCTCTGTCAAGAGCCTACCACTCTCTGCTCTAACTGCAGTGCTCGAGGGATGGGCTTGGTGAACGCAATGCGCGAATTCCCCTGTAAGTAGGACGAGAATCACTTGACCACAGGTGATGCTTTACCCCCTCACAGATTTTCTCGCACATAGGCCTCCTTGTCCACCCTTACGCACGTACAGTTTTACGCCTCAGCTCCCTGAACAGACTCAGCTCTGCCATTCAGCCTGGCCCTGCGACTCTGGTCAATGGTATCCAGTGTCCCTTGAGAGACAAAATTCTTCTTTGCCCTATGGTGAGTTCCAAGACATCCACTGGCAACATCAAGGACAGTCGCTTGAAGGCACTCACAACTCTTCGGGACCTCCCAAAGCACCCAGACCCCCCAAATCTCCACTCAGCCTGTTCGCAAAACTCCACAGCTACCCTCTCATCTTGAACATGCCAACATCCAGCCTAGGCTGGATGGTGCCATTCTCCAGGATTTAAGGTGCAACTTAAGAGTTGCCACAACAAGCCGATGGTCAGTATTGAGAACTGAACACTGCGGTAGACCCTGCAGTTCTGGATCATCCTCCAACGACCATCAACGGGACATGGTCAATCTCCTTTGCCACACCGCCAGCGTTGGAATACCAAGTCTAGAGATGAGCTTGTGGGCGCTGAAACCATGAACCAGCCACCCTAAGTCCATGACTTCTTGCAAAGTCAAGGAATTTAGTGCTATTCTGGTTCATAGTTCCTGACCCATGGGGACCAACACACGTCTCATAACCATCCTATCAGTTCCAGTCGATGCATTGAAATTCCCCAAGACTAAAAGTGTATCTCGTCTGGGGCACTGATCAACCACAGACTCGAGCTGGCGTAGAATGCATCCTTCACGTGAGGTCACTCGCCTCAGTCGGAGCATAAACAGACCAGGGAAATGACACCAAGGAGTGACGCATCCTTCGTCTCATAATACGCTCATTGACCGGTGTTACCTCAATTATCATTGGAGTCAGCTTATTGGACACAGCTACAGCAACTCCTTGGGCATGGTAACCATCAGAGCGACCGACCAATAGTGTGTTACCACCCACCATTATCTCGCCGCAATCCGGTCTCCGAACCTCAGAGAGGCTGCAATACCGATGTCAAATGCTTGAGCTCAGATGATAACAGAGACAGGTGATCATCCTCTCTTAGGGATAGGACATTCCAGGCACCCACCGAAGGGACCGCCTCAGTTAACCCAAGGAGATTGCAGTCTGTGGGGCGACACCTCAGCACCACTCTGACACACTCTCCCGCAATCTGACCTGGAATGTTACCTCGTGGTTCCCTCCTATCATCAAAGATTTGGGGTCCGAAGGCTTTGCCCCAATCCCGTCATCCGGTGAGCGCCTGCGAAGGGAGCTGTACAGGAGGTACTCCCACGGAGTGAGTTTTCAGACTTCTTTGTTTTTGTGATTTGCGGAATGAAGGTTTTACGGTGGCCGGAGTGCAAATCCTGCCACCAACCTCCTAATAAGAAGTAAACCCAACTGCAGGAGGACGTCCGCAGACACAGTTGGCACTAGATAAGGATGGCCGTTGGCTCACAAGGAGCTCCTCCCCCTTTGACAGGTTTTGTTTTTAATCCTGCTGGGTGTCCATATCCAAACACCCTCTCACCAAAAACCTGGTGGGGAGACTTTAGTCGCCGACAACCCGACCATGGAACAGGTTAGTACAGGTTTACATGATACCTGTAGCAAGTCACAGATCTGATCTGGCCTGACAAGTGATGGTTGGTTGTATTGGTAGTGATGGGGCTTGAATTGCCCATTCACATTTCCATCACTGGACGGGGTTGAGGTACGAGGAGGTATGAGGAGGGAGGAGAAGTGGTGAGGCGGTCGTTCGAGGAAGGGGGTGGGGCATTTATTACGATCCATTCTCCGTCCAATTGAGTTGACCTCTTCTTAACCATTCAGTGATCCTCATTTTTCTCCCCCAATCTGTCCAGCTCTTTTTTTTTTTTTAATACTTCCCTGATCTTTTCTCTTTCCTCAGTTGTGACTATATATCTGTTGTATTTCATCTTGTATTTTTTATTTTTGTCTTCTTGCAATTGTTGGGGTTTTTTTGTTGCTGTTTCAGTTTGTGCATGTCATCTTCAATTTAACCTGTTTCTGGAAGTTTTTGCAAGGTGAGTGAGAGGGTACCTTTTCTGGTTTGTTGTGTTCATGCTTGTATACAAATGTATTCGGTAGTCTGTTGACCTTGCACGTACTCACTTCCTACAGTCGTCGCTCTGTGCACTTGATTAAATTCCATCAGGCTGTCACCTCCTTCTTTCCTTGGCAGGTACATTCTTGGGATGCCCTGATTTTATGGAACATTTTGTGGATAGTGAGAGTTTCCTTTGATATCTAGTTTTTTGATTTCTGCTTGTGGCCAGTTTACTATTCTGCAGCTGTATTGGAAGCTAGTACTGCTAGTTGGTTTATGGCTTTGATTTTGCTCGTTCGGGTAAGGTATGTTCTCAGCGTTATCCTCATTCTTTATAGGTTTTCCTTGGTATTGTTTAGTGCATTTTTTTGTTGACATAATTGGTGGCCCTCTTCTACTCCAACGTATTTGTATGATGCTTCATTGTCTAGCTCCTGTATTGTTGTATTTTCAGTCAATTTTATGTTTGCCATTTTTGTTGGTCTACCATGCACAAATGTGCACTTGGCACACTTATCAAGGCAAAATTGCATTTGGATGTCATTGGTGTACCGTTTCACTAATTTCAGTATATTTGACAATTTTTGTTGTTCGGTACAAAGTTTTAAATCATCCATGTACAGTAGATGTCACCTTTCTTGTTTCTTTGGACATTTCTTTATTCTTTGCAAAGGAGACTGTGGGATCATTGACATCCACCAACTAATGCTGGCAGATGGGATGCACAGTTTAACGTCCATCAAGGAACAGCACACACATTGATGAATCGCCCTGCCTGCAAAACACCAAGATGACAGTTAATAACGGGGCCGAGATTCAAACCCAGACAAACAGCTCGGCGTAAGTGTGAGTATCTCTCGGCTATCCTGCCAGCCTAGTTATTAGTCGAGTGAGCAAAGTGGGAGTTCAAGGATCCATCAATCAGAGACGGTTGTACACATGTTTTATAGACATGAAGTTGATGTTATTCACTAAACCTTGGATACTCCCTGCTTGCCCAAAAGGCATTTTCGATGGTAGAGAAGCTTTAGAGAGAAACTAAAGTGTTTAAATTTTAACAACAAAGATAAAAAGAGTCCAATATAGACTATTCCGAAAGACCGAAGCCATTGTTGCAATCATAGTGCGAGTGGGATCGGGATATTATGCAGTGAGGGGTGGAGAGGAATCTTGTGCTTGACTGTGCTATGAGATGACGTTGGGATGGCGGATGACACGGGCATGGTGAGTTGTGTAATTTTATATTTAGTTGACTCTAAATATTATTGTATTATTTGAACCAAATGTTTTCTTTTATCACGTGATTTTGAAGGCAAACAAGCTGCTTAGATATTATTTTGCATCAAGTATGTCAGAATGCTGTCGCATATTTTCATTTATTTTTTGCAGGTACTGTATCCTTTACAAATGGACAAATGAAAATGTAAAAGCCGGTCCATAATTTGTGCAGACGGGTATGGAAATGTACCACGAGCTACCACCTCAAGTTTCTGGCACAATAATCGACACACATCTCTGTTCTATTTACATAAACTGGTGCTGAGTAGACAATTTAGACTGTTGTCGAATATGTCATCCTTCTAATTACACTGCCAGTCCACTGAGTTACAGGTTTGAAGTAGCTATCACTTGTAGCCCATCACGCGCTATTGCTGCAATTATTTTACCTCGAGAATGGTTCTGCATCAGAGGGTGAGCAGGGACATATCCAAGATTAAGCTCCATATTCAGGCATACCACAACACCAAAACAGTACTCATTGGCATGCATTACAAATCAAAATGATCTAAATACTTCATTTTCTCAACAGGACATTACTTAATGAGCGTTGTACTGCGCATGTTTGAGCGCTTTGGTAGACAATCTCTGTGTGCACATTTGCGAGTGCTACAAGCCGTGTGTGGGATCACAGTAGTTGTGAGTACAGCAGTATTTTGCACAAGTGTACAACTTTGGACAGATGACGATGGCTCTGGGAATTAGGATGTTCGATACCTATAAGCTCACAATGGGCACATTAAAAGGGTGAGTTCCAAGCACTCTCCAAGTGCGTTTTCGTATGGCCCTGTGAATGTACTTATGGGTTAACCTTTCATGCACAAGTGTTTATCGAAAACTAAAGACAGGTGGTTGCATAGAATCTAAATTTTCTCCAATACCTATTGCACACGAGGATACACAAGGAAACTTGACACAGGAGAAGTCCATACCTGCACTCTTTGAATACCACATTAATCCAATCCAACCAATTAGTTAATTTGTTAATTTAAAATGAACAAAATGATCAAATGATTATGATTTAAGTTTTTTTATTTATTCAGATACCTCTTTCGGGAGCTCTTATTTAGAATATTTTTCAATGTTTTGAAAGTTATCAAGAACATGATGTTCGCATCTTGACCAATGTTAGATGAAGCTCAATTAAACCCAGGGTGGCCCATTTGATGTTCTCGTTATTGCTATTTAATAGTTCGAAACTCTGACAATGTAACACCACCATTCATTAAGTTTACTTCAGTTAACAGTAATCCTTACTGCAGTAGATAAACCAAAATAGCAACACCTATAGTATTTCTAAAGTTAACTTAAACTGCCAGAAATTATATGAGAGTGCAACTACAGGTCTAACTATTCAATTTTGTCTGGGACAGTATTTAATTGAGGACTCGATATATGTTCATTGCTTTATTATTGTTCTTTTTCCATATTTTCTTGCTCTCTTTGTTTCACCTTTTGTTATCACTGCCTCAGATCACTCAAAGATGCAGTGATGTATGACTTGAGTCCGACTTTGACTCATGTCCAACTCGGGTCCTTATTTTTCTGAACTTAGACATTTTGATTTCAAAGTTACAAATCATACTTGGACTTGCAAGAGTTCTCCATCATGGTGGGTTTGAAAGTTACTTGCAATCACATGCCAGAGAGACTAGTCCATGGTTTTATTGAAAACATAGTAGACTATGTGTAGATCAGTGTCTCTCTGTATCAGTGGATAATCCTACTGATAAGTTTCATCAACTACAAATTGGAAAATGTCGGCTATAACTGCTGTTGAAAACAAAGTAAATGGCATTTCAGCCGTTTACCTTCATTAGCATTAGCTCTTGTTCCAATGAAGAGCTAATGCCTGAAACATCAGCTTTACTTTACCTCCCACAATGGCCTTTGTCAACTTTCAATCGATATATAAAACCCATTGATGCTTATATATGACAAAGTGACATGTGAGATTGATCAAGTATTCTATGTTGGCAATGGACCATTTACCCCCATTGGATTTTGCATTAATGGGTCTGAATTGGACTGGATCTGAACCATTTTTAAAGCAACAGAAAAGAAAAAAATGACATACCCATCTTTCATCATGCGGATAGAAATAAGTAATCAGATGTCCTTCTATAAGAGAGTTTTGGTCTTGTTGCAAGCCTTTCTATACTCGTCTTCGTGGAAAACATATTTTTTTCATGTTGTTGCGGAGCAGCGTCCAGGGGAACCACGAGGAGGGGCTGTCTCAGGTTCCTCTCCGGACTCACCGGAAATCGCAGGCCATCACACACGAATAACTTTGTGTCGCGGCGGGTCACTAATCGACTGCAAACGCCAATAACTTGACCACGTGACTTAGGGTCCTCCGTTAACAAACATTTACCAAAGGACATGTGACCTCTTTATCGGGATCGCACCCTCGGTACATACTTGCGTTATTTAGATTACCTACTAGATGAGGTTGTAGCCGAGCGCGGAACTGCCAAGTATGTATCAGCTATTGAACAGATTATTGGGGAATAATGTCCCGGCTATGCTGGGATGCGGGTCGTGCTGGACCAATGGGAGAAAGACAAAAATGAGCTGGAACATTTCTAAAAAAACATTTATTTAAACAGGATGTGATGAAAGTTAGTGGCATGGTAATGGGGTTTATGTGAATGTACAGCAGGAAAAGAAAGAATTTTGTGGGTGCAGCAAAAGGCAACAATATTATAAAATAAGACAGTGCAGAGTTATTGCGAAAGTTCTTATACAGTCTTAACTTATGCTAGGACAGGCTCCATCACACATGCGCAAAAACCCGAGGAAAATTAGAGATAGCTTTGAGGTAGAGATAGAGATAGAAACAGTTTAGGATTAATGACCTCTCAATACCTGGCATGGCAGCAGACCTGTGCACCAGAATGCTTAGAGGGATAAATGCTGAGGATGTCGAGGGTGCGTGTTTGAGAGTGCAAGTGTAATGCAACATGGGGTGCAGCGTAGTGTAAGAGGAAGAATGTGAGGTGCCGGTCAGTTTGGTTCGCTCTTCAGTTTTGCTCTGAAAAGAACAGTTGGTAGGGCTTGCCCGCGTTGATTGCTCCTTTGCGTCCACAGCAGATGAGAGATAGATGGTAGAAGATGATGCATGAGAGAAAGGATCCGATCATATATCGTGAAAGAGTCTGTACGTGTAAATATTGTTGTAACTTAATGAGTGACATTGAAATGGAGCAGTCCCGGCTCGCAGGAGCAATGCGTGACCCACGCCTGATCATGCTGACTCAACTCTTGTCCCGTCGGCTGTCTCCCCAGCAAGGTCCGATATCTGGCGATAGCCCCCTCCTGCGATAGCCTTCAGAATGAGCCGTATATGCTCTTTTTATAAGCCCTGGACAAGGGGAGGAGCTAACCATCGGATCAAAAGGAGCTCTAGAAATTGAGCTTCCTTATTGTCCATAGGGTCATGGCCACACCCACCAGGCCCCAGAGGTGAAAAATGGCTTAATCGAGCCCAACAGGGCCACACACAACAGCTCCAATCTTTACATGGGGCCGTAGTCTTTGAAGGCGCTCTCTGGACTCAAACGTGCACAGACCCCCATTCAAACATAGGATTTTAGGGAAATCTTTCACTACCTGTAGGTCCTTCAACGAATGCCAGCGCACGTTCGCACTTCGTGTTATGCCCCAAAATAACCTGACCTACATCTCCGGTGTCTTTCGAGGCTGTGGTAAGTGTTCCATGAGTATGTGGCAGTTGAGGCTGTTGTAGAGTAGCAGCAGCATGGTGTTGCATTGTAGTGAAGTAGCAGTACATTGTGGATTGTGGGGAAGAGGTGGACATTCCCTATAATGAGATTATGAGTAATGGTTGCGTTTGTAATGGAAAATGTAAGCGTGGTTGTTGCAGGGATTTTTAGTAGTCTATGGAGTGGTTGTGTGAGGCGTAGTATAGTTTGGTGAGCGAATGAAGGTCTGAGGCAGTTGAGAATTGGTGCGCAAATGCAAAGGGGCGCTCGCGGCGCACTTGCTTGGTTAGTAGTAGTCCTTTCTGTTTTACGTGCTGGCTTGCTTGCGTGTTTGTGTGAGAAAAGGGGTGGAAGAACGCAAAGATTGACGAATAAAGAGGTATAAGAAGTCTAACTGAAGGAGTCCCACTCAATGCATCTTTCCCCTTTACCCACTCGACATATGGAAAGGAATAACTAATACACATACTATTGAAATAACTGCCTTGGATCGCTGTATGTTGTGTGCTATTGCCTTGAAGGCATGTGGTTTTACAGAACCACACAATATCATAGATAGCTGTGAATGAAGGGATCAATTGTTCATAAATACCTCTTCCACTTCCTGAGGTGGGTGTAATGTATGTTGATTGTCTGATGTGGGGAGAGTCTACACTTGTCGACCTAGGCCACAGCAAAACATTTCTTCCGAAGTATGTGGATGGTCTTGTATTAGGAAATCGGTTGGCATGGACACCAGGTCGTGTAAATTGCATTCCGTGACGTCACATCAGTCCTTGTCAAACCAATTAAACATGTTCCATCTTGGTTGGTCGTAGTTGGTATTCTGTCTTGGTGCGGAAACCTCATGGCATGGCTGGACGAATGTACTCCCCTAGCCAATCGGAGAGCAGCACTGCTTCATGCCTTTCTTCCCTAACAAATGGCGAGCTTCTGACTAAATAACGTGAGATGAGTGATTCAGCAATGGCAGGAAAAACTGCTCTGCATACCTTAAAGTCAAGTTTTCTATGCTGGCTTTTTCTATGCAAGTCCTGCCAGATCCACAGCTTCCCCTTATTACCCTGATGTTGTCGCCTTCGCTTGACTAGCAAAATCACCAAAATTGCAAAACAATTCTTCCAGCGAAATTTCTCCCATGCCTTTTCATTCTTCTCTTGTTTCTGTACTTTCAACAGGTGCCAGAGGGACCAATCATTGCTCACCTCCTTGGTTTCTGTAGCGGAACCCACAATGGCCAGTCCTTTGGCCAGCGTGCTGGTTTGGGCGGCTTGGTGTGCCATAACCACTGCAACTATCCATGATTTCCTTTGATTATCCTATGACTATCCATTGCGTCATGTTGGAAAAATTGGCTGGTGTAGCATAGGCTTCAGGCAACACCATGGTGGAGGGAGGATAGGTGAAAGGGGAGGGGGGGCGCGCAAGAGACTTCCGGTTGGCCTGTACTTCACTCCTTGGTGTGTATCCTGTACGCAGCGACGTACTGTGTTGGCAATAAATTTATTACATTAAAACAACCCTGTGTTGAATGAAAACAACAGAGGGGAGCTGGATGGGGAAATCAAAAATATAAATCAAGAAAAGGAAAGGAAGTGTTTATGAGGGGATCGAATAGGGGGGAAAAAAGTTAAGCAGTTAGAAGAGGAAGGAAAAGAATGAGCAGAATAATGTTTTTTTTTTGTATATTGCCTCAGTGTTTTCAAATAATAAGTCAAAATTAGTTTTATGGTCTGAAATATACACTAATTTGGAGTCACATCATAAATCTTAGTTGTAGTTGTAAAATAGTGAGTCGTGTGTCACAAGTTATAAACAATCATAAGAGGCAAGAAAAGTTGTGCAATTTCACAAGGATCATGACGTTGTATGCATATTCTACCTGCTCATGCTTCATTGAACAGCATCTGATCAGTAATACATACTGTGGTGACGAAGGGGACATCAATCCTCTCCAGAGCATTCTGGAATGTTCACATGTGCAAAAAAGCCATCGCCAAAGTAGCCACGGTCAAACAGTTAGGGCTTGAAGAAGATAAAGAACAGTACCAAAAAACAAAAAATAAATGAAGAAAGCGATTGGTAAGAGAAAGATCCTTGACCGTGGAAGAATATATGAATGTCTTATACTAACGAGGGACAAAAAGACATCTTCAGAATAGCAGCTGCTGGGGTAGATTACAAAATATCTGGGAAATGTCTGTACAATTATGATGCAGACGGTGTTGTAACTCTAGCGAAAGGATGAAATCAAATGAGTGGGGGCCAATACTTGAACTGGCTTATGAATGAAGAAAACAAAAGAAGAAAAAAAAAAAAGAGACAGACGAGGTAGTTGTAAATCAGAATGACATAACTAGCATTAATTTGAAAGAGATTAGAACGCATTGAGAGGAATGAAAAATGGCCAAGCAGTGGGACCTTGATGAACCACTGGGAATATGGACCTGCCTCGATGAATATGGGGTTCACGTCTTGAATAACTATTCAACTGTGTTATCATAAGATAGGAAATTCAAGGGGAAATGTGGAGGAAAAGTATTCTGCAGCAATATTTAAAGGAAAGGGGGACATCCAAAGAATGAACATACCAAGACAATCCTTTAAGATATGGGAGAGAGTTATAAATCAGAGGACTGAGAAGAGTTGGAAATCCATGAAGCATCAATTCTCCTTCATACCGGAAGAAGCGCCACGAATGCTTTTTGGTTTTGGACAAGTGATGGTGAAATATTCGGGAAAGTCAAAGCAATTCTAAGTTTGTATTCATTGATATGTAGAAGGCTTATGACGGTTGCCTCGGGAGGAACTGACCCTCTTACTCTTCCAAGTGGGACAGGAAGTACCATGGTAAATGTGTGTTTGCAAATGACATTTGGTGGCTATGTGGTGGGATGATGATAATATGACTGAGTATCTTGAGAAATGGAGAAAAGTGCTGGAAAATAGGGGGTGCGAGGATCATAGACCAAAGACTCAAGGTGGATTGATTGTCAGTTTGAGTGTCGGGAAGAGGACTCAGGCTAGAAGTGTTAAAGATTATGGTATATGTAAAGACCTGGAGAAAGTGAGTAGCTTTCAGTATCTAGGGTCGTGGTGACAGAAGATAGAAATTAAGCAACAAATTAGTTCTGTTGGAATAATTGGAGAAGTACACTGGAGTGTTTGGTGATAGAAAGTACCGCTGAAACTTAAGAATTTACAGACAATTGTATACCGGCTTTGTTATAGTTAGTGGAAACTTGACCCATGGAAAAAGCATAAATAATTAGAATGGCACTCGGAGAGCACATACCTCCGCCTGCTGGACACTTTACGTTTTTCATTTGTATCCCACTGATCTGCCGAATCGGATCCGGACCCGAACCAAATCTAATCGTCTGTTCTTGTCACTTTAACCAACCCATCCACCTCGTTCGGTCATAACTTGTCCACACCGTTTTTTATATATTGTGCCGATTATATCGTTTTAGCATGAACCCTCAATTTGTGAAGAATCACTGAAAAAAATTCTAGGGTCCTGAATGTCCTCCCCAAAGTCTCAAACACACATAACACCCTCCTTCCCCTTTTTATCGTTCTTCAACAAAGCAAAAAGGTCAAATTGTTCCATGTCATTACATATTTATTCGTTACCTCATTGAAATAGTGAACATTTATTTAGCTCTTCATGACATTAACTCTATTCATGGAAAGTTCAACCTAAACAGGAAGTGGATTGTCCAACAGCTCCATGTTTGTTACAGTCGGTCGGTGAATCAGAGGCAGCTGTCCAAACCAACAATCAGTGGGAAGGTTGTCTCACTCTCGCACTCACACACCACCACACACACACACACACACACACACTATTGTGTAAGATTATGCAATATCAGGCATAACCTCAGTTCTGCTTTGAATGGGGTCGTGCAAGTGCCCTTGGTGATGTAGGGACAATGGAAATGGCTAAAAAATAATTTTTTGAACATTATCAACGACAAAGTTATATATGAATAATTGTTTTTCATAAATGAGAAGCGGAATCCTGAATGTAAATTCTGAGAGCAGCTCCAAGTTGGGAAAAAATTGGAGTGGTTGGGAGGAGGGTGGGAGAATAACAAATGGAGTTAATGAAATTCAATCAATGTACACAGACTGTATCAGTGGAGTGGTCTTCAGTCCACACTATCGTTCAAAGTACAAAAATACTGCAAGTAACAGTGGGCTTGGACTTGCATTATAAACAAAACAGTCTTGCCTTAGGATGTTGAATGTCTTGCCATGGATTTACTCGGGTAGTTGGTATGCGTGCCTTCTGATTGCTTTCAGAACTAGTTGTATAAATTATAATGGGAACCAGAGGACATGTGTGTGATGTTATTGAACGATGTATCAAGGCCCATTCACAGCTATTTCTCCTTTATTCCTGGAAATGCTACACTAGTTCATGGATGAATAGACTTAAATACCCTGGGCGGTGGTGCTGTTTGTTAAAGCGCGTGTCGATCATTGTAACAATTCAGTAATGAATGGAGACCAATTTGGCGGCCTGTGCCAAAAGTGCAATTTTCATAGCAGGTTAAATGCCAGAGTGCTCAACATGTAAATACAAATGTATACAGTTGGCAGGTGCAGAGTACCCCATACAAGGCATTGTACAACTTGTAAAGTGAACAATGATCATAATTATTGATCAAACAGTCATAAACTGGAAGGGCACTCGGTGGAGCGCATACCTCCTCCACGCCAATGCCTGATCCAGTAGAACAATTACGGTCCAATTACTTTTTGAAATATCTGCTATAATCGTTTTTGGCCCCACCTCTCAATGTGGAAGAATTCACTTGTGAAAATAAAAAATTAAAAATTTCTTGCATCCATATCTGATTCAGATTCTCACAAAATTGAATCAATTCTTCCTCAGACACCAAACTGTGGCCACCAAGTTTCGTCCGAATCCATCCACAACTTTGTGATATTGTGATATATATGTCGTTTATTATCTTGTCTCTCAATGGTGAGGAATCATTTGAAAAATTCTCGGATCTTCACCAAATTGATCAATTGTCATTGTCACACACCATGTCTACCAAGTTTCGTCCGAATCTGTCCACACTTTTTGAGATTCGTGCTATATATCGTTTTTGGCCCCATTCTTCATAGTTGAAGAATCGACTTGAATTAAATAACTGCTGTATCTGGATTTGGATTTGGATCCTCCAAAAGTGAATCAATTCTTCCTTGTCACGCACCCAACCTGTGCACCAGTTCTGCACAATCCATCCATAACCTTTTGAGATATTGTGCTATCTCTCATATTTGGCCTTATTCTCTCAATGGTGAAGAATCACTGAAAGAATTCTAGTATCGATCTGCATTCGGATCTTCACCAAAATTATTGTTGCGGTCCTTGCTGGTCACCTACATGCACAAAATTTTTAGAACGATTGCCTGAAAGCTGTAGCCAAAATTGTGTGACAAACAGACAGACACATAGACAAATGTACAGACCAACATAGCAGGGAAGGCAATAAGAAACAACCCAGTCTGGAGAGAGGGAATGGAGGAGGGAGGGAAAGGTGGGTTGAGAATCCAAAGGGAGGGGGGGTGGATGAGGACCCGCGTTGCAGGAAACACCGGGACCACCCTGCTAGTCATTGAAATAAAAAAAGCAACAGGCTTTCAGACACAGCCTCCCATTGGTGATCACAGTGACTTCGAGTAATATAATGTTCTTCACAGCACCAGAATGCTAGTTGAGTCTTAGACGCACTGACTCAAAGCAGGAGAAGCATACTCTGTTATTCAATGACGAATGTCATTCAATTACACCAGACTCGGTCCCATAATGGTTGGAAACATCCGCTCTGAGTCTGGGAGCGTCAGTTGTTCGAAAACTGTCGAGTCATACAAAACTTTAAATGGTACGTGCTGCTTCCTTGTTGATGCTCAGCAATTAAACAGGCACAGAATACCCCATAGATTGGAATCCATAGGAGGAGTAAATTCCTCTCGATTTCCTCTGAGTGAGATAGAAAGGCGATGTCATAAAGATTATGTCTCTTGTACCGAGTGCTCTGGGAAGTGAAGTCACTTCCTCCAATCTCAGCCACTGTGTTGTGTGTGTCAGTTTGGTGTGGCTCATGTATATGTCTCTGTTTGTGCATGATTTGTGTCGCATCTCATCCTGAACTTTAAGGCTCTTTAAAAAGTTTTCGCCATTGAAAGCGTTTTATTTCAAGAGACCCAGTGAGAACATGAAACAGATCTGGCTTTGACTGCCAGATCGGTTGATGAGGTTGAGAAAGAACAGAAAATATGATGAACATGTGTGAATATGGTTCAACAACAGGGTTCAATACCCACCAACTGTCCCTGATACAACTATCTCGTCTCAAATGATCCGAATCACCAGACACTAAGAAGATAGGCAAGCATTCCGACAGAGGAGCAGAGGTCACAAATGTTAATCGGCTGTTTGTCAGGATCAATCTTTAGCTCAAAGCAGTTTGAAACCCCACTGGACATCATCCACAGGCATAAATGGAGTTGCAGTCCAAATTACGAAGGACTGTTCAATTGCAAAAAAGGTTTCTGTTGGAGATATTAGAATACGTACCTCAAAGGAAAATCTTTCCACAATTATATGTTTAAGTAAGATCAATGATGTCACCAAAAGACAAAGAGATGGAATTGAGAATTAAGTTGTTTTTAATTTTGATGTTTAAAATAAAAATAATTCTTAATGGATAAATAATAAGATGTGACTTTTGACTATAGTAACATTCAATTTGAGAACTAAGAGGTTATTACTTTCAGTCTCTCATGCTTATGGAAAGGTAACATATCTTATATCACCTGCAGGGAAAAGGTGAAAATGGAATATGCCAATGCCACATCCACATGAATTACCAAGGACATTGGCTGACAAATGGCATAATGCAACAAAACATGGAGGATATTAAATGTGGAAATCAAGCAAACTGGAGTTAAATGTCAATGGAATACCAATCCATCATCCATCGGACAGGACTCTGTGCAGAGCGTTGGTGCATCTACGAATTAGTCTCCTTGGCTATTGGACACAATCCTGGACGGGTCGCCACTCCGACACAGAATACCAGCAAGCTGGTACTCATTTGCCGACTCGGAAGGATGACAGGCAGAGTCAACCCCACTTTATTAATTCAACAGCCAAGTGGTTTGAACTCACGACCCCGAGGATTACTGAGCCCACCACCTTACAATAAGCAACACCAGGCATAAATAGGGTAATACCAACAAACCTAAAACAACAAAAAAACCACCACCACCTTAGATTATCTTTTCAAGATGGCGATTTTTTTATCAACACGAATATTATCAACCTTTTTACCTTTCAACAAACACTTGAAACAAAATTCACAGTGAATTCGATACTTTGGTGGTTACAATCGGGTTATTATTCTGTTGTAATCTGTCTTACAAAAGATGGTATATGAATACGGAAGATCCATATTCAAAACGAGGACCACCTGGTATTGATTGCTGGTTCACTCTGAGGTTTCAACACCAATTTGTCTCTTAAATAGGATTGCACAGGGAACTGTGCCCAGTGTTAAGTATCCCCATTCACACAATGTCCGCACAGTTCTGGTATGGAGACATTTCAAAAACGTGATACACCTTGAGCTGGTTTGAAATGGTGAAAACATGCAGGTTACTTTGAGCATCTGCTTTGTTGCTGAATAAAAGCCCTTGATTGGACTTGACATTGACATTCATTTTGAAGAACCATACATTGGTTGATATCAGCTTGTCATGGACGTTTGTTGCGCACAGAACGGCATGTTGCAGTTTATCAGGATGACATCCTGGTCATTGTCCTTAAAGAATCTGTTCTATCAGGATCTCGGTCTCCGTTACATCTCGTCAATTGAGTTCACGGCACCATTCAGTAATCGTACCTGGGCCATAGGATCAATGCTCAAGTGTACATCCAACGAGGATAAAGCCAAAGCGATCAAGATCACCGCTCCAAGAGACATGACGAAACTGAAGGCTTATATTGCCTTACAGCCACACATTCCAAAATTATCAATGTTTTGTGTCCTCTCTTATCTTGCTGAGAAAGGAGTCGCATAGAACTGGGGTACTACACACATTTGCCTTCCAGAGCAAAGACTGCTCCAGCATTCAAGTCTCCCTTCACGTGATCCTTCACAAAGGACCTTTGTACTGACGTGAGAATCTCTCTC
>CM068959.1:46977699-47003014 GCA_035128595.1 Eptatretus atami | reverse complement strand
CCAGGTCTCTTCGGAGAATCCTTGGCTATCGCGGGTCGCACCTTGTGTCCAAGGAGCGATTGATGAGAGAGACTCAAATGACATTTGTTACCTGCATAGTCCGTGAGTGTCAGCTGCGGTTGTATGGACATGTGGCTCGTTTTCCTGACGCTGATGCTGCTCACTAGATTCTCTCAGCGAGGGAGTCTCGTGAGTGGAGGAGGCCAATGGGCCGACCACGTGCCTCGTGGTTGCAGCAGGTTTATCGGCATCTCAAGGAGATGGGGATTGGCCAGGCATCTGCCTGGGGGATGGCCAGATGGAGGCCCCTGGAGTACCGGCGGAAAGTGGACACAGCGACGCGCTGCTCCGACACATGCTCCCATACCTGACCTGACCTGACTACCAACACCCTTCTTTTCCACTTCCCACTGACTTTGAAAGCTTGTTCTGGACCTGCTCATGAAACCCAAAGGTTTGTTCTGACAATCTCTTTTGCCTCCGTGCTGTATCTAATGCTTGGTCGAGTTCTCGCGTTTCTGGATTTTCACGCCCACCTCTCTTAGCTGCAGTGTTAGACAGTCATGTGGTAGTGAGTCAATATGCAGCTTTTGAAAGTATTTATGCAAGATTTCTGGGTAAACAGCATTTCATGTTCTCCCATTTGGAGCCAAAAGAGTCAAAGCTTTTGAAGTTCCAACTTGAGATGTGAACATGAGAAATATGCATAATAAAAGTATACTAGCTGGATGCTGGCTGCTGTTTTTATATACATCATCGAGGCTCGTTGAAGAGCAAAAACACAGAACAGAAAATGACTTTCAAGGAAGCAACAAAAGTTGAGACAAAAAGTAGAATCCGAATCCAAAAAGATCACTACTGGTGTCCCTGGGCAGTGTAAAATAAAATCAGACATACAAAAATTACTTTTAGAAGATTGAAAAAAAAAGATTTTTGGAGCCAAAGCCTCACGTCCTGTGGTGCCTATTATTTAATTATACCGGGTTAGGAAAAAAGAATTAAAAATCGCTCCTTTCTCAATGTTTTCTGATTTTACTAGAGATTTCAACAAATATAATTATTTAGATCATGAGTTCTGATTGTCAAATATGGAATCAGATTTTGAATATCAGTTTTTAATAAGGAGCGAAACGATACATTATTCAATCTTGCCAGGAGCGAATCACATTGCACCTAGCCTCACACAGCCAATCAGCGTAAACCGCGAACAGAGCCATCTCTGCTTTGTATGTATGCATATATGTATGTACATATATATATATATATATATATATACATTTATACAGTATCTATATATACAGTCAAAGCTCGTTACTATGCCACCCGTCGGACCGAGACAAAAGTGCATAGTAGCGAGAGTGGCATAGTAACGAGATTTTGTAAAAACGGCCTTATTTTCTCAAGTTACCCATCTGTAGTTAATCTTTAGACAAAAATTATTCCAGCAAGTAAAAGGCACGACTGTTGTATAAGCTAAGCAACGGGAGAACATACACACACTAACAGAGTTCACACACTAACATATGGCATGGCGAGAAATTCACGACACACAAAGCTCTCAAGAATCGTCGGCTGGCGCATATTCTTTCGGCGGATCTCGTGCATCTCGTTGTCTAGCCGATCGCACGCTTGCATCACACCGGGCTTCCCGCTTCTCTGCTGCATGAACTTCCGGACGGTGCTACAAGCGCGCTGGGCTTCCTCGAACGGAACGATTTCCTCCTCGGCAGTTACCTCGTCATCTTCGCTTTCCACCGGCTCCTCACTGCACAGAATCTCCTCCGCAATCTCCTCCAGCGTGAAATACCCGCCAGTCCGAGGCGCTCGTCGGCTTCGAGAAAGTCAGACAGCTCGATCTCCTCGTTCTCGTGCATCTTTTCCTCGGCAGGCAGAGCTTCCCAGATGTCGGGCAGCTCCGCATCCTGTGGCTCAGTTTGGATCTCCTCTTCGATGAACTTGGCCTTCGCGAAACAGTTCCTGATCGTCGACTTGCCTTCCTGCTTCCAAGCGACGCCGGGCGACGTGTAGAGCGTCGAGCAACGTGAACTTGAACTCCTTTCCCTCGTCTATGGCCTCAAGCCGGCGGCATAAGCAGAGCTTCTTGTAGTGGCGCTTGAGGTTCTCTATGTTCCCTGATCCATTGGTTGCGAATTGGCTTGCGTGTTGGTGGAAGAAGACCAGTTGGATGTTGTTCAGCTCGAGCTCGGGAGGGTGGCCAGAGAAGTTATCGAGACAGACCAGCACTCTGCGTCCCTGCTGGCCGAGTCGTCCGTCCCACGCACGCAACATCTCCTCGAAAAGCTCCGCCGTCATCCACGCCTTCGAGTTCGCCTTGTACTTGACCGGGATCTCTTTGTTCTTGAAGGCACGGGGTTTCTTGGAATTGCCAATCACCAGAAGAGGGAACTTCTCGCTGCCGCTCATGTTTTCCCCAACCAGAAAGATGATCCTTTGCTTGCTTTCTTTCCTCCAGTACACCGCTCTCCCCTGAAAGCCTAGTCTTGTTCGGAAGCAGCTGCCAGAAGAGTCCAGTCTCGTCCAGGTTGAAGACGTCGTCTGCGGAGAACTGCCCGAGTAAGGGCCGGGAGAACCTGTTGTTGCCACTCAAGAAGGGATTGCGAATCCACCGCTCCAGCTTCGCCCTGCACTGTCTTGAACGTGATGCCGTGGCGCTTCTTGAAATTGCCCAACCAACCGTCGCTCGCGCATGAAGTCTGGGATGTGCATCAGCTCGGCCAGTTTCATCGCTTCTCCTTGATCAGATCGCCGCTGACAGGCACATTCTGTCCTCTTTGATTGCTTCAGCTACATGAGCACTCCCTCATCAAGCTTCGGGTGTGAGCCTGCGTCAACTTCTGCGCTTCGATGGAAATCCAGCTTTGATTGCAGCCTCGATTGCATCCTTCTTGCTGAGAATGCCCTTCACGGTGGTTCTCTTAACTTCGATGCCCCATTTCTTGCTAATCTCCCTGGCCAACTTGGACTGATTCGGCTCCTTCTTCGCGGCATCGATGATCTCTTCTTCTCCTTCAGCGTAAAGTCGGTTCGCTTGCGTTTCTGAGCTGACATTATGGGCTGAATTTGAAAAAATGATGTCACTGTTGTACGTGTGCCTGCGTGTCTGTGTGTGTGCTCGCGCTTTTTTGTGTCTCGTTGTGCGTGTTGTGATTGGCTTGTTGTGGCTGCATCGGGGAGAAGAATCGCGTGTTTTGACACAGTCTGACTATGCGCGTACGTATTGAGTTATGTTGTGCGCAGCTGGACTGTAGTTCGTCGCTTCGCCTTTGGACGTGAGTGTTGATAATCGAGCACTGCGCAATACAGACTTTTTCACGACTCGTGCCTTAACAGTCACACAGTAGTGGCATGGTAGCGAGGTAGGGGGTGGCATAGTAAATTTATTTTGTATTGAATTTTGGCGGGACCGAGCAAAAGTGGTATAATAGCGAGAGTGGCATAGAAGCGAGGTGGCATAGTAACGAGCTTTGACTGTATATACATTTATACAGTATATATATATATATATAGACATTTATACAAATTATATTATAATATAATATATATATTATATATACATTTATACATTATACATATATATATATATATATATATATATATATATATATATATATATTACACATTTATACAGTATCTATATATATATATATACATTTATACAGTATCTTATATACATTTATACAGTATCTATATATTATTATATATATATATATATATACATTTATACAGTATATATATATAGATATTATAGCATTTATACAGCACTGTATATATATATATATATTTATACAGTATATATATATATATACATTTATACAGTTATTATATAGATTATAGACATTTATTATGTATATATATATATATACATTATACAGTATATATATATATTAGATATATAGACATTTGTAGTATAATATATATATATATTATATATATATATTATATATATATATATATACATTTATACAGTATATATATTATATATACATTTATACAGTATATAATTATATATATACATTTATACAGTATATACATTTATACAGTATATATGTATATATATACTATTTTACAGTAATATATTATATATACATTTATACAGTATATATATATATATATTATACAGTAATATATATTATTATATTCTATACATTTATACAGTATATTATATATATATTTATTACAGATATATATATATATATACATTTATACAGTATATATAATTGTTACGGCTGTGGAAATTTCGCATTACACCATTCAGGTCCGTAGGTGAGATATATTTCTGAAGTACATGTTGTAGTTAGCCCAAACCCGCTGTTTAGAGGGAATTAATGTGATCATTCGGGCTGCGATCTCTTCAGTATAGCTTTTTCTTTTATCTCTCGTTATTTTGAGCTCCACCTGCACGACTCCGCCTGCCAGAGGCCCCCCTCCCCGCATCTCCCCCGCCGTTGAAGAGGCTACCGGCGTTCCTATTCATTTTCATTTTTATTGGAAGGGCGCCAAGGCGGGCATTCCTCGCCCCCCGAAAGACAGAGGAGGGAGGAACGAGAGGACACGCCCCGCTTCGAGTGCCTTCGAGGCGCGCCTCGAAGGGGGCGGAGCCAAAAAGGGCGGAGAAACAGTGCGGGGCGCCGGCAGTATAAGGCGCGGCGAAGCAGGAGGAAAAGAAGGAAGGGAAGAGAGAGTTTTTTTCTACTTTGTGTGCTTCGCCCCTGCTGTTGCTGTCTCTTCCTGCTGTCTGCTGCTCTGCGGCTGCTCTGGTCCTGCTATCCGTGGGTCGGTGCAGAGTCCGAGCGTCGAGAGGCCGGTACGTCGGCAGGCGCGAGCGCGCGCCGGAGAGGCCCCGCCAACACGCTCGGTCGGGGGCAGAGCACGGCAACGGCGCCAGGACTCAGCACAAAAAGGGAAGTCGCACGTCCATTCTTTTGGGGTTTGTGTAATGTGTGTGTGTGGCGCCAGTCCGGCAAGTAGTATTGTGTAAGTGGTCCGTGTGTTGCGTATTCGGTGGTAGCTCTGCGTTTGAATTGTTGTTGTTGGAATTTGCTTTTGTGTTTTATTTGCTGTGAATACTTGCTGTCTTATGTGTGCTATTGGTATAAATTAAACGTGCTTGTTGAATTGTTCCCCGTTTCGCTGCGTCCTTCCTTCTGGGTCTCCATTCTGTTTTACGTAACGTAGTGGGCGGGGAGCCCATAATTAATCAGGAACTCGGAGGCCGCGATAACACCGCTCGGTTATCCCGATAGCACGGAACGGATCGCTTAAGCGGCCCGTGCCGAAGTCGACCTGCGGCGAGGTGCGGTCGCCCGTTTACCATCCGCGTGGGTACTTAGGTAGGTCGGTTTGGCGAACAACCCTATCCCACGCGGGTGGCCATTGGCACGATCGTGGTGAGGCCGAAAGGCCCACCCGTGACTGGATCCCGGCGTTAGTCCGAGAGGTCACGACAGAATTGTCCGTCCGGTGGGCGAGGCGGTCGCGATTCGAGTCACGTGGCCGATCGCACGCCGCGGCGCGAATCGCAACACTGGTGTCAGAGAGCGGGAAAACGGACTCTCTTGGCTCCAGCTAAATTCAAGGGAATCGGTCCAGGGGTGAGAGAAGCGACCCGCGATTCCCTCTAAATTACGAGCAAGTTAAATTAACCCCTTACGTGGAATAAGATGGCGTCTCAAGGCGAGCGGGAGCCGGGGTAATGGAATGGATGTAGAATTTTTAGAATCCATGGCCCAGGATGTAAACCCCGAGCAGGACATTGGTGTGCAGGAACAATTACTCCCCCAACCAAACGCAGAGCCCGAAATAGGTGCGGCGGCGGCCGCGGTGGTATAACACCTCCCTCCCCCTCTCCACCAAAACCCCCGATCCTGGCCGAATCGGCTCAGCCGAGTGCGCCCGTCATGCCCAGCTATTCGCCATGCTGGAACAAATGAAATCGAATATGCAACAAATGAACGAAAAAATGGGATGGAAACTCACTCGAAATGAAAAACGAAATGAAAAGGAGTGAACAAGCAAATGGAAACAAACACAAACGAAATGAAACGAATATGGAAACAAATGCGCAAGGAATGAAGGAAGAAATAAAAGAAATAAGGGGTGAAACGCAGCAAATGGGCCGGAGCCTGCAGGCGGGCATGAAGGCAACAACAGCGAAGTGCGTAATGGCGACGCCACGTGTGGACGGACGAGCAGGGAGGGGGTGCAACGGTTGTTCAGGCCGCGGTGAAGGCGGGTGAGAAAAAAATAATACGGGAGACGTGTTGGGCGAGAGCGTGGAGGTGACGGAAAAAGTGACGGTGACGAGAGGGAAAAATTAATTGGGGTGACGGAGACGTGCACGAAGGAAATAAAAATAGTGGAGTGTGAGAAAAGACTTCAAGACATGACGAAGAGAGTTGATAAGCTGGGACGGAGGTAAAAACGGAGACAGAGAACTGGGAAGACGGATAGACAAAACAAAAGGCAAGCCGGAAGAACAGTTTAGAAGCCAAAGCAAGGTCGGAGGTGCGGAGATGAGGGAAGGAATTGGAAAAGAAAGTTTCTGAGTTACAAAACGAGCTGAGGATGTTGAGAGAGGAAAGAACGAGAACGGAGAATGAAACGTTAAGGAACCACGCTGTACAAATCGAACAGCTGAAGCAAAGCCAGATTAAAGAATGGATGAAAGAAAGAGTAATGATGAAGAACGAATGAGACAGAAGAAGGAAATCGATCGATGGAAGGAACCACGAGATTGCAGAATGAGGAACAAGAAAGAGTACTGAAAGAACAAGGAATGAGACAGGAGAAAGAAATCTGTCAGTTGAAATAAATAATGAGATTGCAGAACGAGGAACAAGAAAGACAGTGAATAAAAAACTGAAGAGTATGAATTTGAAACTGAACGACAAAAGGAAAAAAATAAGTTGGAATACGAGGAGAAGTTGAAGGAGCAACGAATGAAGCAGGAAGGAGAAATGAGGAGATTGAAGGACATAACGAGATTGGAGAGGGAAGAGCGAGAGGACAATGGGATAGAAAACAAAAAGAACATGAAGCTGAGGTTGACCAATTGAAAGAAAAGGCGAGGCTGGAGTGCGAGGAGATAGACAAAGAACAGCGAATGAAACACAAAATGGAGATGAACCAAATGAAGAAAACAACGAAACTGGAGAGGAAGGACAGAGAGAGAACAAGGAAGGGTAATGAGAGAACAGCGAATGAAACACAGGAAGGAAATGAGCCAATGAGAGAAACGATGAGATTGGAAAATGAAGAGCAGAGAAACTGTGGGAAAGGAAACAAAACTATACGAGTTTGAAATTAATGAACTGAAGGAGAGAGTAAAATTGAAATCCAGAGAGATGGAAAAACTCCAGAAAGAAACAGAAACTAATAATGTATAGAGACGCGGGAGACAGAAAAAATAGAGGAGAGACTGCATGATAATGACGGGGTTAAAGGAACAGAACACACACACACACACAGAGGTAGTGGAGGATAATGGGGGTGAGCTCGCGGACTGGGTAGAGACCCGGTGTGAGCAGCTGGATGGCCTCCTCCAGGAACGAGGGGAGGGAGTATGCCCCCTTGAGGCGAATCACGACCAGGTGGGTTCGGTCGTGCCAAGCGGAGTTGAAGGGACGAGTGCTGTGGATAGGTGCACGTGCAGCTTGGGGGGTATAGAGGCCCGGGAAACCTTTTGGGGACACGAATCCCCAGTGTGGTTGTGCAGGGGTGTGCGTTTGCGAGTGTGCGGAGATGCGTGCTTTCTGGCACGCATGGTGTGAGTGAGACCCCCTGTGCAGGTGAAAGGTTGGGTGTGAGTGAGGAGGATCCGTGTGAGGGAGACCGTGTGTGTGAGGTCTCTGTATGTAAGGGAGATGACGGTCGCATGCGTGAGCATGCAGCCGCGTCTCCCGGTGTGAGTGTGATGGAGTGGAGTCTGTGCGTCGTAACACGCAGGTGTGCGTGGGTGGAACGGAGACGACGGCGACAGAGAGACACAAGCCGGGTAGTGGCCGTAGCTGTTTTGGGGACCGCGCCGGGTTCACCCAGCAGCGAGCGCGAGGTCCGTGCCGTGCAGCGCACGAGACCCCACGTGCTCGCTTGCGGGAGTGAAGCCCGGTCCGGAAACGCCAGCGGTGGATGTTGCCGATCCGCGGACGGACAAAGTTTAGGCAGGACGACGGATTTGGACCGGATGGGTTCTCCACGCGAGCTTGTGTGAAGCTCCAACGGGCAGAGCACATGTGTTCGCGTGGGGAGCCCCTCGGAGTGCGAGGTTTGCTTTGGGGGTGCCCAGGATGACGTCATGGCTGCACGTGTGGTTGGAATCCGGCAGAAGGGTGAATCCCTGCCGGATAGGTACCGTCCAAGAGGGACGAGGTACACGTGCAGCTGCATGACGTCACGGGCAGGTGCAAGTGCGCGAACTGCGAGTTGCCGCGCTGGTGCTGCGCGTAATTTGAAAAAAAAAATCAAAATGGAAAACAAAAGCAAGCCTCGCTTTCGGGTGAACAGGATTCCCGGGCAAGGGTGGAAGACCCCTGGCTGGGCACAGGATGACACTAGCGAGGGGGAAGGGTTAGTGTTAGTTAGACCCGGCTCCATGGGGCAGGGGTAAGTCCTCATGGGGCCCGTGGAATGGAATAGGTAGAGGTTTTTGTTCAGATTTAGGATGGAATATGGAATGGAGCATGAATGATTTTGAGGACAGTGACAGACTGTGGATGTGTAGTGGGGACGTAGATTAGCTACGTAGTGTTAAAAGGAACGTGCTACAGTGTAAGGGATGACGTGGGAGCACGAGTTAGTTAGGGGAGGTAGATAGAAGGATGGCAGGATTCAGCGGTGTGTGTTGAAGAGTTGGAAAGTTGTGAGGTGAGTACATGTTGAGTGAGTGAGGCCAGCGGGTCTGTGTGTTTGGAGCGAATGTGGAATGCATGGTGCGATGAGTGATTGGGGGAGGAGTGACTCCCGCCCAAGGGACCCCGGGTCAGTGTAGAGTGAGTTAGCTGGGTTAGTTAAATTGACAAAATGGAGGTCGTTTTGCTGTTGGTGGGAGTGTAGGCTCGAAACCCGTTTGGAGGGTGCAGGAGCCCTGTTGACGGGCTGGGAGCGTGGCTGCGAACGGTGAGTATCGCTGAGTGGGTACCCCGGGCACCGGGCTAGTCGGCCGTGGTAGGCCAAGGGCCCATGGGGGCCGGGTTAGCGTTAGTGGGCACGGGTGCGCCCGCTTGGTGCGGGGGCCCGGAGCGCCGTTAGCCGCGTGGGCAGTGTCGTGGGCACGGGTGACCCTCGGAAAGGGCCCGGGGCGCCAGCCTGCCACGTGTGCGTTTCAGGGGAGTTGCCATGGGGCACTCCCCGGTGTTTAGGGAGCTGGTAGGCTCGGAGGCAGTGTAGTGCCGGGGGTGCCATCGTAGGGGATTCGGCAGAGGGTCGTGCCTGCCAAGGGAGCCACGCGTCCCAGCCATGAGACCGTGCAAGGGCACGAGGGAAAATTTGAGGCGAGCCCGAAATTGGAAGAACACCAACACAGGCGACGGGAATTCGGGTTGTTTAGAACCAATAGTGTAAGCGAGAGGCGCTTTTTTGAAAGCCCCGGGGTAGTTTAACAGTTAATGGATAGGGTAGATAGGAAGTGTACCCCTCCGCACCATCCATCCTTCGCTCTCGTTGTGGGCCGCTGGACCCACTTTGGGTTAGATCGCTGAACTCTGGGAGGCCATCTTGAGGCTTCATTGGCCTCGGCACAGGACGCTAGCTCTCCCTTATTCCCCTCCGGGAAGGGAATGTAGGGGTTGGAGTAGGCTAGGTGACAGGATAGGTTAGCCGAACAAAGACAGTAAAGGGGTTAGGGGACGATTTCTAGTGGGAAGGGATGAAAATAAAAACAAACAAAAAAAAAGTTGGGGCTAAATTGGTTTTTACAAATTAAGGAGTGGGTATGGACAGTGACAGGCAAAGGCGATAGGTGGGAGGGAGACAGTAGGTAGTCCGAGCCCGCCTTCTGCGAGTGGCCAGCACCACCGCACTCCCTCCACCAACCTGCACTGCACGGCAAGAGGCCGGCCAACTTCATCGGCTGGCTGTGTTTTGCTGCAAGGCCTGTGCCGGTCGGATCGTCCGACGGCTGTGTTACTTCGAGGCCTGTGCCGGCCAACTTCATCGGCTGGCTGTGTTTTGCTGCAAGGCCTGTGCCGGCCGGATCATCTGCAGCTGCTGTGCTCAAGGCCTGTGCCGGTCAGCTCCACTGCTGGCTGTTTTTTGCTGCAAGGCCTGTGCCGGCAGTTCATCTGCCGGCTGTGTTTGCCTGCAGCGGCCTGGTTCTGCAGGCTGTGTTCGCCTGCTCACCTTTGCCATGTCATGCCCATGCCCCTGTTCATCTAGCCCCCGTTCTATTTTGCTTTGCCCCCCCCCTTGTTCATTGCCATGTGCGCCAGGATCATCGTTACAACAGTTTGCAAGCTGCAGACTGTCCTGTTTGCAGCTACAACACGGGCCTGCAGTGGCGGCCGTGCGCCGGTTGACTCTTTGCCCTTTTTCCTGCAGAGTCCATTGATCCTGGGCCATGGAGTAGTGTAAATTTATAAGGTTAAGGATAAGTTGTTAAATTGTACTGTAAATATGAGTGCGCCCCCGGCATGTCTGTCTTAGCGCCGGCAATTTTATTTAAGTCGTCCGTGTGAGTGGGTTTGTTTAGTTAGTTACTCAGCCCTCAGGTTATTATTTTTGGGACACGAATACCATGAATGTCGCACTCAGGGATCCGAAGGTAAAACGTATAGGGGAGAACTACACATGATGGCACACGATAATTTGACGACTCGGCGAGTCTGTAAAAGGGGAGGGGTAGTGTTACGGCTGTGGAAATTCGCATTACACCATTCAGGTCCCGTAGGTGAGATATATTTCTGAAGTACATGTGTAGTTAGCCCAAACCCGCTGTTTAGAGGGAATTAATGTGATCATTCGGGCTGCGATCTCTTCAGTATAGCTGTTTTCTTTTATCTCTCGTTATTTTGAGCTCCACCTGCACGACTCCGCCTGCCAGAGGCCCCCCTCCCCGCATCTCCCCCCGCCGTTGAAGAGGCTACCGGCGTTCCTATTCATTTCATTTTTTATTGGAAGGGCGCCAAGGCGGGCATTCCTCGCCCCCCCGAAAGACAGAGGAGGGAGGAAACGAGAGGACACGCCCCGCTTCGAGTGCCTTCGAGGCGCGCCTCGAAGGGGGCGGAGCCAAAAAAGGGGCGGAGAAACAGTGCGGGGCGCGGCAGTATAAGGCGCGGCGAAGCAGGAGGAAAAGAAGGGAAGGGGAAGAGAGAGTTTTTTTCTACTTTGTGTGCTTCGCCCTGCTGGTTGCTGTCTCTTCCTGCTGTCCTGCTGCTCTGCGGCTGCTCTGGTCCTGCTATCCGTGGTCGGTGCAGAGTCCGAGGCGTCGAGGGCGGTACGTCGGCAGGCGCGAGGCGCGCCGGAGAGGCCCGCCAACCACGCTCGGTCGGGGGATGAGCACGGCAACGGGCGCCGAGGACTCAGCACAAAAAGGGAAGTCGCACGTCCATTTCTTTTGGGTTTTGTGTAAATGTGTGTGTGTGGCGCCAGTCCGGCAAGTAGTATTGTGTAAGTGGTCCGTGTGTCGCGTATTCGGTGGTTAGCTCTGCTTTGAATTGTTGTTGTTGGAATTTGCTTTTTGTTTTATTTGCTGTGAATACTTGCTGTCTTATGTGTGCTATTGGTATAAATTAAACGTGCTTGTTGATTGTTCCCCGTTTCGCTGCGTCCTTCCTTCGTTGGTTCTCATCTGTTGTTACGTAGTGGCGCGGGGATGCCCAATAATTAATCAGGAACCGTCGAGGCCGCCGATAACACCCTCGGTTATCCCGATAGCACGGAACGGATCGCTTAACGGCCCGTGTCCGAAGTCGACCTGCGGCGAGTGCGGTCGCCTGGGTTACCATCCGCGTGGGTACTTAGGTAGGTCAGTGTTGCGAACAACCCTATCCCACGCGGGTGGCCAATTGGCACGATCGTGGTGAGGCCGAAAGGCCCACCCGTGACTGGATCCCGGCGTTAGTCCGAGAGGGTCACGACAGAATTGTCCGTCCGTGGGCGAGGCGGTCGACGATTCGAGTCACGTGGCCGATCGCACGCCGGCGGGCGCGAATTCGCAACAATATATATATATTGTTGCGGGGGTGGCTGGCCCAAGTTAACCCCCCAACCCAAATTTGTCACAGCCAGGCAGTTAACACTGGCCAACCTCCGGGGATGGCCGAGCGGTTCCTTATTACTAGGAGGCGGACACGTTGATGGACATATATTTCAACACGTGCTCGAAGGGTATGGTGGTGGGCAATAGCGGTCGGTGAAGGAGTACTCGGAATGGCGGGCAGAAGGAGGATTAGGGCACAGCAGCACTGCACCAGGACAGCACAAGGGGGTTTAATCTGCGAACCCACGACAATTACACGAATAGTTTCTTCAAAAGGAATACATTTAATCCATCCATCCATCCATCCATCCATCCATCCATTGGGATCATACTCTGTGCAGAGCGTTGGTACTGCCTAAGCAGTCTCCTTGACTATTGGGCACAATCCTGGACGGGTTGCCACTCCGATACCAGCATGCACAGTGTACCAGCATGCACAGCAGGGCCAGATTTAGGCATGGGCAAGCTGGGCAGTTGCCCTGGGGCCTCCACACCCAGGGGGCCTCCACATATTTCATGAAAAAAAAATTTGTAAGGAAAAATGTATTTGTGAATACCTGAATGGTAGTTGGTAGTTAGTGGAACAGATATAAGATATTAAACTCTAACAGATATAAGATATTCATCTTATCTCATTCTCTATTTTATATAGAAGTTCAGATTCTTTGTTCTTGAAAAATATACTTTATAGTGGGGCAACTTAGCTAAATATAGCATAACAATTGTGCATTTTATGAGGAAAGCACCAAATTTGGCACACTAGTAGCCTATCATATGAACAGATTTGGATATTGGGCCATCTCAAAATTTTTGATGGCAGTGGAAAATGGCTGCCACAGCCATCAGCGGCTGAATTTGAGATGGCCCAATATCCAAATCTGTTCATAATATGATAGGCTACTAGTGTGCCAAATTTGGTGCTTTCCTCACAAAATGCACAATTGTTATGCTAAGTTGCCCCACTATTATGGATGACTGTAAATATGTCTTGTCACCTTTTTAGTATTCTAAGGTAGGGTGGGCCTCCACTACTGAAGGCTGCCCAGGGGCCACCACATGTATAAATCCGGCCCTGATGCACAGTGTACCAGCAAGCTGCCACTCATTTTGCTGATCTCAGAAGGATGATAGGCCAAGTTAACCCCACCTGGCATTAATTCAACAGCTGAGCAGGATTTGAACTCAGGACACTGGTATCCCAAGCCCACCACCCTAACCATTAAGCCAACACCAGGCATACATTTAATGAACATGCACAAATATCGACAAAGACAATAATGTGAAAGGAAATAACACCAATTAGAAATAAATAACTCCAACGGTCGAGGCCTCACACACGAACACGAATACAGACAAAGATCGACAAAATGAAAAGAACCCCTCCCCCCTTTTTAAGTACACTGGTACTCTGCTTGGGCCAGAGCTGATTCTCGTCAAACCCGGAATGGAGGCGCTTCCACCAACACGTGCACACACATGCAAAATGGCGCTTTCTCTCGCAGTTTTCCACATGAAGGCTCCAAATGTCCCAGCCTTCCTCTTTTCAAGGTGCCACCTGCTCGTGCGGTCCTCACACCAACCTCATGTGTGTGTTCTGCCAAACTCCATCCTTTCCAGATGGAAGCCTTCTACAATCCCCTGTGCAATGCACCAGCCTCTTCTGTCTTTTTCGATCATATATATATATATATATATATATATATATATATATATATATTCTCTCTGAGATGCTTCTACTCGTCCACGGACCAAGCAACCCTACACAATGCCAAATTTTCTTATTAAATCATTCCATCGACCCACAAAACCGTAATGTATATCTACATATATATATATATATATATGTGTGTGTGTTTACGATGTCTATTGTACATTACTGTACCGTGCAGGAACTGCTTTTGTTTTTGTTTACAGTTTGCATTAACACACTTGCCAATCACATTCATTTGTGTTTTTGTATTCTCCTTAATCAAACTCTCATGGGGAAGTGTGCCAAATTATAAATAACATACTTTTATTATTCTTCTACTGAATCCAGAAATACCCCCATCTCTGCGCTTTTTTGTCATGCACGGTTTTAATTATAAAAAATGTCTTCGCAAACTTTTAGTTTCACACTCACCTAAGGGCGACGAAATATGCTGTTGGTATCTGCACGCAAGCATCACTAATAGGGAGATACTGCTGCTGCAAAAAAATAAAACCCACAAGCAGTGGAGCAGAGCAAGTGTGGAAAGGGCAGAGAAAACGAATTAGGAGAGCAGAGTACTCATTCTCCTTTCACAGGAGGATTAGGTGAACTGAATGTTGAGAATTTCCCTTTAAGCAAGAACAAATAGTCATGAGAAAGCTACCTACACACACACACACACACACACACACACACACACACACACACACACACACTCACAGTTTCCACTGTTCTCTTCTGCCAAGGTGAAACCACAACTTCTTCACATCTGCCTCTGATCTATTTTACACATTTTATTGTCCATCTGTGGGCTGGCAGTATATAGCTTGGAGGTACGTGCTCACCTATGAGCAGTCAAGCCTTGATTCAAATCTTGGTATAGCTATACACTCCTACCCTGGGTGTTGCATGCAGGACGAGGCATCAATGTGCTCACTGCCCATCGGGAGTGTGTTAAGCCTGAGGATCCGTCTGCCAGAATCAGTCTTTGGTTGATGTTAAAGATCCCTCGATGTCTTTCAAAAACAGTCGGTGAGTTATCATCCGTACCCTAGCCAAATTCAAAATATCTGCCCTCACTAATTACCATGGGAAGATAACAGCAAAACAACTGTTCAACTGCTAACAGCAAAACAACTGCACAACACTTACCAAGAAACTGCTTCAGCAGCATCCATGCTCTTTAAAGAGTATAGTATACCGGCAAAAGTAACCATCCCCAGTGATGGGAAAAGCAGGCAAGAGTATGCTTTTAAGTTAATTTATCAATTTAAATTATTTCATGGACTTTAAAAAAGGTTAATTGTGTTGCACCCTTGGTTTCACGAACAGCCAAAGCTCTGAGATACTTATAACGCCCACCGCAAAACGGTGGTACAACATCAGGCAGCGGAGGTTTGATTTGTCTAAAAAGAAGGCAAAATATCCAAGTTACGAACTAAAATTTGGCATCAACATTATTCAATCCTGTTCTACTGTAATTTAAAAAGTGAATGTTGAGCTTATCGAACGCAGTGCAGGAAGTGGCCAGCATAAACAGGAGACGGACAAATGCAGAGACGATAATAATAAATGTCAGTGTGTGTGTGTGTGTGTGTGTGTGTGTGTGTGTGTGTGTGTGTTTCTCCTCCATAACTCCAAATCCATGAAACCTAGACCATGCATGCATACTCAGAGAACTGCAAGGAAGTGTACGAGTGAAAATTGGGTGTTTGGGTTAATTAAAACGCCCCATTTGATGATAATTATTAATGGCCTTATTTAATTATATCCTTTATCAGGCACATCCTTGGCCACCTCGCTCTCTGGGGACTGAAGCAGCCATGTTTTTTGGCCTGCTCAACCATGCCTTGACTTGGAACAGGCCGCAATGATTTCTTAACGATTAAGTTTTCTTTTTCACTTTCCTCACTCATATTATCGAATGCCTGTTCATCATAGCTACGAGTCGCTGGGTACATTGCAATGCTTATAAATGCCCGGAGACACCAGCATTTGTAGCTCTATTTTATTTCCGCATATGCCATAACTGTGAGAATCTCTTAAACTAAGCCAAATTCCAAAATTTAAGTTCCAAAATTGGAATTAGCAGCAGTTCCAACTCCTAAAAAAAGTGTTTATTTGACCAATTCGGACATATTTGATATTTATGGAGGATCCGGAAGGTGTGTGTTTAATATGACAGTTCGGAGATTACTATCACTTGCCAATCGAGCCGTTCCTTATCAACAATTTTGTTGGAGTGCTTAAGCCACTTGGCGAGCGCTCTACAATATTCACACTGTCACTGAATACTGCATGTCGATCGACTTGAACAATGTTCAGGAGGAACTCGTCTGCGTTGGCTCCGCATTGTTCTGCGGTGTATCAGGCGATGGCTGACTCATTGAAAATGTGCAATTTCCCCTTTTTAGACCACATTCTTTCATTATACAACCCATCATTTTGGCATAGATAATACAAATATACAAAAAAGAAACATTTCGTTAACATCATGGCAGGATAGCCGAGAGGGACGTACGCTCGCTTTAAGCTGTTTCGCCTGGGTTTGAATCCCGACTAAGCTATAAACTGTTATCCTGGTGTTTTGCAGGCAGGGTGATTCATCAATGTGTGTGCCATTAAACTGGACGTCACATCTGCCGGAACCCTCCCCCTCTCCCCCTCTCATACCCCCCGCCTCCATCTCCCTTTCCCTCCCTCTCCCCCCCCTCCCCTTATCTCTCCACTCTCCATCTCTCACCCTGCTCCTCTCTCACCCTCTCTCTCCATCTCTCCCACCACCCCCCACCACCCTCACTCTCTCGCTCTCTGTCTGTCTCCAAATGTATCTGGACAGTGGTTATGCCCGGATGGTGGTTATCCCCGCACATATCCGAATAGTAGTTATCTCCACACGTGTCCAAACGGTGGTTATCTCCACCCATATCTGAATGTCTGTTATCCCCGCAAGTGTCAAGATGGGGCTTATCTCCACACGTAACCAGATGGTGTTTATCTCCACATGTATCTGGATATTGGTTATCTCCGCACATATATGGATGGTGGTAATCTCTGCACGTATCCAGATGGTGGTATCTTCATACGTATCTGGACAGTGGCATTTCTGGATGGTGGTTATCTCTGGATGTGCCCAGAAAGTGGTTATGTCCAGATGGACCCTCTCCTCATATTGCCTTACCTTGCCCTCCCTCATGCTGTTCCCTTGCCCTTCCCTTGCCCTCCCTCACACTTCCTTCCCCTACCTCACACTCCTTCCCCCTCCTTCAAGCTGCCTTCCCTTCCCCACCCCTCCCTCCCCCCACTCCTCTTCACCACCCCCCCCTTCGGCGAAAAGAGACTGGTTGTATTTGCTCATATAAATTAATGTTGTTCTCCGACCTGAGACGATTGCCAGGAAGTCACTGCCACAACATACGTTCTGTCTGCGACTCCTGGAGAGCTATCTCGCAGCACTAATTACAAAGATTAATATAATAAATAATACCATTCCTTTTGCGCCGTGAAGGCACATAGGGCTGCTGAGGCAGTTTCATTGGCAAGGAGTACAATCCTAGACAGGTTATCACTTCAACACAGGTTACCCTGAATGGTTATTACCCCAGTATACTGGTACTCATTTCACCAACCTCAGAAGGATGACAGGCTGAGTCAACCCCACCTCGTGTTAATTCAACAGTAAAAAAGGCCTCAAACTCAGAACCCTAAAGTCCCAAGCCAGCCACCTTCACCGCTAAGCCAACACCAGGCTATAATTACAAAGATTACAAAAATGTAATTTCAGATACTGTCACAAATGCATGGAAAATGCAGTTGACTAGTTTTGCCCTTATTAGGGCATCAGCTGAGCAACATATTCCATACAACATATTCCATTCCATACAAGCTTCCATACACTCATGAGTGAAAACTTTTCGGTTATATACCAGATGATGTGCATCTTCGAACTGAGTGGTGAAAGCGCCGGAACCGAATCCCTTACAGACTTTGCTGCACACACCGGGAACGATAAGTTCCGCCTGCCATGCGGAACATTATCTCCCACTTTACCAAGCACAGTCTGGAATCATCATTGGAGGTGATCATAAATTCATGTAAAAATACTTACCCACAAGTAAAGTGGTGAAGAATACAAGACGAAAGTTGTGACACATTGTGGTTGTGTTCTCGTGGCCATTTCATGCATTCACCATCACCATCGCTGTTACAGTGTCAGAAACCATTATAAACAGCAATATAGTGACAAGATTATTTGATGTACCAATCAAAGGTTTTTTGTTTGCTTGTTTTTTATACATGATCAAAGCCTCGTAGCGGAGTGTGCACACGTGCACGCACACACACTTACCTACCTTGAGGAAAGTGCTGTCATTTCCCTTGGGTACTCTGGGTACCGTGACATCACAACAATGCACTTTTCTAAACCGCCCTCATTAATTTCCTCCTCTGCATGGATGCCACACTGGTGGTTTGTCCGTACTCTTACCCTTTAAAATGCTGGGCATCAAACAAGGAAGCAGCACATACCATTTATGAAGTCTTTGGTATGACTCGGCCAGGATTCAAACCACCGAGTTCCCAAACTTGGAGCAGACGCTCGAACCATTACACCACTGAGTCTGGTATGCTGCATTGTTTTGGTTATTTTGGCTTTCTTTAACGAAAATCCGGTACGAACATCTTATATTTTCCATTATTAAAGACTGTCATTAGTTCATGCAACAGCAGTTTCATTCGGTTGGCTTTGAGTGTACTTTGCAGCTCAGTGGTTTCATTTTCTTTGGTTCTTTCACAAAGGGACAAAAGAATATTAATACCCTTTAGATGCTTGTCATTTCACTACTTGCACATCCTCGAGAAAACTTAATTTTAATTACCATAATTACTTTTCTGTGTGAGTGTTAGAAAATAATTAATCACGAATTCATCTTATTTTAATTGTACAGAAACCTTCCAGTGCTTTTGTGGGAGGCTTATACCTTTCAGTCATGACAGATAAAATCCTGTGCATGCTTCTGAAATGTCGTTTTTCGAGCATTCAATGTGTCTTGCAGAATTTCCTTCACTACTGTTTACCCCCGCCACAGAAGGGGAGTGGAAGTTATGTTTTCACCTCCGTCCGTCTGTTTGTCTGTGAGCAGGATGTCTCAAAAAGTTGTGCTTGGATTGGGACAAAATTTGGTGGACAGTTTGGCTGTGCGACAAGGTCGAAATGATGAGATTTCGGTGAAGATCCGGATACGAGTTTTTAAAGTGATTCTTCATCATTGACAGATTGGGCCAAAAACGATATATCGCACGATATCTCAAAAGATTAGGGATGGATTCTGGAGAAACATTGTGGATAGGTTGGGTGTGTAAAAAGGACCAATTGATTCAATTTTGGTGAAAATCCAAATCTGGAAACGAGAATTTTTTTTAAATTTTTTAACTGATTCTTCACCATTGAGAGATGGGACCAAAATCGAGATTTAGCACAATATTTCAAAGAGCTGTGGATGACTGCAGAAGTGAATGATTGGAGAAGGTTTTCTGTGAGGCTCACTTGGCTGTGCCTGGATGGGTTTGAGGGGAGTGGAGTAGCGGCTGAAACTCGAATCCTATCCAGCTTCCTCCTGATGACTCCATCTTTACTCTTTACATATTCTGGTTCCTTCTGATGAATCCAATACAGTATTTGGTCTTCCATTTGATTATATTCTTACCATATTCTGATACTGTGTTGATACTATATTCTTACCGTATATTGATTAGCCATCACAACAAAGATTGGTATTTCCGTCAGTGAAGCGATGGGTCTTACATTGTAGTCTAACATATAAAGCTCATTCTAACCCCTGACTGGCTCCCTCACTGATATTAAAGATCGGTACCTTATGGGTGACGTAGAAAGCTGAAATTTTGCGTGCCGATGGACATCAAAGCTATTACACTGGGACAAATCACCGAACCATTGGAAAGCATCCGTAAATGAAAATATAAATAAATGAGAATAAATAAATGAAAACATAAATGAAAAAAATGCAGATGAGCAACCTGAGACGTTGGGGAAGCATGGTCATTTTGTGTGCCGATGGACATCATAGCCAATACACTGGGAAAAATCACAGAACCGTGTCCGTAAATGAAAATATAAACAAATGAAAAAATATAAATGAAAAACATGCAGGTGAGAAACTCGAACAATAGGGAAACACGATTTGTTATTCCTTACAATACATAAGCATACTCCACTAGTATATGTATGCGTGTACATATATATATATATATATATTATATATATATATATATATATATATTATATTATATTATGTGTGTATATGTACATCAGAAAAAAGAACAGACATTGTCGAAACCTTTCGTCTTGCAGCTCGTCAGGACACATGCAACAATACCAGAAGTGCAGACACAAAATGAAATAAGTTATTTGTTTCAACAATGTTGAAACAATTTGTGGCACATGCGCGTACTGAAGCACATTTACGTGTTCTTGAAGCCACATTTATACACAAACGAGCTCCTCTTCTTTGCAAACAAAAAGAGTGTGTGCAAACACTGCATCTGTTCTGACCTGAATCCATTGAAAAAATGAGAGGTCATGGGTTCCCTCAGTGCATCAAAGGCCATGATATGTATGTTCGTGTCAGTAACAGTCCGAAGAACCAATCCCCAATGGTCTGAACAAATAAAAGAAATTGTTTCATTTTGTGTCTGCACTTCTGGTATTCTTGCACGTGTCCTTTTGAGCTGCAAGACGAAAGGTTTCGACAATGTCTGTTTTTTTTTCTGCTATTTTGAAATTTTGTTCTACCAAACGTTTATTCAGATTCTCAATGGGATTCAAGTCTGGGCTTTGGCTGGGCTACTCAAGGACTTTCATGTTCTAGTTATAAAGCCTTTCCAGTGTTACTTTGGCTGTATGCCTGGGGTCAATGTCCTGTTGGAACATAAACCTTCGCCCCTTTTTTTTTCGCCCCTTCGCCCTTAGAAATTGTTTTATACCCTTCCCCAGATCCATGCCTCCTCACAATTATATATCGGAGTTTTATGGGCAGTTCCTTGGACGTCATGGTGGAGTTTCTGCTCTGACAAGCACTTTAACTGTGGGATCTAATATAGAAAGGTGTGTTTCTTTCTAAATCATGTCCAATCAATTGAATTGGCCACAGGTGGACTCCAATCAAGTTGTAGAGACATCTCAAGGATGATCAAAGGAAATTGGATGCACTTGAGCTCAATTTGGAGTGTCATAGCAAAGGGGTTCAATACTTATTGACTCAAGACATTTCAGCTTTTCATTTTTTAATTACTTTGTAAAAATTTCTAAAAACACATTTTTCACTTTGTCATCATTGGGGTATTTTGTGTTGATCGGTGACAAAAAATTTAAATTGAATGCATTTAGAATTCAGACTGCAACAACAAAATGTGACAAAAGTTGAGGGGTGTGAATACTTTCTGAAAGAACTGTTAACTACAATAGTTTTTGTGGCCTGCTGAGATATCTAGTTTTAGTTGTCCTTTGTGGTGCTATGTGTACGGCATAACCAAAAATAATAGAGGCTGAAGGACAATGGAATGGACAATAAAGCTTACAAGGGAATATACAACCGAGAGTTGAATGCAATTCCTCGTATTTTTACAATACCTTAAAGATTTACCTATTAATTCCGACCCATGAATTATTATGAATTGAAGTGATTGCGAAAGTTATAATTACCTCCCAAAAGATTTCTCGACGTCTGAATAAATGCATTTGCATTTTGTATAACGCCAAGTGGCAAGTTAGGCATCTTCAGACTGCAATGTATTGGATGCAGCAGATATCTTAAAATTCATGTAAATTCCTTGCAAAATCATGAGATGAACTATAGTCTATATTGTCATGAATTACCAGTGGAAGGTACTAAAAGTCAGAAACTGTTCTATTCATTTGTCCATAAAAGTGATGCATCATGGGTCACCTGCTCTCTATTATTGAGTCGGTAAATAACTACGGTTTATTCAATGTTGCTTTTTGCACATCACACGGACATGTTTTAGTTGGTTAATTGCGTGCAGCTCCTGGGAGACTTGTGTGACAATTACTATGGCTCTTTATAAAATTGAGGGCTGGCAGGATGGCTTGGATGGATGAACACTGTCCTCTGAGTTGCCTAGCCTGGGTTTGAATCTCGGCCCGGCCGTACAAACCGTCATCCTGGTGTTTTGCACGCAGAGGGATCCATCAATGCGTGCGCCGTCCGTTGGAAGTACGTGGAAGCCAGCAGACCCATCCTCCATCGCTGGTCCTTGGTGGACTTTAAAAACCTACGGTGTCTCTTTCTGAAGAACGCGCAAGTTATCGCCAGCGTCCTGAACAAATTACAAATTCCTGCCACTTTTGTCCGAATGCCACGTCTGGCCAGGCAGTTTGTGAAAAACTTTGGTTGAAAAAACGTTCCTCGGCCAACCGCACAAAAACCGTTGGGAACCGTTAAAAGATGTATTCGTTTGTATCATCTCTGCGCCTAGACAGCTTCAGGAGATTGAGTGTTAAATAAACTTGTAAATTTGTTGTTTGTGTTGTGAGAAAGAATCTCGAGTGAAAGAGGCGCACGTACGTGCAGAGGAGATGTTTACATCATGCTTTTCTCCATTTCAGCACAACCGGCAAGCTGCAAGTTCTCTTTTGTTTTCATATTCCTTTCAAAGGCTGATTGCCACTGGGGGATTCGGGCAGCTTGCGGCGCTCATTTGACCTCGTTCAAATATGCAGTATGTTTGAAGGTCGTACGGATCTCCGCCCGACTCCTTAATCCTAAACCTGAGCACAAAGCAACCTTCATTCACATTTTATCTGCACTCGTAAATATTTTAACGACTAACAGGAAAATGTCGTCAAACTGATGAAATATCTAATGTGAGCGGGTGCAATCCAGGCATTTGATCTTATTTTGTGTGAGTTTTAAACTCATTGATCACTTTCGCACGTACCGGTTGGAGAAGTAAAAAGTTTGTGGACAAAGTCTTGTGGGTGAACTTTTCTGTGCTTCCTCGTGAATCGGCCAATTTTCACGTTCTCACCTCATCGCGCGTCTCCGTCACGCATGGCCACTTAATGACTACAACATCGCAGCCCTCTGAGCCAACGGCCCTGCGCTCGCTTGCTGTTCCTTAATGAATACTGATGGCTTAGAACAGACACTCAATTAAAGATGGAAGCAACAGCTGCTCACCTGCTGCTGCTCGATCCTCCGGAGAGTGAAGGCATGGTATATATATATATATACACAACACTGGCCACTTGACCATGTACTTGCATGTGCGAGGGTGCATTGCGGGTGAAATGTGGAGAAGAGAAACAGCAGGTGATGGTGTTTTTTTTGTTTTTTTTTACTGTTCTCTTCACCATTCACAACGGTGGTGATCGTGGAGTGATTTAAATAATGACATTGTTTAACCATATGAAAAGAGCAAAAGCCTTCCCAACTTTTTATCTTGCAGACGATTTTCACACGTCATACACGAACTGCTGTTAAACACTTTTACAAGCACAAAGTTCCAGATGGGTGCTGCCAATAAATTAGATGATGTTAAACTGCTTAGGAGTGAATGAGGGTGGCATTTGTGATTACTGTAGTTTAAAAAGGATTTTTTTTTTTGATGTACCAAACTCTTTTCAGAGTGTTGGTGCTGCCAGAGCAGTTTATTGGCAAGGATTAGACTGGGTGGTTTGCCATTACCTTCCCAGGGTTTATCCATGGTCTATCCTTTTTAAATGCTGTCAAGCAATCAAGCAGCACGTACAATTTTTTTTAAGTCTTTGGTATTATTCTTTCAAACCACCAACTTCCCCGATTCTGTGTACACACACTAACCCTGATGCCACCGAGACTGGTCAACAGGATATAATGGAGTACGGTAGTACTCCATATAGGGGGATGATATGGGACAAAAATGGTCACCCTTTCAAATGTGGACACAATGATATGCTCATCTCTACTAATAAATGTCAGTGTGTGTGTGTGTGTGTGTTTGAGTGTGTGTGTCAGTGTGTGTGTGTGTCTCCTACATAACTCTAAAACCATGAAACCGAGCAGCCTGAAACTTGCATGCATATTAGGGGAACACCAAGGAAGTGCACGAGTAAAAATTGGGTGTTTGGGTTAATTAAAACGGCCCTTTCGAAGATAATTAACGGCCTTATTTAATTATATCCTTCATCAGGTGCATCATCGGCCACCTCGCTCTCTGGGGATTTAAGGCGTATCCTGGGTAATTTTGCTGAGGTCTGAAACTGCCATGTTTTTTTTGCCTGCTCAACCATGCCCTGACTTGGAACAGGCCGCAACGATGTCTTAACAATGAAGTTTTTTTTTCACTTTCCTCACTCATATTATCGAATCCCTGTTCATCATAGCTACGAATCGCTGGGTATATTGGTCACAATCTTTTACCCCGCATCTTCTGGAGGTTTTATCAGGTTTTCCTTTGTCCTAGTGACTGTTTACAAAGCACTTGGTTATCGGGTGTGCTTTACAAATGTTATCTGCTTTTTGTTTGTGAGTTTCAAAGCAAAATTAATTTGATAACACCCGATTTCCGAGCTGTTTGCCATATGAACGTGTTTTCTTTATTACCAAGCCAAAAATTTTTTTCCACCCGTCACTGTTTATAAAGAATAATGTTTGTGAACATCTCCCTGAAACGTATATATATATATATATATATATATATATATATATATATATATATATATTATATGCAATGTTGTTTGTCAGTAAAAGCTACTCATGGTTTTGGGGTTGTGTGGAGTATGTACTGTAGTCGGTAATCAACTGACTCCAATCTGCCCATTCCCGAAAAAATGCCAACATCAGCCAAGCACATGTGTGTGTGTGTGTGTGCATGTGTGTGTAACATAATCAGCTCTGTTTTTAAAACCTTACCACGAGACTCTCAGAGACACAGAGTACATAATTATGGACGTAAATGTCCAGTTACAGACACACCATAACAAATCGTAAATGAGTGGTTTTATCTTCACAAAATCAAATATTGGTAGATTACTTAACAACAGTAGAATTAAGATCAATACTTTAAAACAATAACTGAAAGAGCTTTGGCAAATCGTTAACAGATTAATGAAAGAGGATGATCAAGAGGAACTCCAAATCTAACACATGGAGAAAATTTCTGGACATGATTGACCATAGAATGTATAAAGAGAAATCTCAAGAAGTTGATTGTAGAAAAGACAATGACATCATCAAAATTATGTTTGATAACAAAGGGGTGGAAATTTTCGATAGAGAGAAAATACTACAGTAGAACGAAGTGTGGGGTAAACTTCCAGAAACAATACAACAGAGAGAGAGAGAGAGAGAGAGAGAGAGAGAGAGAGAGAGAGAGAGAGAGAGAGAGAGAGA
>CM068959.1:46930239-46952008 GCA_035128595.1 Eptatretus atami | reverse complement strand
GGGGTGCATCTTGGAGCATGTCGTTTTTACGCCTCCACAACCAAAATCTGGAGGTGCTATGTTTTTAATTATGTGTTTTGTCAGCTGTCTCATTTGCTTGAACTAGCTTATGGATATTAAATATATAACAGCATATTTTCCAAGAGTGTTCCTTGAAGCTTGAACTCACTTTATAATTCTTACCAGTGCATTCGATCAGATATGCCAGGTACATGGCACAAGGAGGTTTAATGCGTGTACGTTATAAGTAGAAAAACGAGTGTACATCATCCTCCTTCTTCTCCTTTGTATGCAGCACAGTCTACAGGTAGCATAATTGGCTGAGGGCACGGGGCTGTGCTGCTGATGCAGTGCCCCTATTACCAGTACACTGGTACTCATTTTGCTGACCGGACTCATTTTGCCGGCTGAGCCAACCGCACATGGTGTTAATTCAATGGCCAACAGGGGCTCAAACTCAGGACCCTGAGATCCCAAGCCAACCACCCTAACCATTAAGCTAACACCAGGCATACTGTATATGAGTATACATTTGGTCAGTTATGCCTTGTCCATCCCATGTGTCCTCCCCTGCTCCTCATTCCTCCCCACACCCATTATTTGTCCTTCAACCCTGTTGTTATAGCACCCCCCCCCCTCCTCTTTCTACTGTTGCTTTTGTTCTGTTGCGTGCTGATCCGTTCAGTGTTCTAACTCTTCCACGAAAAAAAGAGATGTTAGGAATGTGAAGGAAGAGTAAATATAACTCAGATGTTCATTGAGATAAGTATGAAAGCAAATTGTTAATCAGAGGCAATCAGACAATGCTTGATGCATCAGAACTTGTCGAACTCCGGAAATAAATTACAAACAAACATCAATTTTCATCACCGAACGATGGGAACACTAATTGAATAAGATTCTTAACCTTTCTGCTAAACAAAACATGTTCATCTTGTATACGATGATTAAGTGCACAGGATGACAAATGCAGTCCCACATGTCGATTGTCCCAAACGCTGCTCCGAGTAATGCCAGTTCGTATCTTGTAACACACCAATAACTAGATTACAAACTCACTGAGAATGGACGTTATGTCACCTTCCAGGTTGTTCCCCTTCATCAATCACTGCCCACCGTCGTGTTTGACTGAGCTATTGCAACGTCGACTGCGCAGCACCATCCCTGGACCTGAGTTGAATTGCCAAAGTCTAGACTGCGTTCTTGGCAGAACACCCCCGGTTGGTCCGAAGACGCTGCTCACGGTCTTTAAAGCCCAGAAGTGAAGGTGTTCGATAGCCCACTAAACTGAGGAGTCCAACTCGATGGGGGAAGCGCAGGATTGATGCGATTTAGACGATGGTGAATTTTAGATGTTGGTCTAGTTATGTCATTACCTCCAATATAAGTTAGCGCAGGGTATTTTAGCATGTCACCAAGGAGAAAAGGGTCCATAAACCACCCGTTTCATCAAGCAAATATGTGAAGTACCCACTCTCCATCGATATAGACATCTTGAAAACTCTTCTTTTTCATGTTTCATTGTAAATGGGGATTTTTAATGGCTTTCTTTCTCAAATTCCTTTTTTGTGCTACTTCCCATAGAAGTGAATTAATAGAGGCTAGAGGTAGTGAAGGGAATGTGATTGCAAAAATCATTAGCAATCACCGATTTCCTTGCCATCAATACATGCAAAATATCTTCAGGCTGAAAGCAATGGTCACCGACCGGTAATTAATTATTTTGTCCTTTCCCCTTGAAAGGTTTGCGAGACCTCATTCTGAGATTTTTTTATTATTTTTTTTTTAAATGAAAAACCTCTTGATTTCAAACACAATTAAATTCCAGAACTTTCTTTCTCCTGAAACACACAGAGAACCGAAGTTAAGATTTATAAAACACCTTGAGTTAATTGCATTTTTCAAACCGTTGAGAAGAGCTCTTAATTAGAACAGCATCGACGACCATTTAACTGTATTAGAGTGGTCTTTACATATCCGGTGCGGTCAGCAGTCCGACAGGATGGTGCAGAGGTAACGGACTTACATTTGAGCCGTCGAGCGTCGGTTCGGTTCCCTAGCTGAGTGTAAACTGCCTGATTGGTGATTCACAGGTAGGAGCTTCCATCACAAAGTTAAACACATTGTTCGAAGCACCGGAGCACAGAAATAACGGAGCACAGACAAGCCATTCAAATGAATCACAAAAATCACAATTTCATCATTGCGCCACACAATCACTTAACAATGGGGGCACGATTGCATTTCCAGGCGGTTTCCTCTCGCAATGTGATGTTGTCTGCACCTCATTCCCCTCCACATTATCCATTTTCCTTCCCTGTTCCCTTTGCACTCTTTTGTCGAAATTCCCTTCAAAGTGGTGCTTCACAATTCCTTTAAAACGATAGAAGTTAGATTTGCCTGAAGGCTCATGGGTGTAAGCGCAATCGATATCACAGGAGTTGCATTGATTATTGAGCTCCAAAAAGCATATTTCCAGTTCACAAGTCAAAATGGGATGTTTAACGTCTGCCAACGGCTGGTGCTGGTAGATGGGTCCTCCAGCTGAAAGTCCTTCTGTTGGAGGGTTCACCTATTGATGTCTCGTGCGACATGAAAAACAGCAAGGTGGCATTGTATATTTTTTATCAACATTCGAACCCAAGTTGAACAGCTCAAAGACGAGTGTGCATACCTCTAAGGTCTAAGCTATCCTTCCAGCAGGATTGAGGAAAGCCAATTCTTTACTTCCTTTTTTGGTGTAACCACATTATGGACACAATCGTAATCAATCAGAAACACAATGAATGCCCTCACCAGATACTTCCTTGACTACACCAGATGTTTTTGCTCATCATCGATTTATTATATGGTATATAATACAGACAGAGCACTGGTGCTGCCATGGGAATCTCCTGCCTGGGTTATACTGGACAGGTTGCCATTGCCTTCAAAGCAACCAGCCAGAGCAGGAATTTATTTGTTCAGGGTGGCAGCAACAACTCGCCTATTCTTTGTAAAATACACCATGGAATATTTAACGTCCAACAACTCTGTCTCGAGTGCAGCCTGTGGCTGCTGGTTGCATCATTGGTTGGGACGCGGCTATGTCGCTGATGCAGTGGTCCCCCTTTCCAGTGCACTGGTGCTCATTTTGCCGACCTCGGAAGGATGACAGGCTGAGTCAACCTCCTGGTGTATTTTTAATTCAGCAACGGGGCTTGAACTCAGGACCCTAGGATCCCAAGCTGCCATCCTAACCACTAAGCCAACACCAGGCTTGTCCAACAACTGATGCAGTTAGACTGATGGGTCCCACGGCTCAATATCTTTCCGAGGGACAAACGCACACATTGATGCCTCACTCGACATGTGAAACACCAGGATGACAGTTTATAGCTTGGTCGAGATTCAAAATCAATCTAAATAGCTCGGGGAGGCACAACTTTAAAAGCTCTTTTGCGAGCTCTGTTTTTGCCAAATTGGTACTGAAATTCGTTTCAGTTTATTGAATGCATATATTGATGAACAAAAAGTCTTTGAAAGTATAGTCTCGCTGTTTGACATCTGTTACAAAAAGGAGAAGCATCAGTTCATCACGTGAAGAAGAAGCAGGACCTTGAGCTTTAATGTCGCAGTTCCTAACTGCCATCTAGTAAATAAGATTCATCAGAAGTCTGTCTGTCTGTCTGTTTGTTCGCATTTTTTGCACACCACGTTTTTGCACACAAGTCTGACGTGGGGGTTGTCCCAAGTGTATTTTCCTCCACATCCTCAGCCATTTCAGAACCCAAAGAACCATCAGACCTTCTTTTTTACATGCTTGAGAGATTAGAATACATGCTTGAGAGAAGACTTTTTACATGCTTGAGAGAAGACTTTATACATGCTTTGGAGATACGACCTCTTAAGACCCCAAAGACCCATAAGACCCTTAAGACCATTGAATTCCCCAAAAACAATTAAGACACATTAAAACCCTGAATACCCCAAAGACGGTTAAGATTTCTAAGACTGTTGAAGACCCCGAAGACCCTTAAGTCTTTAAAAACCCTTAAGACCCCTTAAGACCCCAAAGACCCTTTCAGACCCTTAACACCCCAATGACCTGTATGACCCTTAAAACCTTAAACACCCCTTTACCCACTGGTGTTCTGGCTGTCCTGCCTCTACACAGTTCCCCCCCCCCCGACCCATTGGTTCTCTTGCCTCTGATCCACCTGCCCCATTCTCAGCCCTGCTGGCTCTCTGGCTTCTCCCACTTCTCAGTACCCCCCCCTACCCCCACCCAGGCAACGCCAGGTAACCCTGCTAGTAGAGTAATAAAAAAAAAATTGGAGCAATACCCCTGGGCGCTCACCTGGTAGAATAATGATACTGTGGAGGAAGTCAACATGGGACAGAATCAGCAAAATGAACCAATGCTACAGCAAATACCTATTTTGGGGGGGCAACCCCCCTCTATGCCCCATAAAACGCCTTCGACCGAGATTTTTTCAATGGTGTGAACAAACTTTGATACATCCTGGGTAATGAAGGTAGTCGTCAATTTTGATCGGAATTGTGCATGTCGTTTCTGAGAAGAAAGGAAATACATATTTAGGTTTTTTGGGGGGGGGGGGGTTTTAGGAACAGCTAACCCTAACCCCCACACACACACACTCATAGACCTCCTTAGGGTCAGATTTTTTAATCCCATGAACAAACGTTGGTACATAAAGGGTGATAAACGTTCTGGTAAAATTTCATCGAATCATATGTGTACTTTCAGAGAATAAGTTGCAAGTATTGTGGACGGACGGACGGACGGACGGACGGATGGACGACGCACCATCCCATGAGCTCCCCAGAACTACGTTCCTGGTGAGCTAATAAACTCTCTGATCTCCCTATTGTATGGGAGTCGGATGTCACTCATATTATGTGTTCAAATCCATCTCAAGGTGTCTGTATTAATAATCTGTTTAACTGTGTTAAAAGCATCTTGAGTTTGTCCAATATATTCACTATTTAGCTATTGAATTATTATCAATAAAAACAGGGCTGACCTATGAATGACCTTCAAGGAGGGGAAATGTGTCTACTCTCGTCTATACAGGTAAAAAAAAAGTCACTCATCTTCACCTTCATTGTTGACCTTTTAAATGCCTTTAAAGACATCTTGCTATGGGCGCTTAAAATGTTGGGCTGCAAAGATACCGCCCGCAAGTTACAAATATATTTGAAGTTGCTTTTGTCAACACGTTTCCTTTTGACACATTCCATAGCTGAGCATTTGATTTGATGCTCGAATAGAAAGTTGAATGAAATCGGAGGAAAAAATGCCCAAATGAAAATGTGCCCAAAGAAAGAAGTACAGTCCATTATCACATGCTGCTTTCTTTATATGGGTGGAGGCTCTTGTAAAAACTGATAATTGTCTTGAAAGCAACATACAATCAACGAGAGCGAAGATTGCTTGACAACACGTGTCCCCTACCGATCTGATATTCTCTAAGTCTAAAAAGAGTTTGTCGCTGAAAAATTGAAGAAACACCCTGAAACTCGATCTTGTTCTGTAACTTATCAAAATAAAGCCATGTACCAAGTTTCAGTTGAATATGTTAAAGGGGATGGGGAAAAAGTTTGAAAAACCACAGTTGGGACAGGCGGACAGATGGAGAGCAAACCTATAATCCCCTCCGGTGAAACCGTTAGTATAGTATAGGGTACTAATAAAGAAACGGTAAACCAATGTTCTCGGATTTTCATGCCCCAAAAAGTCCACATACTTGGCTGGTTTGTAGCATTTTCTTAACTTCCTCCCTATCTTTTACAAAACTATTTTCTTAGCTCTTAATACCCGCTCTGCAATTCGTCTCCCCACCCTCTTGAGGGGAGGGTGGTGAAGGTGGTTGTTTTGTACCCAAGACTTACTTGGTAAGTCCCGAGCATGTTTGCAAAATTTCGTGTAGATCGGCCAAGACATTTTCTATTCTATAAGGTTCATCCATACGTTCATCGTAGACCTCCTTAGGGCCAGATTTTTTTTTGTACATGCTTGAGAGAAGACTTTATACATGCTTTGGAGATACGACCTCTTAAGACTCCGAAGACCCAAAGACCCTTAAGACCATTGAATTCCCCAAAAACAATTAAGCATTAAAACCCTGAATACCCCAAAGACCCTTTTGACCCCAAAGACGGTTAAGATTTCTAATACTGTTGAAGACCCCGAAGACCCTTAAGTCTTCAAAAACCCTTAAGAGCCGTAAGACCCTTAACACCCCAATGACCTGTATGACCCTTAAGACCTTAAAGATACGACCTCTTTGTCCGTCAGGCCAATGTTGGCACAATGTCGGACGGGTTTTACACCATATTGCCAACGTTCGAGTGACGTTGGAAATCTGCTTGCAACCGTTCTGCTTACTCTCTGCCCATGGCATCCACGCATGGCTCACTGACGTCCTCTACTCTCGTAGCCAACGTGTGTCAAGGGAATCCTTTAATCTCCTCTCCATGTCGAGGCTGGTGTGCCCCAAGGCAGTGTTCTGGGCCCAGTTCTATTCCTGATCTTCATCTATTGGAGTCACATGTAGTGACTCCATTCTATTCCCAATGATCTCTCTGATTCTCTGGAAAATCCTCTTTATCTATTTGCTGATGACTCCACCCTCTGCCATGACATTCCTCATCCTTCTAAGAGGCAGGCTGCAGCCTCTTCCCTCTCTTCAGACCTTGAAAAAAAATCACAAGCTGGTTAAAACACTTGGAATATGTATTTCAATTCTGACAAATCTCACACTTTCACTATCTCTCTCAGAAAGGACCACCTTCTTAACAATCCTATTGAGGAAGTTCAGTCATTCAAAATCTTGGGTCTCACTATCAGCCATGATCTTTCTTGCGCAAACACCATTTCCAAGCTGGCCTCTGCCTACTGGACATCCTCTGTCATACAAAATCCTTCCTTGGCACACCTGAGCTCCGAGCTTGATGGAGTACTGCTCTCCCCTCTGGGCTGGCTCCCCTGCATCGCATCTTGCTCAGCTTAACACCATGGAAACAAAGACCTTCAAGATTATTGGAATCTCCTGCGATGAAGCTGAGTCTATAGGCTTATCACTTTTCCATCACAGACAGGTCGGTGGTCTCTCTGTCTTATACCTCCTCCTTTCTGGTCTTACATCTTCTGCTCTTTCTGTGCTTTGTCCCTCCACCACCCCACCCCCCTCCCTCCCCCGAGGTTTATGCAGGGCTCACACATTCCATCATCAACCCATTTCTGGGGAAACTACAAAAATCCAGGATCACTGCTCATGCCCACTAACTTGTTCCTCTTCAATCTCAATCTTCCCTCCAGGTCTTCAATACAGCCGTTCACCACCACCTCAGATTGTCCCCGACCTAAAACCATGATTTTTCTACCCTCATTAACCTCCGACCTCACCCCAACCCCTCCTCCATCCAAACTTCTAGTTTTCCCTCCTGAGTTTCTTTCTGTATCCAACTTGTCCACACCATGCATCCTCCCCTGCCCCCATTCCTCCCCACACCCATTGTTTTTTTTGTTTGTTTGTTTGTTTTTAATGTTGAAGGCCCTAGTCACAGACTAAATAGTCCTCATCGAGGCCAAGCTTTAAATAAAAGAACCGCATTAATAGAAAAGTAAGGAAAGGGAGAGAATAGTCTAAGAGTTTTTGAGGAAGTAAAAAATCTGCTTTTTGAAAAGGGGAAGGTCATAAGTGTTTGGGAAGATGTGAAAAGGTAAAGAGTTCCAGAGTTTGGCAGTGGAGGGGAAGAAACAAACATCGTAACGGGCCATCCTTGAGTTGCCAATGGCCACACAATAATCATGTGATGTAGTGGATTGTCGAGTATTCCTTGGTCTCACTGATGGAGAAGGTACACAAACAGCAAGTTCTTGGGAGCAGAAACCGAAGTAATATCTGTAGAGAAGAGAAAGAGAGCTCACTATGCGCCGTAATTTGAGCAGGTCGAGTTTTGAGGTCATATTGGTGGAGTTGACAAGTCGAATAACTGTGGATCCGATTCTCTCCAGTAAGTATGTGGAGCTGGAACCTCCCCAGATATGAGAGCAGTACTCTATACAAGGACGAATCAATCATTTATATAGTTGGAGCAACTGTTAAGAGGAGAAGAATCTTCGAACAGGACTCCTAATTTATTCGAGGCAGACTTAGCTATTTGCATAATGTGTGGATTCCAGGATAAATTTGATGTCCGAAGTAATACCTATAGGTTTATTGCATCACATGGTGTAATTGTAGAGCTTTCAAAAGAGATTGGAGAGTTGAGAGGAGTTTTAGAGAGAGATGAGAAGAAATTGAGTTTTTGAAGCATTAAACTTAACTTGATTACATTTGCCCCACTGGGAGATCTTGTCCAAATATGAATTTAAAGAGGTGGCTGTGATGAAAGAGATGTAGATCCAGTGAGGGAGATGGGGCAGATGGGAAAGACATGGAGGAATGCAATGTTGAGTCATCAGCATACGAGTGCATTTGGTTATCTGTGGAAGAAAGAAGGTCATTGATAAAAAGAAGAAGAGTGTTGGAGACAGAACGGAACCCTGAGGTACACTGCTGGTGATGGGGAAGGGGTTTGATGTTGAACCATCAACAATTAGGAGATAGAGCGGTCGGAGAGAAAGCTCGATATGAGAGAGCAGAGTGAGGAGAAAAGCTGAAAGAGGGAAGCTTGGATATCAAACCCCGATGCCAAACTCTGTTAAAGGCTTTTGAGATATCAAAGCCAACAACAAAGGATTCCCCAAAGTCTCCAAAGAAGAGCCAGACTTTCGTAATGTAAAAAGGATATCACCTGCAGATCTTGCCTTGCAAAGCATATTGGTGGTCAGATAGAAGACGATGAGATTCAAGATGTTTGAGAAAATGGGAATTGAGAAGACATTCAAAGACTTTGGAAACAGTAGAAGTCAGACAATAGGACAGCATCCTCTCTCTTGGCATTTGGCTCTGCTGTCAGTGTCCCCCCCTCTCTCTGCTGTTCCTTTTGTCATGTTGCTCCTGATCCATTGAGTGTACTACCATGAGCCTCGACTATGTGTATTCAAAAAAAAGTTAGCCCAACATCTGCGTTATATCTGGGAAAACTCAACCTCAAGACTCATTGTTTCTTACCAACCTATGGAGTGCTGGGGGTCGGGTGAGGGTGTGGGAGATATGCCCTCTACATTACGAATAACCTTGTATATTTTTGGGGCTTTTCTGGAATTTAAATTCCAGGTAAGGTATTGTCATCGTGCACCATCTGTCCATCTGTCCGTCTCCTTTTTCAACTTCTCCAGCCAAACCACTGAGCCGATCCGGCTGAAATTTGGCAGCAACGTTCCTCTCCTGACTGGTAACAGGAATTGCAAAGCTCGTTCCAGTCCCAGTCACATAACTTGTGATTGGGGTGTGGGGCTTGACTTGGGTTGCGTGGGATGGGGGGGGGGCACAATTTATGACTTTAGTGGTTGAGGACTTGAAGTCACATTTTACGTTATGTGGAATTTTCGGGGATCCCTGTTAGTTATATATACTAGCGGCGTATGCTTACACATTGGAAGCAATAACGAACCGTGCTTCCCCATTGTCTCAGGTCTCTCACCTGGATTTGTTTTCTTCATTTATTTAATTTAATTCACTTATATTTTCATTTACAGATGCTTTCCAACAGTTGTGTGATTTTTCACGGTGTATCAGCTTTGATGTTCGTTGGCACGCAAAATTATTGTGCTTCCCCATTGTCTCTGGTCGCTCACCTGTATTAATTTTTTTCATTTATTTATGTTCATTTATTTATATTTTCATTTACGACGCTTTCCGACAGTTGTGTAATTTTTTTTCCGGTGTATCGGCTTCGATGTCTGTCGGCACACAAAATTTCAGCCTTCTACGTCACCAGAAAGGTACCGAATATTAATATGAATCAGTCAGTGAGTGGTTAGAATGAGCTTTATATGTTAGATATGCACTTCCCTCGACAAATGTGTATTAATCATCTAAATTTGGTTTATAACATGGTGAATGGGAAAGTGAAATTACGTAATGGAAATACATATTTCACATAGCCAAAGCAATTCCCCGAGTGGCATTGACAAACGATGCCTCATTGTTCTGAAGAATCACACGATTGTTATCATAATGTTACTCACAGGACAGCACCTTAATCACCCAAAATCAAGCTTTCATGGATGGGATGATGCTTCCAAAGCTGTGGGTGAAAATAATGAAACATCATCTCACTGTGCTTCCATCTTTCAAAACTACTCATGATGCAGGTGCGTCGGGCCGATGTCTCTGGTGTCACAATGTCAAGGAAGGCAATTAAAAGTGCATAGCACTGATGGAAGGACGAGTAAGATAGACAGTTTGAACCACGTTCGTTTCAGAGTCATCTGGTTCCCTGCATGATGACACGTAGAGTGAAAAAAAAAGGGTTGAACAATGAAAATGCAAAGAACAGTGAAAAGAAAGAAGAGCAAAAAAACCAATATTATCCCTGTTTCCTCCTTCTTTCTTCTTCCTTCTTCCTTCTTCCTTCTGATGGGGCTGGCAGGATGGCCTGGAGAATTACACACTCACCTCTGAACTGTGTAGCCTGGGTTCGAATCCTGCCCCAGCTATAAACTCTCATCCTGGTGTCTCGTAAGCAGGGTGAGGCATCAATATGTGGGCTGTCCATCAGGTGGATGTTAAACTGGATGTCCCGTTTTCTAGCATTGGTTGGTGGACGTTAAAGATCCCATGATGTCCTTGGTAAAGAGTAGGTGAGCTATCGCCAGCACCCTGAACAAATTCCTGCTATAACCTACACAGGTGCTATATCAGACACAGCAGTGTTCCCACCAATGATGTCGCCTAGAGTGACAGGCTGCAGACAAAATGAAATGAATCCTGCTGGTAGGATAGCTTGGATCTGTCTAGCCTGGGTTTGAATGTCGATCCGAATGTAAAATGTCACCCTGCTGTTTCGCACGTAGGACGAGGCATCATGTGCACCCTCCATCATGTGGAATGACTTTGAGCCAGAGAACCCGTCTCCCAGCACTGGTCGTTGGAGGATGTTAAATATCCCACTGTGTCTTCTGCGAAGAGTAGATGGATTATCTCCGGCACACTGAACAAATGACAAATTCCTGCCACCTTCATTCGAACGTCAGGGATGGCCAGCCACTTCGTCAAAGACTTGGAACAAAAACGTTCCTCAAACGATCGAGCAAGAAGGTCGGTATACTTATTGTTGCGGCTGCGAATTTAGTAACAGTAGTAGTAGCAGTAAGTAGTAGTACTCTCTTTCCCACCCTGCAGACTATTTTAATGTTGGCTATCCACTCCACCAGTGTTCTTAACATCCACAGAAAATAAGGGTTTTCCATTTTTCTTTAATGGCCAGTCACTTATGACATATTTTCCATCTTAAACTACTTATCGCTACCTGTTTCCAGATGTGAAATCCTCTTGCACTCCAACTGATATTGCTGTATCGTTAATTACATCATTACTCTTGTTCCAATTTCGCAATTGCAGAAGGAAACGAGAAAGAGCAATTAGAGATTGCAGACAATCACCAGGACTTGTTTTGTGTGGCGTTTGTGTTTGTGTACCGAACAAGCAAAAAGCGAAGATGAAGTCCTCAGGAGGAACATCGATGAGATTCTCATTTCAGCTGCTACTCCTCTACTCCTCTACCCTCAAACCCATCCAAGCACAGCCACGTGAGCCTTATTCAAAAAAAACATAAATCAAAAAAGAACCTAGATCAAAAAAATAATCATAATTCTTGCTGCCAGACTATGCGTCCGATCAAGTTGAAATTTAAAACATATATTCCCCATCACTGCGAGATCATAATTTTGAAGATTCACATCGATCGATGAAGCATTTCAGTGAGAAGATGTTTCATAATTTTCAGAAGACAGACAGAAGACAGATAATTTTGAAGATTCACGTCGATCGATGAAGCAGTTCAAGAGAAGGAATATTTTTTAAAGATTAGCGTTCAATCCAATATGGCTGCCAGTCCATGTGACCTATCAATTATTTGTGAACACCTTGGTATTCCCAAGGCTTGGGGAACATTGATGTAAAGTTTCCCCTCGATAAGTCCAGCCATTCTGGAGAAGTTTTTAAAGGTTTGAGGGTAAATCCAATATGGTTGCCAAACTACGTGACCTACGACATCATAGGGTGGGGAACTTTTTGTTCCTCATGGAAAGGCAGTCATATGTGTGAAGTTTCGCCTCAATCTGTTCAGCTGTTTCGGAGTAGGTTTTTGAATTTTTTATTTTTTTTAATGGCTGCCGAACCACTTGATTGATGATATCATCAATATTTTTCCCTGTCAACCAATTTATCCTGAGATGGCCCTCAAAAATTTTCATACTTATCGGATGTAGTGTTCTACGTATGCAATTATGACGTCATGATGAAGGCACCTATGACATCATAAAAAAAAAATCACATTCCCCATGTGGAGTACTTGCCAAGTGCCAAGTCTCAATTTTTTCCATGGTGCAGTTTTAGAGATACAGAGCTCCAAATTTTTTTCCTTTTTTGCAACAACATTGCTACACCACGTGACCTATGACGTCATAATTAGCATTAAAACACTTCTACATTATTAGTTTCTTCAATGGTGAAAATTTCGTGTGAATCCGACAAGCGAATGCAGAGAAAAACCATTACTCACGTTCTGTGCGGACAAACAAACAGACAAACAAACGGACCCAAATGCAATTCCCCCTTCTCTGGCGAGGGTAACTCGAACAGCACTCTGTAGAGCACATACCACCACCAGGCTGAACATTTTCCGTTTTGGGTCCCACTGGTAGGCCGGATCTGGATGCAGATCTTCACCAAAATCGAATTAATCGGTCCTTCTCACACACTCAACATGTCCACCAAGTTTTGTCCGAAGCCGTCCATAACTTTTAGAGATATCATGCTATATATCGTTTTTGGCCCTATCTCTCAATGGTGAAGAATCAGTTTAAAATTTTTTCATCAATTCTCGTATCCGCATTTGGATCTTCACCAGAAGCGAATCAATTCTTCCTTGTTACACACCCAACCTGCGCACCACTTTTTGTCTGAATACCTCCTCAACTTTTTTGAGATATCCTGTTCACAGGCAGACCGACAGACAGACAGTTAGACAGTCAGGGGTGAAAACATAACCTCGTTCATTTTAAAAACAAACATTAATGACTCTCCTATGTCATGAACTCTCCTAATTAATTACCCTCAACCTTTCTAACCCGGGTCGTTTCATATTAGCCTCCATTTTTTTTCTTTCGAACTACCTTTCTTACCTCTTCTTGGACGAATCCTGTTTTTTCACTGTTGCTGTCAGGTGTCACAATCTCAAAACAAGAACAATCCTAGAGTCTATTCACCCCATATTGGCTATTGCTCATAATTTTAAACAGCTGTTGGTACATCTGTGTAATATATAATGAGCAAAATCGCACCCGTTAATTAAATTGTATTTATCAGATTTATACCCAACTCCCAAAACAAGCTAAAGCTGAATGTATTTATAACGCTCACCGGAAATGAAGTGACATATCCACACTTACTATACCAGGTTTTTGTCCTGCAAACTGCACACAATTGCCCCCCTTGTTCTGGCATTCATTGTCTTGCATTGCCTTCTTCTGATTGAGCCATCATCTATTCGCACCTGAATTTTTTTCAAAGACCTTCATAGTATTTTGAAAACCCTCGAGTAATGATTGCGAACTTGACCTAAAAAACATTTTTCCTTTTTTGCATGCATCATGTGCAAGTAAAGCCTGGTGTTGGTTTAATGGTTAAGGTGGCTGGCTTGGGATCTTCAGGTCCTGAGTTTGAGCCGCTGCCAGTCGTTGAATTAACACTAGGTGGGGTTGATTCAGCCTGTCATCCTTCTGAGATTGGTGAAATCAGGACTAGTGTACTGGTAATAGGGGCATTGCATCAGTGGCACATCTGTGCCCCCCAGCTAATGATGCTACCTGCATGCTTGTGCTGCATGTGAAGGAGGAGGATGTCCAAGTCGTTAGTAGACTATACTTCCAACCCATAAGGCAGGTGTTTCACATTATTTATTTATTTTTTTTGTACATAATAATGCCCTTGTAATTGACATGCAATTTGTTATTGATCATTGGAGACTTTGCGAAATGAATGGTCCGCCATCTGTTGCGAGCACTTTCATGTTGCTATCTGGGATGTTGGTAAGAAGCATGGTTCCTGTAAGCAGAATGTTTATAATGCTTGAGCAAACAGATTGTGCAAATGTTCAGTGAAGGCCTTTGTTGTGCTCCTGAAACCAAAGAGAACGAAAAGGATTAGTTTTTGTGGTGCGGTTTGGAGGAAGGGGGAGGATGGGGCCGAGCAAAGCTTGAGTGGAAGCCTGTTTAAGGGAGAATAATTGAGAGCTTTCTGACTTAAGCGAAGCCATACCATTCTAATGGAAATCCACAAACATTTCGGGGGGGGGGGGGCGGTGTTTATTCATCCGCAGAACTCCGGGAAGAGAAATAGCAGTTCTTACAACCCTTACAGACGACAATGGTGACGGTAGCACGTGATCGATGTGATTGAAGAATGAGCCTCAGGTTGGCATCGCCTTGACCCTTTAATTAACAAACTGCGTCTCAAACGAAGCGCGTGTCCAAAGCGTTTCAGAAAGTTGTTGAATTTAAATGGCGGGCGTGCGGGACCTCCCATTTCATACAGTGCTGAGGCTTTGGGTTGGAGGAGCAAGGAGGTCACGGGTTTATTACCCTGTGGTGACGGTGCTCCCAGGATATTGACGTTTGTGTGTTTACAGAACGAGAACATCATGTTGCACTGTGCATGTTGTACCATTTCTGCTCAACCCTCATTGCCAAGCCAACCATGGACCACGAGGCCACACAATGACCTCAAAGTCAGTCACCCCTAGGCCGGTCTTCACTTTGTGATTACTTGGCACACTCTGACACGCTTTGCAATGACCAAGAGAGTCGTTTAATTCAGCAAACAATGTGCCGTATCCCAGATTTGATGAGCCATAAAATGAAACAATGGCAGCTGGGTGTGAAAAAGCAAATAACCATTTCATTTTCGACTGTGTCCGGCCGAGACACTTTCTTTCTTCACCGAGAGTACAGTATATACGATGGATTCAAACGTGGCAATAACAGTATCACGAGGCAAGATGTCAGACTTGACATCACCTATGCCATCTGCTGAGAATTGCAGGATTTAGTGGAAAAAAATAATGAAATAAATGTTTGTTTTCTGCTGGACTTGAGCGGAACGCACACGTACGGTTATAAACACCGAGCTGCCATTTTCATAGTTTGTGGGGATGGAGGCATGAATGGGGGCGGGGGTAGGGGAAAGAGGGAATGGTGCAGTCATTACGATTCAATGGACATAGTCTGGCTGTGTATGCTTTGGAAACTCGTTCCATTACGACGTTTCCAGGTGCACATTGTGCTGAGAGCTTATGGCTTAGTTCAGGTGTGTTCTGATAAGTGATGCATTCCATGCCCAATGACCATGCTTAAAGGGGGAGGTCCATGAAGTCAAAAAGACAAAATATTGATCTAGTTTCAGTCGTCTTTGGCATGTCATGATGTTACCCTTATCAACCGGCTTGCACAGATCATTCAACTGAGTGCGCGTCATGCGAAAGGTTGTGTAATGGTGTCATCTCTTTTGCGATGACGAATAATGTTGTCTACTAGAAGACGCATAAATCCAGCAAGGTACAGTTGAACGTCAGGACAATATCTCACCGTCAAAGCAATGTCATAGCATGACATTCAGGTAAAAACCCGGCAGTGAAAATTTCCTAACTGGTGGAACAAAGGAGCTGACATGGGGAATTGCCTACGTGGACCAGTCCCCCAAAAGGGGCAATGTCAATAATGATCAAACACATTTGCAAAAAGTTTCCATAAACACCAGATATGATGTTTAATAGCTGGCTGCTGTGAAGCCTTGATCACGTCATTATCATCCTTTCCAACTGGGACTGTGAAATAATCATGTTTAAACATTTGCCTTCAGCTCGTAATGAGCTTAGGCAGGAGCAAAAATAGGAGACAACTCGACAATTCCAGGGGTGTAAAAAGCTGTTCCAAGAAAAGCTGCACAACATCTAGAGAATGCCCTTGTGTGCAGGTGTACTTTCATACTGTGGCTTTAGGGTAAATTGCATGGGATGTAGTAATTCTTCCGGCAGTTTCTTTTCTTTTTTTTTCACCTTCTCATGTGCAAAGCTAAAGGCTGCAATGGTTCACACTGGTGCCAACCTAACACTTCATTTGGGAATCTAAGCGGAGAGGTTGTGCCAGGGAACCAAAGGCTTTGTTGAATTCCTCTTGATAGCAACGTAATTAATACTGCTCTTGGCTCACACCAGATGGAGAATCTAACCTTGAAAACACAATTGGTTTTTGACTAAGTATGCTTATTTAGTATATTCTGCAGAGTCACACACACACACACACACACACACACACACACACACACACACACACACTGTTGTGGTTGTGGAAATGGACCCCCAAGCATTCAGAGATGCATAGAGAAATCCAGTTAGTTATGTCATGAGTACATCTGCTGAGACAGACCCTTGCCCTTTGTCCAGGCAACCACGAATGCCTATTGGTACTGTCAACCCTATCAGGGTTACACTACTTTGCATGATACCGTACCAAGTGATTTTCATGCCCTCAATGCGTACATGTGTGGAACTTACCCTATCAGGTGCAGCGGAGCGGAGCTGCCAAGTACGCACCGGCTAATAAGAGCCAAATTGGTGGGGTAGAACTTCCCGGATAAACTAACGTGCAGACTACACTGTACCAATGGAGGAAAAGACAGAACGAGCTGAGTACATTTATAACGTAAGCAACTTATTTATAAAGCAAGGAAAAGGAATGTGGCACAATAATAAAAGTTTTTATTACAAAAGCAATATGTACACTGTACAGTGGGGAAAGCAAGGATTGATGAGGTGTGACAAAAGAAATGCAATTATTCCCAAAATAAGACAGTGCAGAGCTAACATGATACAAACTTTGACAACCTTATCTTATGCAAACATTACAGTCACCATCAGACACACACCCGAGGAAATCAGAGAGCAAAGAAAGATGAGAGAAAGTTACGAGGTTTGAATGACGTCTTGTAACTGGTGTGGCCGATGGACCAGTGCAAATCCAGTCTCTTTTGGGGGGGGGGTGGGTTTCTCTGATTTTTTTTTCGTTTTGTATCTTGTTTTTCGGAAAAAAAAAAAAAAAAAAAATGGGAGTGTCTGTGGTGCATGAGTGATGAGGTGCAAAACGAGGTGTAATGAGATGCAAATGTAATGCAGAAGAGGAAGAGTGAAGAGGTGCGTAACTGCAGTTGCTCTTTTAGTTTTTGTACGAGACGGAGGATGGGAGAGACAGAACGTATGAGAAGACAGCTTAAAGACTCTGTTTGTAGACCGTATTGTAGACTGTGTTGATACTGACTGGTGAAGGCTGACTGTCTGTGGCAGACCCTCCGTGGGGAAGATCAACTGCATGCAGTGGACTTTGTGTCGAAGAAGAACTCTAATGATCCTGTCACAGCTATTTTATAAAGGCTGTGTGAAGGAGGAGCCAATAAGTGGATCAAAATGCTCTGCAGGTGTTTTCCAGTGCTACCATTGGTGCACAGATGCCTCCCTGAGAAGTAGCCCCACCCCACAAGGCCCCGAAGCCGAAAACGATTTAATTCACCCCCGAACCAGGCCATGTGGCAGAGCTCTAAGATGAACATGGACTGCAGGTTTTTGGGAGCACTCTCTGGCCACGAATGTGCACGGGCTCCAAATGAGGGTCGCTATTTAGCAGAGCGACAAGGCCATCCAGATGATGTGGAATGCACCCCGGCGCATTGGTGCGCTTCGAGCTACCTGCCAATATGTTCCGAACTCAAGCATTCCCCATGGTGAGTAATGTTCTTTGTTCCCCGACATCCCTAAAGGACAGTGGTGAGCATCTGGGGTGCCGACCACGGTCGTAGTGCTTTGTCGCGATTGTGGTGAGGTGCGTGAAGCACTGTCGTGTTCGTAGTGAGAAGGTTGAAGCGTTTGGAGTGGTTGTGGTGAGGAGGTTGTACATAGGTTATTGTGGGGATTTTTACAGAGGTGTTGTGGTGGTTGTATGAAGGTTGTAGTGTTGTGTTTTGAGTTGTATGAAGGTTGAAATGAAATGTCCATTGGGGAATGGCGTACAGTTTGAACGTGGTTTTGGCGGTATATGCTAAAGAGGATGTCGCTGTGTGGTCTGGTCTATGGTGTGCATGCATGCGTGAAGTAGAGGTCGTGTGTGTAAAGTAAAGTAAATCAAATGAAGGAATAGCAAATGGAATTAAAGACCTAACTAAAAACTCTCGCAATGCATTTTGTCCCATCAACCCACTAGACATAAGGCAAGGGCTATCTAAAATGGATACGAATGAAATAACTATCTCAGGACTGCTATATGTTGTGTGCATTTGCCTTGAGTGGCAGTTTTGCAGAACTGCAACAATATTATTTGCTTCCATCTCCGAAACTATACACACAATTTTGATGAAACTTGACCACAGCCTTCATCACCCGTGATGTACCAAAGTTTGTTCACAGCATTAAAAAAAATTCCATAGGTATTTACTTTCTTCTCTGTTACATATTTTGTGGGTCATCCACGCCTACCAGTGGTTCCCTGGTTATCTTATCCAGCCGCTGCCAGATAAGCGCCCAGGGGTATTGCCCTTATTTTTTTTCATCATTGTTTGCAGTCCAACCAAATGGTAAGAATGAGTGTTCATGCATGTCAAAGAAACAAGGACCAGAGAGAAGCAGCACAATACACAACACCTTGCAAAATAATAAATATGTAGAGGCCCACACTCTTTCCTGAGCAACAAGATGTATCTTCGTCTGGTCGAGAAACGTTTGTAGGCTAACACCAGTCGCCGGGCTGCCATTCCGACACAGGATACTCGACTGAATGTGGACACATTTGTAATTTGATCAGGGTGTTGGTGAAACTCGCACACTTTTCACAAAAGAAACTCCACCAATAACCAGTGCCGGAAGATGGTCGGGTCTCCGGCTTAAGGTCCTTCAGATGGACTGCGCATGAACTGATACCTCGTCCTGTGTGCAAAACACCAAGGTGGCAGTCTATAGCTTGGCCGACATTCAAACCCAGGCTAGACAGCTCTAAAAGATCCTGCGAGGCCACAATACCGAGGTTTTTTTTCTTCATATGCCATACTCTTGAAGAGCGTCTGCTGCCGAAACAGTTTTCTTGGCAAGGGTTATCCTGGGTGGTTTGCCATTACCTTCCCAGCATCGTTGCTCCGTGGTCTATCCTTTTTTAAACGCTGAGCATCAAGCAAGTAAGCAGCACATCTTTTTAAGTCTTTGGTAGGAGTATGACTTAGTCATGTTTCGAACCATAGACCTCCTTGACTATTCATTTTGCCACGAGTCTGGTTAATACCTTGCTTAGACAATAACTAACACAACATCGAGTATTTATGTGTGTGCAAGATGGGACGAGGCTAGCAAACAGAGGTTTTTCGTTTTCACTCATTCATTATTGCGGTGTCGGTGATAACAAAGGAAAATTGGATGGGTTTTGCGAAGGTTTGCTGCACTCTGCCTTGCAGTAGATTTAATGCCACTGCGGCAGCAATTAAAGCAGACAAGACTATAGCCGGTCTGCACCTTGCTCTCAGGGCGTGTTGCTGGACACCGGTACAGTGTGTCAACAATGCCTTTGATCATCTCTTGATGTGCCCATGACGTTTAGTGGACAATTCATTAATTTTGTTCCTCTGAGGTTTATTTTTCACACATTTTCAAACAATGTGTGCAGAACAGAAATAAAAGCATAATCTTTAGTGTTGCACCATGTTTGATATTGCTAATTAAATGATTATCACAAGCATAAGCTCATGTGCTCATCTACACAGTCCACTGGTAAATGAAGGAGAAATCTACACACCACCACCAAAAGAGCTGTAGTGTGCAAGGACGTTTGTCCAATGGTTTTGCAAAAGTTCACATTGGCAGCAGTCATGGTTCAGCACTGTTTATGCCTTCACGAGTTCACCATTGGCTCAAAACGGTCAATATGGAAACCCTGAAATGAGTTTAAAGGAACCCTGAATGCAAGGATGATGAAAACGTAAAAACCTTCACCAAAAAAAAGATATAAATAACAGCCCACATTGTTTTGAGGCTCAGCTCACTTCATGCTACGTTTACATCTTCAACACTGTGTGCTTACAGAACGATAATGATGCAAAGCAGATTCCTACACGTGCGCACAATCTCAATATTGCAACCACAAAGCAGATGTTATCCGTAAGCTGGGTGATAAAAGTAGCATGACCAGATACTTACAATCGCAATGGTGTTTGAAGCAAAACTCAGGTGAGACCCATGAGGGACTGGATGAGTCGTTTGAGGTTAAAATTTTCCGTTTTTGACACAGAAAAAGCGTTTCTGGTGAGACAGTTGGTATAAAGAGCAACCTTATATGGACCAACTCACTTTCTGGCAGAAACAGCATTAAAAATTAAAGATTAGCATCAACCAATGATTAAGGTGTATAGTCGAGTATTGTGACGACCGCTTGGTTGTTGAAACTCCATCGATACGATGACGAGTGGACGCATCTTCAAAAAGAAAGACACTCAAACATAGCATGCGGAGATTTAAGAGACCCTGCATCCACAGAACCACTCTCAGCATTGCTTGCCATGGCCTGATGTAACAGAAAATGATGTATTAGATTAAGAACATAATTCATATGAATGCCGTTGAAAAATTTGCAAACAATAGCCGAGGGATAGTGAAAGCAGAGAATGTTAGCACAGTGACCATTTTTTATTTTTGCATTGTTTGAGGTCCACGCAGGAACTGCAACATAAATCACACACACAGTACATGCAAACAAATCCATGAAACAACACGGACTTCATTTGGCACAACATAATAACACATTCTTTCATTAAAAAAGATGCTATACCGACTCTAATGTGGAACTTTCAAAATGACATATAAATGCTAACGAGACCTTTCACGCAAGCGCTGTGTCTGCGTTTTCAGTGACTTGTTTCTGCTTTTTAAGGCACTTTTAACCTTCCGTTTCTCGCTTGAAACATGGCAGACAAATAGTCCTTTTAACAATTTTTAGCAATTAAACGAAAGAGTGGCAATGTCAGGATGGTTAACCGTAAATATCGTGTTCCTGGATGAAAATCTGACTCAAGAAAATATAAGAAATACAATAAATATTTGTGGATACAAGGTATCGAGTTCCTACCTTTTCCTGTTGATACAATTAGTGAGCGGCGGCAGTGGACAACACACAACACACATCTCCTTTTAGGAATAGATGCAAAAATCTCACATTTTTCTTGTGCGCCCAGAACCAAATAAACAATATTGTCACAGCCAGCCTTCATTAAAACGGGCTGTCTGCACTGGGATCTGTGATCCCATTAAGGGCCAAAAGGTTTATAACTAAACTGTGTTCAATTGAAGTATTCTACAGCTTTACCATTCACTAAGGTCACCCTTTGGGAACGAATTTGAAAATGAGCCGAATTTGATGGCAGTACGCACAGGAGGTAAAAGGACGGAAAACGTTTCTTACCCTTATTTTTGAACGTTAAATATCCCATGGGTTATCCCAGAACCCTTAAAAAGGGTTTATTTATATCTAGCAAATACCACCCGTCGCTTCGCTGACGGGAATACTGAG
>CM068959.1:46900509-46921144 GCA_035128595.1 Eptatretus atami | reverse complement strand
CAGATCCAGCATCAGAGTTGGAGACTCTGTTTACGTCACTCCATTTAAGTCTGATTATTCGTAACCAATCTCGGCCTAAGAGGGTTGGTCCTTCTCTACGCATTATCAGTAGTGGTGGGACATGAGTACTGGTTTCCATGTACTGGCAGTTACTTTAGCTGAGCCAACTACAGGAACCACTCCTTGGTGTATGTTCTCAAGTCAGTAGATACAGGCCGGAGTGCAGGAGCCTTTCTCAGAGGGTAGATGGAGGTGAACTTGCTCTCACTCATAATTGATCTGGAAGTGCCGGAATCAACTTCCATCCTCACCAGGATCTTATCGATTGTTACATCAACTATAAATTGAGCATCGGAGCTCTTTGTTCCAACAGAGAAAACCTCATAAAGTTCCTCACTTGACTCTTGGCTGCAGGCTGTGCTCTGTGACCTATTGTCCGCTGCATCAGGGTTCACCCCAATGTGATAAGCAGGAGACAAGTTCTTCAACTTGGATCCAGAACAACAACAGTTCTAGTGTCCCGCTTACCTCAGTTATCACAGGTATAAATGCCTGTACCGACATTGGAAAACTTGATGATTACCACCACAATGCCAACAAGTTATCCAACCTTTCCGGGTGATTCAGAAATGTCAGGAGGTGGAGGTGAATTTGGTGGCTTGCTGAAACACTTTGCTTGTAGGCAAAGGTTACCTTTAACTGATGGGTCCTGCTGGATAACTTTTGACTGTTAGAGATCACACGCAGGCTTCAGTAGTTTGATAAACGCAGTGGCTATTTCCATGACTTTAAGCCAAATTAGGGGTCGGATTCAGTGAGGAGGTTTCCGCAGAATTGACTCTCATTGATGGCCTATTATAAAGAAATCACGTAACATCTCTTCGAGTTTATCTGTAAACTCACAATGTTCGGAGAGTCGCGAAATCAGCCACGAATTCGGATGCCGACTGACCATCTTGACGATGGTGGGTATAAAATTGATATCTCGGGACGATCTTACCCGGTTTAGGGTGATAATGTCTTTCACAAGATTAAAGAGCTCTTCATATGACTTGTCAGAAGGATTGGCTGGAGCAAGAAGATCTTTGATGAGGCTGTACGTCGGGGCGCCGCATACGGTCAGTGATACAGCTCACTGCCTTTCAGCATCCTCATCGGTGTCCATTTTGTTTTCCATGAAGTACTGCTTCAGATGATCGGTATAGTTTTCCCAATCATCACCACTGTGTATTCTTGCAATATGCTGATGCACGAAGACATCCCATCTTCGTCGCCACTGTAATGTTCTCTATCGACAGGGACGAAGGTTCTGAAGTGGAGAAAACAGGTTTAATTCGGACACGGGCACAACATGGCACAGCACAGCATCGGAACATGGGCGGGTCACATGACTCTGCTTTACCATGCCCAGGTGCACTCATGTGTGCATGCATCATCATAAACTACTCGTACATCTTAGTAGTTATATCAAATACTTTAAAAATGGTGCGTGTTGCTTCCTTGCTTGAGGCTCAGCATTTAAAAAGGAAAGAACACATTGGGGGGGAGTAAATATCCTGTCATGGCGCTGATCTACGGCGACTTGACTTTGCATGCTCTATTTATTTTATTTATATGATCTCTTTTTATTGTTCATTCAATTGGAATTTACACTTATGGAAGAGACGAACTACTCGCGAATCGTATCAGCTGTGGTGAGTGTTCTAGACAAGGATTATCCAATCAGAAGTTGATCGAGAAGATTCTTGCCGATCCAGACCAAAGGCCTAGCCATCCTGGTGCTCAAAAGGGGCAGCGGTGCGGTAAGCACGAGGGTGTCCTGACAATATTGTGTAAGCGAAACAGACGCCCTCCATTGCCAAGCATCTTTCTTGCCAACATCTGTTCACTTTACTATAAAGTCAATGAGCTTAATTGACATATTGGTACTTGGCAGGACTTCAGAGACTGTTCAGTATACTGTATTACAGAAATTTGGCTTGATTCACCCATCCCTGCTGCCACTGTACAGATCCCCAGATTCACGCTTCATCGTTCTGATTCTGTATTCGAATCGGTGAACAATGAGAAAGGTGGTGGATTGTGTTTCCTGGTGAACATTCATACTGCACAGACTCCAAGATAATTATCTCTCATTCCTGCACACCAAAGTTGGAAACTCCAGTCATTCGTTGTCGTCCTTTTTACCTTCCAAAAATATTGAAACAAATCCAAAAATATTGAAAAGGAAAAAAAAAAACTCCAATATATTCGATCTACACATAATGACACCGAGGAAAAAAAAATTCTAATGTCGTTTTTAGCCCGATATCAATCTCAATGGTGAAAAATCACTTACATTTTTTTCCGGATCCGGATCTTCACCAAAATCTCATAAATTTGTCCTTGGCACACCCAACCTATCCACCAAGTTCCGTATGAATCCGCCCATAACTTTTTGAGATATCCTGCTCACAGACAAACAAGAAAAAGACGTCGTGCAGAGCATGATACTTGCAAAATCTACCCCCTCTCCAAAGGTTGCCATGGATACATCAAATTGTCCATTTCATTAAGATTAAAATTGACAATCTTAAATGGAAGCTCAGGTCAATCGGATGAATGGTGATTATTTTTCAGATTGAAATTGGTGATTTTAGAAGTTTGACCTTGAGTTGACCTTTGACCTTTTGACCTCAAAAATAGTTGCTTTTCCAATTCAGTGATGGACTGCAAATCCTGTTCAACTTTCAAGTTTATAGGATGTAAATTGATGATTTTTTAGTTGAAAATTGATGATTTTAGATGTTTGCCCTTGAGCTGACATTTGACCTTTTGAACTCAAAAATTGTTGGTTTCCCAATTCAGTCATGCACTATGCAATTGCTGTTTAATTTTCAAGTCAATCGGATGAAAATTGATAATTTTAGATGTTTAACCTTGAGTTGACCTTTGAACTTTTGACCTCAAAAATAGTTTGTTTTCCCAATTCAGTGATGTAATGTGAAAATCCTGTTCAAATTTCAAGTCAATCGGATGAAAAATGATTTTAGAAATTTGACCTCAAAATGACCTTTGACCTCAAAATCAATAAGCTTCTCAGTTGATACAACCTCTCCAACTTGGTAAAGTTTCATGACGATCAGTTTAGAATTGTGACCTGAACGCGATTGACAAACAGACAGTAACAAATCTACTTGCTGATATAGTTGAAAAATCTTTGATTTTGCAAGTAACAAAGAGACAAACATGGTTGAAAACATAATCTCCACCGACCTTCGGGGGCGGAGGTAAATATATTTATGTACATCATGAAATATACAACATTCATGAAATCATTTTCGATTCAAATAGGTTTAGTTGTTCCTGACAGGAACCAATTGTCTCCTTTATTTTCACAATTTATGACAACACAATTCGGTCAGCTTCCATTTGACCTTTTTGCATGCACACCTCATACCAAGACTACTCTGATTTGCACTCGCTTTTGACTAATTAACTACGGGCTTCATGGTGTCAGTGTTCCAGACAGGAATGTAAGACTGACCGTCTTTGTGCAAAGTCCTACCACATCCCTCTGGAGTGGGTTTATATTGTTGACTCACTTCACTAATTGTCCAAATCCCATCTTGGTAGGCAACATGCTTCGTTTGCTGAAGTTATGAATCCTGGGTCAGGTGTAATGGTTTCCATTGTCTTGTCATTCTGATAATATAACTCCCTTCTGGCTTTGTAAACATGTTTAAGGTTGCTGGTCTCGTGATACAGAATGACAGTGAAGTGCTCCAGAATTGGAAAGTGCTGGAAAGTGGATCAAGTGGAGCACAAGGGTTTAATGCCATGAAGGTGAAGGCTTTGGTCACTTCAGGATAGCAATCCTATGCTTCCGTGCTGATTTTTCTTACCCTACCCAAAGAAGGCCGAGTTTGTGTCAAAGCAAATTATCCTCTGATCTACTGGAAAATCCTCTTTATCTCTTTACTGATGACTCCACCCTCTGCCGTACCATCTGTCATCCCTCAGACTGGCAAGCAGCAGCTTCTTCGCTCTCTGCAGATCTGGGTTCAATCACAAACTGGTCCAACACGTGAACATGTCTTTCAATCGGACAAATCTCACACTCTCACTATGTCTCTCCGAAAGGACCATTTGGAACCACCCCCCCCCCCCATCCACTCTTCTCAACAATCCTCTGGAATAAGTCCTTTCTTTCAAGTTCTGGTCTCACTATCTGCCGGATCTTTCCTGGGAAAGCCACATTTCCAACCTTGGCCTCCAAAGCCAGTCACTACTGGGAATCCTCCGTCTGCAAAGTCCTTCCTCGGCCCACCTGAGCTCCTGACACGTACAAAGCTTTCATCTGCAGCCTGATGGAGATCTCTCCTACTCTCCTCTGGGCTGGTGCTCCTGCCTCTCACTTTCTTGGCTTCACACAGTGGAAACCAAGGCATTTTGAATCATTAATATCCCATGATGAGGCTGAGTCTTTGGGCCTCTCACTCTCTCACTGCAGCAGGTCGGTGGTCTTTCTGTTCTTCTACCGTCTCCTCTCCAGTCTTGCCCCCCCCCCTGCTCTGTCTGCGATTTGTCCCCACCATATTTCCCAGGTGGCTCAAGGTCCGCCAACAACCCCCTTCTGCCTAAACTACCAAAATCGCGGAATCACTGCTCACCTCATTCATTCTTTCATTTCTCTTTTTTTTCCCAACTTTGGAATAAACTCCCTCACTCTGTTCAATCCATTCTTTCCTCCAGGCTTCAAAACAGCTGTTCACCATCACCTCTTGTCATCCCCCATCAAATCCTCATCTTTTCTACCCTGTTAATTCACACCAAACCCACCTCCTTCAAATTCCCTGCTTTCCTTCCTGAAAGTCCCTGTAGTGTCCATCTTGTATACCCGTGTTCCCCGCCCCACCTCTCCCTTCCACAGATCTCCTAATGTCTCTGTTCCCCAATGTTTTGTCCTTCTCATGCCCCTCTTGCGTCATGCACCCCTTACTGTGCGTTGTGTTAGCTCTCATCCGAGCCTTGACAAGGTATACAAAAAAAAAGAAGCCTGTGTAGCTGTTTAAGACAGGTAGGGCCAGAGATTTATCCCCACCCAAAGGACAGCAGATATAATTGATGTGATAATTTGTTAAGTTTTTGCCTGTACTGAAGGATACCGAAATGTTGACAGTGTTGTGCAAGGTGGTTCCATCATGGAATTTTCCATTGAGGATAACAAGAACATCAGTGTCAACCGTTCGTACCAAACAGGTGTTTGAACCATTATTCAGTGCAATATGCACATGAATCAGCAATCTGGTGTCAGCTTCTTCATGGTCACGTGGTGGCATCGAGCGATTGGTGTCTTGAAGAATAGCTGCATCGCCGGAAGTGATGATGATTTCCTTATCATGAGGGCAATTTATGGTTGTAATTTTGGTGCAGAGGAATGAGAGTCGTCGCTTGATTGTTTGGGTCACGCAATAAGTCAGGCGAGTTTCCTGGGATCTTGTTCATATCAGTGGCTTTTCTATGGATCTCTTTTCCCTGTTTTTGTAGCCCGTCCTCTGCGCAGCGGGAGATGGGGGTTTGCAATCATTTCTGTGTGTCTGTCTGTCCAGGCCGTAACTTTTTTTTTTCACCATTTGAGCATTTGTCAAATTTTCAATGAAGCTTTCCTATGACAATGTGGAGAAGACAAATATATAATTTCGTCAAAAGGTCAACATCATATAAAATCGTCAATTTTCATCCAATTGACCTGAAATTTTAATAATTTGCATCTTCGGTCACTGAATTGGTTCACAAATTAAAAGCTGGAAGCCGGTTGTTTTGTATGTTTTTTTTCGATAATGAGGTCAAGGTTGCATAAAATATCAATATGTCAGTGATCCAATGTAACCAAATTCATCAAGTGTAACCTGTGTTCTGTCAAGGTCAAAAAGTCAAGGTCACAAAATCGTCAATTTCCATCTTATTGACTTGAAATTTGAGCAGGGTTTGCATATTGGATCACTGAAGCCTATTGGTTTTGAGGTTAAAAGGTCAACGTCACCTAAAATCGTCAATCTTTTTGTATTTTCTTTTGTTTTTTTTCCCTCCTATTCTCGTCATGTTTAGCATACGGAAGAAGAAGTCTGAATGCAAAGCGGACACTGACGGGCTTTGCATTTTCAGATGCTTTCTTTAAAAAAAAAAATTTGGACGCAAATTCGAGTGTTGCGGAGGAGCTAAAACAGAATGGATTAGGACATAATATAACAAAATTAACGGGAGAAAGAGAGGGACGAAGCATACCAACGTCAGGGATGAGAGATAAAACAGAGGGAGACTTGGAGAAACTGGAATAGCACTCGGTGGAGCGCATACCTCCGCCAGGCTGAACAGTTTACATTTTGTATCCCTACTGTTAGGCCGGATCTGGATCATGCTCCCTTGGCAATCTGGACCAAAATCGAATCGACTTTTTCTTGTCACTTCACCAACTCATCCACCTAGTTTTGTTAGACCTCGTCCACAAAGTTTTGAAATGGCATGCTATATAACGTTTTGGGCCTCATCTCTCAATAGCAAAGAATCACTTAAAAATTTATCGCATCCACATTCGGATCTTCACTAAAATCTAATCAATTCGTCCTTGTCACGCATCCATCCTGTCCACCAAGGTTCGTCTGAATCCATCCATAACATTTTGAGATATCGTGTTATATATATATATAATGCAGTACGGTAGTACTCGATATAGAGGGGTGGTATGGGGAAAAAAATGCCGCCTATTCAAACGTGTACACAATAATATGCTCATAAACTCTTAAAGAGTGAAGTCATAAACATTTAATAGCCATAACTTTTATTCTCAAGCGTTTTCTGAGCTACCAAGACTTTAAAACGACACCAGAATACATCGCTAAATTACCACTTTGGGAGATCGCTAAATCGCCAATTTGATCTTCTGCTTCTTCTCATTGTTCCCCTGTACAAACAATGTAAAACTGTAGCCCAACCTACCTCAAAAACTGCTGAAGCTATGATGTTGATTCATTGTTCCAGAACAATCCCACAACAAAAGTAAAATGGCAAAAGATATTGCGATGCTAAACCAGGAGAGGATTGGTGTGTTGTATTGTGGCATTGCATTGTGGTGTCATTCTTCATTGTTATTCTTCTTGTTCATCCATCACAATCCCACAACAAAAGTAAAATGTCAAAAGACGTCGTGATGGTAATCCATGAGGATTGTGGTGTCGTATTGTGGCATTGTAATGCGGTGTCATTCTGACATTGGTTGGTTGTGTTTTTTGAGATTTCATCCTTCTGTTTTTACATATTTTTTTTTAGCAATGTTTTTCTTTTTCATATATACAGTATATATATATATATATATATATATTTATTTTTTTCTACATGAATATATATATACATATATAAATATAAATATATATATATATATATTGTTGCGAATTCGCGCCCGCCGGCGTGCGAACGGCCACGTGACTCGAATCGCGGCACGTCGCCCACCGGCGGACAATTCAGTCGTGACCCTCCGGGAACTATCGCCCGGAGCCAGTCACGGGTGGGCCTTTCGACCTCACCACAATCGTGCCAATCGGCCACCCGCGTAGGATAGGGTTGTTCGCCAAACTCGACCTACTAAGTACCCACGCGGATGGTAAACCGGGCGATCGACCTCGCCGCAGGTCGACTCCGGACACGAGCCGCTTGGGCGGCCCGTTCCGTGCTATCGGGATAACCGAGCGGTGTTATCGCCGACCTGGACGGTTCAGATTAATTACCGGGCGTATAAGCCCACTACGAACCCCTTACGTGAAACAGGATGGAGGTCAAATAGAGAAAAGACGAGCGAAACGGGAAAACAGTTCACACAAGCACATTTATTTCACACACACAGAAAGCACGTATATACAGCATACATCAAAATGCACATAAAGCAAATGCAAGAAGAAAACAACGAGCAGATTACAACCGAATACCGTACACACGGCAACACTTAAACAGTTCTACTTTCAGAACGGCGCCACAAGATCCATACAAAAACCCCGAAAAGAAAATGGTGACTTCCCTTTGGGCCGTCGAGTCCCTCTCCACGTCCGTCGCGTGGTCGCGCCTGGCCGCGACTCCGATCCCTGGCGTGGTAGGCGAGTCCTCTCGGCGTGCCTCGCGCGGCACGTGTTGGCCGCTCGACGCCACGGACGGGGTTTCCGGCGCTATCTCAGCGCGGATAGAAAGGGGGGGGGGGAAACGTTGTTGCTCGAGGTCGTGGTGTGGGGAATGGCAGAGGCTCCTCCCGCAGCGGGGTCTCGGGACCGCACCACAGAAGACAGGCCAGCGGCCACCACGAAGAGAGACGAAGACGAAGAGAAGCAAGAGCCAGAGAGAGAAGAAGACGAAGTTAGCAAGAGCACCCCAAAAGCGCTCCGCCCGTGTCCATATTTTATCGCGTGGGACTCCGCCCTTTCGCCCCGCCCTGTTTTCGGCCCCGCCTCCCTTCGAGCTTCTTGGAGAAGCCTCTCGAAGGGGGCGTGCCCTCATGCTTTCCCTCCACCCCGCTCCGTCCGGGGGCCGGGGGAGTCAGTTTTTGGCTCCGGGCCAGAGCATTATTCCCCCAAAATCAGGCCCCACCTTTACATGACCTCTGACCTTTGACCTGCATCGCTCTTCCTCCACTCCAAAGCGCGGGGAAGTCAGACGGGAAAAACAGGCGGGAAAAGCCCACCGAGCGTCCTTGTTGGTTTTTGTTTGTCCCTCCGCGGAGATCGTAACCGCACGGAGCCTGTTGAATGGCGAGTGGCGAAGATGTGGTAGCGTAGATGGTGGAGGTGGCGTGGTTGCAGTGTGGTTGGCGCTGTGATGGGGATGGCGTGGTTGTTGAAATGTTGTGTGTTAGAAATAAAAGATAGAAAAAGAAAAATGCCTAACTCAAAGGATCGCAGCCCGAATGGATCACATAAATTCCCTCTATACAATGGGTTTGGGCTAACTACACATGCACCTATCAAGATATCTCACCTACGGGTCCTGAATGGTGGTTTGCGAATTTCCACAGCCGTAACAATATATATATATATATATAGTTGCATTTCTACAAAACTGCATGCCTCTAAGGCAATGGCACCCAACATACAGTGATCCCCAGGCAGTTATTTTGTTAGTCTTCGTGCAGTTAGATCTTCCCCTCATGTCTAGTGGGTTAACGGGACGAGGTGTGTTGCGTGAGTCTCATAGTTAGGTCTATTAACTATCTCTATCTCCTATTCTGATTTCTACTCTACAACCCTTTCCTTTTAGCCATGGTACAAAACAAGCAAGCAAGCACACACACCATTCAATATGAAATGTAATAGAAAGCACACTACGATACCTCCCGTGGCTTGGAACCACCACGCTCCCTTCATTAAACACTACACACTATACCGCATGGGCATCGCGCGCCATTATTTCATTCACATCTGCGTGCCAATTTCCAACCGGAATCTCATGTTGCTTCACACCTCTCTCACCAAACCTCACCACCTCGACCACGAACGCCTCCCGCACGCAGGAAAAATATTCCCGCACCCTCTCGTACCACTGCATCGCTAAAATTTGCCACTATACAGAGGAGTACTGCACGACTCGGACTGTCCTCAGGACCGCACGATGTGGGGCCGAGCAACATACGTGAATCGTTCGACCGCATCTCACAGGGGATGTCCCAGGTGGGCACACATAATTGATACAATCCTCGTCCAGTCGCCAGACCATGGCAAGACAGGGGCGGTGGGGAGGGGTCGTGGGAAGGGCAATCCGGGAGTTTGGTACGGGGGTACGGGGCCTGGGTGTGCATTTTGGCTCATGAAGGGGGGGCGTGGGTGGCAGGGAAAGTCCGTTGATATTCGGCATTCAGACTGCACTCGGAGCACTTCAGGGCCAGGGTGCCGGCTCGAGGAGCCGTTGAGTCAGGAGCAAAAACCGTGTCGAACCGGATGGGCGACTGAAACAGTTTCTGGCCCCGGAGCCTGGCAGGGCATGGCTAGGGCCGCTGTGGCCCAATAGAAGAGTGGGATTCGGGTCACAGCACGTCATTTTTGGGTCATGACCCCACCCTTCCCCTGAGGCTTATAAAAGGTGGAGTGCGGAACAGTTCACTCTCTTCTCTGCTTCTATCTGCTCTTTGTTAGCTTCACTTTGTTGCATCTTCTTTGCTGCCTCCCTTTCACTGGCTCTTCACTCGCTGTTGGTGTGCCATTGCGAGGATGTGCTTCTTCTTGAGGACAAGGTCTGGGGTGACTGCCGAGACTCCCGGCCAGGCTGTTAAATGTCGCCACCCCCGTGCAGCTCGATGGACCAGTGCAGAGCGCACATTGCCACGAGCACTGGCAAAGGGACTAAGCTGGAGATGATGCGCCACATCTCGAGGTGGGAATGCTCAGGCGGAGCGTCCCACTGAGGTACACACTACACAAAAAGACCTATACACTGCTGGGTTAAGGATCTTTCACCTTACGCATCTCTTCTCTCTCTCTAACCATCCATATATCCCATCTCCTTTGGACACACAAAAGAGCATCATTACTGACTCGCAATCCCATTTTCCTCTGGCACGGCACCGCACCCCCCACATTGCACTACACCACACCTCCCACTCCCACACCTTAGACACCACCAGTATTCTTCCCTCCTACCTCTCCCGAAGTGTACTGGGTTACGTTGGTCCAGTGACCGCACCAGGTATTTGGAGGCTGTTTATCCTCATCTGCTCTCTTTCTCTCTGGGCTATGTCTAATCTTCCTCAGGTTTGTGTGTGTGTGTGTGTGTGTGTGTGTGTGTGTGTGTATGTGATGGTGCCTGTCCTAGTTGAAGTTAAGATTGTAGAAGTTATCATGGGATAAGTCTGCTCTGTGTCTTCTTTTGTAAGATTACTTGCCTTTTGCCACACCCCACAAATTCCTTGCTTTCCCTGCTGTACACACCAATAAACCCAATTCACTGTGCCACATACCTTTCCTCACCATTGTGAATAAATGCTTGTATAGAAATGTTCCCAGCTCGTTTTTGTCTTTTCCTTCATTGGTCCAGCATGATTCGCACTCTAATCTAGCTGGAGCGTTATCCCCCAATGATCTGTTTTCTAGCCAGTACGTTATTGGCAGTTACGCTCGGCTGCATCTGATCTGGTAAGATGATCCGGTTTGAGCAAGTGCGTCCCGAGGGCATGTCCCCCGTTAATTAAATCACATTACCTTTAGGTAAACGGAATCAGATGGAGGACCCTAAGTCACGTGGTTGAATTATTGGCGATTAGCGACCTGCCGTGTCACGAGGTTATTTGTGTGCGACCCAGGCCCCCTTGGGAGGGAATTTTTCCCAGAGAACCTGATGGGAACCGAGGTAGCCACCCCTCGTGGTCTTCCTTGCCCCTGACCTCGGGTCCGCAACAATATGTATATATTATATATATATATATATATATATAATATATATATATATATATATATATATATATATATATATACAGGGTGTCCCAAAAAATGTACTCACTCTTTAAATGATAATAAATGCGTTGTTTATTGACTTAGAAACAAGATTAATGGTTAAATGTATAAATGGATAAATGCATGTTTACAAATGTTCAAACTGACGACCATCATGTTCCAAACACAGCCGATAACGCGGACCAATGATTTCAACAGCGTTACGAATCATTTCATTTGGAACTGCAAGACATTGTCTTTCAATTTCCTCTTTCACCTCATCAACTGTTGCTGGTTTTGAGCTGTAAACCTTATCTTTGAGATACCCCCATAAAAAGAATTCCATTGGAGTGATTTTCTTGTCCAAAAGTCCAACAAAAAAAAAGTCCAAATTTTCTTTCTTCAAAACCTAGTCGTACTTCTGCCATTATTATGGTCAATTTGATCTGAAAATAAATGAAAAATTCAATGAGTTATGAGGAGCCAAAATGTGAGTACATTTTTTTGGCACACCCTGTATACGGTGACGACGATTATATAAATAAATTGGCTCCTCCCATGCTCTTCCAGCCGAAGAAGCTGCATAAAGCAACCCTGAAAGGCTACCCAAGGAAAGCCCTTTGCTGTTTCAAACTTTTCCCAGAGTTCCTCCAGAGCTGTAAAGACGTTCACAAGTAGTACATACATGAGAATCCCAATGCTACCCACACCCTCAGCTGCAGTACCGATTTCATCACTTGTTGGCAAATCACCAGCGATGGCGCAGACAGAAAAATGCACCACTGAGGCTCCCAAGCATGCACTTTGTGCAAATGTCAAAAGCTGCTTTTGGCATTTGTTGACTGCTTGGGGAGGATCAACGGGTGTAGAAAAGATCATAGTTTTGGATGGAGGATTATCTGAGATGGTGGTGAAGACCTGGAGGGAAAAATCATGAGATTGAAGAGAATGTTCTCGAAGTTGATTCCATAGGTGGGAAAAAGAGAGGAACAAATGAGTGGAGGTGAGCAGTGATCCTGGATTTTGGGAGTTTCACCAGAAGGGGGGTGATAGTGGACCACGTGCGCCCTGCAGAAACCTATGAGGGGACAAAGCATGGAAACAGCAGAGGGTGCAAGATCAGAAAGAAGGTGGTGTAAGACAGAGAGATAACTGACCTGTCGGCAATGGGAGTGTGATTGGCTCATCGACTCAGCTTCATTGCAGGAGATTCCAATGACCTTGAAGGCCTTGGTTTCCACTGTGTAAAGCTGATGAACATATGAGACTTTGGATGAGTCATAGGTTTGAAATCCTGAGTGCAGCAGCATGTTGAGGTCCATTTGTATCAGACAAAATATACATGGATGTCTGATGTGCACTAACCTGTAACTCTTCCTGTATCCACATAAATGATAGATTGTGGCTTGATTGAACTCTGTCATGTACAGAACCTCTACTTCAGAGTGCAAAGGAGAGCAATACAAGTGGCAGTGCAGATTAAAGAGTGCCAATGAAGGTACGTGTGTGGTTCCTTCTTGGAGAAGTTGAATTGTATCAGTCCATCTATTTTATACAGATAATTAGTTTCCTATCTGACCACAAACGTTTGAGCTTCCTCGACAACCTGAAAACGATAAAGTACAATATCTCCAGTGCTGGATTGGAGTACCAGATTGTGGAGCACATTGTGATGGTGAGTAAAACCAATGCAACCATCTTATATATTATTTCCGAGTTTGTGGTTTCGTGTCGCGCTATCTTCGACTTTGTTCTGCGCTCGAGTAACGTGGTATTCGGCTTACATTATCTCAAAGACCATATGAGGTGCATAGTACAAAAAAAAGTAAATAAAATGGTTCTGAAACAGTGAAATCGTATTCCACTTACTGCATTAAAGTAAAATTACTACTGATACTCTGCATCAGTTCCTTTCTCAAACACACCCACCCCAACATGTCGCGCAGAGTGCGGGTTATGCTAGTCAAGATAAAGCACCAGTCTGCTAACACACCTATGGTACTGTATTCCATTATATTAGCTGAAGTATCCGGTGTTGCCCAGGGAAATTAAATGCAATATGTGTTGAAATATTTCCTGCATGACAAATTAGGGAATGTTGGCCTTATTGTTTTGTATGAATTACTAGTCTTGGGCATTGCAAAATGTGCTTGTACCGCTTTACCTTCTTTTAACTTATTTTTATTGATTTATTATTGAAAGAAAAAAAAACAGGATAGCTCCAGCGAACTATACCGCTGAGGTTGTTTGCATTGATCAAATTCTCCCGAAGAGTATCGGGAATTGATTTTTTAATAATTTTTTTCGTTGCCCGATTTGAACGAAACTTGATACTGCACGCCGCAGGAGAATGCTGAGTAAAGTGGACCGAAAATTGTTGCGCTATCGTGTACCGTTTGGCTGTATTTCGGGAACATACATACATACATACATACAAGATGAGAGTTTTAGTAATATATAGATTGTTACAGAAACACACACACACACAAACACACACACACACACACACACACAAACAACCATAATATTATTATTATTATAGATACACTTGGTTATAAGAATCGGAAATTTCTTTAGACTTTCAGATTTCACTCCAGATTTCAATACTTATTTAGTCCACGATATCCGATCCTCAAATCAAAAATCATATTTCGATTAAATACTTTAATTAGTCCATGAGTGCATATCGTGTTTCCAACACAAGGTATTTTTCGTAGGCCGATTTCAAAATGATGGCTCAGACCCCTGTGAGGTGAAGGTGTGCTGACCAAGGATGAGCCTTTCATGATGGTAAGCCATGAATTATCTCCAAAAGGAGTGTTTAAATTAACCCAAACACCCAGTTTTCATTCCTGCGCTCCCTTGGAGTTCCCTCAGTATTCTTGCAACGTTTCGGGCTGCTCGGTTTCATGCTTTTGGAGTTTTGGAGGAGACACACTGACACCACACACATACACACACATACTGACATTTTTAATTATTTTAGATTATCAACAACAAAAGCTCAAGAGAGAGAGGAGATAACAAGAGGCTCAGAGAACTAATAGTAAACCAACGGAATTGATAAAACAGAGTGGAAAGAGGAAAGCAAAGCTTCGACCTTGTGCCACACAACATTGAAATGGTCCAGGAGAATGTGGTTTAGGCTTCCATTTGCTTTGCTTTGTGTTGTATTTTTAGCACCGCTTTAATAAGATTGTCAGACTAATTTAATTTAATACTGTTTGCCAATGGCTGAAAAATTCCACCCAAAGTTCGCTTTCAGCAAAGGACATGAAAATATTTTCCTTTGTTAAAAATTTCATGTTTTGTGCATTTTTGCATGCGTAATAAGGTCATTCCTAAGAAACGCAACTCAAATTAACTTATATTGCTTCATGAAGTTTAATGGTTAAATAAATACGAGAGATGTTTAAAATGTTCTACAAACAAGAGATTCACAATTGTCCAAGAAACGCCAACCTTTAATTTAAAAATATATATATATATTCCATGTATCGGTGAATACTACGACGACGACGATGACGACGACTACTACGACAACTACTGCTGGTATTACTATTCACCATGCTCTGTACAGTGTCGGTTCTACCTCTTGGCTCGGGGTTACAATCATTAACAGGTTACCATTCTGACTCAGGATACTTGGGTGAGTGTGCAGGAATTTGCTATTTGTTTAGGGTGCCGGAGATAGCTCGCCTATTCTTCGTGAAAGACACAGAGGGATCTTTAACGTCCACCAGCTAATGCTAGCAGACAAGGCACCCAGTTTCACGTCAATCCAAGCGATGGCACACACATTGATGTATATCAGTCAGGAAATATTTTTTTTCTTAGAAATTATACAAACTAGTACGTGCCTGTATGTACGTGGTCGTACGTGCGTGGCCGTACGTGCAAAAAAATAAACAAGCAGTCATAGACTGGTACTTACGAAATCTTCAACTTGACCTCTGACCTTGTCTAATAAAAGCTGTCTGCTAGAGAAGGTAGCGACGCAAACCAGAAGTTTCTACGATGATTCTGTACCAAACCATCAAAAATCGTAACGTCGACCCAAGCAAAAATCTCGATTTCTCCACGCAATTATTTAATATTATTTTATTAAAGTCACAAAACCGTAATATTCGGCCATCCACCAACAATCTTTACATAATCCGACGGCTTAGCTAGTCAGGCATGCGACGATAACCTTTATTGGGATAAAAAATGACTTTTAAACACCATCTTTATCGAAAACACCGTCAGCGCGTACACGCAAAACCTTTACGTGACTCAACGACACGTCTGCTCGAGCGCGCTGCACCACGTGACGAGCCGTGACGCGGCGAGTCAAATATTTTTATACAATCTTAAAACGTCTCCAAAACATCCGATTTTTACCAGAATTTCGACAAGCGAGTGTTAAGCGTCCTAAGCGATCACAAAACCGAAGACAAAATTAAAATCGAAGTTAAAACGAACTCGTAACGTCGACCGAAGCAAAATACTCCATTTCTCCACATGAATTTACGGAATTATGTTTGACCTCACTGTGACCTTGACCTTTGACCGATTTTGACCAAAATCTAATCAGCACTAGCCATCACCCTCCTGAATCACGTGGTGTAATTTGACATTGGTAGCTTCTTCCGTTCTCGAGTTATCGTGCCTACAAACAAACACACAAACACACACACACAAACAAACAGAGGACGGAAGTTATCAAAGATTTCGTAAGTAAAAATAAATAAGAAACTTTCAAACCGCGTGCCAGAAACAACAACCATACAGGCCGTTCCTTTGCTCTCGCGTGCCCGTACGTGCGTGACCGTACGTGCAAAAAAAAAAAAATAAAAAAAAGACTTTCAAACCGCGAGCCAGAAACAACAACCACACTTGCAAAATCCTCCCCCCCCCCTCTCCAAAGGTTGCCATGAATACATCAACTTGTCCATTTCATTAAGATTAAAATTGACAATCTTAATCAAAGCTCAGGTCAATCGGCCGAAAATTGATTATTTTTCAAACTGAAATTGATGATTTCAGAAATTTGACCTTTTCACTTCAAAATAGTTGGTTTCCAAATTCAGTGATGCAGAAGACTCCACAATTACTGCTTAAAATAGACTCTACAATTGCTGCTTAATCACCAGGTTAATCGGATGAAAATTGACGGTTTTTCAGATGAAATTTGATGATTTTAGAAGCTTGACCGAGAATTTGACCTTTGACCTTTTGACCTCAAAGATAGTTGTTTTCCAATTCAGTGATGGACTATGCAAACCCTGTTGAACCTTCAATGGAATGTAAATTGACGATGTTTCAGTTGAAAATTGATTTTAGAAGTTTGACCTTGAATTGACCTTTGACCTTTTGATCTCAAAAATAGTTGTTTATCCAATTCAGTGATGCACTACGCAATTGCTGTGTAATTTTCAAGTTAATCGGATGAAAATTGACGATTTTACAAATCTGACCTCAGCATGACCTTTGACCTCAAAATAATTAGGCTTCTCAGTTGTGACGACCTCTACATCTTCGTGGAGTTTCGTGAAGATTGGTTTAAAAGTGTGACCTATCGGCGATTGACAAACAAACAGACAGAATAACAAAATCGACCGACCAATATACTTGAAAAATCTTCGATTTTGCAAGTAACAAACAAACAAACATCATAAGTGTATTGTTTTTGAGGAAGAATAACATATCATTGCACATATTAACGGAAAAAAGTTCCTGTGCATCGTTTTTACACCTATGTGGAATGAGAAATGAAAACAAACACCACGTCACGTTGTTTGGTAATATCAATATTTATTGTTTGATAAACATGAAATGGACATGGGAATGTCAACACATGTGTGCAAGACATGTCTCTATAGAGGCTCGATGAGGGGTGCGGTCAAAAATCAGTTCAGAGCTTAGTATCTGGTGTGATCACCATTTGTGTTAACACACGCTTGGCAAAGGCACTTCATTGAGGACACAAGATGGTTGAAGAAGGCTTGAGGGATGTCATTCCAGATCTGTACCAAGGCCTGCCGCAGTTGGGCCAACGTCACCGGCTGGTTTTGAAGATGGTACAATCGTCGTTCTGTTTCATCCCACACATGTTCTATGGGAGAAAGATCAGGTGAAACAGCTGGCCAGGGAAGTGTGGGAATGTTCTGTTGTGCGATGAAGTCGGTGACCACTCACGCGACTTGACGGCGTGCGTTATTCTGTTGAAGTGTGATGAGATGTCCATGAACCTGCAGGAACGGGTGGACGTGAGGATGGAGAACTTCATAAATGGTACCGAATACCTGTGAAATTTCCATCAATGACCTCCACCTGGGTTTTGTGATGTGCAGTGATACCTTCTCACACCACCATGCTTCCACCGCCGAACGACGAACGTTGCGCAACACATGTGTCAGCGTAACGTTCCCCTTCCCGTTGATAAACGCGACAATGGCCATCACTCCGGTCAACATGGAACCTCGACTCATCTGTAGAGAGGGTAGCAGCCCAATCTTGTCTCCTGAACCTCAGACGTTGTCTACACCAAGCTGGGCATGCATGTCGATGACGTGGCCACAAAATCGAATGTACTGTTGGTCGTCGTGGTTAAATGTTATGTTCGCATCACCGATTCCTGACAATTCTGGCACTGATTGGTCTCAATCCAGGATGCTGCGAGCTGTCAAACTTGCTGGCTGTAACCGATTCCTAAGGTGCTCCAACCGGATATGGTTACCCTGCCGACATGATGTCACACCTGGTCACCCAGAATGTGGACGGTCTCTCATGTAGCCAGTTTGGTGAAAACGTCAAGAGTGACTGCATGGTGTTTCAATGAACACCAAAACGCCTAACCACAACGTTTTGTGGTGTTCCTGTCACAAGCATGCCAATAGCACGTAGACGTTCATTTTCGGAAAGGTGTAGCGTCACATTTACGATGGTTCGGCGGCAATACAAATGTTTTTCACAGCTGGGGTGGTTCACCGAATCATGCTGCGTTGCAATTTGATCAGTACCATGTGTAGCACTGTCACTTGACTCGGTGCACATGCATGGCAGTGCACAGTATCCATCCATCCATTGGGACCATACTCTGTGCAGAGCGTTGGTGCTGATTAAGCAGTCTCCTTGGCTATTGGACACAATCCTGGACGGGTCGCCACTCGGACACAATAGCAGCATGCTGGCACTCATTTTGCCAACCTCAGAAGGATGACGGGCAGAGTTCACCCCACCTGGTATTAATTCAACAGCAGAGTGGAGTTTGAACTCAGGATCATCAGATCCCAAGCCCACCACCCTAACCATTAAGCCAACACCAGGCAGTGCACATCATGCATATGCAAATTCTGGATACTCACGGGTAAACTGGAGATCATGTCAAAGCACATGTTGGTTGACCATTGCATTGCTCGGGTACATGTCAGGATCAATTTGTGTATTTGTTTTTCTGGTCCACAGGAACTTTATTCCGTTAATATGTATTCATGAATAACATGCAGCATTTTTGGGGGACTATTGGTTCTTGTTCACAGAACATTTTGAACATCCCACACATGCAATAAAATATTAAACATTTGCCCACACAAGCTTCTGAAAGACATAAACCTCTGCAACATGATGACAGCCACCATATAAACAAACACCAGTTAGTCTAAAGCCAGCTTCCTACGCATCCATTGAGTTACGAGGCAACCGAGCGGTTGAGCAAAGCCGATGCATTTGGGTCGAAAATATTTCAACGGACAATGAATGGTCTGCTCGTTCTTCTCATCAATGCCAGCTTCAAGCACAGACATAATATCTGGCTCGTTCTCAAGAATAATACTTGCCTCACAAAACCAATCTGTTCAACTGATGTTGGATCGATTGAGAAACAAGCAAATCAGCCTGAATTCGAGCTGGAATATAGGATTTCTTCAGTGCATTTCTCCCATTATTCTAATGATTAAGTTTTCTTTTTTAGGATTATTGGCCAGTGTGCAGTTGATTTGCTGGTTATCCTCGCTGAAGGAGAGGGTATTGCATTTGGGTACGTTTGTCTGTCTGTTTATTTGTCTGCGCACAACTTTTGTATTTTTCTGCACAACTGCTTCTCAGATTGAGACAAAATTTTCACCGTCGGAGCTAATACTCATGTATAATGTTTTAATGATAATTATGACGTCATAGGTCACGTAGTGTGGCAGCCATGTTGGAAAAACGGAAAACTTTGGACCTCTGTATCTCTGAAACCGCACGAAGGAAAAAATTGAAACTTGGCACATGGCAAGTACTTATGGGGAATGAGTGTGATATTTTTTTTTTGTCAAAGGTGCCTTTCGTTATGACATCATAATTACATATGCAGAACACGACATCTCATCAGTATGAACAGTTTTTGAGGGTCATCGAGGGATAAAATGGTCCACAAATATGTTTTGATAACGTCATCAGTCACGTGATCTGGCAGCCATATTGTTGTTTTATTTTTTAACCTTCAAAAATGTTCTTCTCTGAAATGGCTGAACAGATCGAGGCAAAAGTTAACACATATGACCGCCTTTCCATGAGGAACAGAAGGTTCACACACATGTTATCAGAGTTCATGTGGTTTGGCAGCCATTTTGGATTTACCCTAAAACCCATAAAAAAATCTTCTCCAAAACGGCTGGACAGATTGAGGGGAAACTTCACACAAATGTTCCCCAAGGCTTGCATGTTCAAGGTTGTTAAGGAATAATTGATAAGTCACATGGTTTGGTAGCTACATTGGATTTAAGAAAAATATTAAATAATGTTTTCTCTGGAACCGCTTAATCAATTGATGTGAAACTTGACAATTGTGAACTAGTAGTGATGGGGAATACAGGTTTTAAATTTAAACTTGATCGGTCACATGGTCTGGCAGCCAGAATTTTTTTTTATCTGGGTTTATTTTTATTTTATTTATTTTATTTTTGAATAAGGTTCACTTGGCTGTGCCAGGATGGGCTTGAGGGTGGAGGAGTAACAGCTGAAATGCCAATCCTCTCCAGGTTCCTCCTGATCACTTCATCTTTGCTTTCTGCTTGTTCGGGGGTTCCTTCTGATTACTCCAATGCAGGACTTTACCTATTTGGTTTTCCATTTGATTTGAATTGAATTTATTTTAAACCCATTCTGAATTCAATTGAATAATATTTTTAAAAGGTCAGTTTTAATTAAGTCTCTTATTAATTACGTAA
>CM068959.1:46880816-46892181 GCA_035128595.1 Eptatretus atami | reverse complement strand
AGATTTGTTGAACAGGAACTACCTTTGGTAAACCCAAGCTAACTATCTTTAATTAGTTTGTATTTGTTGAAATGGTTCCTCATCTGGTCCTTAATTAATGTCTCACTCACTGCAACTATATCGTACTCCTCGCAATCCACTTTGGCTTCAAGTTCTTCCATCTTATTATTTAAACTTCTGGCATTGGTACAGAATATATTTAACTTTTCCCTTCCTGAAATTTTATTTTCTTGCCTGGCCTTACTCATCACAATTTTATCTTACAAATCACAAAATACAAGGAGACTTGAGTGAGAGTGGAGGTTCTCCTCTACCCACTCAAGTCTCCAAAGAGAAACACTATTGGAAAAAAAGGATATTTCCTTCCCACATTTAAGGTTTCTAAATTCCTTAATTGCAACTTTGAAATTCAATAAGACAAACTTTCAATTTTTAATCATTTTAAACTGAGATCTTCAATGCCTCTCTGCATGTTCTTCTTCTTCTTCTTCTTCCTATGGCAGCTATCATTTTGTTGGGGCACAACGAAGCGACTGAGCTCTGTCCCTCTTCCAGTATACTCGTACTCATTTCGTCAACCTCAGAAGGATAACAGGCTCTGAATCAACCCCACGTGGTGTTAATTCAGCAGCCAACAGGGCTCAAACTTAGGATCCTAAGATCCCAAGCCAACCACCCTAACCACTAAGCCAACATCAGGCTTTCTCTGCATGATGAAGGGAGTATAGCAACATATATTTGCAGAAGCGTTTTCTCACATACAACCTGAGATAATTGTGAAAATAGTTTGCAAAGGGGCATTGAAGGTAATATTGTACAATAAGAATGCCACTCCTTTGTAGTATGAAAATGCACTGCACTAAATAAAAGTCCCATGTTGGTAGTTTACATTGTGATTCATTCTCATTCAACCGTAAGAAGTGCTCAAGTGTACAAGGCTTGTAAAAGTACAAGCACTCGAATTATGCCCAGAGGTAGTGTGAATCCAGTAATGGCACCCAGGATTAGAGACCAGACAGGCATGTAGAAATCAAAAAGTTTTAGTCGGTGAATACTCCATGGGAAAAAAAAATGATTGTGGCAAAATTCGAAGTTTCTGCAATCGGTGCTGCAGGCAAAACTGATCCAGATGTTGTCGATAAGCTTGCTGTATAAATAGGTTTGAATGAAATATTGAGAAGAATGTGATACAGAAAAGCACAAAACAATCCTATCAGACGTAGCGCTACAAGGAAACCACTGCTCACAAGACAGACATTGGACAACAGTCAATGTGATGAACAGAACTAGAGATATGGCCTGTTTGCAGATTAAAACGAGTTCAAATTGCAAAGAGAAAAATAAAATCAACGACAGCTTGTTTGACAACAGAGATAATGACAACAGAGACAACAGAGGTGATGTCAGAGATAATGTGCATAATCTACAGTAAATTACAGTGAAGGATCAGTATTTAGACTTTTGTGTATATTCATATCCAGTGTTCATCATCTACTACCATGACTGCTCTGTTGGCAGCTACGGGAAGATTCTGATCCATCAATGCTATTACTACAGGGTGTTACATTTGTGGAAGCGGTGGGAGGTGGAGCAGCCAATAGCCCAGCAATTCTGGAGTTCATGATGTTTAAGGTTTCTCTCAATGAATGCCAGCTTAGCTGTGGGACTACAATAGCACCCTATTGCCTTATGTCTTGTTATTTTGCTTACAATTGCTCCATTATCAACCTCCTTCCTCCTCACTGTGCTTTACATACTTTTTTTTATCTGTGAAGCGATAAAATGACGCGTAACCTGAGAGTCTGAGTGAACGTATGTCACAATTAGGGATGATTTCCTGAAACTGGTAGTTTGTTGACAAATTTATTTGAAATCCCCTCAGTGATAGCTCATGCACACACAATCAAGCTGACAACTAGTCGGAAAAGATGTGCAGTGGTCCTCTTTATGCAATAGCAATGGCTGTACGTATGCAGGTGAAAATGTTTTTCAGAGAGCTCAACGAAGTCACTTTCTCACATTGGGCCATCTGACTACACCGGTAAAAATCACAGAACCGTTCGAAGGTGTCCGTAAATGAAAATATCCGAAAATAAGTGCAGCCTTGTTGTGCTCACTGCAGGTGAGCGACCCGAAACAATGGGGACAATGGGAGGTCACACTCACTGCTGCTATTTGTTATGTGCCTACGTATGAAGCACGGTTCATCATTGCTTACAATGTGTAAGCATACCGCACTCGTACTTTATAGAGGTACTCTGTTTAAAAAGAATAACGTGTAATACTGGCTACCACCAAGTGATGTTTGTGGCTCACATTGGCAGATTGTGTAGACAGACAGACAGACAAATACTGTCTCCTCTGGCGAAGGTAAAAAAACCCCCCAAAAAACAGTGTTTAACTGGTGGAATGAATTATTCTAATGCTGTTCTGACTGCTCATGATGGGCTGTCAAGATGGCCTAGTGGTATGTAAACTCGCCTCTGAGCTGTCTAAATGGGGTTCGAATCTCGGCCCAGCTATGAACTGCCATCCTGGTGCTTCACGGGCAGAGCCATGCATCACTGTGCGTGCCATACTTCAGATGGATGTTAAACTTGGTGTCCTGTCTGTCAACATTCGCTGCTGGATATTAAAAATTCCATGATGTCCTTCACAAATAGTAGGTGAGCTACTATTTGTGGTTCTGTGCCGATCCTAGCTCTGGCACCCAGGCCAAATTCCTGCTTCAACCTACAGGAGACACTGTGTCAGCAGCACTGCCAAAGCCCTGAGAGAACTGATGGTAACCCACAGTCATATGCTATCTATGGACGCCAACAACTGCTCATGGTGTCCCATCTATTGTGACATTTTATAGAGTTTGTCAATTTGGTTTGGCCTGTTTGGCATTCCTAACTGACCATGTCGCTAATGGTGCTGTGACCCAAGGTTCAAATTTTATGAATTGTACTGTGTAAATTTATCTATTACCTACTGATATGTTTGTAATTGATATAAAAGTACACTGATGTCTCCTACTGTACTAGTCCTGCAAATTATACATAAACTGGCTCCACATGAGCATTAGATCACTGTTAGACAAGTAAAACAGACATAAAATGTCATAGCCCCCATTGTTTTAGTACTTTTGCACTTTGGAGTTAAAGGGCTAACCCATATTTATGTACACCTAAAATGGCCACCAGTCTACCAGTTGGCCATCTGATCAGATCACAAAATAAAGTGAGGGGTCCATGTATGCCATCATGTACTGTGATTGTGCCAAGTTTGAACAAAATCAGACCATGCATGTCTGAGAAATGGAAACAACTAAAATGGCTGCCAGTCGGCCTTCTTAGATCTGATGTCGAAAAAAAAATGACTTGCTTATGTAAGCCATCATTCATTATCTGTGTAAAGTTTGAACAAGATCAGTAAATGCATGTTCGAGAAACTGTTGAGGACTCTGTGTTCGACTCGGGTATTTTTACAACTAAAATAGCCGCCAGCCAGCCATCTTGGATCTGATGTCGAAACAAAATGGCGTTCTTATGTGTCCTATCATGTGTTGTCTTTTTCTTAAGTACAAATAAAATCGGTCCAGACATGTCCGAGATATGGTTGCGGACCACACACACACACACACACACACACACACCACACCTGGACATGAAAATCGAGACCTAATCCATAAGCCCCTGTTTCGGACTAAGTCAACAGGCCGACAAGCACAAATGTGAAAGTTATCCTTCATGTGTTTTTAGCACATTGATCTGCATTGGGAACATATCTCACTGCGTCCATTATTAGCTTTTCTGGAATTGGAATTCCAGATAAGGTATTGTCATCATGCACTCTTCTGTCCATCCATCTGTCTCCTATTTCGACGTTTCCGGCCAAACCACCGGGCCGATCCGGCTGAAATTTGACAGCAACGTTCTTCTCCTAACTGGTAATGGGGATTGTAAATCTCGTTCCAATCACATGACTTCGAGTAGGTCAAAATGGCCGACTTAGTAAATTTCTTCAAAAATCTTCTACCCAAGACCCACGAGTCAGAATGCTTCCAAATTTGGATTACAACATTAGGCTAAGGTTGGGATGTTAAATTGTGGAGATCATACAGATTACTTGACCAGAAGTGTGTCAAAATAGCCGACTTAGTCAATTCTTGGGAAAATTGCATAAATTTCTTCAAAAATCTTCTTCCCCAGACCCACTAGTCAGAGTGCTACCAAATTTGGGTGACAACATTAGGACAGGGTCCTAATAATAAATTGTAGAAGGCATGCCAATGGCATGACCAGAAGTATGTCAAAATGGTGGTTACGTAAATTCCTTCAAAAATCTTCTTCCCCAGACCCACAAGTCAGAATGCTACCAAATTTGGGTTACAACATTAGGGCAGGGTCCTGATGTAAAATTGCAGAGGTCATGCTGATCACGTGACTGAAAGTGTGTCAAAATGGCGGGTTTTATAAATTTTTTGGAAAATCGTGTAAATTCCTTCAAAAAATCTTCTTCTCCAGATCTACCAGTCAGAGTGCTACCAAATTTGGGTTATAACATTAGGACATGGTCCAGATAAGCTACGGGTCCAGTAGTCCAATTTTTTATTTATTTCGTGTACAAAATCGAGGGTCCCGGGAGGAGTTTGGAGATGTTAAAAGGGCAATATGAATGCAGTGACAGTAAGGGCAGTGGGACCACAGTTCGACACAACAGGCAAGGGAATGTACTAACAACAAACGAAGAGAGAGAGAGAGAGAGAGAGAGAGAGAGAGAGAGAGTTTTCAGTTAGATATGGTTCATGGGAGGTGATGATGATGATGGGATGGAAGGGTGGGATGATAGGAAAATGATTTTGTTTCATGACCAGAAGCAAGTATTGCATAAAAAATGAATTAAATAAATAATATGGTATGCCATTCAGGTACTGTATCATATGCCCAAATTCCAGTGACATCCACCTGCACAGTTTGCCATGAAATCCTGGCAGATAGCATATCCTGCTATCTGACATGCTACTTCCTTTATATGCACTCTTTGAAATCAAAATTGGCCACTTGGATCATGACCACATGGACCATGATCACATGGATCGTGACCAACAAAACGGAATCGGACCACATGGATCATGACCACATGACCATGATCACATGGAACATGACCACATGGATCATGAACACATGGATCATGACCACATGGACCATGATCAACAGGATCATGATCACACGGATCGTGACCACATGATGATGATGATGATGATAGTGTGAGTAGTCGCTTTCGACTGATCATGAAAAGTGCACCATGACAGCTTTCTTTACTCCACACACAATATTCCGACAGCACTGTCGATTATACACCGTGCTCCTTTGAATGTAAAAACAAGGACAACAGCATCACAATCATTAAGGAGGATGAAGATTAATGAAAAACGTGTTCGACAATGACTAGAATGTATTTACAAGTTTACTACAGTATTTGATGAGTGTGTGTGGAAGCCTCCCGGAGTGCAAGGGCTAATGAGCAAAATTCATTAACACTTGTATTTTGAATATTTTCTTTCTGCTTATTCCATTGGAACAGCCATCATTTGAGTTTAACGAAGAGGGAAACCCGACTCAAGAATCAGTGACTTTACCTCGTCTCCGTAACTGCCATAACATTAAACTGAAATGGCATCAACAAAATCCTGAGCAAACCTCCAAAAAAGGTCTTCTTTAGTGCCTTGAATATCGATGAGTGTGCATCCTGCTGGAAATGTACAACTATGAACTCTTGAGCAAAATAATTCATTGTCTTTGAGTTGTTATCGCCAATGTCCTGGAGTAATCCATTGAACCAGTTGTCAAATACCGTGCTACATCTCAGGTACACTGGAAGAGGGTGCTCCTGGTGGTCCAGCAAGGTCCAGCAAGGTCCAGCTAAATTCCTCAAAAAGTCTCGTATCGGCTCAAGTATTTAGAGTTTGTTTCTAAGATCATGAAGGACACAGCATTAATTGTTGGGTTTTTTTCACTCGTACACGGGACCTGCTCAGCGATTTCAAAACTATAATTTGTGTGCAATGTCCAGGACACTCTTTAAAATTTCAACGTCGATCCATTTCAGTACTCGGTCAACAGCAATTCTTGTTTTATTTGAATTTACATGAAAGCCATAATGGTCTATCCAGAGGAAGTAGTAACCCCCATCCTACTCTGGTAGGCACACATCTCAATGGGCGCACGTCCTGCAGGAACACCACTGTGCTAATTATGTTTCCATCTTCACAGGGACTTGAATCGGTGACCTATCCCCATAACCACCCAGTGTCAAAGCAATTAAACATCACACATCGCCATGCCATCGTGAGCAGCTCCAAAACAAGAGGTGGTTTGAGAGAGTGGAGTACAGTGGAATATAAGCTACTTTCTACTTGTCCTTTGGTCAGTCGAACCAAGCAATGAGCTGAATCCACTTACTTTTCACATGGGAAATGTCTTTGATGCTCCACCTGTTCTCACTGCAATGTAGCAGGAGCTGACTGCAGTCTCAAAAGTTGCTGCTGCATAACCATAAGGTTGCTTTTCCAAACAGCAAGTTGTGCTTTTGTAGGTGCCCCTTCCAAGTGATTCTGGAGGAGGCAAGACCCTCCAGCTGACATCCATCAGAAAACACTGGAAAACACCATAATGGTCGTTTAAAAGTTCCGACCACATTAAGCACAATGGTGGCATGTTCAATTGCCTCTCTGGAAAGTTCTACAGCCTGCAATTATCCTGACTTTCTAAGTGTTATGCCAAAAAAATTTACATGATGTGTTCGCAAAGGAAGGCTGCATAGATTGTCCTTTATCTCATGCATTATCGTGTGGTCATAACCTTCACATCGAAATCCACACTGGGAAATGAGGTGGCTTCCGCTACAAGGACACAGAGATGGTCAATGCCTCGGGCACAGGTCATGCATAAAACAATGTAATCGTAAAGGCAGCCGATGAAAATAATTATGCCTAAAATGTTTCAAACTGCATTGTATGATGACGATTGTCTGGTACCTTTCTGAGGTTGAGTGGTATTGATATGCGTGCACTATTCAAAAGGTGATACATACAAAAATACTCACTCACACGAGACCAGAACACTCCATTTACTTCAATACAAAACAGAGAGCTCAGCGGAGATTTGTTCGTCAACAAACAGATGATGAGAGGACATCAAAGAAAGCACAAAACCCTCTTCAGCATCAGGGAAGGTGGCATTCAGCACTGAACAGCTGTCTCTCTGGTGGGCCTCTACCTTTTGATATATGTGCATTAAGACTCAAAGAACCACATAACACAAAGTTAATCAAGGCAGATTTCAAAAACATTCAAGGTATTAACACATCAGTTCTGCATGGTGGTCGGCTCCCAAATTGGCAGTTAAATCTACAAATTTGCAATGTAATCCAATAGCTATGGAGGAGGGCGTCTAGCCTGTCGTGGTCTTGCCTCCGGACATGCCCAGGGAGTCACTTGCCGGCTTTGCCTCGGGGAATCACCAACATCCTCCGTCTCTTCCTCTCCTCACAACTGTGAATGAACTTCGCCGATTTCGAACTTGTGATATGTTGCGCACGATTTTCTGTCCACCTCGTTGAAGAAAAACACCTGTCCGCTCTATGGCTATGACTGTATAAGCAAGTGGATCACAGGCGGTACTCAGCTTATTCTGTTTTGGTTGTTTTAGACAAACTACATCACCGACATGTATGTCATGGCTTGAAGTGTGCCACTTCACTTCTGCATTTTGTTTGAGAGTCAGGTCACGGTGCACGGCATTTTGGAGTACAGGATTGTTGATCCGAGTTGGAAGGTGTGGAATTTTTGGAATAGACTTCTCTTCCAAAAAGATGTGCATGGGAGAGAGCAAGTTTCTTTGAAAGAATTCCCAGGACGAGTTGATGTTGCAGAAAGTAGTGATGGGAGACCAGTCTAGAAGTTTGATGGCTGCTTGGAGACCCTGCCAGTCAGCCAGAGTGAAATGCCAGACTCGACGGCGGTGAGGTGGATCTCTAATAACAGCCAGAGAGATGTCCACTTTGACAAGGACGTCGTCAGAAGAACCGATTAGAGCGGAGGAAGAACAGCAGATATTTTCAGGGAAATTTGTCAAAATCAGATCCAGAAGAGATGGAGTGCAGTTGGTTGAGATTCGGGTCGGGAAATTGACCGATTGAGTGAATCTCAATGAGTCGCAGAAGTCTTTTGCAGAAATTCCATGACAGGTGAGAGAGGTACCCACACCAAGCCAACTTGCATGGTGACAATTGAAGTCACCACATATGAGGAAGAGAGAGTTCGGATGAGAGAATCGAAGTTGGTCCATGTTTTCGGATAGTGTGGTGTAAATGGAGTCATCACCGTTTGGTGGACGGTACAGCACACATATAAACATGAGGTGGGAGCAGGCCCGTCGCCAGGGCTCAGTATTAAGGGGGGCATATGAACTGGATGGGGGCACAATTATTATATTTAATATTTTTGATAACCCGGTATGCTATTGTATTCATGCAGCATTGACACATCTATATTGAGGTTGCCGTTGCATACTACCAAATTGATCTCAGCTAGATTTAATATGTTCCGATGTTTTTGGCCTAAAATTATTCGAATGCAGGAGAGCCGCAACAAACTGGCACATTCACAATGCAGATATTCAATGATTAGACGATTGGCACCAATCCAGGTGACTTATACAAGGTGTTGTCAAGAATTGGCATTAAAAAATTAATATACCAGAGATACAATGACTAAACGGGGGAGGTTGGCACCGGAATCAGTGCACTTTGAAATAAGATACAGTAGGCTATGACCTGCGATCATCACGTTAAACTATCAACAGCAAATACGACCAGCCTGAAGATAGCACACAGAGGTAAGGTTATGCACAAAGCACTAGATATGGATATGCAAAGCACCAAACACAACATTTAACTTGAACATCAGAAGTACAAAGCAGCCGACCACGGCGGTGCTGACCCAAAACCACAACCACAACCGCAACCTTTTCTTAGCCATTTTCGTCTATCCATGTCTTTTTCTACTGCTGCTAGCTAGCGGTTTCTGTGACTCATCCTCTCTGACTCGTGTCACTAATCTCGCGACTCGCTAGGTTAGACGGTTGACGGTTTTTTTATTTATTAATGATGCATGCACCAAAAACAGGTTTATCTGCTAATTTGAAATGTAAGCACAATTGCAAACACACTTTTTTTTATTTATTAGAAAATTACTTCTGTAAGATGGAGGGTTGTGAAGGTCACGCGGTGCACTTCATCTTTAATTATGTAAATTTATGTCTTTTCCTTATTCATATTATCATATTATGACTATATTACATTTATACCTAACTTACAACCAATCAGGTAACCTACTTAATAGGGCCTCCATATCGAAGACGCTGATTGGCTATTCCTTAAAACTAAATGATCCACAATATATATATATATATGTTATAACCACCCACAACATCGACATTCGACACGAGGTCTTGCGGCTGTCTGTGTCATGGCTGCTGGTGTTGGTGCTTGCGTATTATCTTTTATCTTGTGGGCTTGGACTGTATTGTCTTGCCAATTGCTTTTGGAGATGCTGGCAAGCGCATCCCTGGTATCTCTCCCTGGTTACTCCCTCCTCCAGTACGACAGACTTCAGCCTTGTTCTGGTGGAGGAGTTGCTCTCTTCATCAAAGACTCTATCCTCACTCTCCATGCACTGCCCTCTCTCCCCACATCCCCAGGAATACATCTGGCTACGGCTTCCTCTCCACTCCACCTCATGTTTATATGTGTGTTGTACCGTCGACCAAACAGTGATGACTCCATTTACATCTCGCTCTCCAAAAACAATGGACCAACTTGTATCTTCTCATCCAAACTCTCTCTTCCTCATATGTGGCGACTTCAATTGTCATCGTGCCAGTTGGATAGGTGTGGGTACCTCTCTCACCTGTCATGGCACCTCAGCAAAAGACTTCTGCAACTCATTGGGACTGACTCAATCAGTCAACTTCCTGACCCGGATCTCAACCAATGGTACTCCATCTCTTCTGGATCTGATTTTGACAAATTCCCCTGAAAATGTCTGATGTTCTTCCTCTGCTCCAATCAATTCATCTGACCACATGCTTGTCAAAGTAGACATCTCTCTGGCTGTTATTAGAGTACCACCGCAGCGCCGTCGAGTCTGGCATTTTACTCAGGCCGACTGGCAGGGTCTCCAAGCAGCCATCACACTTATAGACTGGTTTCCCATCTCCACTTCCTCCGACATCAACTTGTCCTGGGAATTCTTTCAAAGAAACTTGCTCTCTCTCTCATGGACAGATTTATCCCATCTCTTCTTCAGTTGTCCTACCCTTCCTCCCACCCATGGTACACTGAAGCTTGTGGCGAGGCAGTTGTCCTGAAACAAATTGCTTTTGCCTCATGGAAGGCTAATCCAACTGAAGGCAATCTCAGTTCCTTCCACAATGCTTGGAACAAGTGTGTGTCTACCTTGAGGAGAGCCAGGAAACAGCATCTTTCTTATCTCACATTTGAACTTTCAAACCTGTCTCCCTCCTCCAAATCCTGGTGGCATCTAGTTTGTCCATTTCTGCTGTATGTTTCCCCTCCATCCCCTTCCTTACCTCAAATGGCTGCACAGCTGACACTGCATGTGAAAAGGCTGAATGCTTAAACTCTGTGTTTGTTTCAAATGTGTCCCAAACCCATCGCTTTCTGCACCCACCTTACCCAGTCGCACCCAGCTGTTCCTGGCCTCTGTGTTCTTTTCTCCTGACAAGGTGGAAAGCTTGCTGTAAAACCTCGATTGAGATTCTGCAACCGGTGAAGATGTCATCAGCCCTCCTGTTCTAAAAACCTGCTCTGCTGCTCTTGCTCACCCTCTCTCTGTTCTGTTCATGCTCTCATTTTCTCACGGTTATCTGCCATCTGCTGGGAAAACAGCAAACATTACCACTCTGCATAGAAAAGGTGCAAAACAGATCCCTGCAACTACAGACCAATCAACCTGCTCCCGATCATCAGCAAGGTTATGGAATCCATCATTGCTTCTGATATTAAATCCTTCCTCTTCTCCAATGACTTGATTTCCGAATATATATTTGGATTTAGACCAGGTCACTCAACCCTGGACATGCAACTTCTGCTGTTCTAACAATGGATGGAAGTACTCAATGCCAAACATGAGATCAGATCCATCTCGCTCAGCAGCTCAGACATATTATGAGCTTTTGATATGGTCTGGCATCCCGCACTGCTCACCAAACTCTCTTATTATGGTATCCAAGGCAATCTCCACTCATGGCTCGTGGACTTCCTCTCCTGTTGCAGTCAAAGCATGCCTCTGAAT
>CM068959.1:46851249-46864559 GCA_035128595.1 Eptatretus atami | reverse complement strand
TCCTTCAAATTCCCTGTTTTCCTTCCTGAAAGTCCTTGTCGTACCATTTTGTTTACCCCTTGTACTCCACCCCATCCCACTCCCTTCCACAGATATCCTATTATTATCTTTGTTCCCACTATTTTGTGCTTCTCTATCCCACCCCTCTTGTCTCCTGCGTTGTGATATGTTTCTGTGCATTATCTCTTACACAAGCCTTGACTTGATATGCATCGGGGTTGAAGCAGGTGTAGAGGGGGGGGGGTTGAGAGAGATATCCCAGGCGGGATGAATCGCTCTGCAGACCCCTCGTGTTCATTCAGCAAGCCATTCAGGACAGGCTACGTCCGCTGCTGGTCGACTGGATAATGAGTGGGGAGAAGACCTACACGCAAGAAGCAGGAGGCCAGAAAGGTCGACCTTCCGATGATCTGTGCTAGATCGTCAAGGTGTGGGAGGACAATACCATCAGACTCATCAAGCAGCATTTCTGAAATGCTGCATCTTCAACACATGGACGGCACAGAAGACGAAATCATTTGGGAGGAGGAGGCTGTAAATGAGGTGACAGTGAACAGTGGACAGCAACGGGTCTTGCTCTAACCCTGATTCTGACAAGGAGTTAGTGCGCATCTTTGACGAGGAAAGCATTGACAAGGATTTCCTCGGGTTAAGCTGAAAAGCTCATCAACCCAAACAGCACTTTTCAGGGCCACAAATCACAAAAATATTGATGATACCCGGCTATACAAATCCCTCTTCTTCATTTTTCTAGGTAAAAAAAAATCCTTTTCATAATATATAAAAATAAGAAAGAACAAGTTGAAGACGACGATGGTTCACCGAGCGTATTTGAGATGGATTGTTTTCAGAAGTTAAGGATGAGTATGGAATAATGTTTACCCAAGTTATAAAAATGATCAACATGATGTGGTAACGAGTGACAGGTTTATTAGCTGCAAAATGTCGAAACGCCGTTCGTTCAAGCAACTCATTTAAAATTTGACCTTTGCATACCTGTTAAAGGTACAAAACAATGTTGTGGCACATTAAAATAAGGAAACAGGACATATCGTGCTATAGCTTATTGGAGTTATTCGTGAAGAAGGTCGAAAACGCCGGTTCGATTCGCACGAACTTTGAAAATTTGACTTTGTGACCTTTAAAGGTCAAAGGTCTAAGGATTATGAACCTTTGGTGCAAAACTTCCTCGGACCATTCAGGAACAATATAAGTCTATAGGCTATATGGCATTTCGCACTCATACGGATTATCCTATACTTTTGATGAAATCAAGCGTAAAAACAAACTTGAAGGGGGGCGCCACGGGCAAGGTGTTCGAGATAGAGAAAATGGTTTCAAGACTTTAGGTGGGGACTGAACCTCAAGATTATGCATAAAAATATTGTCATGCTAGCTCTCAAAGTTTGGGCGGGTCGTATGATTTTTATGTCAAAATTCGAAAATTCTAAGTTCGTGACCTTGTGACCTTCCGTACGCTTGGGACGAAAATGAAAAATTGAGCTCCGTGTGGGATATGCAGGTGGCCATTGTTCTAACCAAATACGAAACCCCTCAGCATTGACAAATCCACTCGGAGAAAAATTTTTGCAAATTGAGAATTGTGACATACCCTGACCTATAGAAAATGTAATAGTCGTGGGCTTGCAGGTGCCTTGGCTAACCCAAATATGGGCAAACCGCCTGCCATTGTTCGAAAACCAACCTCGCAGATCATGAAATTTATCAAAACGCTTCTATCTGACCGACCTGCTTGGACGAAAATGATTGGCTGGGCATGGGCCATGGGCACATCTGCCGCAGCTTCACAAACCCTAAGACATTGATCGATACCTAACGTTTTGGTCGCATATGGCCCCTTTCAGGGAACAAAGATCAGAAACTCACAAAATTTGGAAACGGACACCGCACGGCTAAGGACACGACAGACAAATACATGACAGAGAGACAGACATACAGACAGACAGACATACAGACAGAGACATACAAGACAGAACAACAGAATACAGAAATCAGACAGACATACAGACAGACATACAGACAGACAGACAAAGTATCAGCGACATACAGACAGAACGACAGAGACAGACACACAACAATAAGATATAGTGTCACTTTATTTTTTTCGTGAAATTTTTTCGTGAACCAAATAAAAACTTCTTGTATCCCTCGCCTCTCTCTCAACTTCCTTTAAAATGAGAATAACTGTTAGAAGAAATTAAGCGGACGTGGGAGTATAGTTTGTCGATACTCCGTCACTTTGTTCCGTTCAAAGTTAATTTACAAACTCTATTTAGATCTAGATAGAAATATAAAATGATCATAATGTTTCATTTATTTGAGGGTGTGAAACATGGGTGCGGTTAATACATGCGGCGCGTGGTTTATACACCGGAAAATATGGTACCTTTGCCACTAGAACCATCTGATTTCTCTGTTCAGTTTAACTTATTCACATTTTATCTGCATTTATTTGATTTTATCACTTTGGAGTAGTTTGTGACAACTAATGTTAAGTTTGAATTTGAAAGCATCTGAAGTAAGCTTAGTGGCATCAAATGTGAAAACTTTGGAAGGGGGTGAATAGTTTTACAGGCCAATATACCTATTTTCCGCTATTCAGCCAGCTGTAAGATGTTCAAGTTTCTGAACTCCTCGACTTCACACATCAGTCATGAACTCTTCTTGTTTCACCCTATTTGCAAACGACCTCCAAAACCAACTCGCGGCTGGTACTCTCATTGTTCCAAGTTATTCTTGTTAAACGGAAACTACCCTCAACCTTAGGCCTTTGCCATAGCTCAATTGAGTACTGTGCTCCACTACTGGACTGGTGCCTAAGCATTCAACATTTTTTTCTCTCCCTTGAATCAGTGAATGTAAATCTATCAATATTATGGCATCACCATGAGAAACTGAAGCACAAGGTCTTCAGACTAGTTGTTTCACATTGCTGACAGGCTGGTTGCCTCTCCCCCAGTGCTAGCTCCCTCTGCTCTCTCATCCCACTGATCTCCCCAGTGACTTGTAGAATGATGCATTTTCAGGAGCTATCCTGCTTATAACTATCACAATCAGCTTCGCTGCCACTTCCACTACTTTCTCCCCCCCCTTTTTCTGTTTTTAAGGGACTGCCAAATTCCAAAAGTGTTAAATATCACATTTTTCACTCCAGCGACTTCAACAGCGGTTGGTTTCACCATCCACTCATCACCATCCTCCTCCCCGTGATCTTTGCCACCATTCAAAGCCTCTCACACTGCAGGTGACTGTGTTTTCCCCAATCCAATCTTTCTCATCTTTCGCTTTCATTCCCTGCTTCCTGTAACAAAGGTTGTCCTCACTACCCGGTTTGGTTGCATTGCCTTTTTTGCCTCTCTGTTGTCTGCCTCTTCCTTGCAACCTCGAATGTTTTCTCGAAAGAACAAATTAAAAATGCCAACTTCTTCAATGAAACGTAAAAATGCCAACTTCCTTGTGCTTCCAAATGCTGGACACCACACGCACAATACTCATTCCGTCCGAAACGCCGCGCGGTTTTGAGGATATCAAATATTGGTGAACTTGATTGACTGAATTGGTGACATTGGTACTGTTGGCACACACTTCAATTCCCCTGCCTCCACACGCTCAAGGGTCACTGGCATGTGCTACCAACAGGGCAAGCAGAGCAGCCAAGGGGGTGTGGAGGGTGAAGGGGCAGGCCAGAGAGAGAGAGAGGAGAGAGCAGAAGAGAAAACAGGAAAACAAAGAGAACGAGACTACACTTACTCACTGACCTTACTCAGCCAATCACTCTTGCCCTCTGACGGCATGAGTCACAGAGGCCCAGAGAGGCCCTCTGTGATATATCCATGACACTCTCAATCAGCCAGGACGCCAAACAGTTCAGATAGGGGGGTAACACGGACAAGACACCATTGACGTGTTTAATCTCTAATTTGAACTACAGCTAAGTTGCAGTTTGTGAAAAGACACAGAACTGCCCTGCTAAAATCATTATCAGGCTTGGCCCCCTGCATTGCTAACTTCACTGTCAGTCAGCCTACAAAAACTTTAGGATCTTTTTTTTTTTGTGGCAACCCTCCCACCCTGGTTTTGAGAAGGGAATCATTCATTAATGCATTTCTGTTTCATGGTTTTCTGTTTTTTTTTTACAAGCACGTCGCTGCCACGCAATCCTGATCTGTCTCAATCAGCAACACACAGCACAACTTACAAAGGCAGACTAGTATTGTAAACAAAGTGTTTCCCACTTTTGTATGCATTACCAATGGCGAACAGCACGTCGGTTCACTGCCTCTACCCATGGACAGATCTCCGCACGCATCAAATATGGGGCTGTTTACGTTCACAAATCATTGACGGATGCAGAGATCCGTCGTGAGCATCGCTGTAGCATGAGTCTGCACCATCTTCAACACCAACACACCACCAACACACTACACAGCACACAGCACACACACACACCGAACAGTTAAAAATCCATTTCGTGTTTTTGTCACAAGAAAATTCAATTCTCCATCCGTCTCAATTCTTGATTCAACATTACCATCATGTCTTTGTGTCTCTCAGGTCCACCTCTCTCTTCGGACGGGTCTTAAACGTCCGCGTTTGAATAACATCATCGTGCTTTCCCGTGAAATGATTGCACATGGATACCGAGGACATAACAGTGGGGATAACAAGTATTTCGATACACTGCTGATTTTGCAGGTTTTCCACTTACGAAAAGCACGGTAGAGGTCTGTAATTTTTATCATAGGTACACTTCAACTGTGAAAGACGGAATCTAAACAAATCCTGAAATCACTTGTATGATTTTAAATAATTAATTGCATTTTAATTGCATGAAATAAGTATTTGTACCTATCCCAAACAGTAAGAATTCCGGCTCTCACAGACCTGTTAGTTTTTTGTCTTTAGGAAGCCCTCCATTCTCCACTCATTACCCTGTATTAACTACACCTGTTTTGACTCGTTATCTGCATAAAGGACAGCTGTCCACACTCAATCAATCAAGACTCCAACCTCTCACAATGGGCAAGACCAGAGAGCTTTCTTAAGGACATCAGGGGACAAAATTGTAGACTTGCACAAGGCTGGGATGGGCTATTCAGGACAATAGGCAGCAGCTTGGTGAGAAGGCAACACTGTTGGCGGCAATTATTAGAAAATGGAAGAAGTTCAAGATAAAGTCAATCTGCTCGGTGCATGGGGCTCCATGCAAGATCTCAACTCGTGGAGCCTCAAATGATCATGAGAAAGGTGGAGGGATCAGCCCAGAACTTACACGGCAGGACCTGGTCCAATGAACCTGAAGAGAGCTGGGCACAAGTTTCAAAGAAAACCATAAGTACACACTACGCCATATGGATTAAAAATCCTGCAGCGCACGCAAGGTCACTCTGCTCAAGCAAGCGCATGTCAGGCCGCGTCTGAAGTTTGCCAATGACCATGCTGAATGATCAGCGGAAGGAATGGGAGAAGGTCATGTGGTCCTGATGAGACCACAAATAAGCTTTTTGTTTAAACTCCCTCGCCGTGTTTGGAGGAAGAAAAGGGATGAAGTAGAACCCCAAGAACGCCATCCCAACGTGAAGCTGGGAGGTGGAAACCATCATTCTTTGGAGATGCTTTTTTCTGCAAAGGGACAGGACGCTGCACTGTATTGAGGGGAGGATGGAATGGGGCCATGTATCTGAGATCTTGGCCAACAACTCCTTCCCGTCAAAAGAGGCATTGAAGATGGGCGTGGTGGGTCTTCCAGCATGACAACGACCGGCGAAACAACAGCCAGGGCAACTAAGGAGTGGGCTCCGTACGAAGCATCTCAAGGTCCTGGAGTGCCTAGCCGTCTCCAGAGTAAACCCAAGAGAAATCTTTGGAGGGGCTGAAGTCTGTGTTTGCCCGCGACAGCCCCAAACTGAAGGATATGGAAGATTTGTATGGAGAGTGGGCCAAATCCCTGCTGCAGTCTTGTGGCAACCTGGTTAAGAATCTACAGGAAACGTCTGATCTCCCATAATTGCAAACAAAGGTTTCTGTACAAATATTAAGTTCTGTTTTTTCTGATGTAATCAATACTTATTTCATGCAATCAAAATGCAAATTAATTATTTAAAAATCATACAATGTGATTTTAAGGATTTTTTGTTTTAGATTCCAAGTCTTTCACAGTTTGAAAGTGTACCTATATAAAAATTACAGACCTCTAACGTGCTTTGGTAAGTGGGAAAACCTGCAAAATCGGCAGTGTAATCAAATACTTTGTTCTCCCCAGCTGTAAATTTCCTAGGTCAAAGCAGTAATGAGTCGAAGTCTCCCAGCAAGGAAGCTTGACCTCTTCGATGCGAATTGAAAAAATATCCTTTAAATGAAAGTTATAAATTTGGCAATATCGGCGGATTTTTAAGAAAATGCACGTCAGGCATTCCCAACATTTTCCTTGGACGACCATCAGAGGGAAAATTGTGAAGGGCAGCCATGCATTCATGTCACAGTTGCCTGGGCCTGAAACTAGAGAGAGCAGGCAAGACAAAGGATGGTGAGGCAGGAAGAAAGCCAACAATGGGCAAATCTTGATGATGCTATACAACTTTTACTCATAATTCTAACCTAATGGGAAGTCACTTTCAAAGTGATGCCCATGCTTATGCAGAAAGTGCTGCTTATAAAAGGACTATTCATCAATTAACATACAGATCTCATGAAATATTCAGGAAGCAATTTATCATCCTTTTGTATTCTTTTTTCAGCATGCCCAAACGGCTACTCAAATTGAACATTTAACGAACCCTTGGCATTACTATCGCGGGTTAAAAGATTAGCCCTGTTCCCAGAGAATTCATTCGGAAGGACTTCTTATTATGTGCAACCATTACAACAATTCTTGCCTTCCTGATGAGACACGCATCTGTTTTGATTTGAGACAGCGTGTTTTTACCGTCTCGGTAAGCTATCGATACAAACAGAAATATTGCTTTTCGAAGCATCTATTAGTGAAACTGTTCTGAAAACTGCACAATTGAACAGCGAATTGGCAAATGGAAGCACCTTAACACCAATTGCATTTTTTGAAACATCCCAAACGAAAGACAACCTGCAGTATGTTGAAGCATGAGTCGTTGTCAAGTGAGGTTGATCAAGATGCCCCACATCCACCCCACACCAACTCCTCTTCTGATAAATATATCATCCTCTCTCGGTCATTTTGTCGTCTTCTGAACATTATTGTTCATTATAAATGTTTACTGTGATTCGTGAATCAAGAGGCCCTCCGAGTGCCCTTGTTCAGGATATGACGATAATAACCAGGATCTCGGTGATTGTCCAAGACGAAGTGGTGGAGGGGGAAGGGTCTCGAATTCAAGGTAGCTATGTAACAAAGAACAGAGGAAAAGTGTAATTTCACCCCTTTCTGTCTGTTTATTCACCCCTTCTGTTCTGTCTGTCTGTCTGTCTGTGTGCAGGAAAAATATCTCAAAAAGTTAGGCGGAATTCAATCAGAAAACAGGTGGACAGGTTGGACATAGTTGGCAAGGACGAATCGATTTGATTTTGGTGAACTCCGAATGCTGGATCCGACTACAACAAAATTTTAAAGTGATTCTTCCATTGAGAGATCAGTGCTAAACTGATATATAAGTACGATAATCTCAAATAGTATTGTACGGATTCGGAATGAAACTATAGGTGGATGGGTTAGAGGGTCTCTGGCAAGGCTGAATCGATTCATTTGTTGGTGAAGATCCGAATCTGATCTGGGCACGAGAATTATTTAATTTTTCTTTTTCAAGATTCATTCAGCCATCTGAGAGATTTGGCCGAAAAACGATATAGTCCTGTTTAGCATGATATTTCAAAATGTATTGGGCCTGATATGTTTGTCATGGATCACAGGCGTTACGTGGGCGGAAGTATTCGCGCTCGACCAAGTGCTTTCTAGTTATTCTGCTCTTCCTTATTTTTTCGTAGTTTCACGTCTCATTTTATCAGATCGGGGTTGAAAGCCTGCCAAGTATGGCATTTTCATCAAGGCACTGGTCTTTAGCCAGATGAGAGATCTGCGAGTGGTTTCAATCTGGTGGGGTCTCATAATGCAGCATGCCATCACTTTCTCTGATGTGCACCAGTGCCTGCTTTGGAAGTCGGTAATTACATCCAATAAGAGATGATTCATATCTCGTTTGTTGTTTTAATTGTTATGACACACTGGTTTTTGACAAAATTAGGCTGGATGAGTTTGAATAGGCGAAAGAAAGAGCCGGGATTAGATTTTGGTTCAGGTCCTAGATCAGATCCAGCCTATCGGTGGGTTAAAAATGTGGACTTTCATTGTTCAGCCTGGTGGAAGTATGAGCTCACCGAGTGCGATTCTACTTTGTACAGTTTTGTCACTGGTATTGTGTGATTGCTGTTAAGCTAAGTGAGTATTATTGGCAATTCTTTCCAATTAATGCCTGCAAATACATCTCGAGCAAATCATTAGTTGATCACATAAGGCACGATTTCTTTCCACAGTGGTGTTTTGTTCATGGGTCACCTTGCTATTAAAAGCTCCATGTGCATCTCTGTTGCCCCCATTAAGTGCACAGAGTGTATTTCTCAAAGAGAGCTAGGGTTGTGTTGAGGATTTGGGCCTTTGTGCCCATTCTGTGGCAATTAGCAGGCTATTTTAGACGTAGGTTATGTGTTTCATGACCTCGAGGTTATTGAGTTTCTACTTTCAATAGAGGTTTTCTAAAATAAAAAGAGTTGATCCCAACATTCTTATCTTGCACAAAAAAAAAAACAACCATGGCGAGATTGGATGTCCTGCCCTACTTTCATAAATCCAATTAAATTTAATAGATTAATTTCTGTTCTTCAATGAATGTTGCTTCACAGCTATTTAGATTGCAGAAAAAAAACCGCAAACTGGCTCAATGACCTTCGGGGAGGGGAACTGTATGCTTTGTGTGGTCTAGTCTACAATGTTGATGCCATTTAACACACAATGCAAGTTTAACTTATGCCTGAGGCAATTCCATTGCATGCCAATGTTGCTAGAGCGAGAAAAGACACTCGCTCAAAAAAATCCGGACTCACAAGGTAGATCACCAATTTTGGACATCACTCTAATTTGTCATTTTTGTGCTGTGCATGAAACAGGAATTGCAGAGGGTCTAGCAAAGCATTTAATCACATGATAGGCTGGAGGGGGGTTGACAAACAAAACAGCGGAGGCGGTGTAACAAGTTCAGGAAGTCAGGACTGCCATTCTATCAGCTCGAATTGTAGCTGTACGCTCACTTCACTATATGTCTTCTTTGCACTGGCATCAGCCACGACATCCAAAATTGGAACGAAACAATTTCAAGCAATATTCCTTTCAAAGCATGTATCAACCTTAGTAATTACTGGAAGGAGTGAGCTCTTCAAGAAGCACAATTAAATTACATAGCATATTCAAGTGTATCGGTATCACCATAGGGTCCTGAGAGTTTTAATAACATCGGACGTTCAATACACTTGATCCCAATGTAAAGAATTCAAGCTTCTTGCTTGGAATTCGTTCAGTTTGCATTTTTGAATGCTGAGATGATATTTATTGTGACTTGCAGACAGGCGTGGCGTGAGACAAGGAAGGACCAGGTGGGTGAATAGATTGTTCATCAGTAATGGTGTGCATGAAAACAGAAGTTTACATCGAAAAAGCTTAATAGGTATCAGCCATTTAGAGAAGTCGATATTTGTTTGGTAACACTCATAAGCTAGATGTTTAATAATATTATTAATACCATTCCTTTTATACCTAAAGGTACAATGGGCTGCCAAGGCAGTTCATTGGCAAGAAGTACAGTCCTACAACACAGGTTACCCAAATAGTTATTTACCCAGTACGCTGGTACTCATTTCTCCAACCTCAGAAGGATGACAGACTGAGTCAACCCCACCTAGTACAGGGACTCGAACTCAAGTCCCTAAGGTCCCAGCCAGCAACTTGAACCCTAAGCCACACACGCAGTGAAGCTGGCATTGTTTACATGGATTACAAAAGATATCTATTCCAACGCATTTTTCACAAAATGAAATTATTTAACATTACATGTTTGATGAGAATGAAAATATACTTGCACTTCAAATGAAAAGTGATAAAAAATAAATAAACTTTAAAAAAAACCATACATGTGGATTTTTAGAAAATGCATGTCACAGTTCCACTTTGTTTTTACAAATTGAGATACTCACAATTGTCGAAGATGCAGCAAAAGAAGTCGAACAGAGTCCTACATATGTATTGTTATCTGTATGATGGATGGACATCCAGACCATATATACGGTTCCTGCATTAGTGGACGCAGAGATCATTGCGGAGCATGGCCACAAGACACTGAATGGTCTAATCTGGCTGACTGGACTGCAGGGCATGTATGCTCGAGTCAGATTTCCCATGCCCGATATGACAGTCTCTGCTTTTCATTTGACTAATTCTCCACTAAATTGGCAACAAGAGAGACGGCCTCATTGCTAGATCGACAATAGTGACTATACATACTTGGAATGGACAATAATGACAAGTAATCACAATATAAGCGTTTAATTTATTCCATAAAATAACGGCGACACTCCTGGCACTAAAGCGGGAAGAGTTTGCTCTCACCGCAGGATGCTCAGTGGGAGGAACACCTATCCCACTGATGCTATTGCGGCTGCACGTCACACTGCTCGGTTGCTTCTGAGTGGGTTCCTCGTCGAGAATGTGATTGCCAGTCACACAATGCAGTTGCAATGCCCGAAGAAAAGCAGGCACCATCAAATATTCTCTAACTGAATAGATAAAAATTTTACTCACTCGAACTCATGTCATTTTGGTGTTACGCTTGAACAGATTGCAGAGGTATGCAAAACATTTAATCACATGATAGGCTGGAAGGGTTAAACAAACAAAAGCAGAGGGAGTGCATCATAACAGGAAGTAAGGACCTTGCCATTTATCAGCTCAAATTGTGCTGATAATCCTTGCACAGTGCTTGGGAGAGGGAAGGGAAAAGAAGAGACTGAGAGAGAGAGAGAGAGAGGAGAGAGAGAGAGGAGAAGGAAGAGACGAGAGAGAGAGGAAGAGAGAGACAGAGGAGAGAGACGAGAGAGAGAGAGAGGAGAGAGAAGGAGAGAGAGAGAGAGAGAGGAGAGAGAGAGAGAGAGAGAGAGAGAAGAGAGAGAGACGAGAGAGGACAGATAGAGGAGAAGAGAAGAGGAGAAGAGAGACAGAGAGAGACGACCAGCGCGAGAGAGGAAGAGAGAGGAGAAGTAGAGAGAGAAGAAGTAGAGAGAGAGAAAGACAGAGAGAGGAGAAGAGAGACAGAGAGGAGAGGAGAGAGGAGGGTGGGAGAGAGAGAGACAGTAGAGAGGCAGAGAGGAGAAGTAGAGAGACAGAGAAGACAGGAAGAGACAGAGACAGAAGAGCAAGAGAGACGTAGGAGACAGAGAAACAGAGGAGAGACAGAGAGAAGAAGAGAGAGAGAGGGACAGAAGACAGAGAGACAGAGAGAGAGAGAGAGGAGAGAGAGAGAGGAGAGACAGAGAGAGAGAGAGAGAAGAGAGAGAGAGAGAGAGAGAGAGAGAGAGAGAGAGAGGTAGCAGTTTCCTAGATGAAGCCCCAGAGCAGGATTCATGACATGCAACAAATTTTAGCCAAATATAGTCACGTATTTGCGCCAGACCGCTTGTGAATTAGATGTAAGAGATCAAATGGCTAGCGGTAATCCTTTCTTGAAAGATTTTTTTTATTGATTTGTAGACATTCCTGGAAAAAGGCTGAGCAGTGAGTATGATTTTGGTACAGCACTAAGTACGAGTATAAGTAATTGTGCACAGAGTGGGCATGCAACAAATTGTGAGAGCGGACATTTACAATTTTACAAACGACTCTTCTTAGAGTCGCATCCGTTTGAATGTTCACATACCAGAACTATCTCCAATGTAGGCTCAATTGGCATGAGAGCTAATGTTTCCAGCTAAAGCTATTGATTTTTGATTTTTATTTGATGTGCTCTATGCTGAGGCCCGTCATAATGAAGCACAGATCCAAAATATCACCCCCATTGTTAGTGTTTAGCCTAGTGACGCAAGTTCCGAAGCAGAGTGGAATGTTCAGAAAAGGCTAAGAGACCAAATGACAACACTTATTCATAAAAAACCCAATCAATATAAAGAGAAAGAATGTATACGAGAACAGGTTCCCAAAACCAAAATTCATCATCTTGATCATTTCTTTGAAAGTTAAGACCAATTCAAGATCCTAAGACAACAATAAGGACTCGTTCAGAACCATTTCCATTCACTTAAAGTTTGACATTCCTTGTTGCTTCACAGGCAATCAAAGTCGAACCTGAATCTTTGCTGACACTCAACCTGAGTCTTTCTGAGAAGACCCTTTAAAAATAGCGATGATATCGTGACTATAAGGTGATTAATTTTTATTTTCCTGACTTGTAAATTCATATTTTGGCAATGCAATCGAGATGTTCCAGAGAGCACCAAATTTTTACAGGAGGATGGAGAGGGTTAAAGATACACCAAACAAAGGGCAATACCCTAGGCACTCATCTGGTAGTGTGGATAAGGTACCAGGGAACCACACCGAAGGCATGGATGACCCACAAAATATATAATGGAGAAGAAAGTAATATCTATGGATTTTTTTTTAATGCCATGACACACTTTCTTTGCACACAGTGATAAGGTTGTGGCAGTTTCATCAAAATCGTGTGTGGTGGTTTCTGAGAAGAAAGGAACATATATATTTGGGGGGGGGGGCAGCCCTCTGAAGAACGCTTAAGATCAGATTGAAAAACATGGTGTGAACAAACTTTGGTTACATGACAGTGATGAGGTTGTGGTCAATAAGTTTTGTCTTCCAGCTTGAATGATATCATAATTGTTGGAGGCAGTGTGGGGGGGGTTGCCCCCACCAAGGTTGCCACAAATTTTATTATTGTTGTTTCCGTCCTTTCTTTCTTTCTTCTTTCTCTTCTTCTTTCCAAAACTTACACACAGAACACATTCCGATTAAGCTGTGACCAACACCTTCATCACCTGTTAGTTGGGTGTGTACAAGTTGTTCACCATTTTTTTTTTCAATCTGGATCTTAGGGGGTCTTCAGAGGGGGCTGCCCAATATAATTTCCTTTCTCTCAGAAACCACACCGATTTTGATGAACTAGCAAACTTGATCACCTGTGGGAGGCAAGAAAGTTTGTTCATGGATTAAAAAATCCGTAGATATTTCTTTCTTCTCCATTATATATTTGTGGGTCCATCGTGTA
>CM068959.1:46838449-46851224 GCA_035128595.1 Eptatretus atami | reverse complement strand
TGCCTTCCGGTGGTTCCCTGGTTACCTTATCCAGCCACTACCAGATGAGTGCCTAGGGGTATTGCCCCTTTGTTTGGTGTATCTTTTACCCTCTCCATCCTCCTGTAAAAATTCTGGTGCTCTCTGGAACATCTCGGTTGCCATTGCAAAATATGAAATTTACAAGTCAAGGAAAATAAAAATTAATCAACCTTATAGTCACGATATCATCCCTATTTTTAAAGGGCTTTCTTCTCAGAAAGACTCAGGTTCGAGTGTCAGCAAGATTCAGGTTCGACTTTGATTGCCATGTGAGCAACAAGAATGTCAAACTTTGTGAATGGAAATGGTTCATGAACGAGTCCTTATGTGTTGTCTAGGACTCTGAATTGGTCTTAACTTTCAAAGAAATGCATCAATGATTGTGATGCTTAATTTTTTGTGGTTTTGGGGTTTTTTTTAACCTCGTTTCTCTGTAAATACATTTCTTCCCTTTCCTCTCTCTTTTATGGATTGACTTGGTCGTGTTTTATGAAAAATAAACGGTGTTGAAATTCAATATTGGCTGCTCTTAGAGCACCCTTATTCTGGAACATTCCATCTGTCTGTCTGTCCGCGAAACTTGGTCAAGCCTAGGGGCCTAAACCACTCAACCGATTCCAATGAAATTTGGTAGTAGGACCAATATTTCTGGGAATCGTGTGCTTTCGAATATGGGACCCCGGGCCCTAGCAACGGCATAGCAACGGCCCTTTAAATTGGTCAAAAAAATCGAAAAAAATCAAAAAAATAAAATCGAAAAATCGAAGCTTTGAGTTCTGTGCGCAAATCTATCTAGCTCCCTTCATGCCAATTTGCAGCCCTAACAAAAAATATTTTAGGAGGAGATAGGTTTTGGGCGAGTACATGTCGAACATTTCAGAAACGGTTAATTGCGAATATCTCTAAGAGAAAGAGTCTGATTTGATGAAACTTGGGTGAAAATGTGTACAATGTGGCTAGCATTACACAAAAATTAATGGTTTGCTATGCCACACCTTCCGTTGTAGCAACAGATAAAATACTTTATCGAACATCGTACACTTATTGTGGACTGTACACAAAAATCAATACCTCCGAAACTGGACCTCCGAGGACCTGTTTTTTTTGTTGTCCAAGGAGAATGTCTTACAGAATCATATAAAAAAATAAATAAATCTTTAGCGAAAAGATAAATGGAATTACCAGGGCTGCCATTTGTTAGAGTCTCTTTGGAAACATGCCTGAAATTTCACAAGGCGGGTTTCTGGGCGCAAATAAGAGGGCCTGTGATAATCATATTATTGTGCTAAATTGATTGATAGCATGTACATGAATATCGGCTCGTCGTGTCGGGCCAGCTTTCCATCTAGAGCGAGCAGCCATGTCGCCTACCGGCTTCTCTCTCTCTCTCTCTCTCTCTCTCTCTCTCTCTCTCTCTCTCTCTCTCTTCTCTCTCTCTCTCTCTCTCTCCCTCTCTCTCTCTCTCTGTCTCTCGTCTGTCTGTCTCTCTCTCTCTCTCTTCTTCTTCTCTGTCTCTCTCTCTCTGTCTCTCTCTCTGTCTCTCGTCTCTCTCTTGCTCTTCTCGTCTCTCTCTCTCTCCTCTGTCTCTCTCTGTCTCTCTCTGTCTCTCTCTCTGCTCTCTCTCTGTCTCTCTCTCTCTCCCTCTCTCTCTCTCTCTCTCTTCTCTCTGTCTCTCTTGTCTCTCTCTGTCTGTCTTTCTCTCTCTCTTCCTTCTCTCTCTCTCCTTCTCCTCTCTTCTTCCTCTCTCCTGGTCTCTCTCTCTTCTCTCTTCTCCTCTCTCTCTCTCTCTCTTTCTCTCTCTCTCTCGTCTGTCTCTCTCTCTCTCTCTCTCTCTCTCTCTCTCTCTCTCTCTCTCTCTCTCTCTCTCTCTCTCCTCTCTCTCTCTCTCTCTCTCTCTCCCTCTCTCTCTCTCTTCCTTCTCTCTCTCGTCTTCTTCTCTGTCTCTCTCTCTCTCTCTCTCTCTCTCTCTCTCTCTCTCCTGCTCTTCTCTCTCTCTCTCTCTCTCTCTCTCTCTCTCTCTCTCTCTCTCTCTCTCCTCAAAGCACTGTGCAAGGATTATCAGCACAATTTGAGCTGATAGAATGGCAGGTCCTTACTTCCTGAATTATGATGCACTCCCTCTGCTTTTGTTTGTTAAACCCCTTCCAGCCCTATCATGTGATTAAATGTTTTGCATACCTCTGCAATCCTGTTCATGCGTAACACCAAAATGACATGAGTTCGAGTGATGTGAAAATTTTGTGATCTATTCAGTTAGAGAATATTTTGATGGTGCTGCCTTTTCTTCGGGCATTGTCAACTGCATTGTGTTGACTGGCATCACATTCTCGACGAGACCACTCAAAGCAAACCGAGCATTGACGTGCAGCCCAATAGCATCAGTGGGATAGGTTGTTCCTCCCACGAGCATCCTCGGTGAGAGCAAACTCATCCCGCTTGTGCCAGGAGTGTCCGCCGTATTTTATGGAATACATATTAAACGCTATATTGTGATTATTGTCATTATTGTCCATTCCAAATGATAGTCACTATTGTTCGATCTAGCATGAGGCCGTCTCTCTTGTTTGCCATTTAGTGGGAGAATTAGTCAAATGAAAAGCAGGACTGTCATATCGGGCATGAAATCTGACTCGAGCATACATGCCCTGCAGTCCAGTCAGCCAATTAGACCATTCAGTTGTCTTGTGGCCATGCTCTGCATGTATCTGGTCACTAATGCAGGAACCGTATATATGGTCTGGATGTCCATCCATCCATACAGATAACAATACATATGTGGACTCATTTCGACTTCTTTTGCTGCATCTTCGACAATTGTGAGTATCTCATTTGTAAAAACAAATTGGAACTGTTGACATGCATTTTCTAAAAATCCACATGTATGTTTTTTTAAAGTTTATTTTTTTTATCACTTTTCATTTGAAGTGCAGTATATTTTCATTCTCATCAAACATGTATGTTAAATAATTCATTTGTGAAAATGCCGTGGAATAGATATCTTATTGTAATCATGTAAACAATCCAGCTGTCAGCGTGGTGTTGGCTTAGTGGTTCAGTTGGCTGGCTTGGGACCTTAGGGACTTGAGTTCGAGTCCCTGTACTAGGTGGGGTTGACTCAGTCTGTCATCCTTCTGAGGTTGATGAAATGAGTACCAGCGTACTGGGGTAATAACTATTTGGGGTAACCTGTGTGTAGGACTGTACTTCTTGCCAATGAAACTGCCTTGGCAGCCCATTGTACCTTTATGGTATAAAAGGAATGGTATTAATAATATTATTAAACATCTAGCTTATGAGTGTTACCAAACAAATATCGACTTCTCTAAATTGGGCTATACCATTAGCTTTTCGATGCAAACTTCTGTTTTCATGCACACCATTACTGATGACACAATCTATCACCCACCTGGTCCTTCCTTGTCTCACCCACGCCTGTCTGCAAGTCAAAAATCATCATCTCCAGCATCAAAAATGCAACTGAACGGAATTCCAAGCAAGAAGCTTGAATTCTACATTGGATCAAGGTGATGACCGTCCGATGTTTATTAAAACTCTTCAGGAACCTATGGTGATACCGATACACTTGAATATGCTATGTAATTTAATTGTGCTTTTGAAGAGCCTCACTCCTTCCAGTAATTACTAAGGTTGATACATGGGCCTGAAAGGAATATTGCTTGTAAATTGTTTCGTTCCAAAATTTTGATGTCGTGGCTGATGCCAGTTGAAAGAAGACATATAGTGAGTGAGCGTACAGCTCACAATTCGAGCTGATAGAATGGCAGGTCCTGACTTCCTGAACTGTGTTACACTCCCTCCGCTGTTGTTTGTCAACCCCCCTCCAGCCCTATCATGTGATTAAATGCTTTGCATACCTCTGCAATCCTGTTCATGCACAGCACCAAAAATGACAAAATTAGAGTGATGTCAAAATTTGGTGATCTCCTTGTGAGTCCGGATTTTTTTTGGCGGAGCTGTCTTTTCTTCGGTAGCACATTGGCATGCATATGGAATTGCCCTCAGGGCATTAAGTTAACTGCATTGTGTGTTAACTGGCATCACATTGTAGACTAGACCACACAAAGCATACAGTTCCCCCTCCCCGAAGGTCATTTGCGAGCCAGTTTGGGTTTTTTTCTTGCAATCTAATAGCTGTTAAGCACCAATTCATTGAAGAACAGAAATTAATCTATTAAATTTTAATGGATTTTATGAAAAGTAGGTGGCAGGACATCCAATCTCCATGGTTTGTTTTTTTTTTGTGCAAATAAGATGTCTGGATCACCTCTTTTTTATTTTAGAAAACCTCTATTAGAAAGTAGAAACTCAATAACCTCGAGGTCATGGAAACATAACCTATCTAAAATAGCCTGCAAATTGCCACAGAATGGGCACAAAGGCCCAAAATCCTCACACAACCCTCAGCTCTCTTTGAAATCCACCTCTGTTCACTTAAATGGGGGCAACAGAAGATGCACATTGGAGCTTTTAATAGCAGGTGACCTCTATGAACAGAAACACCACCTGTGGAAAGAAATCGTGCTATGGTGAGTCAACTAATGATTTGCTCGAGATGTATTGCAGGCATTAATTGGAAAGAGAATTGCCAATTAATTACTCACTTAGCTTAACAGCAATCACACAATACCCAGTGACAAAACTGTACAAAGTAGAATCGCACTCGGTGGAGCTCATACCTCCACCAGGCTGAACAATGAAGTCCACATTTTGTAACCCACCGATAGGCTGGATCTGGATCTAGACCTGAACCAAAATCTAATCGGCTTGTTCTTGTCGCCTATTCAACTCATCCACCTAATTTTGTCAAAACCTAGTTGTGTCATAACAATTAAAACTGAACAAACGAGATATGAATCATCTCTTATGGATGTAAGATTACCGACTTCCAAAGCAGGCACTGGTGCACATCAGAGAAAGTGATGGCATGATGCATTATGAGGACCCACCAGATTGAACACTCAGCAGATCTCTCATCTGGCTAAAGACAGTGCCTGATGAAAATGCCATACTTGGCAGGTTTCAACCCCATCTGATAACCAATGAGACGTGAACTACGAATAAAATAAGGAAGAAGCAGAAATAACTAGAAGAGCACTTGGTCGAGCGGATACTTCCGCCACGTAACGCCTGATCCATGACAACATATCAGGCCCAATACATTTTTGAAATATCATGCTAAACAGGACTATATCGTTTTTGGCCAAATCTCTCAATGGTGAAGAATCATTAAAAAAAAAATTAAATAATTCTCGTGCCCAGATCCAGATTCGGATCTTCACCAAAATCGAATCGATTCAGCCTTGCCAGACACCCAACCCATCCACCAAGTTTCATCCGAATCCGTACAATACTATTTGAGATATCGTACTATATATCAGTTTAGCACGATCTCTCAATGGTGAAGAATCACTTAAAATTTTGTTGTAGTCGGATCCAGATTCGGATGTTCACCAAAATCAAATCGATTCGTCCTTGCCACACGTCCAACCTGTCCACCTGTTTTCATCTGAATCCGTCCTAACTTTTTGAGATATCCTGCACACAGACAGACAGACAGACAGACAGAAAGGGGTGAAAACAGACAGAAAGGGGTGAAATTGTACACTTTTCTCTGTTCTTTGTTACATAGCTACCTGAAATTCGAGACCCTTCCCCCCTCCACCCACCTTCGTCTTGGACAATCACCGAGATCCTGGTTATATCGTCAGTATCCTGAACAAGGGCACTCGGAGGGCCCTCTGGTTCACGAACACAGTAAACAATTTATAATGAACAAAATGTTCAGAAGACTGAACAAAATGACCGAGGAGGATGTATATTTACAGAAGAGAGAGTTGGGTGTGGGGGTGGATGTGGGGGCATCTTGATCAACCTCACTTGACAACGCATTCATTCTTCAACATACTGCAGGTTGTCTTTCGTTGGTGATGTTTCAAAAATGCAATTGGGGTTAAGGTGCTTCCATTTTGCCAATCGCTGTTCAATTGTGCAGTTTTCAGAACAGTTTCACATAGATTGCTCGAAAAGCAATATTTCTGTTTGTATCGATAGCTTACCGAGACGGTAAAAACACCGCTGTCTCAAATCAAAACAGATGCTGTCTCATCAAGGAAGGCAGAATGTTGTAATGGCTTGCACATAATTAGAAGTCTTCGAATGAATTTCTTGGACAGGGCTAATCTTTTAACCCGCGGATAGTAATGCCAAGGGGTTTCGTAAATGTTCAAATTTGAGTAGCCGTTTGGGCATGCTGAAAAAAGAATAAAAAAGGATGATAAAATTGCTTCCTGAATATTTCATGAGATCTGTATGTTATTGATGAATATGTCTTTTATAAGCAGCACTTCTGTCATAAGCATGGCATCACTTTGAAAGTGACTTCCCATTAGGTTAGAAATTATGAGTAAAAGTTGTATAGCATAATCAGAGATTGCCATTGTTTGGCTTTCTTCCTGCCTCACCATCCTTTGTCTTGCCTGCTCTCTCTCATTTCCAGGCCCAGAGCACTGTGACATGAATGCATGGCTGCCTCTTCACAGCTTTGTCCCTCTGATGGTCGTCCAAGGAAAATTTGGAATGCCTGACGTGCATTTTCTAAAAATCCGCCCGATATTGCCAAATTTATAACTTTTCATTTAAAGGATATTTTTCATTCGCATCGAAGAGGTCAAGCTTCTTGCTGGGAGACCTGTCGACTCATTACTGCTTTGACCTGGAAATATGTCCTCCGGGTATCCTGTGCCAATCATTTCACGGGAAAGCCGATGATGTTATTCCAAAGCGGCACGTTTAAGACCCGTCCGAAGAGAGAGGTGGACCTGAGAGACACAAAGACATGATGGTATTTGATATCAGAATTGAGACGTGATGGAGAATTGAATTTTCTTGTGACAAATAACACGAAATGGATTTTAACTGTTCGTGTGTGTGTGTGTGTGTGTGTATGTGTGTGTTGGAAATGGTGAACAGCACGTCATGCACAGACGATGCTCACGGACGGATCTCTGCATCGTCAATGATTGTGACGTAAACAGCCCCATTATTGATGCTGCGGAGATCTGTCCATGGGTAGAGGCAGTGAACGACGTGCTGTTCGCCCTTTGGGTAATGCATACAAAAGTGGGAACACTTAGTTTACAATACTAGTCTGCCTTTGTAAGTTGATGCTGTTGTTGCTTGTGTTGAGACAGGCATCAGGATTGCGTGGCAGGCGACGTGCTTGTAAAAAAAAACAGAAACCAGTGAAACAGAAATGCATTAATGGAATGATTCCCTTCTCAACCAGGGGTGGGGACTGGGGTTGCCACAAAAAAAAAAGATCCTAAAGTTTGTGTAGGCTGACTGACAGTGAAGTTAGCAATGCAGCAGCTGATAATGATTTTAGCAGTGGGCAGTTCTGTGTCTTTCACAAACTGCAACTTAGCTGTAAGTTCAATTTAGAGATTAAACACGTCAATGGTGTCTTGTCCTGTGTACCCCCCTCATCTGAAACTAGTTTGGGTCTGGGCTGATTGAGGGGTGTCATGGATGTATCACAGAGCCTCCTGGGCCTCTGTGACCATGCCGTCAGATGGGCACAGATGATTGGCTGAGTAAGGTCAGTGAGAGTGTATCTCTCTCTGTCTCTTTCTCTCTCTCTCTCTCTCTCTGGCTGCCCCTTCACCCTCCACACCTCCTTGGCTGCTCTGCTTGCCCTGTTTGAGCACATGCCAGTGACCCTTGATGGTGTGGGAGGCAGGGGAGATTGAAGTGTGTGCCAACAGTACCAATGTTCACCAATTCATCAATCAAGTTCACCAATATTTGATATCCTCAAAACCCAGCGCGGTTCCGAGTGAATGAGTATTGTGCGTGTGGTGTCCAGGCATTTGGAAGCACAAGGAAGTTGGCATTTTACGTTTTCATTGAAGAAGTTGCATTTTAATTTTTCTTTCGAGAAAACATCGAGGTTCAAGGAAGAGCGAGACAACAGAGAGAGAAAAAAAGGCAATGCACAACACCTGGGTAGTGAGGACACACTTTGTTACAGGAAGCAAGGGAATGAAAAGGATAGATGAGAAAGATGGATTGGGGGAAAACACAGTCACCTGCAGGTGAGAGGTTTAATGGTGGCACAAATGATCACGGGGAGGAGGATGGTGATGAGGTGGATGGTGAACCAACCGCCTGCTTGAAGTTCTGGAGTGAAAAATGTGATTTAACAGCTTTTGGAATTTGGCAGTCCTTAAAACAGAAAAAGGGGGGGGGGGAAGAAAGTAGTGGAAGTGGCAGGAAGGCTGGATTGTGATAGTTTAAGCAGGATAGGCTCCAAGAATGCATGCATTCTACAGTCACTGGGGGAGATCAGTGGGATGAGAGAGCAGAGGAGCTAGACTGGGGGAGAGGCCAACCAGCCTGTCAGCAATGTGAAAACAACTAGTCTGAAGACCTTGTGCTTCAGTTTCATCATGGGTGATGCCAATAATATTGAGAGATTTACATTCCACTGATTCAAGGAGAGAGAAATGTGATGCTAGGGCACCAGTCCAGAGTGGAGAGCAGTACTCAATTGAGCTATGGGCAAAGGCCTTATAGGTTGAGGGTAGTTCCGATTTAACAAGGAATAACTTGGAACAATGGAGAGTACCCAGTCCGCAGTTGGTTTTGGAGGTCAGTTTTGCAATATTGTGAAACAAGAAGAGTTCATGACTGATGGTGAAGTCGAGGAGTTCAGAAACTGAACATCTTACAGTGGCTGATGAGGGAAATAGGTATATTGGCCTGTAAAACTATTCACCCCCTTCCAAAGTTTTCACATTTTGATGCCACCTAAGCTTATTTCATGATGCTTTCAAATCAAACTTAACATATAGTCTTCACAAACTACTTCAAAGTGATAAAATCAAAAAATGCAGATAAAATGTGAATAAGTTAAACTGACAGAGAAAATCAGATGGTTCTCAGTTGCAAAAGTACCATATTTTCCGGTGTATAAACCACGGCCGCATGTATTAACCGCACCCATGTTTATCACCCTCAAAATAAATGAACATATTGATCATTTTATTTTCTGATCTAGATCTAAATAGGTTTGTAAATTAACTTTGAACGGAACAAAGTGACGGAGGTATCAACAAACTTACTCCCACGTCCGCTTAATTTCTTCTAACAGTTATTCTCATTTTTAAGAAGTTGAAGAGAGAGGCGAGGATACAAAAGTTTTTATTTTTGGTTCACGAAAAAATATTTTCACGAAAAAAATAAGTGACCACTATATTCGTTATTGTTGTGTGTCTGTCTTCTGTCTGTCTGTATGTCTGCTGTATGTCTGTCTGTCTGTCTGTATGTCTGTCTGTCTGTCTGTCTGTATGTCTGTCTGTATGTCTGTCTGTCTGTATGTCTGTCTGTATGTCTGTCTGTCTGTATGTCTGTCTGTCTGTATGTCTGTCTGTCTGTCTGTATGTATGTCTGTCTGTCTGTCTGTCTGTCCCGAGCATAGCGCCGTGGTTTTGATCCGATCCTGCCAAAATTTTGGGTGGGAGGTTTATCATGATCTAGTTGTGTTTTCCTGAAAATGGGCGTGGTGCGCCCATTATGGGCGGAGCCACGCCCAAAAAACGTGTTTTTAGGGGTAGCCGATTTCAATTTGCATCTTCTCCGAGGGGGTTTGTCGAATCTGGCAGGGGTTTCAGTATTTGGTTAGCCCAATGGCACCTGCATAGCCCCACGGAGCTCGATTTTCATTTTCGTCCCAAGGTCAAGGTCACAAGGTCACGAACTTAGAAAACTGCGAATTTTGACATAAAAAAATTTCTTCTCCGAGGGGTTTGTCGAATCTGGCAGGGGTTTCAGTATTTGGTTAGCCCAATGGCACCTGCATAGCCCCACGGAGCTCGATTTTTCATTTTCGTCCCAAGGTCAAGGTCACAAGGTCACGAACTTAGAAAACTGCGAATTTTGACATAAAAAAATTTCTTCTCCGAGGGGTTTGTCGAATCTGGCTGGGGTTTCGGTATTGGTTAGCCCAATGGCACCTGCATATCCCCACGGAGCTCGATTTTTCATTTTCGTCCCAAGGTCAAGGTCACAAGGTCAAGGTCACAAGGTCACGAACTTAGAAATTTTCGAATTTTGACATAAAAATCATACGACCGCCCAAACTTTGAGAGCTAGCATGACAATATTTTTATGCATAATCTTGAGGTCATTCCCCACCTAAAGTCTTGAAACCATTTTGCTCTATCTCGAACACCTTGCACGTGGCGCCCCCTTCAAGTTTGTTTTTACGCTGATTTCATCAAAGTATGGATAATCCGATGAGTGCGAAATGCCATATAGCCTATATGACGTTATATTGTTCCTGGAATGTTCCAGAGGAAGTTTTGCACCAAAGGTCATAATCCTTGACCTTTGACCTTTAAAGGTCACAAAGGTCAAATTTTCAAAGTTGTGGGAATCGAACCGGGTTTTCGACCTTCTTCGACGAACTAACTCCAATAAGCTATAGCACGTATCCTGTTTCCTTATTTTAATGTCCACAACATTGTTTTGTTACCTTTAACGGTTATGCAAAGGTCAAATTTTTAAAGTTGTTGAACGAAACCGGGTTTTCGACATTTTGCAGCTAATAACCTGTCACTCGTACCACATCATGTTGATCATTTTTATAACTTGGTCAAACATTATCACATTGACTCATCCTTAACTTCTGAAACAATCTACATCGTCAAATACCGCTCGTGAACCATCGTCGTCTTCAGACTTGTTCTTTCTTATTTTTTATTATTATGAAAAGGATTTTTTTTGTTCCTAGAAAAAGGAAGAAGAGGGATTTATAGCGGTATCATACATATTTTATTGTGGATTTGTGGCCCTGAAAAGGGCTGTTTGGGTTTGATGAAGCTTTTCAGCTTAACCCGAGGAAATCCTTGTCAATGCTTTCCTCGTCAAAGATGGCACGTAACTCCTTGTCAGAATCAGGGTAGAGCAAGACCCGTTGCTGTCCACGTCACTGTCACCGTCATTTAAGCCTCCTCCTCCCAAATGATTTCGTCTTCTGTGCCGTCCATGCTGTTGAAGATGCAGCATTTCAGAAATGCTTGCTTGATGATGTCTGATGGTATTTCCTCCCACACCTTGACGATCTAGCCACAGATCATCGGAAGGTCGACCTTTCTTGGCCTCCTGCTCTTGGTGTAGGTCTTCTCCCCACTCATTATCCAGTCAGACCAGCAGCGACGTAGCCTGTCCTTGAATGGCTTGCTGATGGACACATCGAGGGGCTGCAGGAGCGATGTCATCCCGCCTGGGATGATGATGAGATCGGTGTTAGTCCGACAAAACAGCGCTTTGTTGTCGTCAGTCTTGTGACAACTGAACGCATCCAGACCTAGCATGCTCTGTCGTCGAGAGAGACCACCATCCAGCCTACGACTCCAGCCCGTGTGCACCCAGTTCTGGACCAGTCCCTCAACTATCCACTTCTTCTACTGCGCACGAACAATGTTGAAGTTGAAACATCTCCCACCTAGTTGAAACAAATAAGTTGAAACAAATTATCTAGTTGCCTAACTGAAACAAATAATCATGCAATGTCCGCAATTACAATCATCAATGGGAATCTACAGGTGTGCACCTCAGGTGCCATAGTGCAATACCCACATCATTCCGCGATCTAATACACTTGTTGGTCATGTTCTTCACTGTCTGAACTTGTCTCTCAACCATTCCGTTGCTGCATGGATGCCTTGGCGATGTTGTCATGTGTTTTACATTGCATTTGGTAGACATATCACGATACAGCTTCCCGACATATTGAGGTCCATTGTCCGATGTGATCTCCAAAGGTAGACTGAACATACCGAAGCACTCAGAAGTGACCTTAGCTACTGCACTGCTGGTTGTGTATTCCATTATATTCACAAATGGGTACTTGGTGTAATAATCTGTCACAATGAGGTAGGTCTGCCCATGTAGGTCACACATATTACTGGCTACCTTCGTCCATGGTACCACTGGTATGCCATGAGCAATCATAATCTCACACCGTTGTTTAAGTTGGTTCTCTTGTCATGCCTTACACGTTCTGATGATTCTCTCAAAGTCCAGATATATGCTTGGCCAGTAAACACATTCGTGTGCTAGATGTTTTGTCTTTTCGATCCCAATGTGCACCTTATGGAGTTTGATGAGAATATTGTTCCGCAGCTGCTATAGAATTGGTACCTGTCGACCTTTGAATAGAACCCCATCATAAATGCCAATTTCATCATGGTATGGCCAGTATGGACGAAGGTCCACCGAGAGCTCCTTGATCGAAGTAGGCCAGCCTCGATGAACAACCTGCTGCAAAGCTCAAAAGGTTCTATCAGCTTTTCCGCCTTCTCTGAGTTGGTTCTGTTTTCTTTAAGCTGAAATCAATCAGGTCAAAGCAATAGTAATCTTGCACATCATCGAGCTCGACACCGTCTTCCTGTGTGTCCAACTGCAGTTCCTGATTATTTTCTGGGTTCAGTAATCTCGACAGGGTGTCTGAGAGCATCATCTTACGGCCGGCCTTATACTCAAATCAAAATCGTAGCCTTGGATTTTCCCAAGAAGGTGCTGGAGCCGTGGAGGAGCACTCATAGGCGGCTTACTGATAATCATGACCAGTTGTTTGTGATCTGTGAATACCTTGAAGCGTTTTCCAAACAAGTAGGTATGGAACTTTTGTATGACAGCAACAAGGGCCAGCATTTCTCATTTGATGTTC
>CM068959.1:46831295-46834176 GCA_035128595.1 Eptatretus atami | reverse complement strand
TCATTTATTTATTTAAATAAAGTGCTTTTGTGGGTTTTTTTTGGAGTTTTTGTATATTTTTATTTTATTTTATTTTTTTCTCAGGGGAGGGGGAATGGGCTTGGTTAAAAATCACACAACATCAACCACACAACGCCCCTTGATGAGACCCCCACCAACAGCACTCCGTACACACGCACAAAATCACCCATCAATGCTCAAACTCCCTCAAAGTCCTGCCAACATCCCTCTACCTCTCTATCTCCATAACTTCCAGGTACCTATCTAATTCCAATTTAAACATATCTAGTGTTTCTGCTGTCACTACCTTTCCAGGGAGACCATTCCATGCATTACTTACATCTCTGAGTAAAAGACCCCTGCCTTGTATACCGTCTTAACTCTCCTCTCTTTACTCTAAGTTGGCCCTGGTCCTATCACTGTCTACTTGTTGAATAATCATTCATCTGCACTTATTTTATCGACACCTTTCATCATCTTAAACACCTCTATCATATCTCCTCGTAACCGCCTCCTTCTTGTGTATAAAGCCCTGTCTCCTCCAGCCGTCCTCATAGCTGAGTCAGCTCGACCCGGAATCGATCTAGTAGCCCTGGCTGAACCCTCTCTGTGGGATCTATGTCCTTCCTGAGTTGTGGTGACCAAAACTGCACACAATATAATAGATGTGGCCCTCACTAAATTTTATTTAGCGGGGTCGTCCTGAGTGAGTGGTTTGTGGTTCATGCTCGGTCGCCCTGAGCGAGTTGTTCGTGGTTGTGCTCAGTCCCCTGAGTGAGTGGTTCGTGGTTCGTGCCTCGTCACTGAGGGAGTGGTTCGTGGTTCGTGCTCAGTCACCTGAGTGAGTGGTTCGTGGTTCATGCTCGTGCCCCTGAGTGGAGTGGTTCGTGGTTCGTGCTCAGTCCCTGAGTGAGTGGTTCGTGGTTCTGTGCTCGTCACCTGAGGAGTGGTTCGTGGTCTGCAGTCCCTGAGTGAGTGGTTCGTGGTTCTGCTCAGCCCCGGAGGGAGTGGTTCGTGGTTTCGTGCTCGTCCCTGAGAGTGGTTCTGGTGGTTGTGCTCGTCCCGAGGGTGGTTTCGTGCTCAGCACCCTGAGTGAGTGGTTCGTGGTTTGTGCTGGTCGCCCTGAGGAGTGGTTGTGTTCGTGCTGTCTCCTGAGGGAGTGGTTCGTGTTTCGTGCTCAGTCACCCTGAGTGGAGTGGTTCGTCGCTCAGCCCCTGAGTGAGTGGTTCGTGGTTCGTGCTCAGTCACCCTGAGTGAGTGTTCGTGTCGTGCTCGGTGCCCTGAGCGTGGTTCGTGGTTCATGCTCAGTCATCCTAGGAGTGGTCGTCGGTTGTGCTCAGTCACCTGAGGAGTGGTTCGTGCTCAGTCACCTGAGTGAGTGGTTTGTGGTTCATGCTCGGTCCCCTGAGGAGTGGTTCGTGGTTCGTGCTCGTCCCTGAGTGAGTGGTCGTGGTTCGTGCTAGTCCCTGAGTGAGTGGTTCGTGGTCGTGCTGTTCCCCTGAGTGAGTGGTTTCGTGGTTCATGCTCAGTCACCCTGAGGGTGGTTCGTGGTTCTGCTCAGTCACCCTGAGTGAGTGGTTCGTGGTTCGTGCTCGTCACCGAGGACGTGGTTCGTGCTCAGTCCCTGAGTGGTGGTTCGTGGTTTCTGCTCAGTCACGGAGGGAGTGGTTCGTGGTTCGTGCTTCGTCACCCTGAGTGAGTGGTTTCGTGGTTCGTGCTTCAGTCACCTGAGGGAGTGGGTTCTGTGCTCAGTCACCCTGAGTGAGTGGTTCGTGTCGTGCTCAGTCCTGAGTGAGTGGTTCGTGGTTCGTGCTCGTCGCCCTGGACGAGTGGTTCGTGGTTCGTGCTCAGTCATCTGAGGAGTGGTTCGTGGTTCGTGCTTCCCCTGAGTGGTGTGGTTCGTGCTCGTTCCCTGAGTGAGTGGTTCGTGGTTCGTGCTCAGTCACCCTGAGTGAGTGGTTCGTGTTCGTGCTCGGTCGCCCTGAGAAGTGGTTCGTGGTCGCTGCAGTCATCCTGAGGGATGGTTCGTGGTTCGTGCTGTCACCCTGAGGGAGTGGTTCGTGCTCGTCCCTGAGTGAGTGGTCGTGGTTCGTGCTGTCGCCCTGAGGAGTGTCGTGGTTCGTGCCAGTCTCTGAGGAGTGTTCGTGGTCTGCCAGTCCCCTGAGTAGTGGTTCGTGGTTCGTGCTCATCACCCTGAGGGATGGTTCGTGGTTCGTGCTCTCCCCTGAGGGAGTGGTTCGTGGTTCGTGCTCAGTCACCCTGAGTGAGTGGTTCGGCTTCGAGTTCGACTGAGTGAGTGGTTCGTGGTTCGTGCTCAGTCACCCTGAGTGAGTGGTTCGTGGTTGCTCAGTCACCCTGAGGGAGTGGTTCGTGGTCGTGCTCAGTCACCCTAGAGTGGTTCGTGGTTCGTGCTCAGTCCCCTGAGGAGTGGTTCGGTGCTCAGTCCCTGGGGAATGGTTCGTGGTTCGTGCTAGCCCTGAGTGAGTGGTTCGTGGTTCTGACTTGGTTGCCTAGTGAGTGTCGTGGCGTGTTCGTGCTCGTGTTCGTGCTCGGTCACCCTGAGCGAGTTGTTGTGAAATAACTCCCGATTTTTTGAGCCATTTGCCGTATTAACGTGTTTTCTAAATTTCTGAGCCAAATGATTTTCCACCCGTCACACGCAGCTGTTTATCAGATTAATGTTTGGATCATATCCCTCAAACGTCATATCTATCTATAATTCCAGCAATGTGTGTGTTGTGTTGTGTGTGTGTGTGTGTGTGTGTGTGTGTGTGTGTGTTGTCATGTGTGTGTGTGTCGTGTGTAGTGTTGTGTGTGTGTGTGTGTGTGTGTGTGTGGTGTGTGTGTATGTCTGTGTGTGTGTGTGTGTGTGTGTGTGTGT
>CM068959.1:46818795-46826295 GCA_035128595.1 Eptatretus atami | reverse complement strand
ATTCCAACAATACAATGTGGTCATCTTTATGTTGTTGCTGCTCTTGTAAAAACGAAGCAAATGGTGAAACTGCCTCATTGTCTTGTTTCAAAATTAATCTCATCGCTGCATTTGGGTTGGCCCGTTCGTGTTCCCATCTGAACCCCCGATTCATGTGATCCAGGAAACCCAGGTTCAAATCTAATATGCCATGCTTTGTCTACTGCCTATCGATGTACTTGTCATTCATACAAAAGTACACTGATATCTACTGACGTCCTTGTAATTCATGTGAATTTCCACTGATCTACTAATGCAAGCATGCTTGTCTTGAATGTAATATATTGTTAAGAATATGACTTCAGGGTTAATTGTTCAACAGCTATCTCTTAATGAGTATTCGCACAAGTGTTTGTAACCCCAATTAGCAACGACCTGAACCGGATGTCTAGTTAGCACCCCCTGTCATCATCACCCTCGTGCCTGTCTCTTCTCCCTATCCTCCATCTGTGTTTAACTGTTAAATCACTCCCATTGTCTTTTCATACCATACTATCGCACTTCAACGTGGCGCATCCATGTGAGCTAGTAAATCTGCTCGGACACGCTTTGGCATGTGGCTTCTATACGTGAGCTACCAAAGCGCTGAGAGATCACACATGTGCCACTCGCGTAGTTGGGAGGATTGACCTCTCATTGAGGAGGAGGCAGGCTTAGGCAATAGCTATGAAATGCACCCTGAGGCAAATGCAGCAGGGAGCCAGCACAGGTGTCAGAGGCAAAACAGACAGAGCACAGAGCGAGAGCAGAAGCATATGAAGCAGATGCCAGAGCCAGACAGAGAGCCACAGAGACCCAAGGATGACACGGAGACTGAGAGGAACGTCGACACGTCAGACGAGACAACCCACCAGTAGAAAGATGTCTGAAGTTGTGCCTGCACGAGAACATCTTTGGCATCTCCGACCTAAAAGACCAGCCTGCTCCGCACATCCCGACGCTTCACCAAGGAAAGATCGCACACCTAGGCCACAGTGTCAACTCTCCCTGTTCGTCTTGTGTTCCTGGCTGAGTCTGCCCGAAGATAGTATGTGAGACAACGAAAAATTGAAAACTTACAAAGAGTCTTTGCTGGAAGCCAACAATTAAGCATGTACTGTAGGTGGTTCCATGCATGTTTGGGGTTGCATATCCTCAAGTGGTGTTGGAAATTTTCTGAAAATTTCTGGTTTATTGGTTGCAGCAAGGTATAAAAGTATTTAATCCACCTTGCTATCCCAAGTGGTGCAAGACTTATTTGTCCAAACCTCATCTTACAGCAAGATAATGATCCAAAACACTCAGTTGGAATAATTAAAACTTATTTGCAAAAGAAAGAGGAAGCTTCCTTCAATGCATAGAATGGCCCCTTCTAAGCCCAGATCTCAACATCATTGAAGCTGTGAGGGACTATTTGGACAAAAAAAAAGAGTAAAAAAAAAAATTCCAGCAACTTCGATTATCTTGGAAGAAGCTTGGAACACCATTCCATAAGAGCTTATAATAAAATTGTTTAAAAATGTCCCGAGAAGAATTTCAATGGTTTTGAAGAACAAATGGTGGACAAACTTGCTATTAGTTTATATCAAGGTATATTGTGTACAAATTTTGTTATTTGAATAAGATTTTTGCAAATACACCTTTTTCATAAAGGTGCATTTTTTGCATTGATCACAGTTTTTTGGTTCCTTATGCATCAGAGTAGAAAAATGCAAAATGTCTAAGACTTTTGCACAGCATGCAGTGTATACAGACCCTCCATCAGACACCTGCAGAGTCCATGGCTACAGGGGGGACCCCACAAATGGGGACCTCCCCCCCCCCTCAGATCAGCATGTAACTTTTTCAAAGCATTTTGAAAGTCCTGTCATTCAATATCGACGTTTCCGATAAAATGGCCGACCCTGAGTGCCCCTGCCTACTTCTGCTAGTTGGAGGAAGTGCTGTAACTTCAAGTAAATAATTTGCTGTAAATTCCAGGTTGAAGCTGGAAAAAAAATAAAATCAGTTATTTTGTTTTTTTCAGCTTCAACCTCTAATTTACTGGAAACTGTTCATTTGAATTCACAATTCTTCCTCCAGATAGTGGAAGTACGTGCAGGTCGTCAGTTCTGTGTGTATAATGAATTTTTGCAATAAATCCATTCTTCATCTGATGATCTGGTCTCATTTGATTAGTCCTCCTATAGAAAGGCCCCACACAAGGTTTTGCAGAGGGCCACCCCCACACCGAGCAGAGACCCTAAGTGTATACTCCATCCCGTATAATAATGCGCTTATTCTGTTTGTTTGTTTCTCTGTCTTTGTAGCCACTGATTTTCTCTTAAACTACTCGAGCAGGGACCACATAAAACCCATTCCATGATAATGCTCTTTGTCCGAGGGGTTCCGGTTGCATATTATTTTTCCCATTAAAAATGACCTTATATGTTTGTTTATAACTTAATTAGCTTAATAAACTGCTATTTTTACTGAAGAATCAAGCCAGGTGATGGCTTAATGGTTAAGGTGGCTGGCTTAAGATCTCAGGGTGTTGAGTTTGAGTCTCTGTCTGCCGTTAAGTTACACCAGGTGGGTTGACTCAGCCTGTCATCCTTCGGAGGTCAGCAAAATGAGTACCAGCTTCCTGGAAACGGGCACTGCATCAGCGGCACAGCTGTGCTTCCAAAAAAATGATGCAACCAACAACCATAGGCTGCATTTGAAATGACAATAACGACTGAAGAATTGCGAGATGACATCATGAGATTGTGAATTAACGGTTTAAATTTTTTACTTTTCCATTGTTCTCACAAAACAAGAAAGGAACCTTGTTAAGAATGGGGAGGGATGGACAGATAGTTGGAAGTTTAGGGGGGGGGGGACTTTGAGTTGGGAGAGGGAAGTTGAGGTATTGGGAGGGGGTTGACGACTTGGGGTTCAGGTGGACTGGGGTTTGTGTGGGGGTGGGGGGAGTTCAAGACTTGAAGAAGAAAGGAGAGGGGAGGACAGAAATGTTTGTGGTGGGGGGTGGGCACAGGTAGTTGGAGAGGTGAGAGGGTGGGGAGGGGTTGAGGATTTGGGTTGGATGAGGGGGGGTTGAGGACTTGCGATGAGTTGGGGGGTTGAGGACTTGGGATGAGTGGGGGGGGGAGGGTGAGGACTTGGGGTTCGATTGGTGGGGGGTGATTGGACTTTAGTCACATTCTATATGATGTGGAATTTCTGCGGGTCCCTGCCAGTATATAAAAATAAATTTTTGATTTCTGTTCTGCCATACTCTTTCCAGAGCATTTTTGCTGCAGAAGCAGTTTCTTGGCAAGAGTTATGCAAGGTGGTTTGCCTCTGCCTTCTTAGCATTGTTTTTCCGTGTTCTATCCTTTTAAATTCCGAGCACCAAGCAATGAAGCAGCATGTATACAGTATACACCGTGGAACCCCGACATTCGCGGATCCCCGCTTATTCGCTGACTATATAATGTGACCAGCTCCTACATTCACACTTTGCATATTCGCATTTTTGTTTTTGTTTTTTTTAACACTTCAGGATTGGTTTCCTATATCCACCGCTGCTGATATTAATTCAGCCTGGGAATTTTTCCATCGAAACCTGCTCTCTCTTATGCACAGATTCATCCCACCTCGTCTTCAATTATCTTACCCATCCTCCTGCTCTTGGTCGTCTGAATCATGTGGTGAGGCAGCTGCTTTGAAACTACTTGCATTCTCCTCCTGGAAGGCAAATCCGACTGAAGGCAACGCCGGATCATTCCACAAAGCCCACGACAAGTGTATGTGTACCCTCAGGAAAGCCAGAAAACTGTTAAATCTGTTAAACCTCAAGAATGAGCTTTCAAACTTGTTTCCCTCCTTTAAAATCTGGTGGCACCTTGTCAAGTCTGTCCCTGGTGTATGCTTCCCTTCCACACCTTCCTTCACTTTAATTGGCACCACAGCAGACTGCTCATGAGAACGCCGAATGTCTCGATTCTGTATTTGCTTCAAAATATTGTGTCACTCACCCCTCCCTCTCTGTGTCCACCCTAACCAGTCATACCCAACTGCTCCTGAATTCTGTCTTTTGCACCTGAGAAGGTGGAAAAGTTTTTCTGGCAATCCTAGACTCTGACTCTGCAACTGGACCAGACGGCATCAGCTCATGTGTCCTCAAAAAAATCTGCTCTGCTGCTCTTGCGCTCTCTCTCTCTCTCTGTCTCTGTCTCTGTCTCTGTCTCTGTCTCTGTCTCTGTCTCTGTCTCTGTCTCTCTCCCTCTCTCTACCCTTTTCACCATATCATTTACCATAGGTCATCTTCCATCTGCTTGAAAAGCAGCCAACATCACAGTATTTCATAGAAAAGGTGCAAAAATGGATCCCCTTAACTGCAGCTCAATGAGCTTGTACTTCCAATCAGCAAGGTCATGTAATCCATGATCACAGTTGACATAAAATAATTCCTTTTCTCCAACAGCCTCATCTCGGATAATGAATTCAGATTCATACCTGGTCACTCCACCTTAGACATGATGCTTCAACTCTCCCAACAATGGATGGAGGCCCTCAATATCAGACACGCGATCAGGGCACTCTCTCTGGACATATCTCGAGCATTTGATACAGTCTGGCATCATGCCTTGCTCTCCAAACTGTCTGCCTATGTAATTCAAGGCCAACCCAACTCTTGGATTACTGACTTCCTCCACTCCTGCAGCCAATGTGTGGCTTTCAATGGAACCCTTTCATCTCCTCTCCCTGTCATGGTTGAAGTACCCCAAGGCAGTGTTCTAGGCCCCATCATCATCACACCATTTAAAAGCCTTTTTCCCTGAGCAGGAGTCAGCTTTTTGCGGGCTCCAATCATGGTACCCTTTCTTGTGGCAATGTTTTTACGGCCGGATTCCCTTCCTGACGCCAACCCTTTAGACGCCTTCAACCCTGCAAGGATAATTACCAGTATTTTGCCGACCTTCGGAAGGATGACAGGCTGAGTCAAGCCCCGTGATGCTAACTCAGCGGCCAGCGGGGCTTGAACTCAGGACCCCCGAGGATCCCAAGCCACCACCTTAACCACTGAGCCACACCAGGCTCATGTTCTAGGGCCCATATTCTTCCTAATTTTCATCAATGATCTCAATGACTCTGGAAAATCTTTATCTCTTTGCTGATGATTCCAATCTCTGCCGTAATATCTCTCATCCTTCTGAGACACAAGCTGCCGCCTCTTCCTTCTCCTTTGGCTTTGACAAAATCGCAAAATTGTCAAGCACTTGGAATATGTTTTTCAATCCTGAGACATCCCACACACACTCTCTCTTCCTCTCTCTCTCTCTCTGAAAGGACCGTACCGCAAACCCTCCCATCGACTTTCTCAGCAACCCTCTCGCAGAAGTTCAGTCGCTAAAACTCTTGGGTTTCACTCTCAGCCATATCTCTTGGGCAATCCACATTTCAAAGTTGACCTTCAAAGCCAGACGCTAACTGAGCATCCTCCGTGTGGTGCCATTTGAAGTGTGGGAAGAGAAGTATACACCAGAGATGGACGTGACAAGGTGCCACCAGGTTTTAGAGGAGAAAGACATGTTTGAAAGCTCATCCTTGAGATTGGACAGATAGTTTTCTGGCTTTCCTGACGGTAGACATATGGGCCTTGTGGAATGATCTGAGGCTGCCTTCGGTTGGATTTGCCTTCCAGAAGGAGAATGCAAGTTATTTAAAAGCAATGGCCTCATCACAGGATTCAGAATATCAAGAGCAAGAGGATGGGTTAGATTATAATTGAAGAGGAGGTGGATTAATCTGTGCATAAGGGAGAGCGGTTTCTGTGGAAGAATTCCAGGATGAATTACATCAGGAGTGGTGGATTATAGGAAGTCAGTCATGAGTGTTTAAATTTTTTTTTAAATAAAAAAACAAAAAATGTCCGCTGCCCTTTTTCCCCATTGAAACAATGCCCAACATTCCCGGATTTTCCACGAATGTATCCCCCGAATTTCAGGGTCTAACTATATATTGTTCGGTATTTCTTGGGGTTAGGGATTACGTGTAGGAAGCGCTCGGTTCGCGTGTGTGTGTGTGTCGTGTGTGTGTGTGTGTGTGTGTGTGTGTGTGTGTGGTGTGTGTGTGTGTGTGTGTGTAGCCTTTTCTTGACGTATATAATTTCTACACCCCTGCACATCTACACCAAGTTTTGGCGTATGCTCTGGGGGGTACACAGGTGAGGTAAGGGCATAAATAAGTCCCCTCCTCATTGCTCGCCCCCACAAGAATTATTAGATTGCATGTATGAGTGTTTGCATATGTCTGGTGAAATCATAGACAAACTAGATATCGGTAATTACAAGCGATCACAGGGTAGCTCCTGGACGCCATGATGCCATGATGGATATTCATTTTGAAGCACCATATGATTTGATATTATATTTAGGGAGAGATTAATTAAGAAAACGTGTCATCTTACAAATCTATTATCTTTATTCAATGACAATTCACTTCATGCAATCTGGAAATTATTCAGTTATGATCAAAAGGTGTTCATTAAATAGGTACAATCTGACAAAAGTTGGGGGGGGGGTCAAGGACTAATCCAATATCAGGTGCACAACTTCAATGCAAGATATCTTGGATGGAAGGCAGTCTTTGAGATTTGGCAGGAAGATTGAGCGATGACAAAAAAGCGTTTTTCGGTTTTTGGGGGGGGGGGGGGGGTTCAGACGCGCATTTTGACATTGACCTTTACTTTGGAGGGGTATATGTAAATTAAAGAAACAAGATAAATTGCAGCTTGCGCCTAGGCTATCTAGGAGGGCAATTTAATTCCTATCGGTACAACTTGGTTGAGTATTGGTGAAAAATGTTTAAATATTTATAATTGGGTCATAGCCTTAAAGATTAGTTCAAGGTCAAGATAATTAGGTCAACTCCGTGTACTTTTTATTCCCATTATTGATGCACAATTTAAATACGAAAGTCCTCAGACATTGGCAGAAAAAAAATTGGAGAAAAATCTAAATGGTGGTTTGGTACTTGTTGGGGGTGTAAAACCTTAATCTTTAACTCGGAGGCGTGTGTTGTTTCCTAAGCACAAATGCGGCTTGCTCTCGAGCCTAGGATATCTATAGAGGGCAATTTCATTATGATTGGACAAACCATAGTCGAATTATCATGAAAATGTTAAAATGTCTAATTAGGTCATGACCTTAAAATTACTTTAAGGTCAACTACTATGTCAACCCTGCATAGTTTGTCTTCCAATTATTGATGTAAAATTTAATTCTGAAGTCGCAGCTGTCTCTGAGATACAGCTTGGAAATTGGCAGTGAAATAAGGAAAAAAAACACAAAAACCTAAATGGTAGTTTCGTACTCCTAGGGGAAAAAGAAACTCTGGGGCACCATTTAAAATTGGGGGCACTAATTGTAGAAAAATCATACAACAGCTTATCCTACAACAAAAATCCTACAAATCCTACAAAATAAGCATCCCCCCTATCCTAGAGGCGGGGGG
>CM068959.1:46803376-46818116 GCA_035128595.1 Eptatretus atami | reverse complement strand
CCGAGCAGAGACCCTAAGTGATTACTCCATCCCGTATAATAATGCGCTTATTCTGGTTTGTTTGTTTCTCTGTCTTTGTAGCCACTGATTTTCTCTTAAACTACTCGAGCAGGGACCACATAAAACCCATTCCATGATAATGCTCTTTGTCCGAGGGTTCGGTTGCATATTATTTTTCCCATTAAAAATGACCTTATATGTTTGTTTAACTTAATTAGCTTAATAAACTGCTATTTTTACTGAAGAATCAAGCCAGGTGATGGCTTAATGGTTAAGGTGGCTGGCTTAAGACTCAGGTGTTGAGTTTGAGTCTCTGTCTGCCGTTAAGTTACACCAGGTGGGTTGACTCAGCCTGTCATCCTTCGGAGTCAGCAAAATGAGTACCAGCTTCCTGGAAACGGGCACTGCATCAGCGCACAGCTGTGCTTCCAAAAATGATGCAACCAACAACCATAGGCTGCATTGAAATGACCATAACGACTGAAGAATTGCGAGATGACATCATGAGATTGTGAATTTAACGTTTTTAATTTTTTACTTTTCCATTGTTCTCAACGAACAAGAAAAGGAACCTTGTTTAAGAATGGGGAGGGATGGACAGATAGTTGGAAGTTTAGGGAGGGGGGGACTTGAGTTGGAGAGGAAGTTGAGGTATTGGGAGGTTACGACTTGGGGTTCAGGTGACTTGGTTTGTGTGGGGGTGGGGGAGTTCAAGACTTGAAGAAGAAAGGGAGAGGGAGGACAGAAATTTGTGTGTTGGGGTGGGGGTGGGACACGGTAGTGGGAGAGGGGTTGAGGATTTGGAGTTGTGAGGGGGTTGATTGGGATGATGGGAGGTTGAGGACTGTGGGGTGAGTTGGGGGGTGAGGACTTGGGGTTCGATTGGTGGGGGTTGAAGACTTTTTAGTCACATTCTATATGATGTGGAATTTCTGCGGTCCCTGCCAGTAATAAAAAATAAATTTGATTTCTGTTCTGCCATACTCTTTCAGAGCATTTTTGCTGCAGAAGCAGTTCTTGGCAAGAGTTATGCAAGGTGTTTGCCTCTGCCTTCTTAGCATTGTTTTTCCGTGTTCTATCCTTTTAAATTCCGAGCACCAAGCAATGAAGCAGCATGTATACAGTATACACCGTGGAACCCCGACATTCGCGGATCCCGCTTATTCGCTGAACTATATAATGTGACCAGCTCCTACATTCACACTTTGCATATTCGCATTTTTGTTTTTGTTTTTTTTAACACTTCAGGATTGGTTTCCTATATCCACCGCTGCTGATATTAATTCAGCCTGGGAATTTTCCATCGAAACCTGCTCTCTCTTATGCACAGATTCATCCCACCTCGTCTTCAATTATCTTACCCATCCTCCTGCTCTTGTCGTCTGAATCATGTGGTGAGGCAGCTGCTTTGAAACTACTTGCATTCTCCTCCTGGAAGGCAAATCCGACTGAAGCAACGCCGATCATTCCACAAAGCCCACGACAAGTGTATGTGTACCTCAGGAAAGCCAGAAAACTGTTAAATCTGTTAAACCTCAAGAATGAGCTTTCAAACTTGTTTCCCTCCTTTAAAATCTGGTGGCACCTTGTCAAGTCTGTCCCTGGTGTATGCTTCCCTTCCACACCTTCCTTCACTTTAATTGGCACCATAGCAGACTGCTCATGAGAACGCCGAATGTCTCGATTCTGTATTTGCTTCAAAATATTGTGTCACTCACCCCTCCCTCTCTGTGTCCACCCCTAACCAGTCATACCCAAGTGCTCCTGAATTCTGTCTTTTGCACCTGAGAAGGTGGAAAAGTTTTTCTGTGCAATCCTAGACTCTGACTCTGCAACTGGACCAGACGGCATCAGCTCATTGTCCTCAAAAAAATCTGCTCTGCTGCTCTTGCCGCCTCTCTCTCTCTCTCTGTCTCTTCTCTGTTCTCTGTCTCTGTCTCTGTCTCTTCTCTGTCTCTGTTTCTCTCTCCCTCTCTCTACCCTTTTCACCATATCATTTACCATAGGTCATCTTCCATCTGCTTGAAAAGCAGGCAACATCACAGTATTTCATAGAAAAGGTGCAAAAATGGATCCCCTTAACTGCAGCTCAATGAGCTTGTACTTCCAATCAGCAAGAGTCATGTAATCCATATCACAGTTGACATAAAAAATTCCTTTTCTCCAACAGCCTATCTCGGATAATGAATTCAGATTCATACCGGCACTCCACCTTGACATGATGTTTCAACTCTCCAACAATGGATGGAGGCCCTCAATATCAGACACGCGATCAGGGCACTCTCTCTGGACATATCTCGAGCATTTGATACAGTCTGGCATCATGCCTTGCTCTCCAAACTGTCTGCCTATGTAATTCAAGGCCAACCCAACTCTTGGATTACTGACTTCCTCCACTCCTGCAGCCAATGTGTGGCTTTCAATGGAACCCTTTCATCTCCTCTCCCTGTCATGGTTGAAGTACCCCAAGGCAGTGTTCTAGGCCCCATCATCATCACACCATTTAAAAGCCTTTTTCCCTGAGCAGGAGTCAGCTTTTTGCGGGCTCCAATCATGGTACCTTTCTTGTGGCAATGTTTTACGGCCGGATTCCCTTCCTGACGCCAACCCTTTAGACGCCTTCAACCCTGCAAGGATAATTACCAGTATTTTGCCGACCTTCGGAAGATGACAGGCTGAGTCAAGCCCCGTGATGCTAACTCAGCGGCCAGCGGGGCTTGAACTCAGGACCCTGAGGATCCCAAGCCACCACCTTAACCACTGAGCCACACCAGGCTCATGTTCTAGGGCCCATATTCTTCCTAATTTCATCAATGATCTCAATGACTCTGGAAAATCTTTATCTCTTTGCTGATGATTCCAATCTCTGCCGTAATATCTCTCATCCTTCTGAGACACAAGCTGCCGCCTCTTCCTTCTCCTTTGGCTTTGACAAAATCGCAAAATTGTCAAGCACTTGGAATATGTTTTTCAATCCTGAGACATCCCACACACACTCTCTCTTCCTCTCTCTCTCTCTCTGAAAGGACCGTACCGCAAACCCTCCATCGACTTTCTCAGCAACCCTCTCGCAGAAGTTCAGTCGCTAAAACTCTTGGGTTTCACTCCAGCCATATCTCTTGGGCAACCACATTTCAAAGTTGACCTTCAAAGCCAGACGCTAACTGAGCATCCTCCGTGTGGTGCCATTGAAGTGTGGGAAGAGAAGTATACACCAGAGATGGACGTGACAAGGTGCCACCAGGTTTTAGAGGAGAAAGACATGTTGAAAGCTCATCTTGAGATTGGACAGATAGTTTTCTGGATTTCCTGAGGTAGACATATGGGCCTTGTGGAATGATCTGAGGCTGCCTTCGGTTGGATTTGCCTTCCAGAAGGAGAAGCAAGTTTTTAAAAGCAATGGCCTCATCACAGGATTCAGAATATCAAGAGCAAGAGGATGGGTTAGATTATAATTGAAGAGGAGGTGGATTAATCTGTGCATAAGGGAGAGCAGGTTTCTGTGGAAGAATTCCCAGGATGAATTAACATCAGCAGTGGTGGATATAGGAGTCCAGTCATGAAGTGTTTAAAAAAAATTTTTTAAATAAAAAAACAAAAACATGTCCCCTTTCCCCATTGAAACAATGCCCCAAAATTCACGGCATTTTCCACGAATGTATCCCCGAATTCAGGGTCTAACTATATATTGTTACGGTACTTGGGCTCAGGGATTACCGTGATAGGAAGCGCTCGGGTTCCGCGTGTGGTGTGTGTGTGTGTGTGTGTGTGTGTGTGTGTGTGTGTGTGTGTGTGTGTGTGTGTGTGTGTGTGTGTAGCCTTTTCTTTGACGTATATACAATTCTACACCCCTGCACCAATCTACACCAAGTTTTGCGTATGCTCTGGGGGTACACAGGTGAAGGTCAAGGGCATAAATAGCCCCTCCTCCAATTCCTCCCCCCTCCCCACAAGGAAATTATTTGATTGCATGTATGTGTTTGCATATGTCTGAAAATCATAGAAAACTAGATATCGGTATATTACAAAGCGATCACCACGGGTAAGCCTCCCTGGCACCCATGATCCAATGATGGCCATATTCATTTTGAGCCACCATATGATCTTGATCTTCAATATTTAGGGAGAGAGTGTAAATTAAGAAAACGTGTCCCCATCTACAATCTATCAATGAAATTCAACTTCATGAAAAATCTGAGAAAATTATTCAAGTTATGATCAAAAAGGTGTTTCATTAAATAGGTCACAATCTGAAAAAAGTAGGTCAAGACTAATCCAATATCAGTGCACAACCAATGCAAGATCATCTTGGATGGCCAAGCAGTCTTTGAGATTGGCAAGATTGAGCGATGACAAAAAAGCGGTTTTTGGGGGGGGGGGGGGGTTCAGACCCTATTTGACCATGACCTTTAACTTGGAGGGGTATTATGTAAATTAAACATAAATGCAGCTTGCCCTAGGCTATCTAGTGAGGGCAATTTAATTCCATCGGACAAACCTTGGTTGAGTATTGGTGAAAAATGTTTAAATATTTATAATTGGGTCATAGCCTTAAAGATTAGTTCAAGGTCAGATAATTAGGTCAACTCCGGTACTTTTTATCCCATTATTGATGCACAATTTAAATACGAAAGTCCTCAGACATTGGCAGAAAAAAAATTGGAGAAAAATCTAAATGGTGGTTTGTACTTGTTGGGGTGTAAAACCTTAATCTTTAACTCGGAGGCGTGTGTTGTTTCCTAAGCACAAATGCGGCTTGCTCTCGAGCCTAGGATATCTATAGAGGGCAATTTCATTATGATTGGACAAACCATAGTCGAATTATCATGAAATGTTTAAATGTCTAATTAGGTTCATGACCTTAAAATTACTTTAAGGTCAACTACTATGTCAACCCTGCATAGTTTGTCTTCCAATTATTGATGTAAAATTTAATTCTAAGTCGCAGCTGTCTTGAGATACAGCTTGGAAATTGGCAGTGAAATAAGGAAAAAAACACAAAAACCTAAATGTAGTTTCGTACTCCTAGGGAAAAAGAAACTCTGGGGCACCATTTAAAATTGGGGCACTAATTGTAGAAAAATCATACAACAGCTTATCCTACAACAAAAATCCTACAAATCCTACAAAATAAGCATCCCCCCTATCCTAGAGGCGGGGGGGGGGCTTCAAAAATGGAGGACGAATCTCCACCAAATTTTGCATGCATGTTGGGGGTACCCAGATTCAATCATGGGCACAAACTCCCCCCCCCCCATCACTTCAAAGGTGTGTGTGTGTGTGTGTTGTGTGTGTACGTACATAGTCTGAAAATCATGTAAAACTAGAGAGTTCATAGAACACCTCACCCTGTGCAGTGTTGAGAAAAAGACATGGGGATGTCTTTTAACTCTTGGTTTACTTTTCCAAGCATGATCTATGTTTGTTTTGTTCGTGAACGTTACACAATAGGCGTGATGGTAACCACACGGCGCTGTGCACTTCCATATTAGTTAGATACAAAATCTCAGTTATTCTACCCTCAGGGTATGACGGAGTGATGCTGATTCTCATAGTTCTCTTATCCTCAAAGCATGAATACTTTTACAAGTCCTGCAAATGGAAGGTTTTTGAAAGTGTAAAAAGGCGATTTGTGTTTTAGAGTGTTCAAGTATATAATTCAATGGAAATAAAATAGATTTGAAAGGTTGTCGAAAAAAAATAAAATTCGGAAGTTTACCGCTGTTGCTGCATCATCATATTTACACCACCTCGTTTAACACGATACATGACTTTTTTTTGGGTGGTCGCTAGACTATTGGGTGGTCGCTAGACTACCCTTATTCTCAGGTTTTCCGTCTGTCTGTATGTCTGTTGGGTGGTCGCTAGACTACCGTTATTCTCAGGTTTTCGTCTGTCTGTATGTATGTAATGGACAGCTTGGAGCCAGAGGAGTCAACGATTTTGATGAACTTGACTGGTAGGTTCATCAGGATCTAGTTGTATGCTTTTGAGCACTGTTGCTATGACGCACTTGCTAGCAACTGGACTTGAATTTTGAAAAAATCCTAAAAAAAAAACATCAAAAATCGGCTTCCGCGCTTTTATGGCACTATAATCAACCTCTTTGTCAAAAATTTTCAGCCCGATCGTCAAAAACTGTATGACTAGTATGCAATTATATAGCGACCACCCATGTCGCCTACCGGCTTGTTGGTGGTCGCTAGACTACCGTTATTCTCAGGTTTTCCGTCTGTATGGATGTAAGGACAGCTCTGGGGCCAGAGGAGTCAACAGATTTTGATGAAACTTGACTGGTAGGTTCATACCAGAATCTAGTTGTATGCTTTTGAGCACCGTTGCTATGGAACGCCACCGTTGTCTAGCAACGGGACTTAATTTTTGAAAAAATCCGAAAATATTTTTATATTTTTTTTCGAAAACAAAAATCGGCTTCGCACTATCCTTTATGCGCACTTTTATGCGCACTATAATCAACCTCTTTGCAAAAATTTCATCCCGATCCATCAAAAACTGTGACTAGTATGCAATTATATAGCGACCCCCATGTCGCCTACCTGCTTGTCTGTTTGTTTGTATGTAATGGACAGCTCTGGAGGCCAGAGAGTCAACCGATTTTGATGAAACTTGACTGGTAGGTTCATACCAGGATCTAGTTGTATGCTTTTGAGCACCGTTGCTATGGACGCCACAGTTGCCTAGCAACGGGACTTTGAAATTTTTGAAAAAATCCGAAAAAATTTTCGAAAATCAAAAATCAGCTTCCTGCTTTTATGCGCACTATAATCAACCTCTTTGCAAAATTTTCAGCCCCATCCGTCAAAAACTGTATGACTAGTATGCAATTATATTACTATATGCTTTCACCCCAACGTTCGCGTTGGGATTCCCTAACGTTGGGTTAGGGAATCGAACACAAATGATGAATGGACAGTTGCTCGTCATGTTCCTATATGGAACAACGAACGGCAAAAATGCCATCTGATGTGTTCTCTTTCTACATATTTCAAATTCGCTTTAGTCTTAGTCTAGCGACCACCCATGTCGCCTACCGGCTTGTGCCTGTTGTTTGTGTCCTTTATGACATCCTTAAAAACAGTAAGTTTCCTGTTTGGAATGAATCTCAATTTTGTTTGACTGCCAGGTAGGCAGACAGAGTAAAATATTATCTCACTCCTCTCTGCGCATGTGCGATCGGGACGAATTCAGACAAAGTACCATACTGTAAAGTGGCAGATTTGTCTTCCGATTCATATTCCGATTCGTGTTCAAAATATAGCATTTAATTCAATACGTTGTCCTCAACCATGAACTGATAAGACGGACGGACGGACGGACAGACATGAACCAATTGCTTAACCCCACTTTTTGCTTCTCGTGTGTGAGATAATTATAGTTTTCAGATCTGCATCCGGACCTTATCCAAAATCAATGAGCTTGGTCTTGTCACCAACCCAACTCATACAGCAAGTTTTCTCGTAACCCATCCACAATGTTTTGAAATATCATGTTTATATCTTTTTGGTCCCATCTCTCAATGGTGAAGAATCACTTAAAATTTAGTATCCGGATCTGGATCTTCACCAAAGTCTAATCAATTCATCCTTGTCACACACACCCAACCTGTCCACCATGTTTCCTCCAAATACGTCCATAACTTTTTGAGATATCCTGCTCACAGACAAACAAACAAGAAAGATGTTGTGCATAGCACAGTACTTGCAAAATCCAAATAAACAACATGCTTCTCAGTTTTGATTTCTGTTTGATTTCTGTTCAAACCAATTCACTGACCCAATATGCAAATTCTGTTCAAACTAGCATAGTATCCAGCCTCCGGGTGGGTGGAGATTTCACATTACTTACTGAAAAAAAGTAGTTTGTATAGTGCAAGAATACTGTAGATGTTTGTGTGGTGTGCGTCTAAAGGGGTCTGACAGGTCTGAAGGGTCTAAGGGGTGTAAAGAGTTCAAAGGTCTAAAGAGTCGAAGTATTTCAATGTGTCTATAGGGCTCCATAAAGGTTTAAGAGGTCTGAAGATTTAAGGAGGATTTTCCAGTCGTAGTTAAGGTCTAAAGGGGTCTAAAGGTTCTCAGGAGTCAGTGTCTAAAGAGGGTCTCATGGGTCTAAAGGTCATAAAAAGGTTGAAAATTGTCTAAAACATCTAAGATGGTTTAAAGTGATTGAAAGGTTCTGAAAAAGGTCTTAAAGGGTCTCAGGGGGTCTAAAGTGTCTTAAAAGGTTCAAAGGGTCTAAAAGGTCGAAGATGCTCAAAAGGTGTCAAGGGGTCGAAAGGTCTAAAGGATATGTTCCAACAGTAATTACATTTCTAAATGATTTAAGGAGTCGAAAGGGGTCTAAAGTGTTGAAAGAGGGTCTAAATGTCTCAAAGGTTTAGGGGTCAAGGGGTCTAAAGTGAGTAAAGGTCTTCAGGAATCTAAAGGGTGTTAGAAGGTCTAAAATATTTAGAAGGGGTCTAAGGGGTATATAGGGTTTTAAAAGGTCTAAGATGGTCTAAAAGGGTCTAAAAGGTCTGAGGGGTATAAAGGTCTTAATGTCTAAAAGGCACGTTCCGATAGTGCATAATTAATAGACAGTCATGGTCCAATAATCTATATAATGATGTTTGTTCGTCCGCCCATCCGTCTGTCTGTGTGTGACATTCCGTTCCACCTCTTCATTGGACAGTTCACCTGACTCCACTCACAATTTCAACCTGATGAAAAATAATATGGCTGCTGTGTTGGTGCTTTAATGCCATGTGAAGCCAAATACATCTTCGGAGCCGTCATATTCACAATCGCCATGCCCTCCCTATACGTTTTCCCTTCAGTATAAAATGACCAAAACGACAGTTGAAAGGATGCCGATAGGTGTCACAGGTCTTGTGAGGATAGGCCTCAGCAATCGAGGCAGCAGTCTGCTGCCTTATAGACCATCTAAATAACTACGTGTAATTTTCTCAACAAAGGCTTAAACTCCTGTCATTATAAATGTCTTTGTTGGAGGTCATTATTTATTTTTAATGATGTGTGTGCAGTGCGTGCATCAGGAAGAAGATAATTGGTTTTTGGGTCGTTTATTGGCACAATTAACCTGCTCTTGGTCAGATATCTTTTCCACATATCTTACGGGATTGTGAGTTGGACAGGCAACCATGATGGGCCATGACATGGAGGAGCTGTTTCAATCATGGTTTCTGTGAAGTCAGTGATACCATGATAGGGGAGGGGAAAGCGTTAACTATTCCGCTGTTTCAATGTGGGAATGCCCGTTTGCTTTTATGAGTGGGACGAGGGTGAGGAGGGGAGAACAGAAATGGGACAGAGTTGGGAGGTTTAGGACTTTCGGTGGGAGGGATTGGGGGAGGGGTGGGTTGAGTTGTGGGTGGGGAGGGAGTTTGAAGGCTTGATGTGGGGAAAGATTGATGTCTCATAGTTGGAAGGGTGAGGACTTGGGGTTGAGGGTGGGGGAGAGATGGGACAGAGTTGGGAGGGGGGGTTGGGACAGAGTTGGGAGGGGGAGGTTGAGGCTTTGGGGGGGATGGGGTTGAGAAGTTATGGTGGGGAAAGGGGGGTGGTGGTGAGGAGGTTTGATGTGCAAATGTCAAGCCGCATGAAAGAAGGAAATGGTAAAAGATGACAGAATTACTTGCTTCCAATGGGGTTGTGGATAACAGGTGGATGTGGAACAAACTAAAAAACAAGGTATGGGATGAGAAGAAGTTTACATCAGCATCAGGGTGACTATTTGCACTTCAAAACCTCAATGCAATGAGTGGGATTAGATGGATAAATACAAGGAGATTACTTCGCAGATGGGAGAAAAGTGGATGAAAAGCCATTAAGGTGGGCAGAGAGGTGAATATAAATGGGTACAGTCTTCTGGTAAGAGAGGTGGGTGGATGGCAGGGAGGAGGAGTAGGAGATACAAGACCAGATGACAGTGAGGAGCAGACCAAAAGACCACAAAATCGTTTTTGGTAAGAAAACCACAAGTGTTTTATCTCAGTCTCATGTGCAAAATCCTGATAATACAGAATTATTGACTCTGTTGTTTTGGGAGGTGTGAGGTGACAAACAGGTGGCCCAGCCTGTATTATTAAGCCATATTCCATTGTAATAGTATGTATAAATACCTTGTATGCCTTAAAAAGCTCAGCCTTGCCAAATTCATCTTTGATACATACTGAGAATTCATATACTTTTGGGAAGCTACTTGTAAAGATTGTCTGCCCAAAACCAACTGCAGTTCTGTCAGACATTGCCCCCAAAAATATTTTCAGCATTTGCCTGCCAGTAAGAATGGCAGAATAAGAACAAGAAAGAGCAATCAGAGATTGCAGACCCTTGCCAGGACTTGTTTTGTGTGGCAAATAAATGGAAAGATATACTAAATGAAAGGACAGTGATTGCAAATTAAAGGTCTAAATGGTCTAGTTGAGAATGTGTGAAGGTCAAAGGTCTGAAAAGTTGTAAAGGTCAAATGGTTTGAAGGTCTAAACGTTGAAAGGTCGAAGGACCTGAAAATGTCAAAAGGGTCTTAAAAGGTCGAAGGGGTTGAAAGAGTGTAATTTAGATTCTAAAGGGTTGGAATTGTCTGAAGGGGTCTAAAGGGTTTTAAATTACTAAAAAGGGTCGAAAGGTCAAAGGGGTCTATGGGATATTAAAAGGTCTGAAAAGTGTGAAGGTCTAAGGGGTTGAAAGGAGTTTAAGGGTCTTCGGGGTTCTAAAGCGTCGAAGAGGATCTAAAGGGTCTTATAAGTCTAATGGTTATAAAGGGTGTAATGGGGTCTGTACTCTGTAAGGGTCTTAGAGGCTGGATGGGTCCGAGGGGTCTTTTGGGTCCTGAGGGTCTATTGGATTTTTTGGGGGTCCTCTAGGTCTTTTTCGGGGGGGGGCTCTTTTGGGTCTTTGTGGTCTTAATGGGTCTTGGGGCTGTAAAGGGTCTAATGTAATTAATATACATACTCACGTTCTGTGCGGACAAACAGACAGACAAACAAACCAATGAAAAATCACTCATAGAGTGACACTTGGCGAAACGGAATGGCCCTCGGTCGAGCACATATCTCCACCAGGCTGAACAGTTCACGTTTTGTATCCCACCGATAGGTCGAATCTGAATCCGGACCTGAACCAAAATGGAATCGGCTTGTTTTGTCACCAAACCAACTCATCCACCTCGTTTTGTCATAACTCGTCCACAACCTTTTGAGATACCATGCTTTACATAGTTTTTGGCCCCATCTCTCAATGGTGAAGAATCACTTAAATAATTCTCTTATTCGGATACAGATTCAGATCTTAACCAAAATGGAATCGATTCGTCCTTCTAAAGGTCAAAGGGGTCGATGGGATATTAAAACATCTAAATTCAAAATTGAATCGATTTGTCTGTGTTTGTCTGTCTATCTCTCTGTTTATCACCGACAGGTCACAATTTTAAACCGATCTTCATGAAACTTCACCACATGATAGAGCTTGTCATAAGGAAGAAGCCTATTATTTTTGAGGTCAAAAGGTCAATATAGGCTCAAGGTCAACAACTAAGGTGGTGTTTCTAAAATCCTCAATTTTCATCTGATGGGCTTGAAATTTGAAGAGGATTATATTTCAGTCACTGAATTCAACAACCAATTATTTTTGAGAACAACATAAACCGAATTTCTACAATTGTAAATTTTCATCTGATTGACTTGAAATTTGAAGAGGAGTTGCATATTTGGTCATTGAATTCAACGACCAATTATTTTTAAGGTCAAATTTGTTTTATGGATTTTGCAAGTATCGTGCTCTGCACAACGTCTTCTTCTTGTTTTCTGTTACTTGCAAAATCAAAGGTTTTTCAAGTATATTGGTCAGTTGATTTTGTTTTTGCTCGGATAATTATTGATGGGGTTCCCACCATCTGCTTGAGCACCAGCGTCCAGAGCAGTCAGGCCTTACACCAAAGAGGTCAACGATTGACCGTATCCTTGCTCTTGGGTCCTCACCGAACGCAGACGAGAGTTTCGGCAGGGCTGCTTGCAGTTATGTTGATCTCTGTAAAGCGTTTGATTCGTGAATCTGGATGCCTCTGGAGGATTCTTGGTCTTCGTGGGGTGCCACCAAAACTGATCGATCTAATGTCTGAACTCAATTCTGGTACTGAGAGTGCTGTGAGATGTGGTGGTACCATCTCTAACTTATTTCCAGTTGTTACTGAGTTGTCAGGGGTGTGTTCTGGCCCCACACTTTTCAGCACTTGTATGGACTGGATTCTAGGGAGGATGTCGGAGAGATCAAGCTGTGGTGCATGTTTGGGAATGTCAAGATCTCTGACCTTAATTTCGCAGATGATGCAGTCATCTTGTGGAGACTTAAATATCCTTTTGGGGACCCTCAGGTGCTGAATGAGGAGTCGGAGCCACTGGGATTACGGTTTCCTGGGTAAAACTAAGATCCAGGCTTTCAATGACATCTTGGATGCTGCTCTCGTCTGTACTGTTTGTGGTGAGGATGTGAGGTGGGAGAGATTCACTTTCCTTGGCAGTGATATTCATGTCTCGTTGGCTGTGAGTCAAGAGGTCAACAGACGTCTGGGTCGGGCCTGGGGAGTCATGGATTCACTGATCATGGGGTGTGGCCTGCCGGTACCCATGCGGAGGACGAAAGTCCGAGTCTTCAGGTCCTTGGTGCTTCCAGTCTTGCTCTATGGATGTGAGACTTGGACTCTGACCAAGGATCTTAGACGGAGACTTAATTCCTTTCTACCAGGTCTCTTCGGAGAATCCTTGGCTATCGCTGGTCGGACTTTGTGTCCAATGAGGTTGCTGAGAGAGACTCAAATGAAATTTGTTACCTGCATAGTCCGTGAGGTCAGCTGCGGCTGTATGGACATGTGGCTCTTTTCCTGATGCTGATCCAGCTCACCAGATTCTCTCAGCGAGGGAGTCTCGGAGTGGAGGAGGCCAATGGGCCGACCACGTGCCTCGTGGTTAGCAGCGTTGATCGGCATCTCAAGGAGATGGGGATGCCAGCATCTGCCTGGGGGATAGCCAGACGGAGGCCCTGGAGTACCGGCGGAAAGTGGACGCAGCGACGCGCTGCTCTGGCACATGCTCCCATACCTGACCTGACCTGATTTTGTTATTCTGTCTGTTTGTCTGTCAATCGCCGACAGATCACAATTCCAAACCGATCGTCATGAAACTTTACCAAGTCGTAGAGGTAGGCTCAACTGAGAAGCCTATTGATTTTGAGGTCAAAGGTCAAATTTCTAAAATCGTCATTTTTCATCTGATTGACTTGAAATTTGAACAGGATTTGCATAGTTCATCACTGAATTGAGAAATTTTCATCCGATTGACTTGAAAATTAAACAGCAATTACATAGTGCATTGCTGAATTGGGAAACCACTATGTTTGAGATCAATCGGTCAAAGATTAACTCAAGGTCAAACTTATAAAATCCTCAATTTTCAACTGAAAAATCGTCAACTTACATCCTATTAACTTGGAAGTTGAACAGGATTTGCATAGTCCATCACTGAATTGGGGAAACAACTGTTTTTGAGGTCAAAAGGTCAAAGGTCAACTCACGGTCAAACTTCTAAAATCATCAATTTCAATCTGAAAAATCAATTTTCATCCAATTTGATCTGAGCTTTGATTAAGATTGTCAATTTTAATCTCAATGAAATGGACAATTTGATGTATCCATGGCAACCTTTGGATCGTGGGGAGGATTTTGCAATTATCTTGCTCTGCATGACGTCTTTTTCTTGTTTGTTTGTTTGTTTGTTTGTACGGGCGATATCTCTGCCACCCTTTGAGCTAAGAAGCTGAAATTTGGGGACAAAAGTGAAGATGAGCTTTGGCAAAACCTTATTTTTTATTTTTTTCATTAATCAATTAATTTATTGATTACTTAATTATTATCTATTTATTTCTTACTTATTTATTTTATTTCTCATCCTGGCAATATCTCAGGTACCTTTTGAGCTAGGAAGCTGATATTTGGACATGACAGTGACCAAGTGATTTGGCTATAAAGAGTATTTTTGATTTATCATTTGTACATATTCACCTCAGAAGTACACCTCTCCCTCCCAATTCGGTCTCCACGTACTGCACGGCGGCAATGTCTTGCGCTGGAGGATTTATTTATTTATTTATTTGGCATGAGGGTGGTGTACTTTGAATATACCGCTACTTGTCTTTACTTGGTTTGATAGGCATGTTCCAGATGGACTCTGTTTGAAACTTCTCTTGTTCCACTGAAACTTTTCTTCTTTCTCTTCCTTTGTATGTAGCACATGGCATCATGCGCTGGGAGCGCAGCTGTGCTGCTGATGTAGTGCCTCCTTTCGGTTTGAGTTGGAATTTGGAATTTGGCCAGGGTGCATGCGATAGCTCACCTACTCTTCATGAAGGACACCGTGGGATCTTTCATGTCCACTAACTAATGCTGGCAGACAGGAAGTCTAGTTTCACATCCATCCGAGGGATGGCACACACCTTGATGCTTCACTCTGCATTTTAAACACTCGGATGACTGTTTATAGCTCGGCCGACATTCAAACCCAGGTTAGCTCAGAGACGAGTGTGCATACCTTTCGGATATCCTGCCAGCCCAAAACTTATGTTATTGCACATTCGGCTTATTCTTGGGAGAAGAAATCATTTTTTTATGCAGTGAAATCATCAGCAAAAAGTTATCCTGAAGTCATGTAAATACGATGAGGGGGGGCCAGGGG
>CM068959.1:46772001-46800177 GCA_035128595.1 Eptatretus atami | reverse complement strand
CTCTACTGAGTGCCCGTTCTAGTTAACTATGTAAACTAGTGCTTGCAAATGGGTTCCCAGCTTAACGTCCATCTGAGGGATAGTGTACTAATTGATGCAACATCCCACCGATGAAGCAACAGTTTATAATATGGTGGAGAATCAAAGCCAGATCTGACTGATTTTTGGATTCAGACTAGGTCACTCGACCCTGGACATGCTGCGTCTGCTTTCCCGACAATGGATGAAGGTCCTCAGTGCCAGACATGGGATCAGAGCCATCTCCCGAGACAAATCACGTGCTTCCGAAACGGTCTGTCACCCTGCCCTGCTCACCAAACTCTCTTCCTATGGTATCCAAGGCAGTCTCCACTCATGACTCGCAGACTTCCTCTCCTGTCACAGCCAATGTGTGGCCCGTAATGGAATTCTTTCATCCCCTTTTCCTGTCAAGGCTAGAGATCCACAAGGCATTGTTCTGGGCCCTGTTCTTTTTCTGGTTTTCATCAATGATCTCTCCGACTCTCTGGAAAATCCTCTCAATCTCTTTGCTGATGACTCCACCCTCTGCCGTACCATCGGTCATCTCTCAGATCGGCAAGCAGCAGCCTCTTCACTCTCTAGACTGTTAAATTACACAGCTGGTCAAACACTGTGAACATGTCTTCAATCCTGACAAATCTCACACTCTCACTTTGTCTCTCCGAAAGGACCGTTTCGAAACCCCCCCCCCCCCAACCTCCCACAATCGCTCTCTCAACAATCCTCTTGAGTAAGCTCTTCATTTAAGCTTTTGGTCTCACTGTCTGCCATGATCTTTCTTGGGAAAGCCACATTTCAAAGCTGGCTTCCAAAGCCAGTCGCCTCTTGGCATCCTCCTGTGAAAAGTCCTTCTTTGGCAAACTGAGCTGACCACATACAAAGCTTTCATCCACAGCCTGATGGAGTACTGGTGATCCCGCATCACACCTTTCTCGGCTTCACACTGTGGAAACCAAGGCTTTTAGGATTATTGGTATCTCCCACATGAAGCGGTCTTTGGGTCTCACTCTCTACCAGAGCCAGGTGGGTGGTCTTTTTGTCTTCTACCTCCGTCTCCAGCCTTGCCCCCCCCCCCAGCTCTGTTTGTGCACCGTCACCCCTATAATTCTGCAGGGTGTTCAAGTGTCCAAAACCCCTTCTGGTGAAACTGCCAAATCAAGAATCATGCTCGCCGTCACTCTTTCATTCCTCTTGAGTTTTTCCCGCCTCTGGACAAACTCCACACTCTCTTCAATCCCACTCCTCCCTCTTTCAAAACAGCTGTTCACACCATTCATATATTCCCCATCCAAAATCGTGAACTTTTCTACCCCCGTTAATACCCCGAATCCACCTCCTTCAAATTCCCTTGCTTTCCTTCATGAAAGTCCCTGTAGTACATCTTGTTTACCCCATGTACCCCGCCCATCGTCTGCCTTCCACAGATCTCCTCACGTCTCTGTTCCCCATAACAGCCCCTCTAGTCTCTTGCCCTTTGTTAACATTCTGTGTGTTTGCTCTCATACAAGCCTCACCATTGTTTTTTAGATCCTCGTGGAGGATCTCTAAGTCTTCTCACGTTGTTGTCTTGTGGACTTTTGTTTCACAGCCTACAGTTTTCATTGAAACTTCCTGAAACTTGCATATATATGTAAAAATACCCTGCGCAGACAGTAACCATCTCCGAATTTGAAAATTCCTCTAGAAAAAAGTTATGACGTCAAAATATCTCCACTAATGGAAATCGCCTAAAAATTATCTTCAATCACAAGCTTTTTGATATCTGTTTGCGGGAATCGAACAGGCATTAGCAGAGAAGAATTACCGCATATGATACATCACTATGACGTCATATCAATTTTATGACGTCATTCCTATTTTTTGACGTTTTTGTTTCATTTGTTTCACAGCCTACAGTTTTCATCGAACTTCCTGAAACTTGGTATATATGTAAAATACCCTGCGCAGACAGTAACCATCTCCGATTTGAAATTCCTCCTAGAAAAAGTTATGACGTCAATATCTCCACTAATGGAAATGCCTAAAAAATTACTCAATCTAGACAAGCTTTTTGAATTCTGTTTGCGGAATCGAACAGGGCATTAGCAGAGAAGAATTACCGCACATATGATACATCACTATGACGTCATATCATTTTTATGATGTCATTCCTATTTTTTAACTTTTTGTTTCACAACCCAGAGTTTTCATCCGGATCTTCGTGAAACTTGCCTGTATATGCAGAAATCACGCGCAGGCAGCAACATCTCCGATTTTGGAAATTCTTCCTAGAAAAAAAGTTGACGTCATAATATGCCCTAATGGAAATCGCCTACATTATCTCCGAAACTAGGCAAGCTGTTTGAATTTTGTTTGCGGGAATCAAGCCGGGCATTAGCACAGATAATTTATCGCAAACCTGATACATCACAATGACGCTCTATTCTTTTTATGACGTCATCATTAAGAGACGAGGATCTTAACTCATTCGAGCTTTTTTTTTTTCAGGTTTTTTCGTTGTGTCAATCCTCCAACACTCTAGAAAAAAGGTAATCCAACTGTAGGAGGACATCTGCAGATAAAATTGGGCACCAGATGTCGTTCGTATATAATACCGTCTTAATATTCAACTTGGAAATCGTTCTTACGTAATACTGCCCCCAACTTGCCCTTTATTCCCATTCTTCAAAGGAAAAGGGCAAATTGTTCCATCGTCGTCACATATTTATTCATTACCTCATTGAAATAGTGGAATATTGAGCTCTTCACAGTTCACGCCATTAACTCTATTGACGGAAAGTGAGATCTAAACAGGAAATGGATGGTTTATTACGTTTATTTCCGCGTCACTTTTGTCATGGTTTATTACGGTCTGTCGTTTGTCTTTCCGTATAATTTCTGAACAAGTGATTATGAGTCGCCTAATTGTGTTAATAAATAATTGTAAATTAATTATATTCTTCGTGAAGGCATCTTAAATACGCATCAAAGTTACAATTCTGGGTTGAGTCAGGGCAGCTGTCCAACCAATTGGTGGGAAGGGTTGTTACACGCACGCACACACACACACACACACACACACACACACACACACACACACACACACACGAACAAGCATATTATTAAATAAGATATATGTACATATACTACACCCCATTTCAAAATTTTCACCTGTTGTTGCCTTATTACCTGGAATTGCATTAAATCAGACTTTTTCCACCTTTATTTTCACATCGTAACCCACGACTTCCAAGTGAAAAACAAATTCTACAAATGACAGAAAATTAATTAAAAATACAAAACTCGAATATCTTGGTTGGATAACTGTAAACCCCTTTCAATAGCAATTGTAAATCAGCCCAGGTGTAACCAATGACCTTCAAAACCAGACACCAAGTGAATCTGCTTCCACCTGTGTTAAATTGAAGTGATTTTGATTGGTACCTCCACCACTGAAGGTGAAGGAGGTTATGTTTTCACAACTTTCTGTCTGTTTGTCTGTTTGTTTGTGTGCAGGATATCTCAAAAAGTGTGGACAGATCCAGATGAAATTTTGTGGACAGGTTCGGTGTGTGTGACAAGGACGAATTGATTCGATTTTTGTGAAGATCCGGATCCGGATCCGGATCTGAATCCGGTTGCTTGAAATGTTTGAAGTGATTCTTTACCAGATAGTGCCAAAAAACGATATAGAACACGATATCTCAAAAGGTTGTGGACGGATTCGAATGAAACTTTGTGGACATGTTGAGTGTGTGACAAAGAAGAATTGCTTCAATTTTAGAGAAGATCCGAATCTGAATCTGGAAACGAGAATTATTTAATCTGAAAGTGATTCTTCACCAGTGAGAGAAAGGGACAAAAACGATATAGTACTGTATAGCATGGTATTTCAAAAATGGATTGGGCCCGATATGTTCTCGTGGATCAGGCATTACGTGGCAGAGGTATGCGCTCTACCTAGTGCCCTTCTTGTTTCAGAATAAAATCAGCTGTTCCTGTAGGTTTCCTCTGCTGGGTAGTGCATTTCACAGCGAAGGCTCAACCATAAGCACCAAGGAGCTTTCAAAAGACCTGGAGGATAAGTTGTGAAAAGGCACATATCAGGGGATGGGTATAAAAATATTCAAAGGTCTGGCTATCCCTTGGAGCACAGTCAGGGCAATCATTAAAAAGTGGAAGACATACGGTACCACCAAGACCCTGCTGAACCGGGCCGTTCCTCAAAACTGGATGAGCAAGCAAGGAGGAGACTTGTCAGAGAGGCCACCAAGAGGCCAATGGCAACTTTGAAAGAGCTACATGCCTTGATGGCAAAGACTGCTCACTGTGTGCACGTGACAACAATATCCTAAGCACTCCACAAGTCTCGCCTGTATGGTAGGGAAGAAAGAAGGAAGCCATTACTAAACATATCCCACCTTGAGTCCCATTTGAGGTATGCAAAAAAACCACTCCAGAGATTCTGAAGCCATGTGGCAAAACGTTTTGTGGTCTGACAAAACCAAGATGGAACTTTTTGGCCTAAATGCAAAATATTACATTTGGTGCAAACCCAACACAGCACATCATCCAAACAACACCATCCATACTGTGAAGCATGGTGGTGGCACATCATGTTATGGTACTGTTTCTCATCAGCAGGGACTGCGGCATTTGTCAGAATGAAAGAGAAAATGGATGGAGCAAAATACAAAAAAATCCAAGAGGAAAACCTGCTGCCCTTTGCAAGAAAGCTGAAATTGGGATGGAAGTTCACCTTTGGGCATGAAAACGACCCGAAGCACACATCAAAAGCTACACTGGAGTGGCTAAGGAACAAAAAGATAAATGTACCTGAGTGGCCCTTCAGAGCCCTGACCAAAATTCAATCGAAAATTCTGTGGCTTGACTTGAAGATTGCTGTCCATAAACACCCCCCACATAACTTGACTAGATTGAAGAGTGTTTTTTTTTTTACAGAATATTGGGCAAATATTGCCCAATCAAAGTGTGCAAAGTTAGTCGGGCCCTATCCCACAGACTCACAGATATAATTGCTGTTGAGAATGCTTCCACCAAGTATTAACTCAGGGGATGGACATTTATCCAGCCAAGATATTCTAGTTTGTATTTCTAATTTATTTTTTTTAAATGTAGAATTTTATTTTTTTGAAGTTTTTTTTTTTTTTTTTGTAAACCTTGTCGAGGCTCGTGTGAGAGCTAACACACAACGCACATCATGGGGGATGAGACAAGAGGGGCGGGAGTGGAAGGACAAAACAGTGGGGAACAGAGATATCAGGATGGGGGGGGCGGGACATGGGAATAGAATGGACATTACAGGGACTTTCAGGAAGGAAAGCATGAAATTTGAAGGAGGTGGGTTTGGGTGATTATCGGGGGTAGAAAAGATCGAGGATTTGGATGGGGATGATAAGAGGTGGGTGAACAGCTTTTTTGAAGCCTGGAGGAAGAATGAGATTGAATAGAGTGAGGGAGTTCATTCCAAAGGCGGGAAAAAAGAGGAATGAAAGAGTGAAGGTGAGCAGTGGTTCGTGATTTGGCAGTTTTACCAGAGGGGGTTGTTGGCTGACTGAGCTGCGAGCGCGATGAGATGGTGGTGGGACAAATTGCAGAGAGAGCAGGGGGGAGGCTGGAGAGGAGAGTAGAAGACAGAAAGACCACCAACAAGCCTGCGGTGAGAGAGTGAGAGGCCCAAGATCAGCCTCATTGCGAGAGATGCCAATGATCTTGAAATGCCCTGGTTTCCACAGCGTGAAGCGAGAAGGTGGGAGGCAGGAGCACCAGCCCAGAGCGGAGAGCAGTCATAGGCTCGGACAAAAGCTTTGTATGTGTTCAGAAGCTCATTGGGCGAGGAAGGACTTTGCACGACAGAGGACCCAGTCGGCAACTGCTTTAGGCGAGGTTTGAAATGTGGCTTTCCCAGTGAAGATCATGGCAGATAGTGAGAACCAAAAGCTTGGAGAAAGGACTTCTTCAAGAGGATTGTGAGAAAGTGATGGGGGGGGGGTTCTAAACAATCCTTTCGGAGAGACATAGTGAGAGTGTGAGATTGTCCGGATTGAAAGACATGTTCCACGTGTTGGACCAGTTTCTTCTCCAGATCTGCAGTGAGCGAAGAAGCTGCTGCTTGCCAGTCTGAGGACGACCACCGATGTACGCAAGGGTGGAGTCATCAGCAAAGAGATATAGAGGATTTTCCAGAGAGTCGGAGAGATCATTGATGAAAACCAGAAATAGAACAGGGCCCAGAACGCTACCTTGAGGAACTCCACCTGGACAGGAAGGGGATGAAAGAACTCCATTTAGGCCACACGTTGACTGCGACAGGAAGGAAGTCTACCACTCAGTGGAGATGGCCTTGGATACCATAGGAAGAGAGTTCTGGTGAGCAGGGCAAGTGCCGACCGTGTCAAAAGCACGTGATATGTCCAGGGAAACGGCTCGGATTTCCTGTCTGGCATTGAGGACCTCCATCCATTGATGGGAGAGCAAAAGCAGATATTCAGGAAGAGTAACCTGGTCGAAACCAAATTGATGATCGGAAATCAAGCCATTGGAGAAGAGGAAGGATTTTATGTCTGAAGCGATGATGGATTCCATAACCTTGCTGATGATTGGAAAAGGCTGATTGGTCTGCAGTTGCAGGGATCTGTTTTTGCACCTTTTTTGCTAGGGTATGATGTTTGCTGATTTCCAAGCAATGTCAGATGACCTTGAGCAAATGAGAGGGTGAATAGAACAGAGAGAGGGTGAGCAAGAGCAGAAAGAGCAGGTTTTAGGACACGTGGGCTGATGCCGTCTGGACCGGTTGCAGAATCTGAGTCGGTGTTGAAAGCAAGCTCTCCACCTTGTCAGGAGAAAAGGACACAGAGTCCAGGGACAGTTGGTGCGACTGGGTAAGGTGGGTCGAGAAAGTGATGGGTTTGGACACAAGATTTAGCTGCAAACACCGAGTTAGGCATTCAGCCTTTTCACGTGCGGTATCAGCAGTGCGGCCATTTGAGGTAAGGGAGGGATGGAGGAACATGGGTTGTGGGTTATGATGTGTAAATATACGTGGAAAAAGTCTCATTAAATGCAATTTAATTCCAAGCTATAGGCAACAAATGGTGAAAATTTTGAAAGGTGTGTAACTTTCGATAGTCATGTATGTGTAATATATATATATATATATATATATATATATATATATTATATATATATATATATATAATTATATGATCAAAAGTTTTTGACACCCCCCATTTTTCCAGTTTCTACTGAAATTTAAGCAGTTCAAGGCCATTGAATAACCTTAAATGCCAAAGCTAAGCGGTAAACTGTCAGAGGTTAAAAAAAAAGTTTATGTCCCCAAAACTGAAAAATATGTAAATTTCAGAGTTGTTAAAAAAGCCCTTTCAGGAACAAGTAATGGGTTAGCAACTGCAGCTGTTCTGCAGCATTGAAGCAATTAAGCCATGAAAGTTGATCAAACAATTCCTTCAGATGTCCAACTTTTGTTGATAAGGCGTAAGTCACATTTGCTCTACGGCGAGGATACGTGGCCATACGCCCTCTGAATTGACAGAAACGTGCGGCGGCCGCGCAGTGTTTCTGCAGTGGCCTCAGGGTGGCCCTACGCCGTTGTTGCTATCTTTTACAGGCCGTAGGGTCGCGTGGAATTATACGCGGAGTTATAACTTTTTCATTTCTACGTTCGCGTAGCAATTCGACAAGCCGAAAAAAAAAAACTGGTAAATAAAATATATATATGAACCACTCGTTACTGTCCGTCTGCCGCACGTTCCCTTAGGGCCCCCTGCGGTCGCCTTGGCGGCACCTTGAGGCTACCTTGCGTCTGCCTTGAAAATTCTATGGCCGCCGCAGGGCCCCTTAAGGTCACCGTGCGACATCAATCAAAGACCGTACGGCAACCCCACGTTTTCGGTCTCCACAATTTCTAAATACGCCGTGCAGCTCCCTGAAAAATAAAAACATATGTGACTGCTACATGCTTGACATTCGTGGACTGAAAATACTGCGGCGCCGTATATTACTAGTGCCGTAGATTTTGGAGACCCACGGGCGCTGTGGCAAATGTGACTTAGGCCTTAGGGACAAACCCTCTGTCTGTATAAAAACACTGTTGGAACAGACTGTGTTGCTACACCCTCTGAAGCATATTTGGACAATATTGCACTGCAGAGAGTAGTATATTGCTTTCATAATGGTGAGAAAAACAATTAACAAAGGAAGACAGACAGACCATTATAACCTTAAAAGTGTAGGTCTTTCCTTTAGAGAAATTGCAAAGTAAGCCAAGGTGTCAGTGAGTACAGTTTCCTTCACCATCAAAAGGCACTTGAAACTGGAGGAAACTCTGACAGGAAGAGGTCTGGCAGACCAAAGCCACAACACAATCAGAAGATAAGTTTCTGAGAGTCAACAGCTTGTGTGATAGGCGGCTCACAGGACAGCAGCTTACAGCACAGCTTAACACTGGTCGAAGTAAGGAAGTCTCAGTTTCAACTGTGAAGAGAGACTTCGAGCTGCAGGTTTGACAGGTCGAGTGGCAGTAAGAAAGCCATTGCTAAGATGGCAAAATAAGAAAAAGAGGCTTGCCTGGGCCATGAAGCACCCAGTGGATTACTGAAAACTGGAAGAAGGTCTTATGGACCGATCAATCAATTTGAAATCTTCGGTTCATCACTAGGGTTTTTGTACGCCGCCGAGTAGGCGAGAGGATGGTTCCTCAGTGTGTGACACCAACTGCCAAACATGAAGGAAGAAGCGTGATGATATGGGGCTTTTTTGCTGGATCCAGAGTCGGCGACTTGCACAAAGTGACTGGTACCGTGAAGCAAAAGGGCTACCACAGCTATTTGCAGCGCCATGCATAACCCTCTGGTCACGCCTAGTTGGTCAGGGTTCATCCTACAGCAAGATAACGACCCAAAACATACCTCCAGCTATGTCAAACTACCTTAGAAGAAAAGAACAAGACAGTCGGCTTCAAATCATGGAATGGCCAGCACAGCTTCCAGACTTATACCCCATTGAGCTGGTTTGGATGAACTGGACAGAGGGTGAAAGCAAAGCAACCTACAAGTGCAACACATTTGTGGGAACTTCTGCAACAGTGTTGGGAAGAACTTTCCAACAATATTTGATTTCCATTTAAAAGAATGCCACGAGTATGTTCGGCTGGTATATCTGCAAAGGTGGCTACTTTGATGAGTCAACAATTTAGATTAATTTTGTTCACAAACGATTCCATGATTTATTTTTTTATCTACAATTGTTATATTGTTCTGTGCTTAATTTCAGAGTACATTGAAACATTAAACTGCTTAATTTCAGTAAAAACTGAAAAATGGGGGTGCTCACATATACAATAATGGAACATGTCTCACACAGGCATGTTCATGGCTGTATGCTTGATTTTATACACCTTTCAGCAATGGGTATAGCCGAATCAACTAATTGGCAGGGATGTCCACATACGTGTACAACAGTTTGGGGAAGGCCCTTTCCTGTTTCAGCATGACAATGCCCCCGTGCACAAAGCGAGGTCCATACAGAAATGGTTTGTCGAGAGGTGTGGAAGAACTTGACTGGCCTGCACAGAGCCCTGACCTCAACCACATCGAACACCTTTGGGATGAATTGGAACACCGACTGCGAGCCAGACATAATCTTCCAACATCAGTGCCCGACCTCACTAATGCTCTTGTGGCTGAATGGAGAAGTCCCCGCAGCAATGCTCCAACATCTAGTGTAAAGCCTTCCCAGAAGAGTGGAGGCTGTTAAAGCAGCAAAGGGGGACCAATTCCATATTAATGCCATGATTTTGGAATGCAATTTGGACGAGCAGGTGTCCACATACTTCTGGCATGTAGTGTGTTGCGTGCGTGTGTGTCTGTGTGTGTTTGTGTGTGTGTTTGTGTGTGTGTGTGTTATGTATGTTGTATGTATGTTTATATATATATATATATTGCATATATATATTATCACACGACAACATTCTCCTTCATTAGCAGCTGATGTAAGACAAAAAAACAGCGATAATCTCATCTAAGTTTGTGAAAAATTATTGAACTCAGGACAGGGTCGGCAAACTATCAAAAAGTTTACGTGTCTATTGACCAATAAAATACTCTTCCAATAGTCGTAAAAGCATGTTTGATTGAAAATGCCTGCCTTCTGTTTAAAATCATCCTGCAATGGCCATGCACTATTTGCTTTATGTACACCTTCTTTCAGCCTACTAGAGACAACCCAAGGCAATTCACAATGAGCTCACACAGGCATGTTCATCTTATTCTCTAGTGCGCTGGGCCATGCAGGTCACTGGGAGCTGACATGCAGGTTCGGTGGGTGAAGGCCAAGCATTTGGCTGAATAATTTATTCGGGTGTGTGAGATAGCATCTGCCAAAGCCATGATTTTGTCTTGCAAGGTGATGCACACACAGAAGCCTGTGCCTCTATTGTGGTTATGAGCATAGTGTATTTCACAACTATTTTTAAATTATTAAAGGATTTAAATTGCCAATTTTTTTTTTTTTTTTTGGAGGATAATGAAATTTTGTGCAGCCAGTGATTGAACAAAAATGGCCGTGCATTGCATATACTAAAACTCTGCTTTTTATAGATCTATATATTAATACTGGAAGACCAATTTGTGCTCCTCCTAAGCGGGTCGCGTCACCTTTTTCTGTACTGTGACCTGGACTGAAAGAACTTCGTTCCTTAAGAGTGCATCGCACATGCGTGGCAATAGTCAACTTCAACTCTGAGCAGTCATGAACTGGGCGGCGGAGGAATGAAGGCGGGGCGGGGGATGAAGAGACGAGGCAGGGAGTGAAGAGGCGGGGGCAAGGTAAGCAAATTTTTGGGCAGGGGTAAGCAAATTGAAAGCGGGAGACGGCGGGAATGGCTTGATGGAGTGGCGCGGGGGCTTGCGGTGTGTTGAGCGCGTGTGTTTGGGTCTTAATTCAGTTGTGATTGGTGCCGTGGACTATGGTTTTATGGTGCGTGGGCAAGTTGGTGGGTGTGGGCGGCGGAATCAAGAGACAGAGCGGTGACTGTGAAGAGACGGCAAGGGGCCCTTGTTACTGTCCTAGCTGGTAAATTAAGATTTTTCTTGGGGGGTGTGTGTATAGTAGATTTAAGGCGGGGGAATGGGGCGGGTGGCGCGAGTGGTGGGGGGCATGAGTAGCCGGTCCAATCTGCTTTTTGATTTTTATCGCGGTCGATATGCTACTCTCTGTCCGGCCATGTTACCTGTCCCCCGCTGTCGTGTCTGCTGAGTATTGGTCGCTTGAGTGTGAGGGTGGCTATGATGGATACGAATCTCTCGTGACGGTCCGTTCTCATCCTGTGGCATAGTTGGATAGTGTGTTAATTGGTCTAGAGAAGCGGCTTCTATGCAAAGAGAACATTGTAAGATATAACAGACGAGTCTATAGGAAGCAGTGGGTGCCACCCTGACACTCAAGGCCTGTTGGCAATTTGAGTCATTGCTAGCCAATGGCCTGATTTGCTAGTGACACCTATTTCTACGACGTTTCCATCGTGATAAAGAAAATTATAACATCGTTATTGCTAGCCATTACATGTGCAAACGAATAACCAATTTGTGGAGCTTTTGCGTGGAATTTCTGAAAAGCTGCATCATCTGTTGATATGAAAGTTAAATTCCTTACTGAACAGTTTCCCTTCCCTTCAAGTACATTTTTACATAACAGGTTTACATAACCAGCCAGGTTTCTGATATGTTAATTTTGTTCAGAGTAAATAAACAAAAAATGACAGCAACACGATGCTTTTGTGAGTTAGAAATTTGAACGATGAAAGAGTTTGATGGTGTCATAAAAAAGGATTTCCGGTATTTACAAAATAAAGAAGTGGGAAAAAATATCAACTTTATGTATGAAAAATATCAACTTCTCACACTACCATTATAATTGAAATTTATCAACTACTACTGCTATTTATTTAACGGCCCTGATTATTCCCACCTTCTTTTGGGGTCAGCTGGGGAATGTCTTTGGCCCAAGACTTTCACAAACCGGTTGGACAGGCGTGACATTTGAATGAAGGTGGCAGGAATGTATAATTTCTTCACATTACTGGCAATAACTCACCTACTCTTTGCAAAGACACTGTGGGATCTTCAATGTCCACCAACCAATGTTGGCAGACAGGTCCTTGATGTCATTCGGATGGACGGCACACACATTGATGAACCGCCCTGCATGCAAAACACCAGGGTGACAGTTTCGAGTTGGGTCAAGATTCAAATCCGGGGAAGACAGCTCAGAGCTGAGTGCGGAAGACATCTCCAAGCAATGCTGCCAGCCCTGAAATATTTTCATAAAAATTACATATTTGTGACAAAAGTAAAAGATCCATGTGTTCTTTCTCTATTAGTTGCTCGAGATGTAAATTGTAAATGATCTTTAATGATGAAAGTACAATTTGTGCATACAGAAACAAATTGTTCAAATTCATAGAAACAAATTGTTCACATTCACAGAAACAAATTGTTCACATTCACAGAAACAAATTGTTCACATTCACAGAAACAAATTGTTCAAAGATTCACAGAAACAAATTGTTCAATTCACAGAAACAAATTGTTCAAATTCACAGAAACAAATTGTTCACATTCACAGAAACAAATTGTTCACATTCACAGAAACAAATTGTTCACATTCACAGAAACAAATTGTTCAATTCACAGAAACAAATTGTTCAAATTCACAGAAACAAATTGTTCATATCACAGAAAACACAAATTGTTCACATTCACAGAAACAAATTGTTCAAATTCACAGAACAAATTGTTCAAATTCATAGAAACAAATTGTTCAAATTCACAGAAACAAATTGTTCACATTCACAGAAACAAATTGTTCAAATTCACAGAAACAAAATTGTTCAAATTCACAGAAACAAATTGTTCACATTCACGGAAACAATTGTTCAAATTCACAGAAACAAATTGTTCAAATTCACAGAAACAAATTGTTCAATTCATAGAAACAAATTGTTCACATTCACAGAAACAATTGTTCAAATTCACAGAAACAAATTGTTCAAATTCACAGAAACAAATTGTTCAAATTCACGGAAACAAATTACTCATGTTCTTGTCCACTGCCTGTATTTTATCAATTGTTTTTAATTCATACAATACTTTGAGATATTCAGGAATAAATGACGTGATTCAATTAGAATTAACCTTATCAATGTGTTAGTTTTATTTTTAATTTTAGATATCGTGCTCATTGAGGACAGAAAATGCTCAATCGTTCTTTTTTGCTCGTGTTGTTTAAGTTTCCACAGATGACCGCTGATGTTATTCTCACTAAATTTGGCCTAATTAATTGACAACCTTGTTAAAATATGGAACCGCAATCATTTTTATCACAAAATATTTCACAATGCTTCCGTTCCATTAATTGCTTGCTCCACAATCGCTGATGGGAAAGCTGGTGTTATGATGAGAACATTTCAAGTTTTATAACCAACATCCCTAACGAGTCAAGTCCTCTCCTCAAGCAAAGCTTTTTCTCATATGGTATTTCATTGATGCGAACAAATTTTAACAACCCTGCATCCAAGCCTTGATGCATTTGTGTGAAAGGATTTAGAAATTCGACTTTCAGAAGGATGTACATTTAAACTTGCTTTCATTTTCACATTACTTTGCTCAGCACAAATGTGGGTATGCCACTTTGAAAAGAAAAGATAAGATGCAGTTCAGAAATGTTTGAGGAGGCCTTTGACTTCCTTGTGAACTACTCGTGGAATCAGAGCTTTTGCCTTGATTCCTCAGCACCAAAGACTTGAATGTGTATGGTGAGAGCACAATATCTGACTTGATGCATTGTGATCTTCAGTAGCAGTGTGCTGGGAATGAGCTGCTTTGAGTTCTTTTGTGGACTATGACCTGAATTAGTCAACACACTCCTCAAACTTAGTGCCAAAGGAACTTTTAGATGCGAAAGATCAGGTTCTGTCTTCTCCCTAAAATTAAGCGAAAGCATAGGCTGTGAGGAATGCTGCTACATGCTCAGACTTTTATTACATCCAATTATGTCGTTTTATCGCTCATATTTTTTTGTTTTATTATTATTATTTGAATCAATAATATTGCATTTGATTGCTTTTGTGACCTACTTGTCTGTTTTGTTGCTTTTCTCCAATGGCCATAGTATACTTGATCATAGCATTGCCAGGAAACCTGTTCACAGATTGCCCTCAAATCATATAAACCTCACCGAGAATGAGTTGTGATCGTCACATGATCCATGAATATGAAGATTACCGACCAACTAAACATCCATGCTTTCATTGTCTTGCAAGAACCGCCATCAGTGGTTAATTAAATACAAACCTTTCAATGGCGAAAAGAGCTGGCAGGGTAGCCTGGAGGTACGCACACTCGCCGCCGTTTATCCATATAGCCTTTCTCCGAATCTCTGCCCAACTATAAGCTGTCATTTTGGTATTTCGCAGGCATGGTGAGGCATCATGTGTCTGCCGTCCCTTGAGTGGACGTTAAACTGGGCGTCCCATCTACCAGCATTATTTGGTGGCCATAAAAGATCTCAAGGTGTCCTCTGCAAATAGTAGGCGGGCAATCGCCAGCACCTTGGCCAAATTCCTGCTCTAACCTACAGGGGGGCACTGCATCAGCGGCACAGCTGCGCCCCAGAAAACGATCCTGCAGCCATGTGCTGCATACAAAAGAATAAGAATAAGAATTGGCTAAAAAAAAAAATAAACACAACCTACTGCTGAACATCTCTATCATCACAGTGTGCTGCTTGCAAGAACAGCATTGAGCTTCCATTCTCATTCTGCAAGGCTATTGCAAGCATGCTTCAAAATGATGCAATAACAGTATCAAGTTGGCCATGCTGTTCACAGTTTATACTGAGCTTTGAACTCCAGAGTTTGGGTAGAACATCTGAACTCCAGTCCATAGTTTTTAAATCTCATTTTCACCTTCTCGACAAGTAGCTGGGGAGTGTTAATGAAAAACATGGACGTGCCATCTTGATGCAGGCAGAGCTTGGAAATTTGGACAGTGAAAGTCAGATAAGGCCTCAACATGTAAAATTGCCTGCCACTCCTGTCTCAATAATAGTGTTGCCAGTAATTTACATAGTTTTATACTTACAGAACGAGGTGATATTCATTAAGACAAACGGATTCACCACTTTTGATAACTGGAAATATCATCATTGTGTAACAAATCATTAAATCGCTTTGTCATCGAAAAGCTCTTGCTGACAGTAATTTAATGATACAGAGGATGTGGGTTTGGGGAAAAGACTGAATACTGTATTTAATTTTCATTGAATTTTGAAAACAAACAGAGTGAAAAATTGAAATCTTTTAACACAGACATTACCTTTGAGGCAAAAGCTCTGCATTGACACAAAAACAGAAAAATGAAAGGATCGATCACTGCACTTGTTTCTGTTGATGTATTTAAAATCTCCGGTGTTTTAGCATTTTGGACACATTTTAAAAGTTTGTCTTGAACCATGGTACGTTGAAAAAAAAATTGTATACAAAGTCGAGGCTCATGGAAGTAGCGGCACAGAATGGATCAGAATGTAAAAGAACAAAATGAACAGGAGGAGAAGAGGGAATGCACCAACAACAGGGTTGAGAGAAAAAAAATATCGGGAGACTTGGAGAAATATCGGGTGTGGGGGAATAATGAGGGGGAGGTGGACAAAATAGATACAGCTGCAAATTCTCAGGAAAGAAAACCTGGAAACTTGGAATGAGGTGGGCTTTGGGAGAGTTAATGGGGGTAGAAAACATCATGGTTTGGATGGGGGATGATCTGACATGGTGGTGAACAGCTGACTTGATCTGGAGGGAAGAATGAGATTGAAGAGGGTGTGGAAGTTTATTCCATAGGTGAGAAAAAGGAGGAACAAATTGGTGGAGGTGAGCAGTCATCCTGGATTTTGGGAGTTTCACTAGAAAGGGGATGATGGTGGTCCACGTACACCCTGCAAAAGCCTGAGCGGTGGGGGGCACGGAAAGAGCACCAACCTGGCTGCAATATACCTGTCTATAATGGTATATCGCAGACCAACCTGTCGAGAATGAGCAAGGCCCATAGACTCAGCTCCATTGCAGAAAATTCCAATAATGTTGAAAGCATTTGTTTCCACGACGTCAAGCTGGGAAAGGTGTGCGGCAGCGGTGGCAGCTCAGAGGGGAGGGCAGTACTCCATCAAGCTGCAAATGAATGCCTTTTAGGTCCACAAGAGCTCAGGTGTGCCAAGGAAGGGCTGTGTATGCCGCAGGATTCCCAATTGGTGACTGGTTTTGGAGGCCAACATTAAAACATGGTTTGCCCAAGAAAGATCATGACTGATGGTGAGAATTAAATTCATTTGTTCCGCAGTCATAAACTTATGTTTGTGGATGGACGTATGGACAGACAGAAGTGAACCAATTGCTTAACCCCACTTTTTGCTCACGTGCATGGGGTAAAAAAAATTTCCTTACTCTGCCTGACAAAATCTACTTGACTTTATAAATCTTTTTGTGAAGAAAGTATTTTTGCTCTCGATGTAAAGGAGATAAAGCAGAAAGGTTTGTGCTCAGATCTGATTACCTAATGCGATCAGATATTGTTCTCGAGAGGCTAAATGATACATGGGTCCAGTGCAAATCAAAGAACATGTACCATGATTTTGACCAGTTCAGCACTTGGTGATAATGATGCTGAAAGCCTGTCATCAATGTGAAGGACTTTGAGACATAGGGCAAAATCGTTTTCAAAATGAAAGAGAAGGTATACAGAACGAATGACCTTGTTGTTCTCCATAATGAGCGAGTTTGAAGCTGCATGGGGCATTCAAAAAGTTCCAGGAATGAGATACTGACGATCGTCCAACACACCCCTGTTTTTTCTATTCTTGATGAAACAAATCTATATATGATGGAGCAAGTGTATGTGTATATGTATTGTTACAGATTCGCCTCTGGTAGGGATGGCAAGGGGAGTGCTCGGATCCACTTCCTAGCCGACGAGCCTGAAGTTAACGACCCGAGGATAATTCCGTGGCGTGACATGTTGCTAAGCAACCACAGATGCCGTCTAAGATTCTTAATTTTGGTAGGGTTCAGCGTCCAATCCCGCTTTACCTTCCCAGCAAATTAAATACCCCAGATAAGGACTGTGCTTTCCAGCGTGCCACCTTCTTCAAAATATGGACGAGCGTTACCATAGGTGGATGCACTGGCTCATGGCCACCCATGTCGGAACGGCGGGGATGAACTCCCTGTTACTACACACTATGCTTAACCAAAAGAAGCTGACAACCAAACAGTTTGGAAAAGGTTTGTAATGATTAAAAATAGCTCCGCAAAGCGGGCGTAACCCCTCAGCCCCTTGACGCAAACCAATTTCAAGATGTGCCATATTGAAAATCGCAGCATGCCATTTTCGAAAGGAACCTTCCTCTACTCAACCCAAACACACCAGCAAAAATGGATTTAATCGGACAAGGCGTTCTCCTCGAAATTGACGGAAACCAATTTCAAGATGGCTGCCGTGGCGGCACAGTGAAAATCGCAGCATGCCCATTTTGGAAAGGAACCTTCCTCTACTCAACCCCATTATACCTCGCCAGAATAAAATCAATGTAAGAAGCCGTTCTCAAGTTATTGTCCGGAAACCAAATTCAAGATGGCTGCTCTAGCCGCCATATTGGATATCAGATTGCGCTGAATATCGAAAGGAACCTTCCTCTAAAACCCCCATTATATCACACAAAAATGAAATCAATAAGTCAAGCCGTTCTCAAGTTATTGTCCGGAAACCAAATTCAAGATGGCTGCCCTAGCCGCAATATTGGATATCGGATTGTGCTGTATATCGAAAGGAACCTTCCTCTAACCAGCCCCATTATACCCCAATGAAAATAAATCAAATCTGTCAGCCGTTCTCAAGTTTTGTCCGGAAACCAAATTCAAGATGGCTGCCGAGCCGCCATATTGGATATCGGATTGTGCTGTATATTGAAGGAACCTTCCTCTAACCAGCCCCAACACACACTGCAAAAATGGATTTAATCAGACAAGGCGTTCTCCTCAAAATCGACGGAAACCAATTCAAGATGGCTGCCCGGCCGCCATATTGGATATCGGATTGTGCTGTTATCGAAGGAACCTTCCTCTAACCACCTCATTATACCCCATGAAAATAAAACCAATCTGTCAAGCCGTTCTCAAGTTATTGTCCAGAAACCAAATTCAGATGGCTGCCCTAGCGCCATATTGGATATCACATCGCACTGATAATTATCGAAAGAAACCTTCCTCTACCAGCCCCAACACACACTGCAAAAATGGATTTAATCGGACAAGGCGTTCTCCTCGAAATCGACGGAAACCAATTTCAAGATGGCTGCCATGGAGGCCACATTGAAAATCTTAGCGTGCCCATTTTCGAAAGGAACCTTCCTCTACTCAACCCCAACAACAACTGTAAAAATGGATTTACCGGACAAGGCGTTCTCCTCGAAATTTACGGAAACCAAAAGTTGACAGACGCCCGGACGGACGGATGCCCGGACGGACGACCGGAACGCCCGCCGGACAACGCCTATGACGACAATACCCCTTAGCCAATTCGGGCTGAGGGGTAACAAAGAGCACGTATGTGCATTGTGCAAGTAATGTCACAATCTAGAAATCCTTATACTCTGCACATAAGCCCCTAGTCAGTCACTTGTCACAAATACAAATGTGCGCCACTCATTCCGGGAAACAAGCGGAGAAAGAGGGATAGAGAGGAGAGAAGACCAGGTGTGCTTGTGACCCATTGCTCACCTGTACATAAGCCTGCAGGCTTACGTGGGTCCAAGCAAAAGGTCCAAGGAATCGAGGATTGTTGGTAACTTTCTTCTTCAGCCATGATAGAATAATTTTCTGAAGAAGATGGACAAGAGCCTGCTGTATTAAACAAAGCATGATCTAATAATCTGTGTTCCATTGCTGTTGAAATTGTCAGGGGGAGTCAGGCCTCTCCTCATAAGAGAAAATATCAGGAGAAGGACACACAAGTTTTGAGAGTGTCTGAAGTGTTTGCAAAGCACAGCAGCCTGGCAAGAGAGATTAAGGTGGTTGAAAATGGAATGAATTGATGTTGCAGGTCGACAGATTGGAAGACAACAAGACAAAGGTGAGTCGTTGGAACATCATTGGTGGAAGAAGGGGGGAGAATGGGAGAGTTGTGAGAATGAGGATGAATGAGAGTCAATGGAAGAGTAGGAATGGTGAAAAATCAAAAGGTAATATACAAGAAGAGTGAGACTCATGGAAGAGCAAGATGATGGAGGGTAAAAAGGCTTTGAAGTCACAGTGGGGCAATGGTTGGACACAATAAGCAAGGGGGATTAACAAAAAGGAAGCAAGAAGGTAGAGGAGGACAGGAAATATAGTAACCTGCAAATATGAGAGCTGGATCAGGTAGGATTAATTGGGGTAGAAAATATTTCAAGTAGGGATGGAGGGAAACATGAGGGTGGATTCAAAAGTGAAGCTCGGGATAGGATTAGGTTGTGGCTTCGGCAGTCTGTAACAGTATATTAGATAGCGTAAGGAAAGGTGTTGTGTTGTATCCTAGAACATTTAGTTTTACAGGTAGTCAAGGTTATGGAGTAAAATGTGTACTAAGGAGTAAATAATTTGAAACAAAGGGAGTGGGGCAGGAAGAAAGGAAACTATTGGCTGGCAGGAATGAAGCAAGGAAATTTTTTGAATTGATTATTGAAGAGAAAAAGCAGAGAAAAATGTATGGATAAGAAATATTTTATCGGAGAAATACCCGAGTTGAGAATAACTGCCTCATACAAATATATATGACAAAAAGAGGTGACCGAGAAATCAGGGCCAAACACGAATGGGGAGTATGTAGTACAATGTTAGCAAGATAATACAATATGTTTGAGTAAAAATGGAAGAATCTAAATGTCTTGGCTTGTGGCGATCTGGGGAGAGAAATGAAATGCCGTTTTGATCAAATGCACGAGCTTTTGAATTGAATGTCATTCATTCAAACATGAATAATATGGGAGAGGGAAATAATGTTCCAATGTGACACGAATGATGTGTTTGGGGCTCTGTCGTCTGAAAGCTGCTGCGATTGCTCACATTGATATAAAATAAAATATTTAAAGCGTTCATGAAGCGGCGGATAGCTCTGATCAACACGATCATGTATGTGCCGTCTAAATCTGGGTTTGATCATCAGCAGATATTAATCCGATAAAATCTTCTGGCAAGAAGTACTGCATTGTGGATCGCATGCTCTCGGAGGGGACATGAGGCTGACTACAGTTTGCGATCATGACTTCAAGATGCATACGATATCCCATGCGATAGCAGGCCTTTTGGTTTCGGCTGGTGCAATGACCAACAGACACTAAAAAAAAAATTAAGTGAATTTGGATATTCATATTGGTACAAATTAAGTTTTATCAATTACTTTTAAAACATTTTTGAAAATAAATCATGCTTCCTTCAACAGCTTACCCTCCAACTCTTTAACGTTTAGTATTGCTTATTTCAATTTCAGGACAATGTAATTTTTCTTTCATCTATAAGTGCGTGTGTGTGTGTGTGTGTGTGTGTGTGTGTGTGTGTGTGTGTGTGTGTGTGTGTGTGTGCCTCCCACAATTCCAAAACCATGAAACCTAGCAGCCTGAAACTTTGCATGCATAAGGGGACTTCAAGGAAGTGCAAGAGTGAAATTGGGTGTTTGGTTTAATTAAACACCCCTATTAAGATAATAATGGCTTATTTAATTATTCCTTTATCAGGCACATCCTCAGACCACTCGCTTTTAATGGCATCTCGAGGTGTCCTTGATTACCTCGCTGGGGACTTAAGTCGCCATTTTGTTCGGCCTGCTCAACAATGCCTCGAGTTGGAACAGGCCGCAATGGTTTATTAACGATAACGTTTTTTTTTCACTTTCCTCGCTGATACCATCAAATGCTTGATATTCACAGCTACGAATCGCTGTATATATCGTTTTTGCAAGTATTCAAATTAGGAGCTTGGAGCGATTTCATGCATTATATGATGCAATTTTCCGCAATCAACATTCATGAACTAATTCAAGTGTATATTAAAATATAAATACCATTAGAGTTTCGTGGATCGGATCATGTGGATTAAGTAACTGGAAATCTGGAGTGAAATATGAAAATGTTAAGAAATTGGCGGTTTAGTCTTTTGTCATTACCAATCAGCTTGTTATCACTTGCTAAAGCAGTCGTTCCTTATCAACCAATTTATTGGATTGCTTGCTTGAGGGCTTAAGCTGCTTGCCGAGCGACCTTCAGTCGATTGCGGTGCAGTTTGTGTCTCAATCGGGATGTACAGTCAGCATTTGCAACAAGGTAGAGGTACATATGGGTAGATTGGTTATTTTATATGAACCGGGTGTGCTTTACAAAGGTTATATGTTTCTCTTTGTGAGTTTCAAAGCAAAATACATTTGATAACACCCGATTTTGATAACACATGGTGGTTATGTCCTGGCGGTGCTTGTCTCGGATGTGTCTGGAGAGTATTTATCTCCGGACATGTCCAGGTGGTGTTTATGTCCAGGCGGAAGTTGGTCTCCGGATGTGTCCCAGCAGTGTTTGTCTCTGGACGCGTCCGGGCGGTGTTTTCTCCGGATGGTGTTTGTCTCCAGACGTGTCCAGGTGGTGTTTATGTCCAGATGGGAGTTTGTCTCCAGTTGTGTCTGAGCGGTGTTTGTCTCCAGACGGCTTGACTCTGGACACATCTGGGTGGTGTTTGTCTCCGGAAGGCTTGGCTCCGGACGCATCCGGGTGATGTTTGTCTCTGGACGTGTCCCCGGGCAGTGTTTGTCTCCGGACAGTGTTCTCTGTGCGGTATTTACAGTATGGCCGGTAGAAAATGGATTTCAGACATTACTTTGTTTTCCTCTTCACTGTTATTCTATGCAGAATCATTTTAATGACAGTATGAATCATAATGAACACTCCACCGCTCGTCTGCCTTCCCTTCCTCTCAACTTAGACTGCCTTTCCTTCCCCCACCCCTCCCCCCTCTCCCTCCCTCCTCACTCCCACACCCCCTCCTCACTCCCCCACCCCACCTCACCCCCTCCTTCCTCTCTCTTCCTCACTGCACTTCCTCACTCTCCCACCCCCTTTTACTATTCCCATAATTTGGATATAATATCAAGGCTCATGGAAGGTTGTTCATGTTTTTATGCCTCCGTTAACGAAGTCACCGGAGGCATCATTTTTTTCGGGTCGTCCGTCCGTCCGTATGTACGTACACACGTCCATACGTCTGTCCATGCTAAATTTCTCTTTTCTCTGCAACGACTTATCCGATTGACCCAAAATTTTCACCATAGGTGCGACTACTCATGTAGAATGTTATAATGATGATTATCATGTCACAGGTCATGTGATGTGGCAGCCATGTTGGAAAAAAGGAAATACTTTGGACCTCTGTATCTCCGAAACCACTCCATGGGAAAAATTGGAACTTGACACATATCAAGTACTCCCCATGGGAAACTATGATTTTTTTGATGATATCATAGGTGGCTTCATTATGATGTCATAATTGCATACGTCGAATGCTTTATCCGATTAGTATGAAAACTTTTGAGGGTCATCTAGGGCTAATTGTAAGGTGGGAAAAATTGATGACATCATTGGTCATGTGGTTCAGCAGCCACTCTTTTTTAACATGAAAGCATTCAAAAATCTTCTTCTCTGAAATGGCTGAACAGATCGAGGCGGAGCTTTACAGGTATGATTGTCTATCCATGAGAAACAAAAACTTCTCCACCTATGACATCATGGGTTACATGGTTTTGCAGCTCTGATTTTTTGAAGAATAAACCTTTCAAAATCTTCTCCAGAACAGCTTGACAGATCGAGAAGAAGCATCACCCACATGTTCCCCAAGCCTTGGCGATACCAGGGTGTTCACAAATAATTAATAGGTCACATGGTCTGGCAGCCATAATGGATTGAACAAAAATCTTTAAAAAAAAGTTATGTCTCTTGAACCGCTTCATCAATCAACGTGAAACATCACAATTTTGATCTAGTCGTAATGGGGAAGATATATTTTTTAATTTCAACCTGATTTGATGATTTGATTTGCTAGAATGATTTGATTTTTGAATCTGGGTTCAGGGATTTAAAGCAAAGTTGGTGCAAGTATGTATTGTATAATGATGTAATAATGTAGGCGGAGGCATATCTGTCGACGTCCCAACATCGAAGAGTGCCGTTCTAGTTTGTTACTGTTATAAATCTATATTTCTTCTGCTGTGCAGAAAAAGGGGACAAACCCATACGTGTAAAGATGTAGGCCAGCTAGTCGATCATGTGGCTCGACATACACTGCTTTGGACCAGATAATATGCATCAGAGGGTATTGAGGGAAGTGGCTGAATAGGTAAGCAAGATATTAACGGATATTTTCAAGAGCTCACTGGAGTCGGGACAGGTACCGGAGGATTGGAGAGTAGCAAATGTAACACCATTATTAAAGAGAGGATCCAGAGAGGGATTTGGAAACTATAGACCTGTTCGTTTAACTTCAGTTGTGGGGAAGATGTTGGAGACATTAATTAAGGACCAGATGAGGAACCATTTAAACAAATACAAACTAATTAAAGGTAGTCAGCTTGGGTTTGCCAAAGGTAGTTCTTGTCTAACAAATCTTTTAGAGTTCTATGAAGCAGTGTCTGATTGAGTGGATGAGAGAAAGGCAGTGGACATGGTATATCTATACTTTAAAAATGCATTTGATAAGGTTCCAGATTGGAGGTTGTCAGCCAAAGTGAGGGCTTGTGGAGGGGCTGGTAAGGTAGCTGATTGGATTGCAAGCTGGCTCAGTGGTAGGAAGCAAAGAGTGGCTGTGAGTGGGAGGATGTCTTGCTGAGAGGATGTAAGTAGTGGGGTATCTCAGGGATTAGTACTTGGACCATTACTATTCATTATTTACATCAACGATTTGGATAGTGGGGTGAAGAGTAGGCTTTACAAATTTGCAGATGACACAAAGCTTGGAGGTAAGGTGGATAGCAGGGGTGGGGTGGTATTCAGATTCAGGAAAGTATTGATACTTGCATCGATTGGGCAAATAGCCTGAGAGTAAAGAAGAGGAGAGTTAAGACAGGGGTCTTTTACTCAAAAAGAAGTTAATGCATGAAATGGTCTCCTTGGAAAGGTAGTGGCAGCAGAAACAGTAGATATATTCAAATTGGAATTAGATTGGTACCTGGAAGTTATGGAGATAGAGGGGTATAGGGATATTGACAGGACTTTTAGGAAGCTTGAGCATTGATGGGTGATTGTGTGCATGTGTATGGAATGCTGTTGGTGGGGGTCTCGTCAAGGCGTGTTGTGTGATTGATGTGTGTTTTTTACCCAAGCCCATGCCCCCTCCCCTGGGGGGAAAAATACAAAAACTACAAAAAAAAATACTTAATTTTGAAAAAAAAACATTTTGCATTTTCTTCTTTTGATCTTGTGTTGATAAATTAGTGTGGTGTTGATGTGGTACAGGCCACCTGTGTCTAATTTCCTTGTGTGTTTCCTTGTGTGACGTTGCTGCTGTAGTCTCCATCTTTTCGTTAACGCAACAAGACCAGCTCGAGCGTTCATTTGTTTTCTTGCTCTCTCACAGAATATAGTTGAAGGTCACAATTGATACCGGTGGGAGAGCCAGAGAACAGAATGGAGCAGAACATAACAGAACAAGAAGAACATAGTGATGGGAGGGGGTGGAGGTAGATGCAACAGCAAAGGAGAGGGACGCAATGTCGGGAGACACTTTCGAGGATGAATGAGATCAAAGGGAGTGAGAGGAGGAAACAAGGAGTGAACAAGTTGGATAACGCTCGAACTGTGCAAGAATAGGACGGGAAAAGCTCGAGAATATACAAATAGAACACAAAATGAAAAAGCGGGCGAGGGAGAGAGAGAGGAATTAAAATAATAACCTGGAAAATAATGGGATTGGGGGAGGGTTAATGAGGGTACAAAATATAATGCCATCTTTTAACCCTCATTTACTTTAAGGAGAAGTATGGACTGCTACTCATGCGCAGGAAAAAAACGCTGGATCTATCTCACAGCTGTGTTGCTGCAATTACAATAATATGCGCGCACAACTGCACCATTATTGAGCTATCCTTCAATCGAAAGGTTTTACTAACTCTCCCAACCCTGAAAAGGGCCTCACAAATATGCAGGAGGTTTTAAGCCTGCAGTACAAATAGCAATTTGTAGAACATTGGCACCTTTCTGGTACCACACACTTTGTTAATAAAGGTAAATAACCTTGTTGACGATAAAATAAACCTTAATCCAGACTAAACATTCAGCATAGGGACACCACTTGGCTGTGGCCCAATGTTACTGTTCATAAAAACTGCTCTGCACTACTCGCTGTTTCATGTTCAACACAAATGTTTTAACTCCTGAACAACAACAATACAAGGGATTGTAATTGCATTTGAATAGAAAGATGCGTGTGTCTTTTTTGAAGATAACATCATTTAAGTTGTTTTGTTTTTTTTTTGTAACATGACTCGCAATTCCAGGATGTGGTCAATAAAAAAAAAAATTGTACATCAGATATGCATACAAGAAAGGATTTTGCTTTTCAATATAGCTAATGTTTAATCTTGTATTCAAAATGTCGGTGTTTGAATTGTAATGCACTGGAGTTTTCTGTTTTTTTGCATTAATATATTTCTCGAAGACGGCTGACCGGATAGCTCTGAGGTACGCACACTCGCCTCTGAGCTGTCAAGTTAGGGTTTGAGTGTCGACCCAACTACATACTGTCATCCTGGTGTTTCACAGGCATGGCGATTCATGAGTGTGCCGTCCTTCGGATGGATGTTAAACAGGGTGTCCCGTCTGCCAGCATTAGTCGGTGGATATTAAGGATACTGTGGTCTCTTTCGAGAAGAGTAGGTCAGCTATCCTGCACTATCCTGATAGTAGGTCCTGATATCAGCTATCCTGATAGTAGGTCAGCTAACGTGCACCCTGGGCACGTTACAAAATCCTGCCCTCACTACCACTGGGGAGGCAAAGGCAAACCACCCTATATAAATCCTTGCTGTTGGGTTGCTATGGTAGCATGGAACTTGCCTTCTGGCAGAACACCAGAAAGCAAAAAGAATATTCAAGGTCAAGGGGGGAGATTTCCTATATACTGGCATTGAACCTGTCGCTCAGCTGACGGGAGTTGAATAACAAATATTTTCACCTTTTGGTGCCTCATAGCCTGGAATTAAATTTCATTAAATCAGGCTTTTTCCACCTTTATTTACACATTGTAACACACAACTTGTAAGTGAAAAACAAATTCTACAAATTTCAGAAAATTAATTTAAAATACAAAATAGAATATCTTGGTTGGATCAGTGTCCACTCCCCCCCCCAAAGTTAATACTTGGTGGAAGACCTTTTGACAGCAATTACAGCTGTGAGTTTGTTGGGATAGATCTCTACCAACTTTGCACACCTTGATTGGGCAATCTTTGCCCATTCTTCTGCACAAAACTGTTCAAGCTCAGTCAAGTTGTGTGGGGAGTATTGATGGACAGCAATCTTGGTGGTCGTATGGCAGCTTAGCTGCCAGGGTAGCTATCATTTCTTGAGGCGCGACTGTGTCACTGATGCAGTGCCCCTCTACCAGTAAACACACTGGAACTGGTACTCATTTCGCCAACCTCGGAAGGATGACAGGCTGAGTCAACCCCCTGGTGTATTAATTCAGCGGCCGACGTGGCTTGAACTCAGGACCCTAGGATCCCAAGCCGCCACCCCAACCACTGAGCCAACACCAGGCTACGACAGCAATCTTCAAGTCATGCCACAGATTTTCGATTCGATTTAGCTCGGGGCTCTGACTTGGCCACTCACGGACATTTATGTTTTTGTTCCTTAGCCACTCCAGTGTAGCTTGATCTGTGTGTTTCGGGTCATTGTCATGCCTAAAGGTGAACTTCCATCCTAATTTCAGCTTTCTTGGAGGGCAGTAGGTTTTCTTCTTGGATTTTTCGGAATTTTGCTCCATCCATTTTCCCTTCTATCCTGACAAGTGGCCCAGTCCCCCCTGATGAGAAACTTCCCCATAACATAATGTGCCACCACCATGCTTCACAGTAGGGATGGTGATCTTTGGGTGATGTGCTGTGTTGAGGTTGCACCAAACGTAACATTTTGCATTTAGGCCAAAAAGGCCCATCTTGGTTTAGTCAGACCACAAAACCTTTTTCAACGTGGCTTCAGAACCTCTGGAGTGTTTTTTTGCCTACTTCTAACGGGACTCAAGATGGGCTTTTTTGAGCTTCTTGTCACCCTGCCATACAGGCTAGACTCGTGGAGTGCTTGGGATAGTTTTGTCACATGCACACAGTGACCAGTCTTTGCCAAAAAGGCATGTAGCTCTTTCAAAGTTACCATTCGCCTCTTGGCGGCCTCTCTGATCAGTCTCCTCCCTGTTTGATCATCCAGTTTGGAAGGACGGCATTATCTTGTCAGGGTCGTGGTGGTACCATATGCCTTCTACTTCTTCATGAGTGTCTTGACTGTGCTCCAAGGGATATTCAAGGCCTGTGAAATATTTTATACCCCATTCCCTGATCTGTGCCTTTCCACAACTTTATCCCAGAGGTCTTTTGAAAACAACTTGGGTCTCATGGTTGAGTCTTTGCTGTGAAATGTATTACCCAGCAGAGGGAACCTACAGGAACAGCTTATTTTATTCTGAAATAATCAGAATCATGACAATTTAACACAGGTGGAGGTTAATTAACTTGGTGTGTGATTTTGAAGGTGATTGGTTACACCTGAGCTAATTACCCTCGCTGAAGTAGAGGGTATTGCATTTGGGGCTGTTTGTTTGTCTGTTTGGTTGGTTGGTTGTTTGTTTGTTTGGCCACGCAGAACTTTAGTGTTTTTCTCCGCAACCACTTGTCGGATCGAGACGAAATTTTCATCATAGGAGCAACTACTCAAGTAGAATGTTTTTGTTCATAATTAGGCCTAAGTCACATTTGCTCTACGGCGAGGATACGGCGGCCGTACCCCCCCTGAATTGACAGAAAC
>CM068959.1:46759252-46771976 GCA_035128595.1 Eptatretus atami | reverse complement strand
AGCAACGTGCGGTCTGGCGCTAGTCCAGCTTTCTGAGCAGGTGGCCTCAGGGTGGCCTCTTTTCTTTTTTTTCAGGGCGCCTCCGGTTGAACTGGCTTGGTCTAATCTTGACGTAAGGACGGGCCAACGGTAAGGAAGAGTGATCGAAACGTCTTATTAACTGTCCGCTGCTAATTAATAGGCGCGTGCAGCTTATAAATTTTCAACCCACAACCATCTTATAACGGGGTCGGTCAGCCCCGTAGCACCATTTCAAACAAGCGACCACTGCGCTAGAAGGAAATAAGAATAAGGCGTACGGGAGACCCATCGGCTTGAGAGCACCTTAAAGGAAAAAAAAATAACAAATGTCAAGAAAGAAAACAAGCCCGTCCGTCGTTTTCTGTTACCACACTTCAAGGGGGGGGGGGGGTCGGCTACGGGCCCGCCGTATCTCGCCGTGGACGCAGAACGTCTACGACTGTCTCTTGTACTAGTGAGGCCCCTACCACTTTGCAGATCGAGACACTATAACCGATCTCGGTTCTCACCTCTGTAGTAGCGTCTGTGCCTTCTGCTATAAATTCTATGGGCACAGCCATGCTCAGGGGATCGTCCTAGATCCGACAAAGTGGGTAGGTCAATTCGCGATGCGGAACATCAAAAAATACAACAGACCACAGTTCATGCGGTAGCGCCCCACAAAACCGAAGAACTTTCACGATCTCTACACAAAACTCTTGCATAAAATACCACACCAAACAGAACCGCTCGGCAGGAACAGTCCCCCGAAAAAATATGCAAATCAATCACCTTGTCGTCATGCCTTTTCACAGTCTGTGGTGGGTCAGTGGAATATAATAGACCTGGCGGCCAGGCCCTATTAATTGCTTTGTAAGTGGCCCCAAGTCAACGCATTTCTAAAGAGTAATACGACCACAACACGGCACGGACTGTATGCTCAACCAATCTGTCAGCACCTCTGGTAGGCCTGTTAATAGTACACTGGGTGCGATGTGAGAGATTCAATGCCTCGAATTTAGTTTCAGAGAAATAAAAATACGGACTGGTAATAAAACCTTTGGGACTGCACCATAGTATCTATGTGTATATACTCCGCTAGCTGAAGAAGATAAAACACATAATTGTATACACTGGCAATGGCACGTTGTCAACGGACTTCGACCGACCCATCGAGAGATATATCAGGTATAATTTATTTTTTCTAATAGAGAGAAGATGGATCCTAGAGTGGGGTGGAGCTATTCGATTAAAGTTGTACATTGGTTGCTCAGAAGGTTTCCCATAAGGGTTATCAGGAGGGGCAATGGCTGGGGCATCATGATATACGATTTTACCTGAAGAGTGTCTTGTTAGAGGATCATCCCCTTTGCAAGGAGAGTCAACAAATGGTCACAAGAGGAGAAAAAATATTCTGCTTGGTTATGATCATCAGTCAGGATGGGCACAATAGTGAAGTTTCATCAAGTCGCGGACATTGATCTTTTATTTGCTATCTCTTGAGAAACTACTATGACTACAAATAGTCTTCTCCTGGTCCTCTGAGCCAATAGCGTTGGAGGCACTAGATCACAGGTGACTGTTGAGAGGACTTAATGACCGCCTTTCGCCTACTGAGAGAAGAAAGAGCGTGGCACAAAGGATAGGCGCAGCACAGATGTTGGGATCTATCATGGGTAGAGCAGCCAATAAGAGGAGGGACTTTATAACCCCTCTATAAATTGTATAAGGCATAAAGGTCTTCTCCGAGTCACTGGACGATCAGGAGGTGAAACTTTGGCTACGCAAATGGTGTTTGTCACTAAAGAGCCTTTAGCCGTATCCAGCCCAAGGGATGACAGCTTTCCACCACGAGAAGGTACTAAATGCCTGGTAATGTCATCGAGGGCTCTAAGGGGCATCTCAATGAGTCACTTGAAGCGAAAACGCCTCATTCTGAGTTCAAGATATATTAATGTTCTCATTGGGAATCCGCTTAATCAATCAAATTAAATTTTTACAATTTTCTGATCCAGTGGGTGAAAACGGGAATATATGTTTTAAATTTTCAACTTGATGTGACGCATGGTCGTGGCAGCCAGAATTATTTTTTTTCTATCTGCGTTTATTTGAAAATATAATTATTTTAATTCGAAACTTGCACCAGATGTGTCTGGATTAGTCCTTTTTTTGCAATTTGAAAAAGAGTTACAGGGACTTTGGCTGTGCTGGATGTGGTGGGGGTGGGATGGCGGTAGAGGCCAGTAGCAGTCTAAGAAAAATCCAAAAGGTATGAATGCCCTACTTTTCCAGGATTTCCTGGTGGGGCCTAATGCATTCAATCGCTTAGAATTTTTATGCTTGTTGGGTTCCTTCTGATTATCTCCAATTGCGAGTGATTGTACTGTAGGTTGGTGGTCTCATTACCCAATTTGATTTTTTAACTTGAAGTTAATTCTGAATACATATCTTAAACATATAACTTAATAAGGTAAATTCCACACTATCATGCGGCTATCAGGGGCTGAGGATGTCGATGGCAAAGCGGACGCTGTATGGTAGTGCCGATCAATTTTCACTCGTGCCAACATAAAGAGCAATGGGAAAGTTTGGTGAAAAAGATATAAATACATGGCTATTTCTAGGGTGGGCAAGTGCGGAAATTCATGGTGGTCTCGTATCAACTGACCCGTAACATCCAGTATTCACAAATCACCACCAACGGAAAGGAATATACACACACAGAAAAACTAGAGCACAAATTACGACCTAGATAAGAAAAAAGATCTGGGAGAGGATTTCCAAATCATCTGATTGCTCTTTTTCTTGTTTAAATTGCTATTATATGGGGAGTGACCACTTATCCAACCAAGAATTCTAGTTTTTTGTATTTTATGTGATATATATATATATCTGAAATATCCTGTAAAGAGATTATGGTTTTCACTTAGAGAGAATTGTGGTTACAGATCGTGTAAATTTAACTCATGGGTGAAAAAATTCTGCACTTCAAAACATTTAATTCCAGGATATAAGGCCACAATAGGAATGAAGGAATAATTTGAAAGGGGGTGTGGACACATTTGGAACATTTAATAGGCGTAGTATATCATAGGAATAATAGTTATCAATCACTTTTAAGTGACAGACATAATGATCCACGAAACACACTAGATTACAAGCTAACTGGAGTGGGATAGTTTAATAAAGTGAATACAATAAGGACACACTTAAATGTCAGTTGTGAGATAGGCCAAGGTATCTAGAATGACCCACGTAATAGCATTAATAAATCGATATTACGTGAAAATTCATTGAGTATATGGCATGATTGAAGTAATATTGCTAGACTGTTCACTAGCGGGTGTAGTGTCTCGACGATCGTCAAGAGTGGTAATTCAGTGAGACCGTGGCTTGTGGCCCCGTTGGTTGTTGTGTGAGTCGTCCTCAGGTGCCTTCTAGTTTTTGCTCAATTTTATTTATTCTATTAATTGTCTCACTGTTTGCGCAAATTTTTTTACCTAATATGATTTTCTATTTAACTAAGATACTCTATCACACTGGTCTCAGGGGCGGATTTGACTTCCACAGGTCCATATGTTCAGGTCTTCCGAGGTTTGGCGAAATGACGTTGTCGACTGTCTGTAGCATTCTATCGAACAAGTATGTTCGAGCTTTCTTAAGTCTCAGCCAGAAGGTAGCCGACAATGTAGATGGAGTAAGGCTGAGTCACTTTTAGACAAGATGTGCACAGTTGACACAAAGTCGGCGCCTCAAAGAAATGATAGCTACCCCTGGCAGCTAAGCTGCCATAATGTATATCGATACCACCAAGATTGCTGTCCATTACAATACTCCCCTATACTACATACTTTAGATACTGAGCTTTGAAACAGTTTTCTTGGCATAGAGACACGAAAGGTGGGAGATAAGTGAGGCGGCAGACTCCGGAATTCGCCCATATGCGAAGGCTGATTGCTACAGTTAGAGCACTTATTAAGCGACACCTTCCAACCCTGACCCACAAGGAAGCATCCGACCAAGCCAGTCGACTGCTGTAGAGTACAGATCAAATGGATTTTGTTGCCAGACAAAACGAGTCAGCGAATACATGCAGAACGGTAGACCACACATATCCAGTATTTTTAGAGGCTTGTGTTGGCCCTCATGCAGGGGGGAGGGGATGATACCAATGATAATATTCAAAACCAAGAATATCTTACCTCACCAATGTATTAGTATCACATTCCGTAGATTATATTAACATTCATGTGCGTATAGAGTGTTATGTGAGTGGTTAAAAACTGTTTATTGGTGTTGAGCTACTACACCATGTGTAGTTTGGATCGGTCTTACAATCGCTACGATTAAGTAATTAGGGTGGAGAACACATATTTTCTGAGTGATTTTTAATGATTGTGATGTTTAATTAGGTATTTAACATTGGTGGCACACAAAGTTCGAGCTTTTTGATTTTAATAGTTGCAATAGGTATATTACTTATTTGCAGTCATCTCCGATGTTACACACACATAGCTGCTGGCGGGATGGTCTAACGCCTGGTATCTCTACACACAGAACGTGTAGATACACAGGCCGTTAAGGACGAACATGGGTGGTTCGCGGGTAGACACTCTAAGGCCAATTCTGCAAATTTGTATGGACTCATTATGAGGAGCAATCATGATATTGGCATTTTTTGCCGCTTATTTCTCGTTCTGTTGCGCTATCTAGGAACATGGCGAGCTAACTGTCCATTCATCATTTGTGGCTCCGAGATAATCGCGCCATAACCTCTACTGCTCATGGGATTCCCAACGCGCAAGTTGGAGAGTGGAAAAGCCTACTAAGTAACATGATCAAGGATTAGCATGTTATCGTAGTTCGGAGTAGCAGTGGGTTTTTGCCGTATTGCAATCTAGTGTGTAGGACGGGGCAGGATTTTGTAACGTGCCCAGGGTGCACGTTAGCTGACCTACTATCAGGATAGCTGATATCAGGACCTACTATCAGGATAGTGCAGGATAGCTGACCTACTCTTCTCGAAAGAGACCACAGTATCCTTAATATCCACCGACTAATGCTGGCAGACGGGACACCCTGTTTAACATCCATCCGAAGGACGGCACACTCATGAATCGCCATGCCTGTGAAACACCAGGATGACAGTATGTAGTTGGGTCGACACTCAAACCCTAACTTGACAGCTCAGAGGCGAGTGTGCGTACCTCAGAGCTATCCGGTCAGCCGTCTTCGAGAAATATTTAATGCAAAAACAGAAAACTCCAGTGCATTACAATTCAAACACCGACATTTTGATACAAGATTAAACATTAGCTATATTGAAAAGCAAAATCCTTTCTTGTATGCATATCTGATGTACAATTTTTTTTTTATTGACCACATCCTGGAATTGCGAGTCATGTTACAAAAAAAAAAACAACAACTTAAATGATGTTATCTTCAAAAAGACACACGCATCTTTCTATTCAAATGCAATTACAATCCCTTGTATTGTTGTTGTCAGAGTTAAAACATTTGTGTTGAACATGAAACAGCGGTAGTGCAGAGCAGTTTTTATGAACAGTAACATTGGGCCACAGCCAAGTGGTGTCCCTATGCTGAATGTTTAGTCTGGATTAGGTTTATTTTATCGTCAACAAGGTTATTTACCTTTATTAACAAAGTGTGTGGTACCAGAAAGGTGCAATGTCTACAAATTGTTCTTTGTACTGCAGGCTTAAAACCTCCTGCATATTTGTGAGGCCCTTTTCAGGGTTGGGAGAGTTAGTAAACTTTCGATTGAAGGATAGCTCAATAATGGTGCAGTTGTGCGCGCATATTATTGTAATTGCAGCAACACAGCTGTGAGATAGATCCAGCGTTTTTTTCCTGCGCATGAGTAGCAGTCCATACTTCTCCTTAAAGTAAATGAGGGTTAAAAGATGGCATTATATTTTGTACCCTCATTAACCCTCCCCACCTCCCATTATTTCCAGGTTATTTTTTAATTCCTCTCTCTCTCTCGCCCGCTTTTTATTTTGTGTTCTATTTGTATATTCTCGAGCTTTTCCGTCCTATTCTTGCACAGTTCGAGCGTTATCCAACTTGTTCACTCCTTGTTTCCTCCTCTCACTCCCTTTGATCTCATTCATCCTCGAAAGTGTCTCCCGACATTGCGTCCTCTCCTTTGCTGTTGCATCTACCTCCACCCCTCCCATCACTATGTTCTTCGTTCTGTTATGTTCTGCTCCATTCTGTTCTCTGGCTCTCCACCGGTATCAATTGTGACCTTCAACTATATTCTGTGAGAGAGCAAGAAAACAAATGAACGCTCGAGCTGGTCTTGTTGCGTTAACGAAAAGATGAGGACTACAGCAGCAACGTCACACAAGGAAACACACAAGGAATTAGACACAGGTGGCCTGTACCACATCAACACCACACTAATTTATCAACACAAGATCAAAAGAAGAAAATGCAAAATGTTTTTTTTTCAAAATTAAGTATTTTTTTGTAGTTTTGTATTTTTCCCCCAGGGGAGGGGGCATGGGCTTGGGTAAAAACACACATCAATCACACAACACGCCTTGACGAGACCCCCACCAACAGCATTCCATACACATGCACACAATCACCCATCAATGCTCAAGCTTCCTAAAAGTCCTGTCAATATCCCTATACCCCTCTATCTCCTAACTTCCAGGTACCAATCTAATTCCAATTTGAATATATCTACTGTTTCTGCTGCCACTACCTTTCCAAGGAGACCATTTCATGCATTAACTTCTTTTTGAGTAAAGACCCCTGTCTTAACTCTCCTCTTCTTTACTCTCAGGCTATTTGCCCAATCGATGCAAGTATCAATACTTTCCTGAATCTGAATACCACCCCACCCCTGCTATCCACCTTACTCCAAGCTTTGTGTCATCTGCAAATTTGTAAAGCCTACTCTTCACCCCACTATCCAAATCGTTGATGTAAATAATGAATAGTAATGGTCCAAGTACTAATCCCTGAGATACCCCCACTACTTACATCCTCTCAGCAAGACATCCTCCCACTCACAGCCACTCTTTGCTTCCTACCACTGAGCCAGCTTGCATCCAATCAGTACTTACCAGCCCCTCCACAGCCCTCACTTTGGCTGACAACCTCCAATCTGGAACCTTATCAAATGCTTTTAAAGTATAGATATACCTGTCCACTGCCTTTCTCTCATCCACTCAATCAGACACTGCTTCATAGAACTCTAAAAGATTTGTTAGACAAGAACTACCTTTGGCAAACCAAGCTGACTACTTTAATTAGTTTGTATTTGTTTAAATGGTTCCTCATCTGGTCCTTAATTAATGTCTCAACATCTTCCAACCTGAAGTTAAACGAACAGGTCTATAGTTTCCAAATCCTCTCTGGATCCTCTCTTTAATAATGGTGTTACATTTGCTACTCTCCATCCTCCGGTACCTGTCCCGACTCCAGTGAGCTTTGAAAATATCCGTTAATATCTTGCTTACCTATTCCCCTCCCTCATATACCCTCTGATGCATATTATCTGGTCAAAGCAGTGTATGTCGAGCCACATGATCGACTAGCTGGCCTACATCTTTACACGTATGGGTTTTGTCCCCTTTTTCTGCACAGCAGAAGAAAATATAGATTTTATAACAGTAAAACTAGAACGGCACTCTTCGATGTTGGGACGTCGACAGATACAGTGGGAGACAAGTATTTGATACACTGCCGATTTTGCAGGTTTTCCCACTTACAAAGCACGTAGAGGTCTGTAATTTTTATCATAGGTACACTTCAACTGTGAAAGACGGAATCTAAAACAAAAATCTGAAAATCACATTGTATGATTTTAATAATTATTTTGCATTTTATTGCATGAAATAAGTATTTGATACATCAGAAAAGCAAACTTAATATTTGGTACAGAACCTTTGTTTGCAATTACAGAGATCAGACGTTTCCTGTAGTTCTTAACCAGGTTTGCACAATCTGCAGCAGGGATTTTGGCCCACTCCTCCATACAGATCTTCTCCAGATCCTTCAGGTTTCAGGGCTGTCGCTGGGCAACACAGACTTTCAGCTCCCTCAAAGATTTTCTATTGGGTTCAGGTCTGGAGACTGGCTTGGCCACTCCAGACCTTGAGATGCTTTCTTACGGAGCCATCCTTAGTTGCCCTGGCTGTGTGTTTCAGGTCGTTGTCATGCTGGAAGACCCAGCCACGCCCCATCTTCAAAGCTCTTGTTGAGGGAAGGAGGTTGTTGGCCAAGATCTGTGATACATGGCCCATCCATCCTCCCCTCAATACGGTGCAGTCATCCTGTCCCCTTGCAGAAAAGCATCCCCAAAGAATGACGTTTCCACCTCCATGCTTCACGGTTGGGATGGTGTTCATGGGGTTGTACTCATCCTTCTTCCCTCCAAACACGGCGAGTGGAGTTTAAACCAAAAAGCTCTATTTTGGTTCATCAGACCAATGACCTTCTCCCATTCCTCCTCTGGATCATCCAGATGGTCATTGGCAAACTTAGATGGGCCTGGACATGCGCTGGCTTGAGCAGAGGGACCTTGCGGTGGCTGCAGGGTTTTAATCCATGATGGCGTAGTGTGTTACTTATGGTTTTCTTTGATACTGTGGTCCCAGCTCTCTTCAGGTCATTGACCAGGTCCTGCGTGTAGTTTGGGCTGATCCCTCAACCTTCTTCATGATCATTGAGGCTCCACGAGGTGAGATCTGCATGGAGCCCCAGATCGAGGGAGATTGACTTATCTTGACTTCTTCCATTTCTAATAATTGCGCCAACAGTTGTTGCCTTCTCACCAAGCTGCTTGCCTATTGTCTTGTAGCCATCCAGCCTTGTGCCAAGTCTACAATTTTGTCCCTGATGTCCTTTAGACAGCTCTCTGGTCTTGCCCATTGTGGAGAGGTGGAGTCTGATTGATGAGTGTGGACAGCTGTCTTTTATGCAGATATCGAGTTCAACAGTGCAGTTAATACAGGTAAATGAGTGGAGAATGGAGGGCTTTTTTAAAACACAAACTAAAGGTCTGTGAGAGCCGGAATTCTTAATGGTTGGTAGGTGATAAATACTTATTTCATGCAATAAAATGCAATTATATTTAAAATCATACATGTGATTTCAGGATTTTGTTTAGATTCCGTCTTTCAACAGTTGAAGTGTACTAGATAAAAATTAACAGACTCATGTTTGTAAGTGGGAAACCTGCAAAATCGGCAGTGTATAATATTGTTTCCCCCTGTATCCTCCGCCTACATATTAAATCATTATACAATACATACTTGCACCAACTTTGCTTTAAATCCCTGAACCCAGATTCAAAATCAAATCATTCTAAGCAAATAAATCATCAAATGGTTGAAATTAAAAAATATATCTTCCCATTACGAAGATCAAAATTGTGATGTTTCCACGTTGATGTGAACGGTTCAAGAGACATAACTTTTTTTAAAAGATTTTTGTTCAATCCATTAGCTGCCAGACCATGTGACCTATTAATGGTGAACACCCTGGTATCGCAAGCTTGGGCATGTGGGTGATGCTTTTCTCGATCTGTCAAGCTGTTCTGGAGAAGATTTTGAAAGTTTTATTCTTCAAAAAATAGAGCTTGCAAAACCATGTAACCCATGATGTCATAAAATTGATTGTTTAGAATGTCATAATAAGCACTATTTTATTCCCGATTTTTGATTTTATTTCAAAAATCAAAGTCGTTTAGAAACGTGCTCCATGACTCAAACATACATTAGCACCTGTATGAACTCAGTCAAGTTTCACAATCGTAACTCGCTTTAGCTTGTTCCGTCTCAAACATAAAGACCAGACAAGTAGCAGAGAAGAAATCATACCTGTAAAGCTCCGCTCGATCTGTTCAGCATTTCAGGAGAAGAGATTTTTGAAGCTTTCATGTTAAAAAGAGTGGCTGCTGAACCACATGACCAATGATGTCATCAATTTTTCCCACCATTACAATTAGCCCTAGATGACCCTCAAAAGTTTTCATACTAATCGATAAAGCATTCCGACGTATGCAATTATGACATCATAATGAAGCCACCATGATACATCAAAAAATCAATGTTTCCATGGGGAGTACTTGATATGTTCAGTTCAATTTTTCCCATGGAGTGGTTTCGGAGATACAGAGGTCCAAAGTATTTCCTTTTTTCCACATGGCTGCCACATACATGACCTGTGACATGATAATCATCATTATAACTTCTACATGAGTAGTCGCCTATGGTGAAAATTTTGGTCAATGGATAAGTCGTGCAGAAAGAAATAGCATGGAAAGACGTATGGACGTGTTGTAACGTAATCGGACGACGGACGACCCGAAAAAATGGCTCCGGTGACTTCGTTAACGGAGCATAAAAACATGAACAACTTCCATGAGCCTTGATATTGTATCCAAATTATGGAATAGTAAGGGGTGGGAGAGTGAGGAAGTGCAGTGAGGAAGAGAGAGGAAGGAGGGGGGGTTGGGGTGGGGAGTGAGGAGGGTGTGGGAGTGAGGAGGGAGGGAGAGGGGGGGGTGGGGAAGGAAGGCAGTCTAAGTTGAGAGGAAGGAAGGCAGACGAGCGGTGGAGTGTTCATTAATGATTCATACTGTCATTAAATGTTCTGCATAGAATAACAGTGAAAGAGGAAACAAAGTAATGTCTGAAATCCATTTTCTACCGCCATACTGTAAATACCGCACAGAAGAACACTGTCCGGAGACAAAACACGCCCGGGGACACGTCCAGAGACAAACATCACCCGGATGCGTCCGAGCCAAGCCTTCCGGAGACAAACACCACCCAGATGTGTCCAGAGTCAAGCCGTCTGGAGACAAACACCGCTCAGACACAACTGGAGACAAACTCCCATCTGACATAAACACCACCTGGACACGTCTGGAGACAAACACCATCCGGAGAAAACACCGCCCGGACGCGTCCAGAGACAAACACTGCTGGGACACATCCGGAGACCAACTTCCGCCTGGACATAAACACCACCTGGACATGTCCGGAGATAAATACTCTCCAGACACATCCGAGCAAGCACCGCCAGGACTAACCACATGTGTTATCAAAATCGGGTGTTATCAAATGTTATTTGCTTTGAAACACAAAGAGAAACATATAACCTTTGTAAAGCACACCCGGTTCATATAAAATACCCAATCTACCCATATGTACCTCTACCTTGTTGCAAATGCTGACTGTACATCCCGATTGAGACACAAACTGCACGCAATCGACTGAAGGCGCTCGGCAAGCAGCTTAAGCCCTCAAGCAAGCAATCCAATAAATTGGTTGATAAGGAACGACTGCTTTAGCAATGATAACAAGCTGATTGGTAATGACAAAAGACTAAACCGCCAATTTTAACATTTTCATATTTCACTCCAGATTTCCAGTTACTTAATCCACATGTCCGATCCACGAACTCTAATGGTATTTATATTTTAATATACACTTGAATTAGTTCATGAATGTTGATTGCGGAAAATTGCATCATATAATGCAGATCGCTCCAAGCTCCTAATTTGAATACTTGCAAAAACGATATATACAGCGATTCGTAGCTGTGAATATCAAGCATTGATGGTATCAGCGAGGAAAGTGAAAAAAAACGTTATCGTATATAAACCATGCGGCCTGTTCCAACTCGAGCATTGTTGAGCAGGCCGAACAAAATGGCGGACTTAAGTCCCCAGCGAGGTAATCAGGACACTCGAGATGCCATAAAAAGCGAGGTGGTCGTGGATGTGCTGATAAAGGATATAATTAAATAAAGCCGTTAATTATCTTCAAACTATAATTGCTAGTGGCCGTAGATTTTGTAGACCCTACGGCCACCGTGCCAAATGTGACTTAGGCCTTATGACACGTGGTGTGGCAGCCATGTTGGAAAAACAGAAAAACTTTGGACTGCACCAAGTATCTCTGAAATCGCACTAAGGAAAAAATTGAAACTTGGCACGTGTCAAGGACTCCCCCATGGGAAACAAGTATAATTATTTTTTTTTGATGATGTCAGAGGTGCCTTCGTTATGACATTCTCATTTCATATGTAGACTGCTACATCTGATCAGTATGAACATTTTTGAAGGTCATCCAGGGATAAAATGGTCCACAGAAAAAAATTGGATGACATCATCGGTCACGTGATTCAGCAGCCACATTGTTTTTTTTCTTTTTAAACTTTCAAATATCTTCTTCTCTGAAGTGGCTGAACAGATCAAGGTGAAATTTACACTTATGACCGCTTCTCCATGAGGAATAAAATGTTCACACGTACGACGTGATCGGTCACATGGTTTGGCAGCCATATTGGATTTACCCTAAAATGTATAAAAAATTTCTTCTCCCGAACAACTGGACAGATCAAGGTGAAACTTCACGCAAATGTTCTCTAAGCCTTGCCGATACCAGGGTAGTCACGAATAATTGATGTCACATGGTTTGGCACATTGTACTGAGCGAAAACCTTTTAAAAATTATTTCTCTTGAATCGCTTAATCAATCAACATTAAATTTTACAATGTAGTTATGGATGTTAGCAGCTTGATAATGTGAATCCATTCCAGGTCTCCTGATGACTTCATCTTTGCTTTTTGCTTATTTGGGTTCTCTTGATTACTCCAATGCAGGATTGTACTGATTTGGTCTTCCCATTTGATTTTAATTGAATTTATTTTAATCCCATTCTAAATTAAATC
>CM068959.1:46734347-46759227 GCA_035128595.1 Eptatretus atami | reverse complement strand
AACAAATCATGACCAGTGGTGAGGGAATATATGTTTTAAATTTCAACTTGATGTGACGCATGGTCTGGCAGCCAGAATTATTTATTTTTTATCTGGTTTATTTTTGATTTTTTTTGATGATTTTTTTTTTTTTGAATAAGGTTCACTTGGCTGTGCCTGGATGGGTTTGAGGGTAGAGGAGTAGCAGCTGAAATGTGAATCCTATCCAGGTTCCTCCTGATGGCTTCACTTTTGCTTTTTGCTTATTTGGGTTCCTTCTGATTACTCCAATGCAGGATTGTACTGATTTGGTCTTCCATTTGATTTTAATTGAATTTATTTTAATCCATTCTAAATTAAATTGAATAATAATAAACATCATGGGTCAGGGTCAGGTGTCCGATCAAAGCGGGACGTCTTAGTAGCCGGTCATCACTGCCAGCAGTTATAAAGTGGCAGTTCTAATTATGTCTCTTATCATGACGTAACACACCAGTACACAAACACCACACAAAATACACCAACAAAATACACAAACACCAAATAAAAAGTCCTGGGGAGGATCTGCAATCTCTGATTGCTCTTTTTCTTGTTTACAATTGCTATTATATGGGGAGTGGACACTTATCCAACCAAGATTTCTAGTTTGTATTTTTGATTAATTTTCTGAAATTTGTAGAATTTGTTTTTCACTTGGAAGTTGTGTTTACGATGTGTAAATATAGGTGAAAAAATTCTGATTTAAAACAATTTAATTCCAGGATATAAGGCAACAATAGGTGAAAATTTTGAAAGGGGTGTGGACATTCTATAGGCACTGTATAATATTATATATATATATATATATATATAAATTATAGGCATGTATTATATATATATATATATATAGGCACTGTATGTATATATATATATATATATACATACATCCTAGCAGGGTATGCTCACATTGTAATGAATCATGAACCATGCTTCCCCGTTGTTTTGGGTCGCTCACTGCATTTCTATTTTTCATTTATTTATTTATTTTATTTTTCAATTTTTTTTATATTTTCATTTACAGATACTTTCCAATGGTTCTGCGATTTTCCCCAGTATATCGCGCCGATGTCTGTCACACAGCAATATTCAGCTTTCTAAGTCACCCAGAAGGTACCGACAATTAATATAAGTGAGTCTTTATGCATAAGTGTGCATATGTATATGATATGTATATATAAATATCGCAAAACAGGTGGAGTGTGACGAGCACTCCCCCGATCTCCATTGGATATAGTCCTACACTAAGCGTCACCTCCAACCCAGAGGTCTCGGCACTGACTGTGAAACAGACAAAGATTACGTGATCAACATCAGGAATACATCAAACGGAGCCACCTATCAGATTTCAGGCTTGTTTTCCTCATCAGGATGGCATATCAATAAATATCTAACCAATGATAACCACATTCGTCGTTTATACATCAGGCTGTTATGTGTTATGGTGAGCTTACTGTTATGGTGAGCATCACCTGGATTACGTCTCACACAGTATAACCACATTTTTTATGAATTTGTTTCATGTTTTCAGGATCACATGGTACATCGCTTTTTTATTTTTTAGTTGCAAATTGCAATTCTTATTGAGTCATGAATAACACACTGCTGGATGGTCTAGCCTTGCTCTACACAGAAGCTGTAATAACAAGCCGGTAGGCACATGGGTGGTCCGCTAGACTAAGGCGAATTTGAAATATGTAGATAAGAGGACACATCAGATGGCATTTTTGCCATTCGTTGTTCCATATAGGAACATGACGAGCAACTGTCCATTCATCATTTGTGTTCGATTCCCTAACCCTACGTTAGGGAATCCCAACGCGAACGTTGGGGTGAAAGCTATAGTAATATAATTGCATACGAGTCATACAGTTTTTGACGGATCAGGCTGAAATTTTTTGACAAAGAGGTTGATTATAGTGCGCATAAAAGCACGGAAGCCGATTTTTGATTTTCGGGGAAAAAATTTTTGGGATTTTTTTCAAAAATTCAAGTCCCGTTGCTAGACAACGGTGGCGTCCATAGTAACGGTGCTCAAAAGCATACAACTAGATCCTGGTATGAACCTACCAGTCAAGTTTCATCAAAATCGGTTGACAACTCTGGCCTCTAAGAGCTGTCCGTTACATACAAACAAACAGACAGACAACAGACAAGCCGGTAGGCGGACATGGGAGTCGATCAAGTCGAATTTAGTCGTTTTTCAGCCGTTACTAGCCAACAAAAGCGTCCATAGCAACGGTTCTTTCTCACACATAACTAGGACATGCCGTGAACCTACCATACCAGTTTCAGTATATCTGACTCATAGTCTCTGAGACATAACGAACTTCGTTTTTTTTATTGTTTTCGACCAGGGTTCATTCAAAGTCTATCTTCTCCGACAGTTTTCATAGGATCCGGCTGGAAATTTTGACAATATGGCTGAATGTACTGCCACAGTCGCTCATGGCCCGATTTTTGATTTTCGAAAAAATAAATTTTTGAGATCTTTTGAAAATTTCAAAGGTCCGTTGCTAGGTGACGGATGGGTCCATAGCAACGGTTCTCATTTGCACACAACTAGGTCATGGTATGAACCTACACCCAAGTTTCATCAAAATCGCATTGTATTAACGGAGCACTGGGCCAAACAGACATACAGACAGACAGACAGACAGACAGACAAACATATCGACGGAAATACTGATAATAAGGGTAGACTAGATTGACTACCCAACAGATGGAAAACCTTAGAATAAGGGTAGTCTAGCGACCACCAAATACATACAAACAAACAGACAGATATACAGACAGACGGAAAAACCTGAGAATAAGGGTAGTCTAGCGACAACCCAACATCCCAAACCTAACGCTGTCTTCCTACACCGCCATCTTACTAGATTCTGTCATTCCGATGTCTAGTGTCTGGCATTCAGCCCATCACTACGATGTGAGCCTGTCAGATATATGGGTAATGGTGTCAACTGCCATCAGTGAAGCTACAGGATGGGTTGAGTGCTGGACGCCGGGATTTCTTGCATGACGCCGTAGAAGCCTAGCCTGGCGCTTGACTTAATGACGTAATGATGTCTCAGATGTAAGGCCATCATGATGTCCCAGCAAAATTAGCATAACAGACACAGGGATGATGGACGGAGACATCCTGCGACTTTTAATATTTCGATTACATGTAAAACAAAGACATTAAGAGACATCACTGCACTGTACTTTTACATTCCAGAAACATGGCTCGTGACAAACATATTTCTCGAATGTTTACCTAATTTGAAAGGAAATCTTTCAAAATTTTCTGGGCATTGAGAGACAATGGAGAAGTCAACCAGCTATTTTAGGATTGCACCGATATCCTTGTTGAATTGGTTGTATCCTTGAATATGCATACCTTCCTCTTGAATTACATGGGTTGTACAATTACTGCGCAAAATTATTTGACGATGACAGTATTCAATTAACAATTTTCCAACTGCCCATGAGACAAACTTCTCTGCACATTTAAATACAAGTATACGGGTTTTTGATTAACACATGTGTGTGTGTGTGTGCGTTGTGTGTGTTGTGTGTGTGTGTGTGTGTGTGTGTGTGGTGTGTGTGTGTGTGTGTACAGTTGCGTCAGGGTGATTATAACGGCAGTAGCCAATGTTCAGTTCAGCTTGCCAAACTCAATAAAAGGTCTTGCAACAGCTTGCGTGGACGAAGCAGGAACACCGGTGTTTTGAAAGAGCTCATTATTTTGCAAATCAGAAATTATTTATTCATCCATACCATGTTGCTGTGAACACTCGAATGCATAGGAGTTTGGAAGTTAAGGATATATCCATATTTGTGTGACAATTCACAAATGGAGTGCAACGTGTTTTTGAAAAGAAGCAGCCATCCATGTCCTGGTAAACGCATATGAACCTGACACGCTCCAACACGCATCTCGATAAAAATGCAACTGACATTTCATTTGAAGAACATCTGAGTGATATTTACAGAGCCCTCATTTGCATGAAAGTTATTTTTTTGTGCATTTCATGTCTTCCTCTTCTCAAGTGAAGTGACCTCCATAGTGGGAAATACAAATTGGAACGAGTGGAAAATGCAGCGTCACTTCAATATATTCCAATATAATTCCCTTCCCATGCATAACTTCCTCTTGAATTACATTGGGTTGTACAATACTGCACAAAATTATTTGAACGATGACAGTATGCATGGTGTCTGTCCTCTCCTGTCATCCCAACCCCATCTCTGTCTGTTCTGTAGCATTAACTCGTGCTATTCTTGTCGTCTCACCGACAACCGAAATTCATTTTCAGTCCAATCACGGCTCGAGCCTCTGGTGAGTCTTCCCAGCTATATATTTGAGCAGTCGAGCTCGATTCTTCTTTCACTCTAACAACTCTTGCTTTCCTGCTCGATCAAGCACTTGGCCATGACCATGTTCTGCAGCTGGAGCTTCCCAAACATAAATATAAAAAGGTTTGGTGGTTTTTTTCCCAGCTGACCGGTCAATCTAGCCATCATCTCTGACTCTGGCCGATTAGGTCTTTCATCTTCTTGTAAACCAGATCCGTCTTTGACCTTGTTGAAAGCTGTACATTCTCCACAAATTAATTGCATCCTGCTTTCATCTGTCTCGCTCTTCTTTCTGGCATTGACTCATCAAAGCACGCAGAGAGGAAAATGGTAATAGGAAGTTATGCCACTGAACTTGCACAGCAAATCCGATGATAACATCACCTTTCTCGGGAATATTAGAAAGAATGCATACCCAGAGTGGTTGTGAATAATAAGCCAGAGTTTACAAGTTCACTTTTTGGTTTCAAAGTTCATGTCCCTGTCCTGTCCCATTTGTCTCTATTTTACTTCTTCGCTCGATCAATCTCCTCTGCCATGTATCTGTCCAACTGGACAAGGTGAAAATTGTTATCTGATTTTCCACTCTTACGTCAAACCTGTTCGATATAATGTCACGGTTCATGCATTCAAAACGCTTATTTACCTAAATTTGCAAATGTACCAGCTGGCTTCTTTTGTCAGTTATTCTTTTCTAGGTTATTCCCCTTAATGTAACAAATGAGCCAAGATATTTTGTCGCGTTCTACTCTCATGCAAGTTTGATTGGAAAGTGAGATCGATTAAGGATTCAACAACACAGGCGTTGGATGTCAACTGCATTTATGAGTCACGCAATGGTATGCGCCGATGGATGGGAAAAAAAACCAAACCCTGTCAAAGGAAAAAATAAAAACTTATTGATCAGCTGAGAAACACTGAGCTACAATCAACAATAAGTTACACCGAGCTACAAATCAACAATAAACAGGGGCAAATTATCATATTGCAGAAGCAATGCATTATGGGATTAATTTGTTATGCAACATTACAATGTACTTGTTGACCTTATCTTAATGAAATATCTCAACTACTCAGCCCTATTACCAGAATGTATCCAATGGGGTTATGTTATACTGACACTTATTTTGTTACATGGCAACATGAAAAAAAAATCAAGAATTTTAATAATGGTCAGGTCAGGTATGGGAGCATGCGCCAGAGCAGCGCGTCGCTGCGTCCAAATAATGGTATCAACACTTAATTAATTCAACAACAATCTCAATGAGGTTCAGTCATTCAACACTCTTTGGTCTCACTCTCAGCCATGATCTCTCTTGGACAAACCACATTTCAAAGTTGTCCTCCAGATCCAGACGCCAACTGGGCGTCCTCCATCGTGCAAAGTCTTTCCTTGGCACACCTAAACTCCTGTCCACCTCAGTACAAGACTTTCGTCCCACAGCTTGATGGAGTACTGCCTCCCCTTGAGCTGCTCCCTGCCTCGTATCTTGCTCAGGAAATGAAGCCTTCAAGATCATTGAATCTCTCGCAATGAAGCTGAGTCTATGGCCAATCACTTCATCATCGCGACAGGTCGTTGTCTCTCCAGGGCCGTATTTAAGTATGTAGAGGCCCCTGGAGCATGTAAGTTTGGCGAGGCCCCTGTAATATTTCATGTAAGATATGTTGTTGTGTGCCCACGTCTTCCAGTGGTACGAGGCGCACATTTAGCCGACGATGTTTGATTTCCCAAAAATCATCAGCGCCTGATGGATGGGAAAAAGAACCAAACCTTACAGATTCTACATATCCATCAAAGCTGTCACGTTTAGACACAACAAATTCCTCAGAGACTTCAACATAGCAACTGCTGTATTCAAGTCGAGCTTTGGGTCCAGCAACTTTCGGCTGTCGGATTAAAACACTCAAGAATGTCATTCCAGAAGACAGTGTGGATTGCTTACATTTACCCACTACCATATAAAAGTTGACAAAACTCCTGATTTCGACTACCATTTTTAGAATTGGATGAAATTGTTAGTATTTATAAAGAAAATATTATTTTCACAAAAATGTGGAGACCTCCATTTTGTGAAGGCCATGGAGCACATGCTCCACTGGCTCTGCCTTAAATACAGCCCTGGTCTCTCTGTCTTTTCTGCCTCATTTCTGGTCTTGCACCCTCTGCCCTTGCAGTGCCTCCGTCCCCCCAAGTATCTGCAGGGTGTACGTGGTCCACCATCAACCCCCTTTTGGTGAAACTCCCAAAATTCAGAATCACTGCTCACCTCCACCCACTCCGTTTCTCCTTTTCCCACCTGTGGAACCAACTTCAACATTCTCTTAAATCCATTATTCTCTCCCAGTATTCAAGACAGCTGTTCACCTTCTCAGGTCATCCCCATACAAAGCCAATATCTTTTCTACACCATTAAACCACCCTAACCCTCCCAGGTTTTGCTTATGTATCCATCTTGTCCACCCTTGCGTTCTCTCCTAACCCTCATTGTTACCTGCATCCCTTGTTTATCTGTCTAACGTCTACCTTGTCCCACCACCCTGCTATTGGTGTTTCCCCATTCTCTTGCTGTTCCCTTGTTATGTTGTTCCTAGCTATTCACGAGCCTCGACATGTATTTAAAAATACTCAACAATGTTAGAGTTAAGGAGTACATGAACAAATACATGAAAACATGGGGATATAATCCAAAGGATCAATGACTGCTTTTAAGGTATTTACAGTGATTAAGAAATATGCACTTCAAAGTATTCAAACCAAGTCTGATGATATATCACCAGACTTCTAACCACTGAAAATCAGTCTGGGGAGGGGGATGTGGGGTATTGAGAGTTTCATGAATATTAATGAATGATGATGAACAGAACTGACGAGGTGGAACCAAGAGTGACGTCAGCGGGCTGTCAAGTGCGTGGAGCAGGGGACGTGATTAAAAGCAGATGAGCGAAAGATCCTTCGTGTTGGCTGTCTTTGCTTATACACAACAGGGTGAAGCCTCGTCAGCCAACATACACTTGACGATGTAGTGAGTTGTATTATGGTTATTAGAGGTATTATGTGTATTACGGTTATGGTTGTTTTGGTGATAAGTAGGGTCGAGGTTATTACAGTAGTCGAGGATGTAGAGGTTATTCATTACGTACTGTTGAAGTGAGTGAGTCTGTTAATTATGCACGACTATCAGAGTACCTGACCTGTGGGCGATCTTGTTCCAAAGCATGCAACAGGTTCTTCTGATGCATACCTTTATTTGGGCGGTTATATGCAAACTGACAGCTAGGTACAGGCAAAAAAACAAAAATACCCGGGTCACGTGCATGAAGCGAAAACATACCTACTGCTTATAATTAAAAACACCTCACTGCACTGGAAAACGTGGGACAGGAATATTGTCCTGTAAATGGTGGGAGACTTGTAAATACCCTTCCTCACCTGGAGGTGCGCTACACGGTACACATTTACATAGAGAGGATTGCATCTCCTGCCCCCCCCCCCCCAACAAAGACCACCCGCAAAGATAAAAACACTCCTATACATTAATTGGATCATATTGATCCGATGTAGCAAGTCTGGATGGAATCAACCAGAACTGTGGAGGAGTGCACTACAAACAAACAAACAACACACAAACACCGGTCCGTGAATTAGAGTAAGGATTAAATGTGAGTACGTCTGTTAATTCATAGCATTGCAATTAATTTATAAACTCATTCGCTCTTGCTACATGCTGCTGCTGTAAATATACACTGCATAACTGCATAGATAGAAAGCATCTTTCTACTATATTTGTGCATGAGAGTAACAATTAGGTAGGATAGCTTTGACCACTAACTTGTCCTCTCGATGAACAGCTTCACCCACACACTCCAGGACAATATGGCGACTCTCAGACCACGCCCTAATCAACGTGTTTGCCCATGGCACTAACAGGAGATCTGATTATTTATATTTGGTTACTCGCTTAACTTCCGTTCCAGGTCTAAATAGTCAAGGACACAATATGTTACAAAAAATATCGATACTGTAACTCTGAGTCGTATCTGTTCAGTTGTGGGGAAGAGAAGTAAGCTTTTGCACATTGAAAATTAGCCTCGGATTAGAAACAAGTGTTAGTTACACAAAAAACTTTCGCGGAAGGCGAGACAGCCTTTGGCATGGCAATAGCGAGTGTCCCTAGCTCTGTAAATGGTTTTGTGTATTACCAACCCCTATCTACAATGTTTCCGACCCATGATTACCCGGAGAACAGATCTCATCAAGTCGACTCATTTCAAATCACAATTACGTCCCCCGTGGAAATATCCGGAAGTGATGGTTTATGAAATGGGCAAAAGCTTCATGACAATGCTTCCAGGGTTGCCTGGTCTTATCGCTAGCCAACACTCGCGAATCTCTCTATTGCAGATCGAGATGTCCACATACGTGTTTCAATGCTCCAAAGAGTGGTTGTGAAACACAGCCACAAAGCTAGTGCCAGTGTTGTTACAGCTGCCTACATTAAGTGATTGCAGAGCTGCTGCTGCTGCTGCTGCTGCTGCTGCTGTGCTGCTGCTCTACAGAACAAAATTGCAAGCAACTCTTTGGTGCTTTGAAAAAAAGAAAATAAAAGAAGAAATATCTGCACTCTATTTTATTTATTTTTTGCCAGTACATAGATGTTTTTGCCATTTTTTTATCTTTGCTTGCTTTGATATCGAGCTTGCAACGTGTTGCTTTCAGATTAAGGACACATTCAGTGTCGTCAGGGTCATGGTTGCCAAGGTGCGTCCAGGCCCAATTCCCCATGTTTTTCCATCCTCTCTGTTCATACATTGATTGCATGCGTGCAGTTATAACAAAGGCCCCGCATAGAACTGCAGTAAGACCAATTCCTCAAAGCTATATTCGAGACCTACACAGGATACTAAAACAATATGTTCTGTCATTAGCCATAACAGAAAACAGTGGTGTATAACTCTAATGAGAACACGAGAAATAATGGTTCAATGTCAGGATGAACCTTTGAACGAAGACTCTGAAGGGAAGATTACATCACTGACGTGTTTCAAATGTGTTCAAAAAAAAACTGTGATCGAGGCACGCAAGCACTGGGTCGTTTACAAGTATGCCAAACGTGTTGCATGCCCAGCAGATGATGCTCACAGAGAATTAGAGGAGATTTTGTTGTATTCTCTTGTTCAAATGTGTGATTCATTCCTAATTTCAGATGACCAGGAGTGCCTATGCACCATTTTCATGGATATACAGAAAATCTTCCCTGATCATCTATATAAGTGATTACCAGAGAGAGCAATGATGAGGGTTAGCAATGGAAGAGTCAATAACCAACACCGCTATAATTAAGTTGTGAAATTCAGCTTTGAATAAATTATGGCAAAGAAAATCAGTCGAGAATGTATTTGTTTTAAGCCATCTTTGATCAAGTCCATTGTAGCATTTGTAAGGCCTTACTTTGTTTTGTTTTCGTAAATATTTGCCTATCCACAAATTCTTACGATGCTCGGTCAGTTATTACAATCACATGGATTGCTTTCCAGCAGCTGTAGGATAAATTGGGTCCATGATCAACTCCACCCTTACCCCGCTACACTTGTATATAATCCTCCAAGATCCTTTTGTTCAGTATAATGAACATTTTCCATTTGCAATTGCCTGATGTACCATCAGCCAGAGAACCTTGGTGTGAACGTTCCGGATACCTTCTGGCACAAGGGTATATTGTCCCGTCGTATTCGACTTACATTACATATGTAGACCTCATATTGTCATAAATTTTTAAAGTGTTCGATATTTACAGGAGAATATAAATTCCAATAACCTTATGATTAGAAGCCAGAAATAGGCAATATGTGTCAATTCCATGACACAAGTAAGTGTATATAACACAGCACAAAGGCCTGGTGGTGAGGATATTGTTGTACTAATGCCTGCATCCTCGAGTTTTAAGGGTCAAATGTACTTGAAGGCAGTGGTGTTAATGACTTTGGGGTTCTCAGCTTCTTAAAGCCAAGCCAATCTCAGAAGAACGATTAAGTTGCTATCAGGACTCAGTTGATTTACTAATGATCAAATTCCAATAATGACTTTGGGGTTCTCAGCTTCTTAAAGCCAAGCCAATCTCAGAAGAACAAATAAGTTTCTACCAGAACTCAGTTGATTTACTAATGATCATTATTGAGCGGTAATCAACCTGTCCTTCCTGTCTCGTCAACATGTGCTGCCAGTCCAACATTTTGTAGTGAACTCTTAATGCTGTAGGAGCAATTTGTGGGGGCACTAAAAATGTATTACCGATTGGAAACTTTTATTTTTTTAATCCAAATTGCTTGTTTCTTGATATGTCAACTTGCTCTTTGGGTACTGACACTTGTAACGACCGGCCATGAGTCAATTTGGCACCATTGATGACACACCAGAAGTGTATGATTTAGAGGAGCATTTTTCTTCAACTGGAAGAATAACTTTATAATAGTTATTAAATAAAATAAGTCTGTATATGAATGTAGGAAACAAGCTCAAATGAGCTAAGATCCTCGTCTCTTAAATGAGACGTCATAAAAACGAATATGACGTCATTGTGATGTAACAGGTTTGCGATAAATTATCTGTGCTAATGCCCGGCTTGATTCCCGCACAACAATTCAAACAGCTTGCTAGTTTCAGAAATAATGGTATAGGCGATTTCCATTAGCGCGATATTATGACGTCAACCTTTTTTCTAGGAAGAATTTCCAAAATCGAGACGGTTACTGCTGCGCGTGGCTTTCTGCATATAACATGGCAAGTTTCACGAAGATCCGATGAAAACTGTGGGTTGTGAAACAAAAATGTCAAAAAATAGGAATGACCTCATAAAAATTGATATGACGTCATAGTGATGTATCATATGTGCGGTAATTCATCTCTGCTAATGCCCTGTTCGATTCCCGGAAAACAGAATTCAAAAAGCTTGCCTAAGTTTCGGAGATAATTTTTTGGCGATTTCCATTAGCGGAGATCATTTTGACGTCATAACTTTTTTTTTCTAGGAGGAATTTTCAAAATTAGAGATGGTTACTGTCTGCGCAGGGTATTTTTACAATATATATGCCAAGTTTCAGAAGTTTCGATGAAAACTGTAGGCCTGAAACAAACAAGCTCGAATGAGCTAAGATCCTCGTCCTCTTAATGATGAGTCATAAAACGAATATGACATCATTGTGATGTATCAGGTTTGCGATAAATTATCTGTGCTAATGTCCGGCTTTATTCCGCGAACAAATTCAAACAGCTTGCCTAATTTCGAGTATGGTATGGCGATTCCATTCGCGGCGATATTATGTCAACTTTTTTTCTAGGAAGAATTTCCAAAATCGGAGATGGTTACTGCCTGCGCGTGGGCTTTCTGCATATACATGGCAAGTTTTCACGAAAGATCGATGAAACTCTGGGTTGTGAACAAAAAATGTCAAAAAATAGGAATGACGTCATAAAAAAATTGATATGACGTCATAGTGATGTATCATATGTGGGTAATTCATCTCTGCTATAGCCTGTTTCGATTCCCGGAAACAGAATCAAAAAGCTTGCTAGTTCGGAGAATATTTTAGGCGATTTCCATTAGCGAGAATATTGACGTCATAACTTTTTTTTTTTCTAAGAGGAATTTTCAAACGGTGGTTACTGTCTGCGCGTGGGTTTCTGCATATACAAAGGCAAGTTTCACGAAGATCGATGAAAACTCTGGGTTGTGAAAAAAAAAAATGTCAAAAATAGGAATGACGTCATAAAAATTGATATGACGTCATATGTGATGTATCATATGTGCAGTATTCATCTCTGCTAAGCCCGTTCGATTCCCGCAACAGAATTCAAAAGCTTGCTAGTTCGGAGATAATTTTTTTAGGCGATTCCATTAGCGGAGATATTTTGACGTCATAACTTTTTTTCTAGGAGGAATTTTCAAAATCGGAGATGTTACTCTCTGTGCAGGGTATTTTTACATATATATGCCAAGTTTCAGGACCGGCGTAGTGGCGTGCGCCTGTAATCGGCTACTCGAGCTTGGTGGCGGAACTTTGAGGACCGGGGGCTCTGCGCTGGGCATTCTACTGCATTAAAAGCTATGAGAGGTGTAGGGCAGCCCGGAATCATGGCGAAACCCAATCCTTATCCTGTGTCGTAAGAGGCGACCAGGATTGCGTCAGAAGGCATCCGGCGTAAAACCTGTGCCAAATCAGTATGCGGATCATAATGATGATCCGCTGTGGCGACCCCTAACGGGAGCACCCGAAAGAGAAGAAGAAGAAGATGCCAAAGATAATAATAAACATCATGGGTCAGGGTCAGGTGTCCGATCAAAGCGGGACGTCTTAGTAGCCGGTCATCACTGCCAGCAGTTATAAAGTGGCAGTTCTAATTATGTCTCTTATCAATGACGTAACACACCAGTACACAAACACCACACAAAATACACCACACAAAACTACACAAACACCACATAAAAAAGTCCTGGGGAGGATCTGCAATCTCTGATTGCTCTTTTTCTTGTTTACAATTGCTATTATATGGGGAGTGGACACTTATCCAACCAAGATATTCTAGTTTTGTATTTTTGATTAATTTTCTGAAATTTGTAGAATTTTGTTTTTCACTTGGAAGTTTGTGGTTTACGATGTGTAAATATAGGTGAAAAAATTCTGATTTAAAACAATTTAATTCCAGGATATAAGGCAACAATAGGTGAAAATTTTGAAAGGGGTGTGGACATTCTATAGCATGTATAATATATAATTATATATATATATATATATATATATATATATAGGCACTGTATGTATATATATATATATATATATCTATATATATATATATATATACATACATCCTAGCAGGGTATGCTCACATTGTAAGTAATCATGAACAATGCTTCCCCGTTGTTTTGGGTCGCTCACCTGCATTCTATTTTTCATTTTATTTAGTTTATTTTAATTTTTCAAGAATTTTTTTTATATTTTCATTTACAGATACTTTCCAATGGTTCTGCGATTTTCCCCAGTATATCGGCTTCGATGTCTGTCATCACGCAATATTTCAGCTTTCTAAGTCACCCAGAAGGTACCGACAATTAATATAAGTGAGTCTTTATGCATAAGATGTGCATATGTATATGTATATATATATATATATATATCGCAAAACAGGTGGAGTGTGACGAGCACTCCCCCGATCTCCATTGGACATAGTCCTACACTAAAGCGTCACCTCCAACCCAGAGGTCTCGGCCAGTGACTGTGAAACAGACAAAGATTACGTGATCAACATCAGGAATACATCAAACGGAGCCACCTATCCAGATTTCAGGCTTGTTTTCCCTCATCAGGATGGCATATCAATAAATATCTAACCAATGATAACCACATTCGTCGTTTATACATCAGGCTGTTATGGTGTTATGGTGAGCTTACTGTTATGGTGAGCATCACAGTGGATTACTCTCACACAGTATAACACATTTTTTATGAATTTGTTTCATGTTTTCAGGGATCACATGGTACATCGCTTTTTTATTTTTTAGTTGCAAATTGCAATTCTTATTGAGTCATGAATAACACACTGCTGGATGGTCTAGCCTTGCTCTACACAGAACGCTGTAATAACAAGCCGGTAGGCACATGGGTGGTCGCTAGACTAAGGCGAATTTGAAATATGTAGATAAGAGGACACATCAGATGGCATTTTTGCCATTCGTTGTTCCATATAGGAACATGACGAGCAACTGTCCATTCATCATTTGTGTTCGATTCCCTAACCCTACGTTAGGGAATCCCAACGCGAACGTTGGGGTGAAAGCTATAGTAATATAATTGCATACGAGTCATACAGTTTTTGACGGATCAGGCTGAAATTTTTGACAAAGAGGTTGATTAAGTGCGCATAAAAGCACGGAAGCCGATTTTGATTTTCGGGAAAAAAATTTTTGGGATTTTTTCAAAAATTCAAAGTCCCGTTGCTAGACAACGGTGGCGTCCATAGTAACGGTGCTCAAAACATACAACTAGATCCTGGTATGAACCTACCAGTCAAGTTTCATCAAAATCGGTTGACAACTCTGCCTCTAGAGCTGTCCGTTACATACAAACAAACAGAAGACATACAGACAAGCCGGTAGGCGGACATGGGTAGTCGATCAAGTCGAATTTAGTCGTTTTTCAGCCGTTACTGCCAACAAAAGCGTCCATAGCAACGGTTCTTTCTCACACATAACTAGGACATGCCGTGAACCTACCATACCAGTTTCATGTATATCTGACTCATAGTCTCTGAGACATAACGAACTTCGTTTTTTTTATTGTTTTCGACCAGGTTCATTCAAAGTCTATCTTCTCCGACAGTTTTCATAGGATCCGGCTGGAAATTTTTGACAATATGGCTAAATGTACTGCCCACAGTCGCTCATGGCCCGATTTTTGATTTTCGAAAAAATAAATTTTTGAGATCTTTTTGAAAATTTCAAAGGTCCGTTGCTAGGTGACGGATGGGTCCATAGCAACGGTTCTCATTTGCACACAACTAGGTCATGGTATGAACCTACCAACCAAGTTTCATCAAAATCGCCATTGTATTAACGGAGCACTGGGCCAAACAGACATACAGACAGACAGACAGACAGACAGACAAACATATCGACGGAAATACTGATAATAAGGGTAGACTAGATTGACTACCCAACAGATGGAAAACCTTAGAATAAGGGTAGTCTAGCGACCACCCAATACATACAAACAAACAGACAGATATACAGACAGACGGAAAACCTGAGAATAAGGGTAGTCTAGCGACCACCCAACATCCCAAACCTAACGCTGTCTTCCTACACCGCCATCTTACTAGATCTCTCATTCCGATGTCTAGTGTCTGGCATTCAGCTCGTCACCTACGAATGTGAGCCTGTCAGATATATGGGTAATGGTGTTCAACTGCCATCAGTGAAGCTACAGGACGGGTTGAGTGCTGGACGCCGGGATTTCTTGCATGACGCCGTAGAAGCCTAGCCTGGCGCTTGACTTAATGACGTAATGATGTCTCAGATGTAAGGCCATCATGATGTCCCAGCGAAATTAGCATAACAGACACAGGGATGGATGGACGGAGACATCCTGCGACTTTTAATATTTCGATTACATGTAAAACAAAGACATTAAGAGACATCACTGCACTGTACTTTTACATTCCAGAAACATGGGCTCGTGACAAACATATTTCTCGAATGTTTACCTAATTTGAAAGGAAATCTTTCAAATTTTATGGGCATTGAGAGACAATGGAGAAGTCAACCAGCTATTTGTAGGAGTTGCACCCGATATCCTTGTTGAATTGGGTTGTATCCTTGAATATGCATACCTTCCTCTTGAATTACATTGGGTTGTACAATACTGCGCAAAATTATTTGACGATGACAGTATTCAATTAACAATTTTCCAACTGCCCATGAGAGCAAACTTCTCTGCACATTTAAATACAAGTATACGGGTTTTTTGATTAACACATTGTGTGTGTGTGTGTGTGCGTGTGCGTGTGTGTGTGTGTGTGTGTGTGTGTGTGTGTGTGTGTGTGTGTGTGTGTGTGTGTGTGTGTGTGTGTGTGTGTGTACAGTTGCGTCAGGGTGATTATAACGGCAGTAGCCAATGTTCAGTTCAGCTTGCCAAACTCAATAAAAGGTCTTGCAACAGCTTGCGTGGACGAAGCAGGAACACCGGTGTTTTGAAAGAGCTCATTATTTTGCAAATCAGGAATTATTTATTCATCCCATACCATGTTGCTGTGAACACTCGAATGCATAGGAGTTTAGAAGTTAAGGATATATCCATATTTGTGTGACATTCACAAATGGAGTGCACGTGTTTTTGAAAAGAAGCAGCCATCCATGTACCTGGTAAACGCATATGAACCTGACACGCTTCCAACACGCATCTCGATAAAAATGCAACTGACATTTCATTTTGAAGAACATCTGAGTGATATTTACAGGAAGCCCTCATTTGCATGAAAGTTATTTTTTTGTGCATTTCATGTCTTCCTCTTCTCAAGTGAAGTGACTCCATAGTGGGAAATACAAATTGGAAACGAGTGGAAAATGCAGCGTCACTTCAATTAATTCCATATAAATTCCCCTTCCCATGCATAACTTCCTCTTGAATTACATTGGGTTGTACAATACAGCACAAAATTATTTGACGATGACAGTATGCATGGTGTCTGTCCTCTCCTGTCATCCCAACCCATCTCTGTCTGTTCTGTAGCATTAACTCGTGCTATTCTTGTCGTCTCAGCGACAACCGAAATTCATTTTCAGTCCAATCAGGCTCGAGCCTCTGGTGAGTCTTCCCAGCTATATATTTTGAGCATGTCGAGCTCGATTCTTCTTTCACTCTAACAACTCTTGCTTTCCTGCTTCGATCAAGCACTTGGCCATGACCATGTTCTGCAGCTGGAGCTTCCCAAACATAAATATAAAAAGGTTTGGTGGTTTTTTTTCCCAGCTGACCGGTCAATCTAGCCATCATCTCTGACTCTGGCCGATTAGGTCTTTCATCTTCTTGTAAACCAGATCCGTCTTTGGCACTTGTTGAAAGCTGTACATTCTCCACAAATTAATTGCATCCTGCTTTCATCTGTCTCGCTCTTCTTTCTGGCATTGACTCATCAAAGCACGCAGAGAGGAAAATGGTAATAGGAAGTTATGCCACTGAACTTGCACAGCAAATCCGATGATAACATCACCTTTCTCGGGAATTATTAGAAAGAATGCATACCCAGAGTGGTTGTGAATAATAAGCCAGAGTTTACAAGTTCACTTTTTGGTTTCAAAGTTCATGTCCCTGTCCTGTCCCATTCTGTCTCTATTTTACTTCTTCGCTCGATCTATCTCCTCTGCCATGTATCTGTCCAACTGGACAAGGTGAAAATTGTTATCTGATTTTCCACTCTTACGTCCAACCTGTTCGGATATAATGTCACGGTTCATGCATTCAAAACGCTTATTTACCTAAAGTTTGCAAATGTACCAGCTGGCTTCTTTAGTCAGTTATTCTTTTCTAGGTTATTCCCCTTAATGTAACAAATGAGCCAAGATATTTTGTCGCGTTCTACTCTCATGCAAGTTTGATTGGACCAAGTGAGATGCGATTAAGGATTCAACAACACAGGCGTTGGATGTCAACTGCATTTATTGAGTCACGCAATGGTATGCGCCGATGGATGGGAAAAAGAACCAAACCCTGTCAAAGGAATAAAATAAGAAAACTTATTGATCAGCTGAGAAACACTGAGCTACAATCAACAATAATGTTACACCGAGCTACAATCAACAATAAACAGGGGCAAATTATCATATTGCAGAAGCAATGCATTATGGGATTAATTTGTTATGCAACATTACAATGTACTTGTTGACCTTATCTTAATGAAATATCTCAACTACTCAGCCCTATTACAGAATGTATCCAATGGGGTTATGTTATTACTGACACTTATTTTGTTACATGGCAACATGAAAAAAAAATCAAGAATTTTAATAATGGTCAGGTCAGGTATGGGAGCATGCGCCAGAGCAGCGCGTCGCTGCGTCCAAATAATGGTATCAACACTTAATTAATTCAACAACAATCTCAATGAGGTTCAGTCATTCAAACTCTTTGGTCTCACTCTCAGCCATGATCTCTCTTGGACAAACCACATTTCAAAGTTGTCCTCCAGATCCAGACGCCAACTGGGCGTCCTCCATCGTGCAAAGTCTTTCCTTGGCACACCTAAACTCCTGTCCACCTTCAGTACAAGACTTTCGTCCACAGCTTGATGGAGTACTGCTCTCCCCTCTGAGCTGGCTCCCCTGCCTCGTATCTTGCTCAGGAAATGAAGGCCTTCAAGATCATTGGAATCTCTCGCAATGAAGCTGAGTCTATGGGCCAATCACTTCATCATCGCCGACAGGTCGTTGGTCTCTCCAGGGCCGTATTTAAGTATGTAGAGGCCCTGGAGCATGTAAGTTTGGCGAGGCCCCCTGTAATATTTCATGTAAGATATGTTGTTGTGTGCCCACGTCTTCCAGTGGTACGAGGCGCACATTTAGCCGACGATGTTTGATTTCCCAAAAATCATCAGCGCCTGATGGATGGGAAAAAGAACCAAACCTTACCAGATTCTACATATCCATCAAAGCTGTCACGTTTAGACACAACAAATTCCCTCAGAGACTTCAACATAGCAACTGCTGTATTCAAGTCGAGCTTTGGGTCCAGCAACTTTCGGCTGGTCGGATTAAAACACTCAAGAATGTCATTCCAGAAGACAGTGTGGATTGCTTACATTTACCCACTATCCATATAAAAGTTTGACAAAACTCCTGATTTCGACTACCATTTTTAGAATTGGATGGAAATTGTTAGTATTTATTTAAAGAAAAATATTATTTTCACAAAAATGTGGAGACCTCCATTTTGTGAAGGCCATGGAGCACATGCTCCACTGGCTCTGCCTTAAATACAGCCCTGGGTCTCTCTGTCTTCTTCTGCCTCATTTCTGGTCTTGCACCCTCTGCCCTTGCAGTGCTCTGTCCCCCCCCAAGTATCTGCAGGGTGTACGTGGTCCACCATCAACCCCCTTTTGGTGAAACTCCCAAAATTCAGAATCACTGCTCACCTCCACCCATCCGTTCCTCTTTTTCCCACCTGTGGAACCAACTTCAACATTCTCTTAAATCTCATTATTCTCTCCCAGTATTCAAGACAGCTGTTCACCTTCTCAGGTCATCCCCATACAAAGCCAATATCTTTTCTACACCCATTAAACCACCCTCACCCCTCCCAGGGTTTTGCTTATGTATCCATCTTGTCCACCCCTTGCGTTCTCTCCTAACCCTCATTGTTACCTGCATCCCTTGTTTATCTGTCTACGTCTACCTTGTCCCACCACCCTGCTATTGGTGTTTCCCCATTCTCTTGCTGTTCCCTTGTTATGTTGTGTCCTAGCTATTCCACGAGCCTCGACCATGTATTTAAAAAATACTCAACAATGTTAGAGTTAAGGAGTACATGAACAAATACATGAAAACATGGGGGATATAATCCCAAGGATCAATGACTGCTTTTTAAGGTATTTACAGTGATTAAGAAAATGCACTTCAAAGTATTCAAACCAAGTCTGATGATATATCACCAGACTTCTAACCACTGAAAATCAGTCTGGGGAGGGGGATGTGGGGTATTGAGAGTTTCATGAATATTAATGAATGAATGATGAACCAGAACTGACGAGGTGGAACCAAGAGTGACGTCAGCGGGCTGTCAAGTGCGTGGAGCAGGGGACGTGATTAAAAGCAGATGAGCGAAAGATCCTTCGTGTTGGCTGTCTTTGCTTATACACAACAGGGTGAAGCCTCGGTCAGCCAACATACACTTGACGATGTAGTGAGTTGTATTATGGTTATTAGAGGTTATTATGTGTTATTACGGTTATGGTTGTTTTGGTGATAAGTAGGGTCGAGGTTATTACAGTAGTCGAGGATGTAGAGGTTATTCATTACGTACTGTTGAAATGTGAGTGAGTCTGTTAATTATGCACGACTATCAGAGTACCTGACCTGTGGGCGATCTTGTTCCAAGCATGCAACAGGTTCTTCTGATGCATACCTTTATTTGGGCGGTATATAGGCAACTGACAGCTAGGTACAGGCAAAAAAAACAAAAATACCCGGGTCACGTGCATGAAGCGAAAACATACCTACTGCTTATAATTAAAAACACCTCACTGCACTGGAAAACGTGGGGACAGGAATATTGTCCTGTAAATGGTGGAGACTTGTAATACCCTTCCTCACCTGGAGGTGGCGCTACACGGTACACATTTACATAGAGAGGATTTGCATCTCCTGCCCCCCCCCCCCCCACCACAAGACCACCCGCAAAGATAAAAACACTCCTATACATTAATTGGGATCATATTGATCCGATGTAGCAAGTCTGGATGGAATCAACCCAGAACTGTGGGAGGAGTAGCACTACAAACAAACAAACAAACACACAAACACCGGTCCGTGAATTAGAGTAAGGATTAAAATGTGAGTACGTCTGTTAATTACATAGCATTGCAATTAATTTATAAACTCATTCGCTCTTGCTACATGCTGCTGCTGTAAATATACACTGCATAACTGCATAGATAGAAAGCATCTTTCTACTATATTTGTGCATGAGAGTAACACATTAGGTAGGATAGCTATTGACCACTAACTTGTCCTCTCGATGAACAGCATCACCCACACACTCCAGGACAATATGGCGACTCTCAGACCACGCCGCTAATCACGTGTTTGCCCATGGCACTAACAGGAGATCTGATTATTTATATTTGGTTACTCGCTTAACTTCCGTTCCAGGTCTAAATAGTCAAGGACACAATATGTTACAAAAAATATCGATACTGTAACTCTGAAGTCGTATCTGTTCAGTTGTGGGGAAGAGAAGTAAGCTTTTGCACATTGAAAATTAGCCTCGGATTAGAAACAAGTGTTAGTTACCAACAAAAACTTTCGCGGAAGGCGAGACAGCCTTTGGCATGGCAATAGCGAGTGTCCCTAGCTCTGTAAATGGTTTTGTGTATTACCAACCCCTATCTACATGTTTCCGACCCATGATTACCCCGGAGAACGATCTCATCAAGTCGACTCATTTCAAATCACAATTACGTCCCCCGTGGAAATATCCGGAAGTGATGGTTTATGGAAATGGGACAAAGCTTCATGACAATGCTTCCAGGGTTGCCTGGTCTTATCGCTAGCCAACACTCGCGAATCTCTCTATTGCAGATCGAGATGTCCACATACGTGTTTCAATGCTCCAAAGAGTGGTTGTGAACACAGCCACAAAAGCTAGTGCCAGTGTTGTTACAGCTGGCCTACATTAAGTGATTGCAGAGCTGCTGCTGCTGCTGCTGCTGCTGCTACAGAAACAAAATTGCAAGCAACTCTTTGGTGCTTTTGAAAAAAAAGAAAATAAAAGAAGAAATATCTGCACTCATATTTATTTATTTTTGCCAGTACATAGATGTTTTTGCCATTTTTTATCTTTGCTTGCTTTGATATCGAGCTTGCAACCGTGTTGCTTTCAGATTAAGGACACATTCAGGTCGTCAGGGTCATGGTTGCCAAGGTGCGTCCAGGCCCAATTTCCCCATGTTTTGCCATGCTCTGTTCATACCTTGATTGCATGCGTGCAGTTATAACAAAGGCCTCGCATAGAACTGCAGTAAGACCAATTCCATCAAAGCATATTCGAGACCTTACACAGGATACTAAAAACAATATGTTCTGTCATTAGCCATAACAGAAAACAGTGGTGTATAACTCTAATGAGAACACGAGAAATAATGGTTCAATGTCAGGATGAACCTTTGAACGAAAGACTCTGAAAGGGAGATTACATCACTGACGTGTTTCAAATGGTGTTCAAAAAAAAAACTGTGATCGAGGCACGCAAGCACTGGGTCGTTTACAAGTATGCCAAACGTGTTGCATTGCCCACAGATGATGCTCACAGAGAATTAGAGGAGATTTTGTTGTATTCCTCTTGTTCAAATGTGTGATTCATTCCTAATTTCAGATGACCAGGAGTGCCTATGCACCATTTTCATGGATATACAGAAAATCTTCCCTGATCATCTTATAAAGTGATTACCAGAGAGAGCAATGATGAGGGTTAGCAATGGAAGAGTCAATAACCAACACCGCTATAATTAAGTTGTGAAATTCAGCTTTGAATAAATTATGGCAAAGAAAATCAGTCGAAATGTATTTGTTTTAAGCCATCTTTGATCAAGTCCATTGTAGCATTTGTAAGGCCTTACTTTGTTTTGTTTTCGTAAATATTTGCCTATCCACAAATTCTTACGATGCTGCGGTCAGTTATTACAATCACATGGATTGCTTTCCAGCAGCTGTAGGATAAATTGGGTCATGATCAACTCCCACCCTTACCCCTCGCTACACCTTGTATATAATCCTCCTAGATCCTTTTGTTCAGTATAATGAACATTTTCCATTTGCAATTGCCTGATGTACCATCAGCCAGAGAACCTTTTGGTGTGAACGTTCCGGATACCTTCTGGCACAAGGGTATATTGTCCCGTCGTATTCGACTTACATTATCATATGTAGACCTCATATTGTCATAAATATTTTTAAAGTGTTCGATATTTTACAGGAGAATATAAATTCCAATAACCTTATGATGTAGAAGCCAGAAATAGGCAATATGTGTCAATTCCATGACACAAGTAGAGTGTATATAACACAGCACAAAGGCCTGGTGGTGAGGATATTGTTGTACTAATGCACTTGCATCCTCGAGTTTTTAGGGTCAAATGTACTTGAAGGCAGTGGTGTTAATGACTTTGGGGTTCTCAGCTTCTTAAAGCCAAGCCAATCTCAGAAGAACGATTAAGTTGCTATCAGGACTCAGTTGATTTACTAATGATCAAATTCCAATAATGACTTTGGGGTTCTCAGCTTCTTAAAGCCAAGCCAATCTCAGAAGAACAAATAAGTTTCTACCAGAACTCAGTTGATTTACTAATGATCATTATTGAGCGGTAATCAACCTGTCCTTCCTGTCTCGTCAACATGTGCTGCCAGTCAACATTTTGTAGTGAACTCTTAATGCTGTAGGAGCAATTTGTGGGGGCACTAAAAATGTATTACCGATTGGAAACTTTTATTTTTTTTAATCCAAATTGCTTGTTTCTTGATATGTCAACTTGCTCTTTGTGGTACTGCACACTTGTAACGAACCGGCCATGAGTCAATTTGGCACCATTGATGACATCCACCAGAAGTGTATGATTTTAGAGGAGCATTTTTCTTCAACTGGGAAGATAACTTTATAATAGTTTATTAAAATAAAATAAGTCTGTATATGAATGTAAGGAAACAAGCTCAAATGAGCTAAGATCCTCGTCCTCTTAATGATGACGTCATAAAAACGAATATGACGTCATTGTGATGTATCAGGTTTGCGATAAATTATCTGTGCTAATGCCCGGCTTGATTCCCGCAAACAAAATTCAAACAGCTTGCCTAGTTTCAGAGATAATGGTATAGGCGATTTCCATTAGCGGCGATATTATGACGTCAACCTTTTTTCTAGGAAGAATTTCCAAAATCGGAGACGGTTACTGCCTGCGCGTGGGCTTTCTGCATATACATGGCAAGTTTCACGAAGATCCGATGAAAACTGTGGGTTGTGAAACAAAAAATGTCAAAAAATAGGAATGACCTCATAAAAATTGATATGACGTCATAGTGATGTATCATATGTGCGGTAATTCATCTCTGCTAATGCCCTGTTCGATTCCCGGAAACAGAATTCAAAAAGCTTGCCTAGTTTCGGAGATAATTTTTAGGCGATTTCCATTAGCGGAGATATTTTGACGTCATAACTTTTTTTTTCTAGGAGGAATTTTCAAAATTAGAGATGGTTACTGTCTGCGCAGGGTATTTTTACATATATATGCCAAGTTTCAGGAAGTTTCGATGAAAACTGTAGGCTCTGAAACAAACAAGCTCGAATGAGCTAAGATCCTCGTCCTCTTAATGATGACGTCATAAAAACGAATATGACATCATTGTGATGTATCAGGTTTGCGATAAATTATCTGTGCTAATGTCCGGCTTTATTCCCGCGAACAAAATTCAAACAGCTTGCCTAATTTCGGAGATAATGGTATAGGCGATTTCCATTCGCGGCGATATTATGTCAACTTTTTTTCTAGGAAGAATTTCCAAAATCGGAGATGGTTACTGCCTGCGCGTGGTGCTTCTGCATATACATGGCAAGTTTCACGAAGATCCGATGAAAACTCTGGGTTGTGAAACAAAAAATGTCAAAAAATAGGAATGACGTCATAAAAATTGATATGACGTCATAGTGATGTATCATATGTGCGGTAATTCATCTCTGCTAATGCCCTGTTCGATTCCCGGAAACAGAATTCAAAAAGCTTGCCTAGTTCGGAGATAATTTTTAGGCGATTTCCATTAGCGGAGATATTTTGACGTCATAACTTTTTTTCTAGGAGGAATTTTCAAAATCGGAGATGGTTACTGTCTGCGCGTGGGCTTTCTGCATATACAAGGCAAGTTTCACGAAGATCCGATGAAAACTCGGGTTGTGAAACAAAAAATGTCAAAAAATAGGAATGACGTCATAAAAATTGATATGACGTCATAGTGATGTATCATATGTGCAGTAATTCATCTCTGCTAATGCCCTGTTCGATTCCCGCAAACAGAATTCAAAAAGCTTGCCTAGTTTCGGAGATAATTTTTTAGGCGATTCCATTAGCGGAGATATTTTGACGTCATAACTTTTTTTCTAGGAGGAATTTTCAAAATCGGAGATGGTTACTCTCTGTGCAGGGTATTTTTACATATATATGCCAAGTTTCAGGAACCGGGCGTAGTGGCGTGCGCCTGTAATCCGGCTACTC